>CM037089.1:111446324-112666324 GCA_020916435.1 Oxytropis ochrocephala
AAAACAAATTAAAGAAAACAAAAGAGACAAATAGAAAGAGATCGCACATACCCTCATGGCCAACTACTCCATTGTTCTTCCCTCTCTCCTCTCACCCCTCACTCCTTTTCCTCTGATCTCTTGGCTTCTCTCTCTCGCGGCTCCTCTTTTGTGCCTCTTGCAAAATCAAAAGGAGTTTGGTGAATAAGAAAGTGAAGAAAACGTGTTTGACATGCAGGTGGTGTTAGGCGAGAAGAAAGAAAGCGGTGAGAGATGGATGAAAAGAAAGCGAGGATTCAATGGAAAAGGGATGTTGGAAGTTTGGCCATCTGTTGCATCTCTGCGATGTCGAAATAAAATACAACATGTATGACATGCGACAAAGTGATGACAAATTGATGGAAGATATCGGTATGTAAGGAAGAGAGAAAGAAGAAGGGTAAGGAAAGGAAGCGATGGAAGCGTGGAAGAACAAAAGGAAGTTCGGAAATGTAATTGAGTGGACTAGACCATGGAAGCAAGCCATCGTTGGAAAAACGCGGAAAGCAATGCAAAAGTAAGAAAAGGAACAAACCAATAGGAGTAAGGCAATTAAAGAACCAACCAATAAGAAGAAACCACACAAACAATGCATGCAACTAACCAATCCAATCTCACCACATAAGCAATTTTAGTTTTGCACCCAAACTATGTAGGATGTAAAGGAAAGATTTACTGTAAAAATCAAATAACTATGTTGTGAAGGCTCTTCCATTTTCAATTTGGTTACTTTGGTATTATGAAGCTCATAATATTCATCCTTCCACAACCAATGAGCATAGACATGTTGTGGTTGTGTTCGAAACAAGCTAGTTGAGGAAGAGGGCGATGGTCCATGTTTTCTTCTATAACTGACACACTCGATATAGAAAGAATAGATTTCCAGTTGCTAGTTTTTAGTGTAAACGAAAGATAAAATATAAAGGATATATTAATAATTTACTAATTACAATGACTCAATGACTGTGTTAAGGAAATGCAGGCTTGGAACACTCTTTTCTTTCTTCAAAATACTCTCACAACTCGCTAAAGCCTTATCTCAATTTTGAAACTCTTACATGATAAAAATAAAGTTAAATTACCGAATTTCATCAAATTATTCGTTTAAAGTACAAAGACCAAGGTGCTGAAAGAACCTACTCTCAATCCCCTTCTTTTCCAAATCGCACAGAAGGGACACGCTGAACATATAGTATGGCAATAACAATGTCGATATAAAATGATTTTTGATTAAATCAAAACATCTTCATAATGATTCAATTTAGTACCCCAAATCAACATAAAAAAAATGTCAATGATATAGCCTCAAAACCATATAGCACACACAACATCAGCAACTCAAGATGATAGTCGATAATCGCACAAGTCCTACTCAAATGCATCATCATCATCGTCAGGAAGTGGCTGACTAGCAGCTTGAAGAATCTCAGCCTCATGCCTGCAAAACACGATTAAGTAACTTAGACAAAGTTCAAAACAAACCAGTTCAACTGCAAAAAGTAATATATACATAGAAAACCCATTTAAATTTGAACTGCAATTTTGCAATGCTACAATTTTAACTATTTTTATCATGCTACCCCTACAAGACTTTCAGAGAAAAGATTAATCAAATCAAATTCATGACAAATAGCTTACTGTTGTTGTGCAGCTAAATCAATTTGAACTTCTGGTGGAGCCAATGCAGGAGATTCAACAAAGTACAAGTTGGGATCGCTGCGAATTGACACAAGTATGAAACAATTAGTCAAAATGCATTTCAAATTCCTTTCTATCTAGAAAGGAAAAAAGACACTTACCCTGCAAGTTTCCTGGCAAGGTATAGGAAAGGCTTCTCAAAGTTATAGTTGCTCTTAGCTGATATCTCATAGTACTGCAAATTCTTCTTCCTGTGGAAAGTAACCTGTTTTGCCTTCACTTGTCTGTTCTTCACATCAACTTTGTTACCGCAAAGAACAATTGGGATATTTTCACAGACACTGAAAATCATATGTAAATAAGTGACCATGGTGTAGTATTAACAACTTGGTTCAGAAAAAAGAGAAACAGTTTAAAGATATCAGTGATTCCAATTCACGAACCGGCAGAGATCCCGGTGCCAGGTAGGGACATTTTTGTATGTCAGACGTGCAGTAACATCAAACATTATAATGGCACATTGCCCATGAATGCTGCAATACAAAAACTGTGTTAAGAACATATATTGGGGAGTAAAACAAGTGCATAAAAAGTGTAAACGAGGATGATATGGCGGCACAAGAATACTTATTCAAACATCCAGTGCCACAAAACTAACATTTCATTGCAGTTTTAAGATGCTAGATATCCTACACAAACAACAAAGTACTTCCCATGGAATAAACATTACCAAAACAGGTAATTGACATGCCATACTATACAATACAACTAAGAAAATACATATAGTGCATCATAACCAAAGGAACAGCTATAACCTTTGACAATAGAAAGAGATAAAAGTGAAGGAAAGTTAGAGAGGGATAGACTGAGAAAGATTGAAGATGTGACACACTATTGTTCTAAAGAAATTGAAAATCTATTACTATACATTAGCTGAGAGAATGTGTAAGGAGAACCTCATCTAGCAGACCTAACTGTGACTTAGATAACCAAGTACATTAATCAAACATAAATAGGAGACTCAATATAGACCTGAAAAGCTGGTATTAACAGCAAGGAAAACATAACAGCTAATATTTTTTTTGTCTAATGGTTGAACTGGCAAGTGCTAGAACCTAACCCACACAAACAGAAAAACCAAGCCTCACACGGGGATCGAACACAGCAATCGGGTATCCATAAATGGCTAGTTGTAAACAGAAAACTCAAACCAGCCAAAAAGTATAAGCTGATCAATACTCTAATAAGCGTCAAAAAATTCTACTTTTAATTCCCAGTAGAAGATTATGATGCATAAAATCATGTATCTCAGCTCAATGTGATCATACAATTCAAAATATGACGTATCAAGTTATCATAGAAATCAATGGAGACAATCAATCCAAAATTAGAGACAGATGACAGACGGCAACAAAACCAAAAGCTTGCCCGAACTTTGAATGCTCACAACATGCAAGTAGATGAACTCTCAAATTAGATTCAAGGCTATGTATAAATAAATGTTAAGCAAGAAATTTGATTAACAAATTACCACTAGGTCTACAAAAATTGAAGAGCAAATCACAAAAATGAGAATACTTACTAATATCCATCTCTGAGGCCACCAAACTTTTCTTGCCCAGCAGTGTCCCAGCAATAGAAGCGAATCTTACCACAGTTAGTGTAAAAATCCAACGGGTGCACTTCCACACCAATAGTTGCTGTTCCCCACAAAATCAAAAACATTAATTTACTTAATCATCAATCCAAATCCCTAATTTATTATAAAAGAATCTTACGTTCATATTTCTTCTCAAATTCACCAGTAATATGCCTTTTCACGAATGTTGTCTTTCCTGCAAATATATTCAATAATACAAACAAACGTAAAAATCCTAATCATTGAACCGAAAATCGTTAGATCCTGTTGAAAAAATGAGAGAAAATAACAAAAAATGAAACCTGTGCCACCATCACCAACGATTACAAGCTTAAAACTAGGGTAATCAACGGTTTGCTGATTGGGCAAAGCCTGAACAAAACAAGATCGAATATTAATATTGATCAATTGTTGAGAGAATGATGAGTGTGAAAAGAAAGCAAGAAACGGTAGTGAGAGAGAGAATACATACCATGGAAATGAATGGAGAAGTGTCGTTTGGAAGAGAAGCGGTGTCGTTGAGTTGAGGGGGAAAACAAACTAGGGTTTTATAAGGGTTTCCAGCGTGACCCTAACGCAGTGCTTTCCGAATGGGGTTTACTTTTTCCACACCCTCCTACTCTTCCACACCCCTAACAAATTTTATTCCAAAATAACCTCGCGTGAAACGCCTGTGAGAAGTGTTTAAAGATCGTTGAACGGCGCTTGTTCGAACACGTTCGAATGACCTTGTTCGAGCAGGTGAAATTACGCACAAAAGGGTGTAAAGTCAATATTTAACACACTCGAGCGATGTCGTTCGAGCGAGTTCGAAAAAGTCATGCGAACTTGTTCGCATGTCCTCATTCGAGCAGTGAAAAGGCCCAAAGAGAGTATGAAGTCAAAATTTAATACACTCGAACGATGTCATTCGAACTCGTTCGAAGGCCCGTGTTCGAGCAGGTGAAATTTCGTGAAAAAAGAGGTTTTAGGTGGCACTTTTCTTTTCACACCCGTGTGGGGTGTGTTTTGAGTAGAGTGGTGTGGGAAAAGCAATAGCCTTCCGAATTTTATTATTTTTTGTCAAAGTTCACAAAAACATTAAAAATGTTGGATTTGCTATTAGGCTCTGGCGGTGCTTTTCCCACTCCTCCTACTCAAAACACACACCTCATAAGGATGTGAAAAGACCAAAAAGCCATTAATGAAATGACAACGCGCTTTTTTTCAAATTTTTACCAATTGAAGCGGGTATTCAAAAGCTCGACTAAACGCAATCGAGCAGGCATTTTTTGAGACACACCTCCAAAATGTGATTTTAATCTGCTTACGACAATGTCATCCGAACAAGTTCGGGATTAAGTCATCCAAACAACCAAAAGTTGGTTGCTTCTGTCTTGTGTTTTCCTAATGCAAAGTAATGGTGATTGCATTGTTTATAGTAATTTATATGAAGGGAATCAAATAAGAAGGGACATCCATGCATGAGGACATGTGTTAATGCACGTGTCTCTTGACCAATTGGTGTTGTCTGAGATGGGAAGGAAGGAAAGCAAAGTGATGATAGGCTCAAAGCCCATACTTATAAACAATGGTGACTGATGTGTTAAATGGGACTGAAATAATTTAAATGGATTATATAAACAAGTGTTGACTCACGTGATGAACTTCAAAAGGAAAGTGATGTGTGCTTTTCAATACACACATCATATCTCTTAACCAATTAGTAATAGGAGCATTTTATATGTTTTTTATTTGTTTGTATTTTTGTGTGATTAACATAACTGATAAGCATTATGTCTGCTACGTTCGGATGAAACGATTCGAACCCGTTCGGATGACATTGTGCGAGCGGGTTAAAATCACAATTTTGGAGGGTGTCTCAAAAATAATATAAGTTCGGATGGTGGTGTTGAGCGAATTCGGTTGCCGTGTCCGAACCTATCAAAAACAACTGCGTGAGGGAGGTTTCCACGTGAGGTAATTTTAGAATATTTTAGGTTTACTGGTGTGCGTGTGAGTAGGGAGGGTGTGGGAAAAGTAATGGTAAATTGCTAACCTAGAGGTTGAGCCCAAATTAAATCAAATCACACTCTTCACTTTCGGGCCATACTTTTACCCATCCCTTCCTACTCACACACACTCCCACACATCAAATATTCTAAAATTACTTCTCCTAAAACTCCTTTCTCACACACTCTCTCTCCTCCCTCTTCTTCATTTCACACCCCCCTCCTCTTTTACCTTCCCACTCCTCTCTCACCACCACCACCACCACCTCCCACTTACAAAAAACCATCATTTCTTTTTCCTCTCACTCTCACCACCACCACAACCTTCTCCCCTCTCACACCACTACCACCACCACCATCACCACCACATCCTTCTCCCTTATTTTCTTCTCCTCACCACCACTACCTCCATCTCCTCTTTCTCCTCTATTACTTGTATTGTTTTTCCGCATTTAGGGATGGTTGGTACTATAGTACCAAAATAGTTTTAAAAAGTTTGAAAACACGGGTTCGACACTATGGTACCGAACATTTTTTCGATTAAAAAAACAGATTTAGTAAGTACAACACTATGACATCGAATCGTGTGGTACCATAGTGTCATACTTGTTAAAATCATGCAAATGCGGGGTGTTTTGCCATGACATAAGCTACGTCACTATGATGTTGAACCAGGTATGGTATCACAATGTCATACCCGTTGAAACCTAGAGAAAAAAAGGACGTGCTTGTAACTTTTTTATTCATTAAAGGTATTTTAGTCATTTCGCAAGGTCAATAAGTGTTTTGTGAGTAGGAGGGGATTGTAAGAAATATGTGCCTCACTTTCTCTATCAATTGAGGATCAACCCACCCAAAGAGCCCAATAAAGCACATCCAACGATTTTTAATGGTTTTCGATCTTCGACAAAAAAATTGTTTTTGAGATATTGTCCAAAAAATGGTTTTGTGGTATAAATGTTTAAAATATTTGAATACTTTTTTAGTTGGAAAATATCAAAATAATTTGAACAAAAACAAATTAAATATGAAAATAATTTTACTTTGTTTTAGTCTTTTTGTCAATTTGATGTAATTATCATAAATACATTTTTTGATAACAAAAAAACCATTTTTATCAAAGCTGATTAATAGAAGTGAGCAAAGCCCAAACCAGCAACAGAGGCACAACTTAGTTAAGCTAAAGTGAAAGCCCAAAAACAAATGGATTGGTCCAACGACTTAGTGCGTGTTCGGTTGCACGTCTAACAACCTCAAACTCAAGTTTGGCCTTATAAACGTGAGTCTGACAAGTTTGGATGCATTCCTCTGCCATGCTTTTTCTTGCCAAACTCACGTTTAAAGTGAAGCTACTCTCACAAGCTTCTAGTTCGTTGCGGAAACTTGGTCGTGAGTTTGATTTACTGCATAATCGAAACACCATCAGACTAGATCTCAAAAGTACAATGCAGTTTAACACGGCCTAGAACTGAACCAAAAGAGCAAACCCTAACAAAGCATAAAAGCTAACTCCAATCAGGGACAGACCCAAGTATATTGGAAATGGGGTGATCGCCCCCCACAAATAGTAAAATCTTCTGATAACCCTATGTAAAAAGTAATATTCTACTCCCTTTATGTGATTATTATAAACTATATGATGTTATTCAAAAGTAATAATCGTGTCGTTTAAACATTAAAGAGATGTTGGGTAGAAGAGAAAGAGAGAAGAGAGTGGAATGGAAGAGAAAGAGAAAAGAGAAAGAGAGAAAAGAGAGTTATTTTCTATTATTTGGTTTAGGAGATAAATAAGATAGAAAGAGAGATTAGTTTAGTATTATTTTGGACTAAGGGTGCGTTTGGTAGAAGAGAACGAGAGGAGAGAAATATAAGTAAATAGATCTTCAAAAACGATTTTCCCGCTTTCTTTTTCCTTCTCAAATGGATTATGCACACATGATATCCACAATAAAATTGCATCACATCAGCTGCAACATGTTCCATAAAAATTGCAATGTCTGCAATTGCAATGGCTACAATAGTGACTTCATTTGCAACTATAGTGACTTCATTTGCAACTATAACCGGAGTTTGAAACCATGACAATATGCACAATTCTAACTAGCTACATTGATAAATTGAACAAATGAAAATCACCTCTTGAAACTAATCTTCATTTTTCTCTCTATTCAAGAATGATGCTAAATAGCTTTTGGCAAAAGTTGCCCCCCAATAACTAAGGAATGTAAACCGGCCAAGTTAACCACAGCCTCGGAGACCTCAGCATTATTTTGTTTCTCTAAAAAATGAGTAAAATCTATGCATACCAATATTGTGAAAACTGAATCAGACATCAAATCAGTAGAACCTTAGATATGGTTTAGCTGCTTTAAACCGCTCAAACCCAAGATGAAATCTGCGATCGAATCGCTGAAATAATCAAACCGTGAGCGGTGCGATTCATGGTTTCATCAATTGAGGTAATCCTTCATCTCAACAAGTTTCACAGCAATAATAATCTCATATAAAAACATCCATCACGCGTCCATTAAACATGATTCTTGTTTCGTAGAAACTGGCCAAAATGGCGATAACTCAACAACTTTTCCTATTATTAGCAGTGTTGGTGAAACCAACCCAGCAGATGTAATTTTCTCAGGAAGGTCTTTTAGTTCTGCAAACACCTGCATGATGATAGTAAATAATATGAATAATCAGTCATTGGAACTAGCATCCTAAAATGCTGAACTACAATTGAAGTATAAAATAAAATCTTGGCCTCAAAACAAGTTTACTGCTATATTCTTTTTGTCATTTTTCAAAGGCGAAAGACACATACAACTCATGCACTGGACTTGTGAGCCAATGGAGAGTTTGTTGTGAACCAAGCACCAACTCAAACATGTAACCAGACGCAACATGAAAACCGACACTGTGGCACACTAATGTCCAAAATATAGGATACCAGGACACTGCATGCACAAACACAAACATATGATCAACATGACAAATATCTATATTAAGAGTTGTTCAGTTTGCATCTATTGAGGAAATCTATTAATTCATCTTCAGCTTTTGGGTATACAACTTGCACCTTCTCATCATACTCCTTTTGAGTTAACTTTCGCGTTTCGGCATCAGCATGCACAACACTTTTCATCTTTCCTGTGGCAGACTTACTATGATTTGGAGTGTCTTCCATCTTAGCATCTACCATACCCACATGCGCTTCGAATGGTTCTGCAAACATGGCTTCAGCCATAGGCAAAGGGTCAGCCTCGATCTGCATTGGTGCTTTCTTTTTCTTATCACCAAATTTGAGCCTTCCTTCTACAATTGTCTTTTGTACTATATCCCTGAAAAGTACACAACGGTCAGTGTTATATCCCAAAAAATTATGAAACTTACAATAACCCTTTTTCTTTCTCTGTTCGAGAGGTGGTACTTTCAGGCCATTAGGCACTAATATTTGGCCATCAGTTACTAACAGATCAAAAATTTCATCACATTTAGTAACATCAAAGGTATACGTTTTAGGCACAAATCTTTCATTCTTAGGCTCTACAGGGTTATTCCCATTTGCAGGCCTTAATAATTTACAAGTATATGGAGGACCAGGCTTAAGTTCAGCCACATCTATTTCCTCCTCTTCGACATCACCAAAGGCAGCATCGAATTCTTCATCAACATAGGCTACTTTTTCCTTTTTGAAAAACCCTCCTGAGTTTTCCTTTTTTTGGAACTTAGTTACCCTAGTTTTTTCCTCTTTGAGTCTCTCGACCTGTCGAACTCTGTCTGCCAATTGGACCATATCTCTCAAATGAGATGTATCCAATTTCTTTCTAATTGAATAATCAAGGCCACCAGCAGCCATTTCGACAAGTTCATGTTCAGGTACTTGTGTAAAACATCGAGACTTCAATAATCTAAATCTATTCAAATAATCATCAATAGATTCAGGCATTTTGCGTCTAACACTAGCCAATTCCTTAAGACTAATCTTCGACTGGCCCATGTAAAATTGAGCATGAAACGCTTTTTCTAATCGCCCCCATGTAAACATAGAACCAGGGGGTAACGTGGTAAACCAAGTAAATGCATTCTTAGTTAGAGAATTTGGAAAATATTTCATTTTCAAATTTTCATTTTGGGCTATATCCCCAGCCTCAGTCAAAAATCGAGCAATATGTTCGACTGTGGACTCATTTGTATCACCACCAAATTTGGTAAACTTAGGAATTTTCCAGCCCCTTGGCAACTCTGTTTGCAATGCATACTCACACAAGGGTGATACAAAATTAGGCCTTTGTAAACCTATGTTAAGGCCATTTTGTGCCAATATAGTTTCTACTAACGTGGCCATGTTATCTTGAGCGCCAACATTATTTTGTTGCACCTGTCGAACAACTTCATCAGCATTCTGGTCTCTATTTACCAAAACTACTTGAGGATATGGTTTCCCGTCCTTGTTGTTACTTCTACAACCGCTGGCTTCGATCATGGCGATCTCTGCGGAGTACCAGACACATTACTCCCACCATTGGGTACTTGCCTATTATTAATCGTAGGAGCCCCAAAGAAATCCGCAATTCTACCCATTTGATTTGCCAACATTTGGTAACTAGTGGTAGTATTTTGGATCAGTGGGTTAAAAACCGCACCAATTTGTTGGGTTAGCATATTAACCATATCATGATTACTCTCGTCTACTTGTTGCCTTAACGCCAACAAAGACGCATCGGTTAATGCATTAGGATTTCGACCCTGCACGCTCTCAGAAGAAACGTGTGTAGGAGAAAAAGTCGAAACATGTGGCATTCCAGTAGGCATGCCATACATACCAAAAGGAAATGGTGGTAGACTCATGTTCTGGAAACGCGCCTCTAAACCGCTCCCTGTTGCCATATAAGGACTAGAATGAAGCCCTACATTTGATGGCAAAGACATAGATTGTGTCGACCCAACATTGGTCATCGACATTGCAGGAACGGTTACTGATGTTGTTGGGGCTATTATCCCTACAACATTCCCTGCGCTCACACTTACAGAGTCCATGGTTGTTCCTTGCCCTTGTGACACCACAGGGTTAGAACTAGATGCATTATTAGAAGTAGTACGCACCATTCTACCACTCCTCAAGCGCATACAAATGCATGCACTAACAGAAAAACACAAAAAACAAAGGCAAAGATCCCACTGGGCGTGCCAATTTGTTTGCTGGTGTTTTTAGCAAACAATCACTAGTTTTAAATATTGTGTTTGTGAGATCAAACTAGGAAATCTCGTGACAATTGCTCTTGTATTTTTGTGTTGTTTACGGTTTTAAAAGAAACAAATTGTACGAAGATCAAGATTATGAATAAAACAAAGCAATAATTGCAAGGAATATAAAAAAACAGTAAATAATTGCATTTGAATTGAAAAGAAATGGTTCACAAGCACATACAATGATTCCGTTCACTCGTTTTTCGCTTTCGTTTGGAAGTTTGAGTTTTCAGAATTCTTGTGATTATGTTGTGACCCCGAGTTTCTATTACAAAGTAGTATATATACTCCTAGAAACAAACGTAAACAAAGATAACCGCCCTTAACTGCCGTTAACTTTGATTTTCGACTAAACCGCTACTAACTGCTTGTCGAAATGTTAAGCCTTGCCTTGTCGAAAACTCCTTTGCTTTGCTTACTTCTAAAAGCTCTAAGTACCAAGCTTGTCGAAGTTCATTCCCACTACCAACACTTAGAAATCTTTTCTGTCGAATTGATAGTGAACTGACTTGATGGTGACTTGTAGTTTCCAAGACATCATTAATGAAGAATCAAACCCATTTAATACTTCATTAAAAGCATTGTCGAAATTTTGGGATAACATGTGGTATAAATGTTTAAAATATTTGAATATTTTTTTAGTTGGAACATATCAAAATAATTTGAACAAAAACAAATTAAATATGAAAATAATTTTACTTTGTTTTAGTCTTTTTGTCAATTTGATGTAATTATCATAAATACATTTTTTGATAACAAAAAAACCATTTTTATCAAAGCTGATTAATAGAAGTGAGCAATGCCCAAACCAGCAACAGATGCACAACTTAGTTAAGCTAAAGTGAAAGCCCAAAAACAAATAGATTGGTCCAAAGACTTAGTGCGTGTTCGGTTGCACGTCTAACAACCTCAAACTAAAGTTTGGCCTTATAAACGTGAGTCTGACAAGTTTGGATGCATTCCTCTGCCATGCTTTTTCTTGCCAAACTCACGTTTAAAGTGAAGCTACTCTCACAAGCTTCTAGTTCGTTGCAGAAACTTGGCTGTGAGTTTGATTTACTGCATAATCGAAACACCATCAGACTAGATCTCAAAAGTACAATGCAGTTTAACACGACCTAGAACTGAACCAAAAGAGCAAACCCTAACAAAGCATAGAAGCTAACTCCAATCAGGGACAAACCCAAGTATATTGGAAATGGGGTGATCAGTAAAATCTTCTGATAACCCTATGTAAAAAGTAATATTCTACTCCCTTTATGTGATTATTATAAACTATATGATGTTATTTTCAAAAATAATAATCGTGTCGTTTAAACATTAAAGAGATGTTAGGTAGAAGAGAAAGAGAGAAGAGAGTGGAATGGAAGAGAGAAAGAGAGAAAAGAGAGTTATTTTCTATTATTTGGTTTAGGAGATAAATAAGATAGAAAGAGAGATTAGTTTAGTACTATTTTGGACTAAGGGTGCGTTTGGTAGAAGAGAACGAGAGAAGAGAGAAATAGAAGTAAATAGATCTTCAAAAACGATTTTCCCGCTTTCTTTTTCCTTCTCAAATGGATTATGCACACATGATATCCACAATAAAATTGCATCACATCAGCTGCAACATGTTCCATAAAAATTGCAATGTCTGCAATTGCAATGGCTACAATAGTGACTTCATTTGCAACTATAGTGACTTCATTTGCAACTATAACCGGAGTTTGAAACCATGACAATATGCACAATTCTAACTAGCTACATTGATAAATTGAACAAATGAAAATCACCTCTTGAAACTAATCTTCATTTTTCTCTCTATTCAAGAATGATGCTAAATAGCTTTTGGCAAAAGTTGCCCCCCAATAACTAAGGAATGTAAACCGGCCAAGTTAACCACAGCCTCGGAGACCTCAGCATTATTTTGTTTCTCTAAAAAATGAGTAAAATCTATGCATACCAATATTGTGAAAACCGAATCAGACATCAAATCAGTAGAACCTTAGATCATGGTTTAGCTGCTTTAAACCGCTCAAACCCAAGATGAAACTGCGATCGAACTGCTGAAATAATCAAACCGTAGACGGTGCCGATTCATGGCTTCATCAATTGAGGTAATCCTTCATCTCAACAAGTTTCACAGCAATAATAATCTCATATAAAAACATCCATCACACGTCCATTAAACATGATTCTTGTTTCGTAGAAACTGGCCAAAATGGCGATAACTCAACAACTTTTCCTATTATTAGCAGTGTTGGTGAAACCAACCCAGCAGATGTAATTTTCTCAGGAAGGTCTTTTAGTTCTGCAAACACCTGCATGATGATAGTAAATAATATGAATAATCAGTCATTGGAACTAGCATCCTAAAATGCTGAACTACAATTGAAGTATAAAATAAAATCTTGGCCTCAAAACAAGTTTACTGCTATATTCTTTTTGTCATTTTTCAAAGGCGAAAGACACATACAACTCATGCACTGGACTTGTGAGCCAATGGAGAGTTTGTTGTGAACCAAGCACCAACTCAAACATGTAACCAGACGCAACATGAAAACCGACACTGTGACACACTAATGTCCAAAATATAGGATACCAGGACACTGCGTGCACAAACACAAACATATGATCAACATGACAAATATCTATATTGAGAGGGATGTCAGACACATGTCTAAGGTGTGTCTGAGAAGTGTCGGTGTCTGAGGCGTGTCAGACACCTGTTTTAATTTGAAAAAATGCAAGTAATTGAAGTGTCAGTGTCGGTTTCTGTGTCTGACACGACATGTGTTGGACATCATACCTGTCTTCAACTTGAAGTGTCAGTGCTACAGAGTATAACTGGTAATTCAATGAAGGAAGAAAATTATGCTGTGAAAAGGAAGATCTAATAAATCTTACCGTGCGCTGCTGTAGTGTGGTCCCACGCTCAACGGCAACCGCTGGGGTTTGAGGGGACAAACCGTGTTGCATTAATTTATGTGAAAGTGAAGGGAAGGTTGACAAGCCCATATAAACAACCAAGGTAGAATCAGGATCGGCGGCATTTTCTGATACAAATAGAGGATCATTTCCTCCTTTCCTTGAATGCCCTGTGAGGAACCTCACACTATTCGCAATACCTCGATGAGTTAGTGGAATCCCTAGCTCTGCTGCTATTCCAGATGCTGCAGTTATACCTACAACCAAACAAGAATTAATTAATCATAATAGATTACTAAGAAATACTTGAAACCTATGAAGCACTGACACAGACATCAAACACGACACAAACACAAACATGCAGACACCATGAAGTGTCAGTGTCCGACACAATACGTGTCAAACACACCTACAATCAGAAGTGTCGATGCTACATAGCTTGAAACCAAAATTTCAGTTTTGCATGATAAGTAAGACATCAGAAGCATACCTGGAATAACTTTAACGTGGATACCTTGTTGCTGCAAGAAATCCATTTCCTCGCCGCCCCTCCCAAACACCTACAAACACCAAACAATAAGAATTCTATTCTTTCATATCTGTTCACCATATAACCACTGACAAGCTAATGTAGTAGGCAGTTTCAAAATTATTCAACATTAGACAATCACAAATGAAAACTCACCAATGGATCACCCCCTTTAAGTCTCACAACCGTCGCCCCTGCTTCAGCAAAACTCAGAAGAAGCTCATGTATTTCCTCCTGCCACAAATCAATCATTCCAATAACAAAATTCAATTTTGATCAGCACCAAGTAATCAAAACAACTTCATCCAAATCCTAAGACAACCATTAACCTTACAAAGACAAATCTATATACGTTTCACTTCCATGTCTCTAGTTATCAAATCATCGTTTGAAACTAAGCATAATACATATATAATAAAGAGTTGAAATCAAAGGGTTTTTAGACAATTCAATAATACTCCAGGTTCTTCATGAGGTTTTAAGATTTCCAAATCAGTCAAGTATAGAAGAACTATCAAATTTTGCCAAATGATAAGAGAGGTCAAAATCAACCAGTTAAATAGTTGAGGTTGCTAAACTCTTTAAACAAATTGTATAATTATTTTATATTATCTCATCTCTTACACTGATCCAATCATAAATAACCAAAAGACACAAATCAACTATGAAGCACCGACACATACACCGGACACGATACAGACACCTAGACACCGATTTTATTTTGAAATTTTTCAAAAAATATAAGTAATTGAAGTGTCGGTGTCCGACACGATGCCGAACACGTCTTCAACCGGAAATGTCAGTGCTACATAGCAAATCAACCGATTGAAAAAAAAAACCCAATTTTTATCATTATCAAGTGATCAAAACAATTCCATCCAAATCCTAAAACAACAAAAACATAAAAGTCTTCCCTTTATCAAATCAAAAATTCCAAACCAAAAACACAACCCCAATTAACAAAAAGCAAAAAAGACAGTAACTTTATTTTCATACCTGAGTTCTACTATGATATCCAGCAGTTTTACCAACATAAAGAAGTTTAGCATTCGAAGAAACCAAATCCAAAACATCATTAGAAACCAATCTATCATACAACAACAAATCAGCATTCTGAATAACCCTCAAAGCCTTAAGAGTCAACAATTCAGAATCACCAGGTCCTGTTCCAACTAAAAAAACATCACCAGGTAAACACTTTCCTTCATTACACTTCCCTTCACTTTCCCTCTTCTCTTTCAAAACCTGAAGCAGTTTCTTCAGCTCAGGAAGTTGCAAGGCTATGTCATCTTCTCTTATGGAATTGTTTGAATCAGAAGAAGAAGGGTTATACGATGATGATGTCGTTTGAGTTAATTTGTTGTATACCCATTTGTCTCTTTTGTATCTTTCTGTTGAGTGTTTTTCTGTGAAGGGTGATGTAGAGGAATTTGTGCAGTTGATTGATGAAATGGGGTGATGGGGGGTTTGAAAAATGTGGGTTTTGGTTAAATGTGAATGTTGAGAAGTGAAAGATGGAAGCTTTTGAAGAAAAGTAGTCATGGGGGGTTGTTAATTCGTAGAGAGAGAGAGAGAGAGCTTTACGGCGGAAGCTGATTTCCCTGAGAGGCGGCTGCGGCGGAAGTGGCGGCGGAGGAAGAGGTTGTTAATCTTTATTTTTAATGAAGTGGCATCTTTGATTATTTGTGTCCAAAACTAGGTGTTATAAAGGGTGGTGGTGTTGGAATTGGACTTTGGAGAGATTGAGGAGACAGAGTTGTAGTTGTTCTTCGCCTTTGGGCTTTGGGAGGGACACAGTCACAGACTTCATTTTATTTTATGATTTTTTTCCTCTTTGTTTTTGTGTGTGTGGTTTTTTTAATACTCTCTCATTTAATTTATAGGTCGTTTAAAATTATACGTGACTTAAGCGACTTGGAACTACCGTCGATCTCTATAAAACTAGATTTCTTACTAGTGGTTAATGGAATGCAGAAAAATCTCAATACCAATACTGAGTTTGATGTGCTAGTTTCTTATTGTAAACCATTTTTGCTTTCTCATGCAAGCTTTAAGGGTTAGCTTTGTTAGGGGGTAAGATAATTGTGTCGCTCATCTTTTCTTTGTACACGTCGCAATTGTATGTTAACTTCAAAGTTCGTGATTTGATTCCAACATGTATTGAACTTGTTCTTATTAATGAAATGATCTAAGTTTATTCTTATTAAAAAAAGATTATGCACGAAAATTAAGAAACCGATTAGTTATACTGATTTTCATTGTAAAATATATGTTATGACTAAAACACCTTTATAGTACTAGCAACTCATTACTACTCTCACTTTCCTCGGTTGGAGCAAAAACATACTTGTTGATACATTGAGAAGTGAAATTAGTAGGGAATGAGTCATGTATTACTTGAAAATACAAAGAAAAACTAATGAGACTAAATGTTCTATGAGCAAAGTATCATAATGAGGGTACTGTTAGAAAAAAAAAACAAATATTATATTTGTAATAATTTGAGACAAATAAAAATGTTAAACATGACACTTAAAATGAAACAGAGAGAGTATTATACCCCACTCTATCTCTCGCTACTAGTTGCAATGACAATTTCAACAATATTGGGAAGTCAACTCTCGAGTTGGCGTCTCCCGAGTTCGAAAGTCAGGTGTGTCTGTTAGGCGGTGTCTTTGGTGTTTACTTATCATTTTGTACAAGTTGATCAAAAAATACTCCATATGTTCCAAATTATTTGTTGTTTTATCAAAATCAATTTGTCCAAAATTATTCGTTGTTTTTAATTTTAAATGGAGCATTCACAATTTTTCACTTATACTCTTATTTATTATGATAATTTTTTATATCTTATTCAGCTCGCGATTAGTTAAGTGGAGGGATAAAAAATTTAAAAGGTAAGTTATTCAATATTTTTTTATTAAATTTACACTAATCAATTTTCTTAAATGTTCTGTGTCAAAAACTTAAACTACTTAGTGCAATGGGAGAGAGAGTGAAGTTAGCTAGAAAATTGGAGACGTCTGTCTAGTCAAGTTTGGATAGTTCTGTTATAAAAGTAATCAAAATATAGCAAACAAGAATGAGAGAAGGAGAGAATTTGGGAGTGTTTGTATTTCTCTTTTCAAGTGCACCTTTACATATGAGAGTGAGCCCTATTTATAGGGTGGGAATTAGAAAATGAGTAGTCACCCATAAAAGCCACTACACAATGATATTATGGAGATGATGGGAGAAACTCAATGAACATCCGATATCTAATTTTCATAACAAGTTCAAATTTGTAGTTGTTAATTTTTGGTCAACATAAAACTTGAATTTAAAATTTAAATTGTCTGATATTGATAGGACGACTCCAAAATTACAGAATGCGTGACTGCACACTCTCTCCATATGCACACAAAGCGAATCCGTTAATAATGGGTGTGGAAATACCTAACAAAACAAGAGAAATATATACTAGCAACACTCTTTTTGACACTCTCCTTCAAACTCACTTCATGATTGACTAAAATTCATGTGGGTCTCACCACTTTGAAAACGAGATCCATTAATTTAGAGCTCGTTCGGAGTGGTTGTGAGTTTTTGGTTTTTGGTTTTGGAAGTAAATTTCAAAACCAAAACATGTTCGTGTAAAATGGGGTTGAGTTGGTTTTTTTCTTAATTTCAAAACAGTTTTTCATCAAAACTTTTTTTAAACAAAAGAAAGGGATATGGAGTCTCGTTAAAACCTTCTGATGCAAAACCCTCCTTAGGGAAAAAACACCAGGAAGGAAAGAGTACTCCCCCTAAAATTTATTGATAATAAAGAGAAAAAGAACAGAAAACATGGGGGGACTAGACCAAAACCCATGAGCATAAGCATCAAGATAACTGTACAAAATAAAATCCAACCTATCAAGGTGCGCAAAAGCATCACTATAGCGACTCTCATCCCAACCAGGTCGGCACCAGAGCCTCTAACAATCATTTGCAGCACACCAAACATAGGAGGCAGGAGACGAACCCAGCCCATCAAGGGACATAGGGACTAACAAAATCTATAGTTAGGTAAACCTAACCTATTCCTAAAAAAGTCCTCTGCAATGAAGCTCGGGATGAGATTCCACCAGGAAAAGCCACTAGAGTTTGTACCATGACCTGCAAGCTTATCAGCACAAGCGTTACCTTCTCTATAAATATGGGTGCAAACGAAATTTATTTGTCTAGTTAAGGCTAAACAAGCGGTACCTTCATCAAAACTCAAAACCACAAAAATAAGTTTTATAATTTTTGTTTCTGTATTCTTCATCCACCTCTAATCATCAATATATTTGACCACCACTAACTACAACACCGACCACCACCAACCACCATCGACCACTGCCAACCACCATTTCAACAACTGCCAACCACCACTCTGCTCAACGTCAACCACTACTGTGACGACCATCAACCACCACTCTGACCACAGTCCACCATCATCAACCACAACTTTGACCACCACCAACCACAACTCTGACCGCCGTCGACCACCTCTTCGACCGCCGCCGACCACCACTTCGGCCACCTTTAACCACCACCAGCCACCACTCCGTCCACCACCAACCACCACCGACCACCACTTTGACTACCGCTGACCACCACTTAAGATAAACTTATGTTTATGTGTATGATTGAAAGTGATTTTAATGTTTTGAAAGTAATTTTAATAGTTGAAATTTTTTTAACTGAAAACTGAATTCGGTTTTTTTGGTTTTCGAAATTTTTAAAGCTCAAAACAGAATCTGGTTTTGGTTTTTGAAAATTTCAAAACAAAAAATAGAAAACCACCCTGAACGGAGCCTTAGTTATTTTAAAAAAAGAAAAAGAAAGACGACAAAGATGAGCTTTTAGGTTTGTACTAGGGGTGTTCAAAACCGAACCAACCCAACAGAAAAAACATAAACCGAACCAACCCAAACCAAGCCACAAACCGCAAAAATCTATTCGGTTTTTTTCAATAAACCGCGCGGTTTGGTTCGGCCTGCAATTGTTGTTCCTCCAACCTAACCAAACCAAACCGCAAGTAACACTAAGGCAACAACCTTCCTTACTAACTTATTAGCCCAAATCCAACTAAAACCTCACTCACTTACTAGGCTAAATCCATTTGACTCCTTGACTCACTTACAAACAATCCATATTGTTATGATATATTTAAAAATTACAATAAAACATTTAATTTAAATTCTTTTAAGGCTGTAGCTATCTTAAAATAATGAAAAAAGAGTAATGTATATACTACATATATTTGAGCGGATTTTTTCTTAAAGATTTATGTTAGTCGTTTTTTACTTTAACTTTAACTCTGTTTTAAATTATGTTCTGTCTCGAAAAAAATCGAACAAACCGAACCAATCCAAATCGCATTAGTTTGGTTTTTTTTAGGAAGCCAACCGAACCAAACCAAACTGCATATAGTTTTACCTTGCGGTTTGTTATACCCCAATTTTGTCCGAGTTCTTATATCATTGTAATATTATTTTTTTATTAAGTAGTGTATGTGCAACAAACGTTTCTATGTACTCAAGAAAAAGATAAGTAGCTTGTGCATATCAACCACAATTAATATAAAGATGCATGATTTGATTCTTGGTCAATCATCCCACATGTTATTTTCTTTTGACCCTCTTTGAGTAATTGAAAAAGCAAGTGAAGCAAAGCATAAGAGCTTACAAAATAAGAACAAAAGATGAAATACCCAAATCTGCAGCTCTATTGCGAAGGCAATTTCTCTCTCCTCGGACCTCTTTTACGACGATCCGAGCGGTGAAAGTGGAGATATATGTCTCACGAACCTACTGTCAAAAAATGAAGACGATCCGACGGTTAACGAATCCGGAATCGCACTTTTACGATGAGAGGTTTGAGAAAAACGGACCAAAAACTGCAGCTATTGCGAAGGCAATTTCTCTCTCATAAGACCTCGTTTCAACTATCCGAACGGTGAAAGCGTAGATATATGTCTCACGAACCTACTGTCAAAAAAGAAAGACGATCCAACGGTTAAGGAATCCGGAATCGCAATTTTACGGTGATAGGTTTGAAAAAAACGGGAATTGTGTTTTAAAGGGGAATTGCTTTCTCTACCTTGTTTTAGTCCCACATTGCTCACAAGAAACAAGAGCTCCCTAGCAATTGGATATAAAAGGGGTTGAGAGGTGAAGATTAGAAGGGGGATC
Source organism: Oxytropis ochrocephala (assembly GCA_020916435.1). Taxonomy (NCBI): domain Eukaryota; kingdom Viridiplantae; phylum Streptophyta; class Magnoliopsida; order Fabales; family Fabaceae; genus Oxytropis; species Oxytropis ochrocephala. The sequence goes on from CM037089.1 coordinate 111,466,494, forward strand.
ATTGGCGGGTTAAGTGATCTTTTGGGTCAAAGCGTTCGCGGCTCATTTCACTACAAACCCGTCTTTGATCATTTGGACGTTTTGAGTCGGCTTTTCGATTCTCAAAGCGGTTCCTGCGGTCTTGGGGTCAAAATGGACCAGATAGGAGTCCGGTTCGTGATTGACTTTGAGTCGATTGCTCGATCCGGTTCGGCACTCGTCGAGTCGAGTTAGTTTTGTATTTATTTTGTTTATTTTTATGTACATATTTATTTATCATTTATTTTAATATAATCTATTTATTTATTAATTTGTTTATTGTTTATTTATATATCTATTCATATTTATTTATGTATATAGTTATTTATTTATTTTTAGCCTAGTCTTTATTAATTATCGAGTTTTTGTCTTTTTTTATGCACAAATTAGTTTATTTCTTCAAAAATCAAATAAAAGACTAAGTCGGTTGTCTGGCCAAGTTTAGTCATCATCCTAGAACCAATGAGTACATGCAGATTCAAGTAATCCTAAAAACTTATAAGTAAATAAATAAATCACTTTTCCTAAAAATAGGGGACTAAGTCGGTTGTACAACCCAAGGTTAGTCAATGTTCTAAACTAATGAAGTACATCAGATTCGGGAGTTCTAGAATACTATTCTAAAACCAACTCACCTCACATCAAACAAACTTCTTTCAAAAAACCTCAAAAATACTTTCAAAAGTAGGGGACTAAGTCGGTTGTACAATCAGGTTAGTCGTCGTCCTAGAATCGATGGTATGCAGTTCAATGAGTCCTAGGACACCTACACTAAAAAACACCAACCAAAAAACCTTTTTCAGGAAGAACTACGTAGCTTTGATTCCTCTATTGCATCCGGAGGTACGTAGGAGCAAGAGTCCACTCTTGTCAAGCACTAAAAATTAAAAATTTAATTAAGTCTTTTCACTATAAATAAAAAGGGTAAATATTAATAAACCATAAATAATTAGATTTAAGGATGTCGTGGGGTGCTAATACATTCCCACGCATAACTACGACTCGAACCTTTAAACTTGCCTTATCCTAAAACTAAAAGGGATTTTCCGAATTTGCCCTTAAACTAAAATTTGGTGGCGACTTCCTTTCGAACTTCGAAGATCCCATTCCCGGATTTTTCGGTCGCTACACGGTTCAGTTCACTTGTTGTCTCAAAACCAAATCAAATTGCACCATGAACGCCCCTAGTTTGTACTTTGTGGATTTAAACTTAACAAAGAAAAAAATAAACTAATATAAAATTTGTTATGTTTAAGAAGCAAGCACCTAGTAATGTAGGTTGTATCTATAAAATCTATAAGTATGTAGATCCTCAGTTCTATAAGTAGATCCTCCCTGCTGAATCTTTTCTTTGTAAGAGAGAAGCTTTGTGTCTAATTTGAATTTTAGTTATATATCTCTATCTCATTTCCTGAACTTGATAGTTAAATTTAGCTAAAATCTCAACTTGTACCTAGCTCAAGTCTATTATCTTAGCTTAATAAGGAAGAAGACATTGAATTACTCTTTGCATTCTATTATATATACCATAGCTATATTTCACTTCAATTTCATCTCAACAACACTATTTCTCAGTTTCACCTTCTCTCTATATCTTTTCTTTTGGTTAAAGAGTGGTGAACTTAAATCGATTTTTGTGAAAGCAAAATGTGGCCAGTAAAGCATTCTGTTATGTTGATCATCATCAGCCTTAAGTTATATTCACATCTACCTTAAGTTACAGTCTACAAATTTGAGGCAGTAAAATCAACTAGCTAGTATATAAATATAATTCACGTGTGTGTCACTACACAAATTTATATTCACATCTACCTTAAGTTACAGTCTACAAATTTTTTAAGTTACAGTCTATAAATATAATTCATGTATGAATGTAGATAATTGATGTAAAAAAAAAAAAAAAGAATGTATGATTATTTTTCTGTCATTTGATTATGAATTTTAACATTTATTTAATATTTAATTGTGATTAGGAATTAAAAAAGTTATTCTGATGGGAATAAATCAATTTACAATTCATTAAAAAAATACGTTTAATTAAAGTGTTGATATATATATATATATATATATATATAGGGTTGTTTTTTTCATACCCTCCACCCCCTTCCTTCCCACCCCACACTTGAATCAAAATATTTGATTGATTTGTTGAAAGGATTTACATCTATATATATATACAAGAGAAATCTTATGACTACAACTACCAACTAATCTAATAAATACAACCAACAACTAACAACTAACAACTAACAACCATCTACAATATTAATTAATCAACACTCAAGCTGGAGCATATATGTCAGAAGCATCCAACTTGTTACATATGTATGCTATTCTAGGTCCCCGTAAGGACTTAGTTAGCATGTCTGCAAGTTGATCATTAGAGTGTGAAGGAAGTTTTGATGATGCTGAGAGAACCTTCTCTTGAATGAAATGACAATCAACCTCTATATGTTTAGTTCTCTCATGAAATATTGGATTTGATGAGAGATGTAGAGCGGATTGGTTGTCACAGGCAAGTTCCATAGGACCAATCTCGCAAAACCTCAACTCTTGAAGCAAATTCCTTAACCATACAAGTTCACATGTTGCATTAGCCATAGCACGATACTCGGCTTCAGCGCTTGACCTTGCAACAACGATGCATTTCTTGCTTTTCCATGAGATCAAATTACCGCCAAAGAGAACACAATAGCACAAGTGGATCTTCTATCACTTGCATCTCTGCTAATCTGCATCTGAATATCCAAGAACATTAGGGTGACCTTTATGCGTATAGATAAGCCCACTCACGGTGATCCTTTGATATACCTTAGAATCCGAACAATCGCATCCCGTGACTCTCACATGGTGAGTTAAGAAAGCGACTAACGACACTAACCGAAAAGGCAATGTCTGGCTTGGTCATAGTGAGATAATTTAACTTTCCAACCAAACTTCTATATCGACCTAGGTCCGAATAGGGCCCCACGATTAGGTATAAGCTTTACATTTGGGTTCATAGGAGTATCAGCGGGCTTACAATCAAGCATCCCGCTCCTCCGAATATCAAGAGCATATTTCCGCGAGAAATAGCAATACCAAGCTTGGATTGAGCAACTTCTATTCCAAGAAAAATTCGCAAACGACCAAGGTCCTTGGTTTGAAAGTGCTTAAACAAGTGTTGCTTAAGTTGTTTAATGCCCTCTTCATCATCACCTGTAAGGACAATATCATCTACATACACCACAAGATAGATCATTTCCTTCGCCCGGAATGTGAGCAAATATATCATGTCGATTGCTCAATCGTACTTTGGCTATCTTACGTGGAGCTGAATTTGGTTTTTTAGGTGTTCTCGTTGAAACACGCGGGCGTACTCCTTGCTTCTGGGTGAGTGATCAGCTTCACAGCGTATCATGCCAAATTGTTGGATGACTTTGCTAAACTTTCCAAACCAGGCTCGAGGTGATTGTTTTAAACCATACAATGACTTTCTAAGTTTGCAAACAAGGTCTGACTCCCCCTGAGCAACAAAGCCGGGTGGTTGCTCCATATAAATCTCCTCCTCTAAATCACCATGGAGGAATGCGTTTTTAATATCAAGCTGGTATAAAGGCCAACGACGAATGGCAGCCATAGACAAAAACAAACGAATAGATGTCATTTCGCAACTGGAGAGAAAATATCACTATAATCCAAACCATAAATCTGAGTATATCCTTTGCCTACCAAGCGAGCCTTGCCGATCCACCTATCCATCGGTCCAACTTTCACTTTGTAAAACCCATCGGCAACCAAGCGTAGACTTTCCAAGTGGGATGAGGACAAGAGTCCATGTACTATTAGATTCCAAGGCTGTCATCTCATCAATCATTGCTTGTCTCCATCCTGGATGAGACAGAGCTTCCTGAACATTCTTAGGAATAGTAATAGATGACAAAGCAGCAACAAAGGCAGAGTGGCAAGGAGATAGCCTGTGGTAGCTCAAAAAATTATAAATAGAATGGGGATTAGTAGTGGACCGTTTACCTTTACGAATTGCGATGGGCTGGTTGATAACTCTATTTTATATAGAGTTATTCATATGTTTAAACTTAGTAAATTGCTCTCTTTCAAGTAAAGGTAAGGAGTTTATATAGTATTTTGTGTAATATGTGATAACTTGAGTGTTTGGCATGGTTAAAGTTGTCAATAGGCCATTTTGGATATAATGTGGTATGTTTGATGAGTTTGTTCAGTGCAGCTTACAGATGCACCAGCATTACAATGCACCTGCACTGATGCTCCTGCACTGCATCTGCAGTACACCAGCTTGCTTGAAGCCACAATGGAAGCACCTCAAATTTCACCAAGTTTTATCACTTCTATGACATCATGCTTAGTCATGGATCACATGGGGGAACATGCCCACTTGCTAAAGGAGGCGCCTACCATAGCCCACCATAGAGGACCAGCTTTGAAGAGTCATTTACTTATGGACATGTGGCCATTCACTAATTGGACCTCCCTATACACTTGAGTGTATGCTTCAACTTGTGAGACAACTTCTGAAAAGTAACCATGGTTACACCTCTAGTTTACTTCAACTACAAGGAAGGAAACCCTCTCATGAAGAAAGCTCAAAGCCTATATAAAGACCTTCACTCTTCACTTGAAAAATCATCTCTCATCTCTCAAGATCAAAATCACTTCTCATATCTTGTATTTCAATTTCATAGAATAGTTTAGGTTAGTTAGTTTTACTTTCTCTTGTAAGGAGGTTGTAAGGAGGCAAGGAAGGAATTGACGAATTCTTCCTTTACTTCAACCACAACCAAGTGGAGTAGTGCACCCGCATCACTTGACAACTTCATGCAAAGGAAACTACAATTGTGTAACTTCTATCTTATTGTTTCCTTTTGTTATTTCAATTATATGAATATGACTTGTTCTATTTATATAAGCCTTGTGATGTCTAGCATGAACTAAACTCTTTTGGTTGAGATGTTACCGGTTAAAGGTAGCCATTCTTCCCCTAGAATTAGTTTTGTCACCATGAACTCCATAACTTAACTTGATTCATTAAGAATACGGCACCCTGAGCATTTTACTCTATTTTTCAGTGTAGCACCTGACCCATAATTGTGGAATTCTGCGAAGTATAATGTATCCAAGTTTGTGGTCCCCTCCCACTCCAGCCATCCTTTGGAACTCAGGACATCGCTTATGCAAGATTGCATGAAAACTACTTGTGAGTGCGGCTTCCATGATCTTCCGAGGAATGTCTGGGTTGACTTCACTAATGGTATAGGGTCAGTGTCAACGGTGATGGTGCAAAACTGAAAGGAGAAAACAAAGGGTTTCTTTTCTATTTGTCCTCCTTGTGTTGTTATGGCATTCTTCTGATACCATAACCCTTTCTTCACATGAATATGACAATTTTGAAAAATAACAGCAACATGTCCAAATATAAAGTGTATTGTCCCACTTATTTTGCACTCTCGGAAAAACTGTAGATTTTTGTTGATTAGTAAGCTATCTTGGTATTGAAAATAGGTAGAAAGCAGTGGTCGGGCGTTGAATATAATGCAACTGCTTGATTATTTATTAGCTCCATAGTGTTGCGGAAGGAAATGTTATTTGCAATAAAGCCTCTACCAAAAAAAGCTTCAGAAAAGAAAAAAGTAATGAGAATTGGGTCACTAGGTTTGAAGTAACTGAAAAAGTTACTACGACAACAAAATTGTACCATAGCGCTGCCACTATACTACAAAAAAAATTACAAGCATTTTAAAAAAAAACATTGACAAAGGAATTTTACTTTTATCTCACAATAAAGACATAGTTAATAACTTTATCATGTTTTCTCAAGAGATAAAAATATATTTAGTTTCTTATCAATTTGAAGACAAAAACATCTTTTATAAAATTATCAAACTTCTATTCTTTTTGACAAACAAATTTCTATATTTTTTTATATGATACTTCACAAACTAATATATATCATCAAACCTATAAATTTTTTACAACAAAAAAAAAATTCACAACTTCCATTATACAACAAAAAAATTAACAAAAGATGCTAGTTAAAGTACACTCTAAGAGAGAATCATACACACGTTTTCCTAATAATCGAATGGAATTTTAGCAAATAATCTTCACAAGTTCACATTTCTACAAACAAATTTCTATAATTTTTTTCTACATGATACTTCACAAATATATATCTTTAAACCTGTAAAAGTTTCTACGACAAAAGAAAAAGATTGCTGACTGTTTCTATACTACAAAAAAATAACAAAAGCATCTTAAAATATTATATTAACAATCATAACTAAATTTCTAGGTATTTTATTCTTATTGTATCACACATGACTCTCTGCTCTATTTCTAAAGTCCGTGATAACATTAAATATCTACTTTTCATTTCTTCTAAGCTGAAGTAGTGTTCCATATACAAAGATACATCAGCATAATAATTAAGAGATACGAATGTACTAAAAAAAAGATAGATATTGGGATATTATAGAGTTTTAAACGATGACAAGGTAACCATAGAATCTTAAGAAATAAAATGGTACAAATAGGATATTGGGAATTCTCATTAGGACCTTGATGCATTCCTTCCCAGTATTTTCATCTTCAACTACAACTGTATCCATGAATTTACCCATAGCAGCTGTAATGGTGATAACTCTATTTTATATAGAGTTATTTATATGTTCTATGACTTAAATCAATGCGAGTTTCTAAGTAATATTATTGTTAAAGTAGTTAATATGTGTTGTTTCTGATAAAGAAAAGAGGAGAAAGCGATATGTGATCATTTGGCACTTTTGGTTCCCTTGTGGTATTTTGATGTGTTTGTTCAATTGTTGCGGCAATCATTGCCCTTGCAATAGGCTGCAACAATCATTGCCCCAAATGTGACTCGCTCCCTACATAGTCATTCCAAAGAAGAGGCATTGCACGGCAACCATTGCACTGCGCAATGCATCCAGCGAACATAGCACCAACAATATCTTCGGCGTCATTGATGACATCAAAATCAAGTTGCTATGCAAGTGGCCCAAGTTGCAAGTCACGACACCTCACTTTTACTTTTTAGCTTGTAACTTTTACTTTATAGGGACACTTGTCCATACACCATTGGACCTCTTCCCTTTAATAAAGTAGACCTCAAATCAAGTCTTTTTGAAGTAAATTGATACAAGTTCAAATGAAGCAAACCCAACCTTGAAGAAAGCTCTCTCAAGGAGCCTATAAATACATTTCCTTCTCCTCATTTGAAGATATAACCAAATATACCAAGAGATACCAAGATACACCAAGTTAGAGAAGTGAGAGGTGTGAAGGAGGGAGAGAAAGTGACAACTTCTCTCTCTGCCTCTACACCATTTAGTGTTCTTTGTTTGATTCTTTGGCGCATCAAGCATTTGTAAGGCATTGCAGGAACATTACTATGCAGATTTTCCAAAGGAACTTCAATCGTGTAATTCTTTCTTTATTTTCTTCCCTTTGTATTATCAAACATATGAACATGGTTATCTTTGTTTGTATGTGCTTAGTATGCGACACCATGACAATGCATCACAACATCACGCAGTTGATCACATCAAGTAATAACTCACCACTTTGGCCGGCCCACATCATTAATTGACCCACCTCTTTGGTGAAGCCCGTCATTTATTAACCCACCTCTTTGGCGAAGCCCACGTCATTTATTAACCCACCTCTTTATCATTTATTAAATTGATTCTCACCTAAAGACCAACCACCTCATAAGGACCTTTTCCACACTCAAGGACCATTTTGACCCACCAAAGATTAATTTAGTACTCAAGGGATTATTTTGACACATTATGATTAATTTGACACTAAGGGACCAAAACAACACTTAGACATTTTTGGGCACCACAGGCGCCAAGGGCAGCTATATTTGGCGCCCCACCTAGCACACACCAAGGCACACAGCAACTTGTGTTATTTCTTGCATATTCTACATTGTCCAAATTAATGGATTCATGACAAACACCACATTGGATAGATGAAGAGCAACTTCATGACGAATTAATGGACTGTCAAACTAAATATGATGTGTGAACTCAATTAGCAGTTGAATGAGGACACAGGAGAGCAATATCAAAGCATTGTGTTTTATTTATTTAATAAGATACATATATCTACCATCCGTATATTTCCTGTGTAAAAATTATAAAGAAACGATGATCATCATTGATTCGGGAAAGGGCATTGCTATGTGGTACGAAGCAATTTTGCTAGAAACCTAAACTGTGCATGAATGCATTTTACAATCATCCGCACTTTTCGTTTCGTAATAACAAGTATTACTCTTCGGTGAAATTCCTCACGAAATGTTTTCGTGCTATATAGCATGACTATTAAATATGTGAGTTCAAATGGAGACTAACTTTTGGAATAATTAAGTATGGATATTGCTAGACTCATCCCTGCAAGTCCAATTTGTCAAATATCAGGGAACCCCAGTCAAATTGGATTATCCCTCTCACATTGGGGTAGAAAGGGACATACAACAATGTTATTTGGACATTTTTGTTCACTTAGCAACACTCAATTAGGCATTAATCCACATCATTAAATCATCATGATATTATATTTCTTCACATTGAAGTATTTAATCAAACACATGGTATGCACATTTCACAACACACTTATTCCTAACATCAAGTATCATGGTAGCACCAAATTAATCATCAAATACAACAACAACATATGATTAACACAAAATTCACACAAACAAATCATTCTAGTGCTATTCCACACATAACACATATCTTACAAACTATTATAGATGTAAATGAGAGTCCCCTAACCTCAAAATTGAAGAACCTAAGTAGCCTCTTCTTCAAAAACACAAAAAACCACCAAAAATGGATCTTGCCTCTACTTTGAGCTTCAAAAACTCATTTATGGAAAAGAGAAAATGGGAAGGAATTAGTGTAGGAAATTTACACTAAAAAGTAGAGAAAGAAAAATGGGAAAGATTGGTACCAAATACCAACTTACCCAAGCAAATATGAAGGTTTTCCTTTCTCCTCCTTTCCACCAACCCACTCACCCAGCACTGTTCCTCCTCCCTTTCTTTTCTTTTTCCCTAATTCTCAATTTCTCTCTCCCTTTGACTTTTCTTCCTTTTACTCCCTCTCTCTCACGTTCTCCATCCCTTTCTTTCTCTTCTATTTCTTTAATTCTCACTAAATGGGCCTATTGGATCATGGGCCTATTAATTGTACCACCCCCATTTATTTGTCATGTCTCACTCCTTAAATTAATTACTTACTCTATATTTATTTTAATATCGACAACTAAAATATTACTTAATTAAATTAGTCAAATAATCACTTAATTAAGTTAGTTAAATAATCACCTAATTAAATTAGTTAAATAATCACTAAAATTAATTTTGGGGTGTTACAATTACAATGCACCTGCACTGATGCTCCTGCACTACATCTGCAGTACACCAGCTTGCTTGAAGCCACAATGGAAGCACCTCAAATTTCACCAAGCTTTAGCACTTCTATGACATCATGCTTAGTCATGGATCACATGGGGGAACATGCCCACTTGCTAAAGGAGGCGCCTACCATAGCCCACCATAGAGGACTAGCTTTGAATAGTCATTTACTTATGGACATGTGGCCATTCACTATTGGACCTCCCTATACACTTGAGTGTATGCTTCAACTTGTGAGACAACTTCTGAAAAGTAACCATGGTTACACCTCTAGTTTACTTCAACTACAAGGAAGGAAACCCTCTCATGAAGAAAGCTCAAAGCCTATATAAAGACCTTCACTCTTCACTTGAAAAATCATCTCTCATCTCTCAAGATCAAAATCACTTCTCATATCTTGTATTTCAATTTCATAGAATAGTTTAGGTTAGTTAGTTTTACTTTCTCTTGTAAGGAGGTTGTAAGGAGGCAAGGAAGGAATTGACGAATTCTTCCTTTACTTCAACCACAACCAAGTGGAGTAGTGCACCCGCATCACTTGGCAACTTCATGCAAAGGAAACTACAAGCTGTGTAACTTCTATCTTATTGTTTCCTTTTGTTATTTCAATTATATGAATATGACTTGTTCTATTTATATAAGCCTTGTGATGTCTAGCATGAACTAAACTCTTTTGGTTGAGATGTTACCGGTTCTTCCCCTAGAATTAGTTTTGTCACCATGAACTCCATAACTTAACTTGATTCATTAAGAATACGGCACCCTGAGCATTTTACTCTATTTTTCAAATGTAGTGCTTTGACCCATAATTGTGGAATTCTGCGAAGTATAATGTATCCAAGTTTGTGGTCCCCTCCCACTCCAGCCATCCTTTGGAACTCAGGACATCGCTTATGCAAGATTGCATGAAAACTACTTGTGAGTGCGGCTTCCATGATCTTCCGAGGAATGTGCGGGTTGACTTCACTAATGGTATAGAATTCGGTGTCAGCGGTGATGGTGCAAAACGAAAGGAGAAAGCAAAGGGTTTCTTTTCTATTTGTCCTCCTTGTGTTGTTATGGCATTCTTCTGATACCATAACCCTTTCTTCACATGAATATGACAATTTTGAAAAATAACAGCAACATGTCAAAATATAAAGTGTATTGTCCCACTTATTTTGCACTCTCGGAAAAACTGTAGATTTTTGTTGATTAGTAAGCTATCTTAGTGACTGAAAATCCCACACAGGTAGAAAACAGAGTGGAGACGTTGAATATAATGCAACTGCTTGATTATTTATTAGCTCCGTAGTGTTGCGGAAGGAAATGTTATTTGCAATAAAGCCTCTACCAAAAAAAGCTTCAGAAAAGAAAAAAGTAATGAGAATTGGGTCACGAGGTTTGAAGTAACTGAAAAAGTTACTACGACAACAAAATTGTACCATAGCGCTGCCACTATACTACAAAAAAAATTACAAGTATTTAAAAAAAAAACATTGACAAAGAATTTTACTTTTATCTCACAATAAAGACATAGTTAATAACTTTATCATGTTTTCTCAAGAGATAAAAATATATTTAGTTTCTTATCAATTTGAAGACAAAAACATCTTTTATAAAATTATCAAACTTCTATTCTTTTTGACAAACAAATTTCTATATTTTTTTATATGATACTTCACAAACTAATATATATCATCAAACCTATAAATTTTTTACAACAAAAAAAAATTCACAACTTCCATTATACAACAAAAAAATTAACAAAAGATGCTAGTTAAAGTACACTCTAAGAGAGAATCATACACACGTTTTCCTAATAATCGAATGGAATTTTAGCAAATAATCTTCACGAGTTCACATTTCTACAAACAAATTTCTATAATTTTTTTCTACATGATACTTCACAAATATATATCTTTAAACCTGTAAAAGTTTCTACGACAAAAGAAAAAGATTGCTGACTGTCTCTATACTACAAAAAAATAACAAAAGCATCTTAAAATATTATATTAACAATCATAACTAAATTTCTAGGTATTTTATTCTTATTGTATCACACATGACTCTCTGCTCTATTTCTAAAGTCCGTGATAACATTAAATATCTACTTTTCATTTCTTCTAAGCTGAAGTAGTGTTCCATATACAAAGATACATCAGCATAATAATTAAGAGATACGAATGTACTAAAAAAATATAGATATTGGGATATTATAGAATTTTAAACGATGACAAGGTAACCATAGAATCTTAAGAAATAAAATGGTACAAATAGGATATTGGGAATTCTCATTAGGACCTTGATGCATTCCTTCCCAGTATTTTCATCTTCAACTACAACTGTATCCATGAATTTACCCATAGCAGCTGTAATGGTGATAACTCTATTTTATATAGAGTTATTTATATGTTCTATGACTTAAATCAATGCGAGTTTCTAAGTAATATTATTGTTAAAGTAGTTAATATGTGTTGTTTACAGTAAAAGAGGATTAGAAACTGATATGTGATCATTTGGCACTTTTGGTTCCCTTGTGGTATTTTGATGTGTTTGTTCAATTGTTGCAGCAATCATTGCCCCTGCAATAGGCACAACAGTCATTGCCCCAGCAATGACTGCTCCTACAATAGTCATTCCAGCAGCAGAGGCATTGCACCAAAGAACCATTGCACTGCAATGCATCCAGCCAGACATAGCACCAAAATATCTGTGGCGTCATTGATGACATCAAAATCAAGTTGCTATGCAAGTGGCCCAAGTTGCAAGTCACGGACACGACTTTTACTTTTTAGCTTGTAACTTTTACTTTATAGGGACACTTGTCCATACACCATTGGACCTCTTCCCTTTAATAAAGTAGACCTCAAATCAAGTCTTTTTGAAGTAAATTGATACAAGTTCAGCCCAAGCAAACCCAACCTTGAAGAAAGCTCTCTCAAGGAGCCTATAAATACATTTCCTTCTCCTCATTTGAAGATATAACCAAATATACCAAGAGATACCAAGATACACCAAGTTAGAGAAGTGAGAGGTGTGAAGGAGGGAGAGAAAGTGACAACTTCTCTCTCTACCTCTACACCATTTCGTGTTGCTGTTTGATTGCTGGCGCATCGAGCATTTGTAAGGCATTGCAGGAGCATTACTATGCAGATTTTACAAAGGAACTTCAACCGTGTAATTCTTTCTTTATTTTCTTCCCTTTGTATTATCAAACATATGAACATGGTTATCTTTGTTTGTATGTGCTTAGTAATATCTAGCATGAGCTAAACTTCTCTAGTTGGGATGCTTTAACTTTGTAATGATCTTTTGATTAAGTTATTATGTTATATATTGATGTTTGCATTTTAGTTCTTGCATGATAAACTCTTTCATATTCATCTTTAGAATTGGTCATCTAAAAGTGAATGCAAATTATAAATTCAGACATGGTTTATAATTGAACTCAAGAACTAATATGGATAAGTTTTTTAATAAGAGGAAACTTTATTAACTCCATGCTAAAACCTAGACATAGGCTAGCATAGTCCATAGGGTGAAACTGTTGGAGCTTAAAATACAAGGGTGAACTTATTTAAGGGCTTAGACATAAGACTTGTAACTAAACCACGAAGATAGGTCTTTGAAAAGCACAATTTCATTATATCGGCATCCATTGCGGGAGCATTGAATTGCGGGAGCATCATATATAACATAATGCTATCAAAAGTGATTTACTTAGTAAAGAGCATTCCAACTATCTTTCTCACTTGAATACACTCTATCTTTACTTAGCTTACATTAAATTTTGTTTTCTCACACCATTGATTATATTTTATTGTACTTTGTTACTCTGTTTTTCACTAGTTTAACTACCATTTTAAATTTTAGAAATTAATCCAATCCCTGTGGGTTCGACACCTACTTCTACTATATTACTTGTTAAAGACTGTGTATACTTGCACACACCTTTCTGCACAAAAAGTTTTTGGCGCAGTTACCGGGGATTGTCATTAATTTTTGTTGTTTAACTTAGTAGTAATTTAGTGAGCAATTTTACTCTGTTGTTTGTTCCTTGTGGTATAACAGTTATTGCACCAACAATCATTACACCAGCAATAATTGCACCTGCAGTAGTTGTTCCAGCAATAGCCCAAGTTCAACACACCAGAATTTTTTTTAGACCCTGATCAGATAGAGAAGAGATTTAGGAGCTTGCAAAGACAACAATTCATCAACATGGCAGCCACATATATGCTTAATGATAGAAATAGGCCCATGAGGGATTGTGCAATGTTTGACCCCCAAACTATGCAAACTAGCATAGTTAGGCCTGAATTCACTGCCACACACTTTGAATTTAAGCCTATAATGTTTCACATGTTACAAACATTAATAGGCCAATTTAGTGGTTCTCCACATGAGGATCCATATTTGCACTTAAAACAGTCTTTAGAAGTATGTAGCAATTTTACCATTCCTGGTGTTAGTGAAGATGCTTTTAGATTGAAGCTTTTTCCATATTCCTTGAAGGATAGAGCTAAGGCTTGGTTAAATTCTTTAGAGCCTAACTCTATCACTACTTGGAATAAATTAACGAGAAATTTTTTTAGCAAAATATTTCTCACCTATCAAAAATACCGAATAAGAATTGATATTATTTCTTTTAAACAAAAAGAATTTGAGTCTTTGTTTGAAGCATGAGAAAGATGGAAAGAATTGTTGAGAAAGTGTCCACACCATGGAATACCTGTCATCATCCAAATGAGGAACTGAATGAAAGTAAAACCAAATGCAAGCAACACCATCTGCAAATTTCTGTTGGATATTAGGCAAAATATCACAAATCAATACATTTTCTAACTTCTGCAAATCATATTTGTTTCTTTTTCCTTTTCATAGTATACAATGGATCAGTACCAAATACGACTATTAGTGAAACCGAAAACTTAAATAACATTTAAGTTCATTCCAATCACAATGCAATTATTCCATTCCAAAATGAAAAGGAACAAAATGTAGAATGGTTGACACATCTTAGAACGTGGTTTAGGCCTAACTCAACCCCACAAAACCGGCTTGTAAGGTGAGGGTCTCTGATACCATCTTAGAATGTGGTTTAGGCCTAACTCAACCCCACAAAACCGGCTTGTAAGGTGAGGGTTGCCTCTTCATTATAAACCCTCTAGAGACCTTATCACTAGTCAATGTGGGACTTAAGATTTTTCCTAATAACACACAGCTTCAGCAAATAAACACTCACATTCTCCAAACTCATACAATTAATAGCCAGATTTGCAGCCATTCTCCAAACTCAGACACTAAATTTTTAGTCCAGTTTCTTTATCATTTTACATTAAATATATATATATATGATCAAAAGCAACAAAGTACAAAGAGAATCAGCCGAAGCAAAAAAGATCAACGTCTATTAGTTCCTACACCCCATTATACTTTCTGTGCTAGTGAATACATATTTGATAGAATATTCTGATTCTAATTTATAAGTTTTGGAGTACTTGATGGATTTTTATAAATTAAGGAATGCCTAGTATATTAGATGGTTAGATTGATTTGAACCTTGTTCATAAACACTTGAATGCTCAATTAAGCAATATAAATTGCTTTATGAAATGCTTTCTAGTAATCAATGCTCTAAGTCTAAGTAGTTTCTTAATTTCTTGTTTGTTCTTGTTTGTTCATGTCACAGGATATAAAAAGGATGGATGCTGCTGGTAATTCCCCACTGAGCGAAAGTATTGTATGGAAGCATTTCACATTGATAAAAGTTAACGAACAATACAAAACTCAATGTAATTATTGCCAGAATCTGCTTGGTGGAAGTTCAAGAAATGGAACAAAACACTTGCATACACACATGAATATATGTGTTCAAAAAAAGATTGTGGATGTGTCAGAAGTTGGTTCTGATGATGAAGGTATTCTCTACTTTATTTGCCTCAAATTTTATAAGGTTTAATGTTTATATTTTAACATTTGTTTTGTCTTCATCATAATACAGGTGAACTTGCAAGCTCTTTCATAACCCATTTTGAAGAATGAAGATGATCGATAGATGTCTTGTTAAGTGATGATTTTCTTTTTGAAGATGCTAATTTGTACCACTTGTTTACTTGTTAGTCCGTATTTTTTAATGTTGGTTGTTTTGATAATTTAGAACTTGGTTTGATTGTATGGTGACAAATTATTATGACCTTATTTTGTAACCAAAAAGTTTGAATCTTACTTTGAACACCTTTAATGATTATGTTTCAATAATTTGGAAATAGACACTTATAATTAGGTTTGGAAACAAATACTTTTCCCCAATGAAATCAGTTTGGGGTTGGGTTTTTCCCCGCGGGATGAAAATTTGGCTTTTTACTCAATAGTGGAGCAGGGACGGGCAGGGAAACCTGACCCCCATCGGGGGCGGGGACGGGGATACATATTTCATGGCCGGCGGGTTTTGGGGTCGGTGTCGGGGATCGGGTAGTGAGGCGCGGGGTCGGGGACGGGGGAGTAATTACTATTATTGTTTTTTTCCTCGGTCAAAATTGGGGACGGGGGAGTAAGTACTATTATCGTGGGACAAAATTGGGGTATAGCAGTTGCCCCTCTTTACTTATATTTTGCTAAAAAAGGTGAAGAGTCTCCAGATTTTCGTAGTAAAAATAGAAATAAAGATATAATAGATGCTAATTTTTTCCGCTTAGGGGGATGTGAAGAGTTTGAGAATTGACTTGTTGTGCGAAAAGGTGATGTGCAAGTGTACACAATCGCAATAAGTAATATAATGATAAGTAAAGATCATTCCCACGAGGATTGTTGAGTTTACTTCTATATTTAAATTAGTAATTTAGCTAGTGAGTACATAAATAACAATAACAAGTTGTCAAATTATTAATGTTATCAACATAAAGGTACAAAAGCAAATAAGATAGATTATGAAATTCAGAGTGAGAGTAGTTGGAATGCTCTTTGCTAAGTAATTTCCCAGAAGTAAGGCGCTATAGCGTCTCACGCTATAGCGTCAAGCGCTGTTGCAAATGATTTTGTGTTTTTCAGTCACTAACGCCAGGGTTTCATTACAAGATGCCTATGTCTAGGTTCTAAATAAGTTCACCCCTGTATAATAAAGAACCCACAGCTTTTGCCCTATGAACTATTGCCTTTCTATGTCTAGATTTAGCAAACATTGGTTAAATGTCTTTAACCAACCTTTCGTTCATATCAATCTTTGAGTTCGAATCATGGACCATGTCTGTACCCATGAATATACCTATTTTAGCTGATCATTTCTAAAACAAGTTTGAAAGAAGTAACACACAAAGATTGAAACGCAAAACGTGAAATATTATATACGCGATACTAAAGGTTCATTAGCTTTAAGCATCCAACTACAAGAGAATCAGCTCATGATGAGCAACAACACAAGAAATACAGCATAAAAGTGTTACCTAAAGCCATAAAACCGAAATCACCAAGAGGTGGAAAACACTCCAAATGATGACAACTCCCGTGCCGCTATAGCGCTTGCCGCTATAGCGTCTCTCGCAGCACTGCAGAAAATCTACTCTTTATTGTGCAAATGGAGCTTGGACGAAAATGGAGTTTAAGAGTTATTTCTAACTCTCCTCTCTTCTGAACCAGTCAAAACAAGCTTGAAGATGAAGTTTTAAGACTTCAATATAAAGAAAATATCTCTCAAAAAAAGTGAAAAGCCATCCCACCAACTATTACCAACTACCATTACAAAATAGACAAGTGTCCTATAAAGCAAAAGGTGGGTGGTCGATGCGAAATGCTATCTCGATCGCTCTCTACGGTGATTTGACACGCTTTGAAAGCTATGAAACTGCTTTTCTCGTTTTCTCTCATCACCGCAGAATCCAACGCTATATAGCGTCACCGCTATAGCGCTAATCTTTGTAAGAATGAACAAACACATTAAAAATAACAAGAAAGCACCAAAAGTGCCAATTTGTCATATAATCAGTTCCTAACCCTCTTTTACACTAAACAACATATATTTACTTAATTAAACAACAATATTACTTAAGAACTTGAATTAAGTTAAGTAATAAGAGCATAAATAACTCATATAAATATGAGTTATCACACCCCCAAACTTAAATCATTGCTTGTCCTCAAGTAATGACGCTTGACAAAGAACAAACAACACAACATCAAAGAAACAATGACATAAATTAGCTGCACAAACAACACAATAACAATATCTCTCTAAAAAAAATTTATTACTTTAGATTAGAACTCACATTTATTTAAGTCTTGAAAGCATGAATAACTCTTATTGATAAGAGTTATCACTCCCCCAAACTTAAACCATTGCTTGTCCCCAAGTAATGACTATTTACAAAGACAAACAACTAATAGAAAACAGAACAATGACAAGATAGAAAGGCAAAACCAGTTGCTTCCCTAAATCAAACAGTTTTTCCAAAAATGTTCTTAATGGGCCAAACTTTCAAATTCACACCCACACACACACACACGCACCATTGTTTTTCACAACATCTAGAATTATTACTGCTCATTTGTGAGTGTGTGATCTCTGACTCATCTCAATTCCTAGCTAGATTTAGATTTCTCTTAGCCTCGGAAAGAGTGGCTTTCTTTTGGTGAAATCAAAGACTTTTTCAAAACAGTGAATAGACTAACAACTTCACACAAGAAATGAGGGATTTCAAGCATGACAAAGGGCTTGATTAAGTATTTCAGATCTATGGTCAGTGATTCTAACTATTGAATATAAATCAAAGAACGTTATAACGTTTGATGCTATATATTATTTGGAACTTTGATGAACATAATTCTTGATCGCAACCCCCTTATTCTTGAGCTCCTTTAGCATTTATTCTTTTTTTTTTTTTTTATATATACATTTGCTTTTGGAACAACTCGACTTTTGTTTCGGGTAGTTCTGACCATTACAAAAGTATCTCTAATACATATGAGTACAATGAAGTCCTAATTCACTAACCACCCTAGGATCTTGATACCTAGCCTTTATATAACTTGTGCACCCCCAGACTTAGCTTCAAAAGCTCTTCAAGGTTTTTATTCAAGATTTGATTCCACCTTGGTTAACCAGGACTAACTTAAGCATCAGATAGTCCTTAGCTAACTAAGTTTCTACTTAAGCACAGAGATTTTGTGTAGCAGCAGCAATAAGACTAGTCATCAATCAAACAAGGCTACACTACACATATACACTTAATCATCATTAAATTTGGCCCAAGAAGATACACATTCTATTATTGAAAGACTAGGAATTGCAACTGATCATGCTTTCTATTCAACAAACATAATATTAAACACATAATATTAACATTTTACACATAACATTAAACACATTTAAGGTCCTCCCCCAAACTTAAGACTCAAGCAGATGTCTTTACTTCTCATGCAATTCTAATGGGAGAGGCCTTTTGGACACTACAATCTGAAATTAAAAACATTTAACACAACATACTTTTTGAAATCATACACAATTGCTAGATGTTATTACAAATGCTACAACATCCAACAAGTTTATTTGGAAACAATTAACACCACAACACAAAATAACACAACACAACACAACACAACACAAGAGGGAATAGTTACTGGTTGGTGAACAAAACAAAATTCTTTTCTTGTTCGGTTTAATTTTATTAGCTGATTGACGCTATAAGCGTCAGTGCTATAAGCGCTTCACAATTAAAGCTCACTTCATCAATGCAATTGGTCAGCCCTGCAACATCAAAATAGAAACAAAAACAACAAATATTAGAATAAAAATTATGGGTTGCCTCCCAGTAGCGCTTGGTTTAAGAGTCCTCAGCCAAACTTGGAATTCAAACCCCAAGTTAGGGTGGATAATAGGACAAGAAGAAAATATCATCCTTCCGCTTTCTCTTTTTGGTCAGAAATCCCATGTATTTGGCATATGGAAGCAAGTGTTCCCATGCACCAACCAACAAGCATTTGGGATAGGAATTTCCCCTTTCTTGAAAATTTTGAAGCTCATTTTGCGGAGGGATCTTCTCTTCAATTACCAAAGGTTGAATCTCAATTTTTACCTGACTCTCTTCATACCTCAACCTTGGATTTTCTTTCTTGTCACTATTTTTGAATTTTTGTTTTTCTACAACTACACAATTTTTTTGGTTTTCTACCACTACTTCCAAATGACCACATTCAAGTTCACACTCTAGACTCTATTTTTCTTCCTCTTGCTCAACCACATATTCTATACAACTCTTTTCTTCTAGCTCAACCACTTCCTCAACACAACTCTCTTCTTTTAGATGCTCCATAATTGTCTTAATGTGAGCCTCTATATTCTTACATGAAGCTTCAAAGTTGTCATGATACACCTTCATATATTCAATGAAAGGAGCTAAGAGTTCTTTGAAATTTTCTTCATTTTGCTCAACCACCTCTTCAATACAACTCTCTTCCATATTATTGCATGACACTTGAGAGTTGTCTCTATCCACTTTGATATCCTCAAGGAATTGAGCTAAGAGTTCTTTCAATTCAAAGTTGTCCTCATGTAGTCCTTCGGTTTGAGCTTGAGAATATGAATCTTGCTCATACACAACATTTCCCATGCTATAATCCATATTTTGGGCTGTCATGGGCATGAAATTTGTCTCATAACAGCCCCTTTTATGTTCACTCTCATGGAAATCATAAAAATGAGGCCAATTACAATGAATTACTAAAGACGAGCCCAATTAGGATAAGTCACTAAAATCAGGCCAAATTAGAGCAAATTGCAAGGATAGGCCCAATCTCGAAAGCACACACCCAATTAGACGAAAAGGTATCTCGGCCTAATCGAAAAAAATACTAAGCATTGACCCAAATTAAAACGAGACAACATCCCCGAAAAACTTTTCTCGTAGTAATAGGATCTGGGACTTATGACATGCGAATTAAATAATAAAAATGATCGTAATAAGAAAGAATGCGGACAAAATTGGGGTATAGCAGTTGCCCCTCTTTATTTATATTTTGCTAGAAAAGGTGAAGAGTCTCCAGATTTTCGTAGTAAAAATAGAAAAAAGATATAATAGATGCTAATTTTTTCCGCTTAGGGGGATGTGAAGAGTTTGAGAATTGACGGGGAGCGGTTAATACTTGGCGTATTAACTGAGAACGATAAAGAAGGATCCCCGGGGATCTGAAGGAGCACTAGGGCTCTGAAGGACCACTAGGGTTTTGAAGGAGCGCTAGGGCTCTGAAGGAATACTCGGGGTTTGAGGAGTTACCTGTGCTTTGATGGACCAAAATGGTCTGATGGAGCGCAACTAGCTATGGTACTAGTAAAACAGTCTAAGGGTGGTATTTTCTCGAGCGGCCGTGAGGGTCAAGATAAGATCCATAACTGATATGTTGACCATGAATGACATCCACTATGTCCTTGCCAGACACAACTAGTCTGAAGGACCACTCCAGATCTAAAAGATACGTCGGGCTCGATGACAACGTGCGATCTGGGTTTATGGACCAATGTAGGTCTGAAGGATCAACTTAGTGATCTGAAGGACTGACTGGGGGTCCAAATTATGGACTGACATAATTTTGATTTAAGGACCACAATTGTCCTGGTTAATGGACTGGCACATTATGGAGCAATATGTGTCTGCATATTGGTCTGATTTATGGCCACAATGGGTCTGATTTATGGACCAATAATAGGTCTGAAAGATTGGTGCCAGACTCAGTGTTGACATAATGATCTATATTCGGAGACAGGATCAACGCTCGACGCACTGATTTAGAGAGAACAAAATATAGGGATCAACACTTGGCGTGTTTACCCAAAAATAACTAATGAATGCATTAATCTGAGAAAGGAAAAGCTATATATATCTGGCATGCCTTCCAATGCAATGAATGTTGTATGCGTGCATGCAATGTATGCGCGTGTAATGATTGGTATCTGGTGGGATAATGAATGAAATGTGGAATGATATATCTCTCTCTTTGCTCTTGTTTTTTTTCCTTCTTTTTGCTTTTTACCTTTTTTGATTTTTGCCTTTTTGCCCCTTTTTTTTGCCTTCTTATCTAGGTGCACTATGAATGCATGATATGCGAATATGAATATGTTGAAAAAGTAGTGCTTTAATCACGAGATGCTATGGTGAATAAAAGGAAGTGCATATATGTATGGCGTGATGATATGATATGACTGATTGGGATGTAGAAACATTTTTGGTAATGATGAGAAATGAGACTTTCGATGCTAGAAAATAAAGATGAATATTTTCAATTAATCACTCCTTGGAGGAAAATTTTGGTGGCTTGAACCCGAACTTTGGTAAGCTCAAGGTTGTTGATGACTCATATTTATATGAGTTATTTATGCCTTTATCCATGTAAATCAAGTGAGTTCTCAAGTAATATTAGTATCTTATGTCTCTAATTAGTATAGTTGTAGGAAAAGAAGGGTTAGAAACTGTTTTGTATGAATTCAGCACATCTGGTGCCCTTTTGAGCAATTTAACGTGTTTTGTGAGTGCTGCAGTGTTAAGCGCTATAGCGTCTAACGCTATAGCGGCAAGAGGGCATCTCGGCTAAGTTTTGGGCAGGTCGGCTAAGTGTATTTTTGGCGCCAAGCTTTTCGCTCCAAGTCTCGTTTTCAGTGCCCACTGTGCAGACTGACACGGCCGGATTTTCATGGATATTATAGGACACATGGCATTGTGTGAGCGGGAGGCTAGCGATAGTTGGTGCGATGGCCATACCACCTTACCCACTAACTTTGGACACTCCAACTACTACTTCTTCATCTCTACAAATAGATTGCACACACATTCGCAGATTCAGAGAGTTATAGAGAGAGTTTTTGTAATAGATTTTTTTCATTGTTAAACACTTTTAAGCTTTGTTTTATTTGTAACTTTTAGTTTGTTATTCTCGTCGGTGTGAACTCGGCGTTTAGCGTAATCTTCGTGGATGAAGTGGAAGCTTCGGTGTGTATCTTTTGCCACCATTTCTTCCCATTTCGTTCTAGGTAATATGAGTGTTCTACCTTGTATTACTTTGATGATGCGAAACATGAGCTAAACACCTTGAGTTGGATTGCTCGGATCTTTGTAATGAACCGTTAGTATTGTGTTTATAATGTTGCATGCTTTGCGTTTCAATCTTTGTGTTATACTTCTTTCAAACTTGTTTTAGAAATGATCAGCTAAAATGGGTACATTCGTGGGTACATACATGGTCCATGAATCGACTTCAAAGATTGATATGAACGAAAGTTTATTTAAAGACATTTAAATAGATTTTGCTCCCTCTAGACATAGAAATGCAATAGTTCATAGAGCAAAGGCTGTGGGTTCTTTATTATACAGGGGTGAACTTATTTAGAACCTAGACATAGGCATCTTGTAACGAAACCCTGGCGTGAGTGACTGAAAAGCACAAAAACATTTGCAACAGCGCTTGACGCTATAGCGTGTGACGTTATAGCGCTGTGCTAATTGGGGATTTACTTAGCAAAGAGCAATCCGACTTGTTTCTCTTATATTTCGACAACCACTCTTTTACTGTTTTCTTTCGACAACCACTTTTTAACTGATAACCTGTTACTTCAAGCATTTGCTACTCGGTTCACTAAGTGCTAGTATCGCTTAAACTCTAAAATTAATATCAATCCCTGTGGAGATGAACTTTACTTACTACTTTATTACTTGTTGCGATTGTGTGCACTTGCACAACTCGGTTTCATATAACAGTTGTCATCTTTCGAGACTATGATTTGTAACGATGTATTTGTGATGTGCATTTGTAGATTTGATCACATGGGGTTTCATTTGGTTAAGATGACCCATGATGGCTAAGCTTTTAAGTCTAAGATGTTAACCTGGAGAAAATACTAATATTACATCATTAATGTGTGTCCTCTCTCTTTGAAGCTTTGTTTAATAAACATGAATGACAGTGTGAAAACAAATGAATGTATCAATTGGCTCGGAGTTTTGAAAACATAGGGTATGGACAAATGTGACATGTGAGGAGTGTAGGATGAGGTTATTTTCTCAAGGCTAATGGAGCTAAGCTTGCCAAAAAGTAGGAAATGTGTGACTGCCCCATTTTGACTTCAAATAGTGGGGAGAAAAATAGCTTCCCCTTGTCTAGGGAAAACAATGAGAGCTAAGAGTGTAAGTTGGTTGTAGCGTTGGAAAATATGCCGATATTGGAGTAACTGGTGCCTAAGGATGAGTGGAATGGGAGGCGAAAAATTCTTTTGGCACAAGGGATATGATGCCCCAATCTATAAAAGACAAGGTTGCCCCAATTTGAGTGAGGTTGTGAAAGTTCACAGAGTTAGGGTAATGAATTGGGAACTAGTCTGGTGTGGCTATATTGATGTGGGTGTAGTATACGAATATGGGATGGAAGGTGAGGGTAGTTTGGGGATTCTGAAGAATTTGCCCGAGTTTAAGTGGAATGAAGGGCGAGGGTACTTCCCCACTTTGAGATGGTAAGTCAAGCAACTGCCCTAGTAGGGATTTGTGGTTTCTTTGGGAAGACTCCACAAGCTATGACAGTCAGGAGCAATTGGTTTGATAAGATCTCACATTGTTGATGATCACTAAATTTCTGCCTAAAATCATTATCTCTTGTACGAGTTTTGAGCGTGCAAGCCTTTTTGAGTTTTTTAAATCTCTTTTTTTGTAATAATATATTTACTTTGTTTTGAGCAAATAAATTATTTTGTCCTAGAATTAAAACTTTGAGAAAATGGAAGCAACCAGTCATTGATCAGAATGGACTTTAGGATTGTAATGTGGCTAATGGTTAATGATTTATGGAGGAAAAGATAATTTGGCCCAAATAAGTATTTGAGGTCGGTTGAGACAAAGGAAATTTAATAAGTTTTATGGTGCGACATATTCAGCTCTTTACGCTTTATTTCTTCAAGACTGCTTGTTTCTACTCCTCTTTTTGTCTCAGGGTTTTACTTCTTCTTTTTTTCTTTTTTTTTTTTAATTTTTTTCTCTTTCATTGGAGCTGAGTAAACTGATGAACATATAAACACATTCTCTAAATGTGGAATTGATCATTGCCTATGGTGATTGAAAGGAAGATGTATTTCGTCTCAAAGTGGGTACAAAGGCTAATTTATTTTTTAAGATGTGAGAAAGTGGCCAAAATTCACTTCAAATCATGATAACTTATTTTCTCAAAAATTTAACTATAGGACAAAACTTCATGCTTAATATAGTTGCTCTGTTCTCTTTTTATTTTTTATACCCTAAATTTGCTTAGGTTGCGCTTGCGAGTTTTCAACCTAACAGACTTTTCTTTTTTTTGAATTTATTTTTTTTACTCAAAGGACTTGCGAAAATGTTTAGAACGCCAGCAAGAAATGTTAATGATCACAACTTTGCCCCAGTATGGAGCGTTCAAAGTGTTATTCATGAAATTTGATCACTAGGGGATAGTGAATGAAATACTCTTGTGGGGACAAATAATTTTAGTTTGCTAGATGATTGGTTGCCTCAATCTGTCTTGGATTGGTTTCTAGCAACTGCGCCCCCTGATAACTCGGAATCCGATGATATAGTGATTTGGTCGGGTAAGCTGAATGGCTCCTTATCAGTGGCAACCACATTAATCTTCTGTGTGGCTTTGAGGAGCATGCGTAATGATGGCGGTTGGAGGAGTATTTGTAAATTGGAAGTCATTGAGAGAATTCAACACTTTGTTTGGCTCTTGAAGCATGACAACCTATTGACAAATTATAGGAAGTCTTGTATGCATCTTGGCAGTCCTCTTTGTGGCCTTTGCGGTGATGTAGAAACTGCTCTCCATGTTATGAGAGATTGCCCAAATGATTGGGCCATTGGATCAATCTAGTGTGCTAGTGACGTCATCCACCGCTTTTTTGAGCTTGACCTTGTGGCTTGGGTTGATTGTAATATGACTTCTAATGTGGGGAGAGTGTCTGAAGTGCAATGGAGTGCTATTTGGGCGAATGCGTGCTACTATTTGTGGGTGTAGAGGAATAATGAAGCTCATGATGAGGAGTTTAAAATGCCAATGTACGGTTGGAGATGGATTATTAAGAATGGTAAGGAGTATAAGGTGAGTAAAGTTGTTTCTCATAATCAAAATGCTCCTTACAGGATGATGAGGCTTATTATATGGATCCCACCAGACGTGGGATGTATTCTTCTTAACAACTGCGATAGTGTGTCGTCCCTACGTACAAGCCAATCAGCAGGTTGTGGGGGCTAATTCGTGGTCCTAATGCTAGATCGATCAAGGGTTTCTCTAAGAGGATTGGTAGGTGTGATGTCTTTTTGGCAGAGTTGTGGGGAATTTATGAAAGGTTGTCTCTTGCTTCTCGGTGTGGTTTTGGTAAGGTGTTGTTGAGAGTGGATTCCATGGCAGTAACAAAGTGTCTCAACTCAGATAGTGCCTCTAATGTTGTTGCTTGGAGTCTTATCAACAGGATTCGCCAGTTGCTTAACCTCAATTGGGAGGTGAAAGTTGAACAGATATATCGTGAGGCTAACAAATGTGCTTATGCCTTAGCTGCTTTAGCTTGCTAGCAGGAGGAGATCTATGTGGAATATGATGTGGCGCCTAATCAGGTTTTTTCGTTTGTTTCTTTTGATGTTAATGGAGTTTCTACTCCCCGTCTAGTTGCTTTGTAGTTTGTTTTTGGGCCTTGTGTCCTCTTTTATCTCAAAAAAAAAATAATAGTGTGGTTTCTTGTAGCGATTTTAATGTGTTTCTAGCACTCTAGAAATACAACTCAAATAGTCAAATTTAATGATCTAGATATATATTTCGAGAAATACAACTAAGAAAGGTATTTTAAAATGTATTTCAAGAACTCTAGAAAGTCACCTACTTTTGGTCTCTCACGTTTTGTCCATCAGTTTTAATCTCTCATGACTTTCAGTAAAAAAAATTGGGCATTTTATAGCACTTTTAAGCGCTATTAAAAGTCGTATGAGAGACTAGAATAGATGAAAAAACACTTGGGGGACTAACAATACTTGAGTAATTTTTAAGACCCAAAACATAAATTTTATAAGGACCCCAAACATATTTAACCCTAAATTTTAAATGACTTCAGGCTTCAGCCCAATAGCAAACACATAGAAGTCAATGTGCACTTATACACTCAAAAAAATAAATATAGTCGACCCTTCAATTCTTCCAACACAGACAGTTAGATAAGATTCAACTCTCAATTTAATTTTTAAAATAAAATTTAGTCACTGAAGTTTGTGAAATTTATCAAGTTAGAGACTACTTGAGCTTCAGAATTAAATTGAGAATTTATTCTTAATTTCATTGATTCAAGATATAATATTTCAAATAATATTGTGAACCAACAATTTTAATAATAAAAAAGTTTTGCACCTTCTAACTTAGGGTCTTAGATCATCCACATCCACTGGCAGATCTACATATAAGTGAGGGTGTGCAACTGCACACCCTTAAATTTAAAAATGTGCACCAATACCCCTATAAAAAATATATTTTGACACTCTTAATTTTATATTTTGCACATCCTGCTACTATTCTTTTCTTTCCATTCTTAGTTACTACTCTTTCCTATTGCAACTCCAGGAGCAATTGGTAGTGTAATGATAAACTCCAATTTTGTGCATTTTTTAGGGATATTTGTAGATCACTTTTAGAGCAATTATATACTAATTATATAAATTACTGATTTAATTTGCTATTGTTTTACAGAAAAGAGAAAAAAGAATATAAATTAAGAGTTTAATTTATATACACATAATGTGTATTAGGTTTTACAACCACCACCAATCACAATTCAAGGAGTGGTTGATTACCAATTGACTAATTGGTGATTACCAATTGACCAATTTGTTTTTAGTGATGTGTCAACCTTTAATTGGTAGATAATGTAAAAGACTCATACACCTATATAAATTAAACTCATAAATTAAATATGTGATATATATATATATATATATATATATATATATATATATATATATATATATATATATATATATATATATATATATATATATATATATATATATATATATATATATATATATATCACATAGATTTTATAAAGAGAAGAAAAAGGGCCTAAAGCCCATGAAATCAATAAAAGGCCACGGCCTAATTGAGAATGGGGTGTTTTTTGGACCCCACCCATTCCCTTAAAACCCCACCCACCATATGAAAAGACCAAAATACCCCTGTCTTTTTTACAAAATCACCATTTCTTCACATAATTGGTCTTACCTACGATTGACCACCACTTAGTCGCATATCGCCGGAGAAACGTATATATCGACCGGCCCGAAAAATTCCCCACTCGCATATACCCCACGGCACCTATACTCGGGACGAGCAAGTTTTTACTCACCAGTATATACCCCTTTTTCAGCGTATATCGATTAGCGAGAAAAATCATCCACTCGCATATACGCGCCCGTGAGACCCTATATCGACGAGCAAAAAATTAAGCATCGTATATACACCTTTTTGATGTAAATACGATGAGCAATTTTTTTTTTTACTAATTTTTTTCCTTTGCTTGCGATGTCCAGGTAGGCATAGAGGAGACGCGAGGTATCTCCTATCGAGAGAGCGGAGTTATCGATCGCTCCGTCACGAGGACTCGGAGGCATAATCGACTCCATGCTTGAGAGGAGACGAGACAGTGACCAGTGAGTATTTTCCTGGATGATGGCGATTATATCTTGGGGATTATCTGCGGGAGACTCAGCGGGAGGATTAACATAGAGGAGGCGGTTCCTCGGTATGATCCTCGATCTCCTCCTCGGTACCATCCACGGTATCCTCGATGCGATCCTCAACCTCTTCATTACCATCCCCACCTCCCGAGTATCGTGCAGCAGCGGTGTCTTGATTACTCGAACCGATCCATATGTCGAGTATCATGAGAACCTCAGCGATGTCGGGAGGAGCCTCGGGAGGAGCCTCGACCCTCTCTTTTCATTGACTTGGCGGATCATATCTGCAATTCTATACTCGGACCGGTAAGTTTTGCATTTTTGCTTAAATAATTTATTTAAGTCACATAGTCTGCACTTTTTCTTGACATTATTTATTTATTTTTATTTCGGGAGTATCGTGTTTGTCAAAGTATGGGCTCATGGCAACAAAGTCCATACTAGACTCCATCTTCATTACCCCGACCTACTTGACGCACACCACCGTGGGTCGGGGACTCCAGATTGGCCCCACTTCTCCGGTGCCACGCCACGATGACCATGAGTTGTTGTCGGCTTTTATCGAGAGATGGCACTCGGACACGCCGTCATTTCACTTGCCATTTGGTGAGATGGCGATCACTCTGAGATGACATATCTTATGCGCTCCACCTTCCCATCCGGGGAACTATGCCACACCTCCCGCCATCACTTTGTGAGCTCGGAGTTTGCCACCACGACTTCTTTGAGACATATCTGGGTGTGCACGGGTTGAAATTTCGCTAACAACACCCGTGAAGTCCGTGTCATGACTTCAAATGGTGGAGCGGTGTATGGCGTAACTTGCGGGGAGGGGGTGACATCATCATTATTCTTTGTGAGGGCTTATACGCCGCGCCTTACGACCTCTGATATCTTCACTACGAAAGGCCGGAGACAGTGAGGCTAAGTGGGTGATCTACTGGATGATCTGAGTGCGAGATGTTCTTGGAGGCTATGCATGGGGTGCGGTGCACCAAGCGCCATGTATGAGTCCTTGAACAACTGCGTCTTTGAGACTACGCAGCGATGTGGAGGGTATGCCAGCCTATTTCAGGTACACATTTTAACTTCATTTTTTTTTGTTAAATCACACTGACTTTTGGTAAATTTTTGTGAATTAAATATGTTGTTTATTTCTGCATTTCAGGCTTGGATTATGTGGTATTTCCCTCGGATGGCGGAGAGGTTGGCCGGTCATATCCCGGGTGCGGAGCCACTAGCTGGGCGCTACAGGAAGAAGAAGTCAGACCACCTGAAGCTCAGCCATTACAGGAGGATGCTTGATGAGCTGAGGCCAGAGGATGTCTGCTGGCGACCATTTGAGGAGGAGCGGTGGTAGACCGCTTGAGCGAGATCTCCTCTCTGAGGCTTCATCACCGGGCTGACTTGAGTTCCGTACATGCACGATGAGGTGCTGCGGCGGTTTGGGTACACTCAGATCATCCCGCGTGACCCTCTCAGAGGTCGTCCGAGTCATACTGACTGCGTCTTTCGGATCGTCCACTTCATGGCATCTGTGGAGGACATCATGCGCACTACTCGGGTTGCTCGCGGCCGGATCGGACTATCTGAGAGGTACTTACGGTGAGTGCGTCCGGGCTTCTATCCCCGGACTATTACCGGCTCCACCATCACCTAGAGCTCGGGCACGGACACCTCCCCGAGCTACGCTCACGACGATCTGGCCCGGATGAGGAGGTTATGACCGGTTGTAGAGAGGATTCGTGATGGCGAGATCACGCATGGCGATCGGGCGTATCGGACAATCCATAGGTGGTGGGGATGGCGGCGCCGGATGACGCGTTTGTTGGGGAGCTTAGGCAGCGGGGGCGAGGGCGAGGCGACAGATTTAGGGATTTTTATTTGTTTTTTGATGTATTTGATATTATATTGGCACTTTATTATTAACTTTTTTGATGTTTTATTTTACGAGTTTCCTTGAATTTTTGATTTCATTGATTTGATAAAACAAAGTTACACAAGCGATACAACATAAACAACTAGAATAAAAATAGACGGATAAAATGAAAATACAATAGAAACTACGAAATTTGGTGGAGTTAATCGGCGAAGGATCTCGTGACGGTCATTCGGTTTCGACGTGCTGGATGAATGTAACTCTTCCATTTAAACATAATATGATTGGACATCATCTGTCGGAGGTCATCATCGGTGTTGACATCCACGGCAGAAAAGTGAAGACCTCCATCAGTCCATTCCGGTTTCCGATAAACGATACGAATTATATTATGCTCGTCGTTCTTTGGTTGAACCATCCGCAGTAGTTTCTGCTTAAGAGCAGCAAATGATATATCGTGTTTTAACCTACACGAAACAACATCTCTCCCATCGAAACTTATATCATCATCTTTCAAGATGATGCCCTGATGATCAGCAAATCCCATATTAGAATGAACGAGAGTGAGGGAAGAAGGCTCGTAGTATGACATTAGCGAAGCCTGCATCATCTTCACTTGTGTTGTGTGAGAGAAGGAGGAAGTTGAATTTTTGGTGTGAAAATAGTGATGGTGGGAGTGAGTATTTATAGATGAGGTAAAAGATTATCAACCGTTGATTCCGTTGATCAACTTTTAAAGTGAAATCATGACCGTTAATTTTTTTTTTACAAATTTAAAAAAAATGGCCAATCGTATATACTTCTTTAGGGCATATATACGATGTCTTAAAAATACACATCGTATATATGTCCCAAATGACATATATACGATGAGCCTTTTCCAAAAAAAAAATAGATAACAAGGGACATTTTGGGGATTTCAGTGTGGGTGGGGGTTTTAAGGGAATGGGTGGGGGTCAAAAAAAACACACTTGAGAATGAGAAGAAAGTACATGAGCAACCCATTATCCATCAGCCAACACATGTATTGAAAGTCAAACCACAACAATTGAGATAAGCATGAGCAACAAACTTTGAGAGAAAGAAACGTGAAGATAAGATTTGGCAATTGGGAGAGAAGAAAAAGGTAGCGCATGATTGGAGTGTGCAGGAAGAAAACCCTATACTCCTTAGTCCTTGCAGTAAAAGAGAGAGAGAGAACCGTATTATGAGAACAACAAAGACAAATGAGAGAAATTGGAAGACTTAGGTACCGTTCTTGACACCGTGAGAGAGTTTGAAGCTGAAAGAGGAGATTGAAGACATAGATAAAGACTTTATCTAATTTACCGGTTATTCTTTATCTTTGTATTTCATGAATGTTATTTCGAGTTTACTGTTCTTGATACCTATGGATACTTAAGTCCTCTTCTAGGGTCTTAGGTGGATCTTGCAATTTAGAGACCTTTCATGTTCTAATTTCTGATTTGAATTCCTATTTTTATTTAAATTAATATTGTCCTATTGTTTTTATCACATTCTTAGGATTAACTACCATTTGCTTGTTCTTAATTAATTAATTGATCAGCGACCGTACTGCAATTAGTTGGTGGACCTATAGGATAATTGAAGCTATAATTAGGGCATGAACAAACCATAATTTAGTCTTCCAATCATTCAACCTTTTTGCTCTTTATGCTTTTCACGAATTTAAATTCTTGCATGACCAAGCGAGGGTTAATTTAGGAAAAAGAATATTAATCGCGAATGACCAAACGGATTAATAGTTTTAGTAAAGGGATTGGTAATTAAATAAAATAAGGGAATTCAGGTAGAATTAGACATAAGGGAATCGAAACTTGCAAGTGAAACTGTGACCCTAGGCCTCTCTCCATTGATTAAACTGTGTATTTTAATTCTTACTATTTATTTCTTTTTATTTTAGTTTCTATAACCTTTAAATTATTGTTTCTGTTATGAAAATGACCAAAACTTGAGTAAGAACAAATACTAGACATCATATAAGTGAATAGAGATGAATAAGGGAGAAGAAGAGAATGAGATAGTCTTTGCATTATGCTCTTCAAAGTGTAAATCTCTACATATGAGGGTGATCCCTATTTATAGGATAGGGATTGGCAAATGAGTAGTCACTCATAAAATACCACTTACACAAGATAATGGTGGGAGGTGAAAGGCAATGGACATCCAATAATAATATTTCATAACACTCCCCCTTGGATGTCTATTGAGGATATGCCTCATTAAAACCTTACTAGAAAAACTCGATTGGGATAAAAATCTAGTGAAGGAAAAGAGTACAATATCCTGTCGATTAGGAGCGCCTCGTTAAAAACCTTTCCTGGAAAACCCAGTGGGAAAAAACCATGGCAAAGGAAAAAAGAGTGCAGCTTTTCTCCCCCTGATTGAATCATCACTAAAGAATATGAATTTCAATATTTGGAGTTTCTCCTTGAGTGCATAAGGAACAATCTACTCCATTGTCACTTGTGATTGTATCCTCTTTTAATGGAACTTTGCGATCAGTATTATCTTCAAAACATCTTCCTTAAACTGTTGGCATTTGGACATGAAATGAAGAAGCAAGAACCATAGATTGTTTTATAGATCAAAAAGATATTTCAGTGTCACCATATGTAGATAATAGCTGACTTGTAATCTGACTTGATCTAGATCAGAAAAATACTGTATATCTGCATGGTTAATTTGTGTAACATACATAATATGATTTATTCATTAGGATAGTTAAAAATGAAATATGCATCCCACTTTGTTCTAAGGCATTTGTCTTTGTAATGAACTATATTACTACTAACTATCGCATAATATTGCCATATCAAGGGATATAACATTTTGTAATATCCATGCATGCTTTCATAGTCTTCGGGACTAAGATGTTTTATATATTCTTACAACTCATGTACTCAATATAAATAATTTTTGCAGATCAATATGAGACTTTATTTTTCAAAAGAATTTATTTAAATATATTTCCTATTATCGTAAATCCTGCTGGGATTTTCCATGTAGAGGTCACCTACAAGTTCAACCTCAAAATCCATCATATATAATTTGATGTCATTAACATAGAGCTCTTTCTTTAAGTAATCATCTCGCGAATCCAAAAAGTTTGCATTGCAATATTAAATCCTTCAGGGATCTTTAATAATTTTGACTATCAAATGAGTCATACAAATAAGTTGAAGCAATATTCATCTGGTAAAATTTGAGTTCTTCATGCACTACAAGGCTAATTAAGTACTGAAAAGTACTCGCATCCAACCTTGAGCAACATGTCGAGCTTTGTATCTCACAATTTCACCATTTTCATTCTGGTTCAATTTCATCTTTCAATTTTGGCCAATTCACATTGTCTACAATCTTTAGTAGACTTTGATTCATGATCCTCACTAATATTTATCACATTTAGCGCTATAATATATGCAAAAATATCGTCAACGTTGACTTCGTTTCGGTTCCATTGTATTTCATTCATGACATAATTCATTGAGTTCTCATTAATTTCATAACTTTTCAGGTACCTGATCAGTTCTTCTGGAACTGTAATGTCAATTATGTCTGATACTCTTTTAGAGTTTCTATATCCTCACTTGGACCATTTTTTTTAGCTCCTTTTGTTGTTCGAGGATTTTTATCTTTGGAACCGATTGGTCTATCACGCTTCAGGCGCGGTTGAGACTCATTTGCAATATTAGATTGTCCAATGGGGACATCCATTCTATTGGAGCATCCGCAGCTGATATATATGATTTGGTCACACTTTTTGGATCAGTGAATGCATTTGGTAGATAATTTGCTAAGCTTTGCAAATGAATTATCTTTTGAACTTCTAGTTCACATTGTTTTATTTGAGGATCAATATATATGAGATAATGATAATTCATTCCAACTGATCTCCTTTTTTTTTACAGCTGCTTATTCTCTCCCCCTAATGTTGGGAAATCAAATTCTTCAAATGATAATCATCAAACTGGATTATAAACAAGTCTCCAGTTGTTGGCTCAAGATGCTACATTATACATGGAGATTTATATCCAATATATATTTCAAAAATTCTTTTAGGACCCATCATTGTGCATTGCACATCCAAAATTTCTAAGATGGGAAATTTTAACTTCGTGACCAAAAACCAAATGTAAAGGGGAAGAGTTGTGATAACTTGTTGGCTTGATGCGAATCCATATTACAACGTGCAAAAGTGCATGTTCCCAAGTAAAAATTGGAAGTTCTTATCTCATAAGTATTGGTCATAGAATTAACTTTAGACGTCTAAAGAATGGTTCTTCAAGACCATTTTATGAATGAACGTATGACATGTGATATCCAATATCAATTCTAATAGACATACAATACTTATCATATGCTTTCAAGGTAATTCACATAATGACTTCTTACTCAAATTAGTTGAGCAAACAATCTCACAAACTTCCGGTTGTGAGACGAGGACAAATATATATAATATATATGTGGTCATCTAGTTGATGCATCATTTAAAACCACAAATATCTAAATGGTCAACGTATACAAATATCATATTATTCTCAAACTGCCAATTTCCTTTGGGAATTAGTGAACACAAAAATTAGTAGTTTGAAGAAACTACGGGCTCTTCAATACAAGTTCACATATAAATTTTAACCATTATTCGCATCATAATATACTCGGGATGGCCCAACCGATATTGCCAACAACTATTATGATATGTAAACTTCTGGTTTACAATAACATGTGCTTCAATTGCACATATATAAGTGTAGTACAAATCAGAGAAAAAAGTAGACAATTTTTTCACTACACTTATTTTATCAAAGTTTGTCTCGTTATATAAAAATATTTTAATATCTCATTCATCTCTCGTTTCAATATGATATCCATTTAGTACTAACTCCAGTTTCTCACTTCACTAAATAGGAGAATTTTTTT
The DNA here is from genome assembly GCA_020916435.1 of Oxytropis ochrocephala. NCBI lineage: Eukaryota > Viridiplantae > Streptophyta > Magnoliopsida > Fabales > Fabaceae > Oxytropis > Oxytropis ochrocephala. The sequence continues at coordinate 111,501,484 of CM037089.1, forward strand.
TCTTTAAAATTATATGGGTAGTTCCACTATCAGCGAAACACATTTCTCCATTGATGCTAGTGTAAATACTCGTTCTATCCTAAAATAAAATAAATATGATAAAAGATGGGATGAGAAAATTAAGTCTCTAAATTAAATATTATATGCATACAAAGATCAAACTTTAAGAACTACATAAAATACAATTTCTCGAAGAACAAAATATCAGTAGAAAACTATATTTGCTACTCAAAATTAGGAAAAATAAAGAGCACAGAAAGTCTCTCTCAGTAGCAAATATACAAATTATTTTGAACATAAAAGTGTCTAGTTCTTTATGATCTAGTCATACAATCAATTCTTCTTATTGCATTTTTTTTCATGCAACATTTTTATTTGGAATTCCAAGCAAAAGAAAGAAGAAAAATTAAATTTTTCCATAAGATACTACACCACTATTAGGAATAACAAAGGTCACAATCACAAATGATACAAATGACACTTAAATAGGATAATGATAACATTTGCCACATCAATGGTCATTATAACATTTACCACATCAATGGTTATCACCACTACTTTTCTTGTATCAAAATTATAATGTGAGTCATTCACTTCTGAGAATGAACTTCAATTCATTGAGTGGTTTATGAGTATTCTTTACAATCACCATATCATATAATCATGATTCAAAATATTTTTCTGAAAATATTTTCTCATTTTGCTAATTCATGAGAATATTTGAGACATAAATTATTTGTCAATTCTCTTGATTTCCTTTTCTTCAAAACATACTAAGGTCAAATAGATCGTATAGATTACGATCATCGTGTAAAAGTCGAGTTCTTCGGGAACTCGATCACAAATCTTTCATATATGATAATCAAAGAAAAATATACTTTCTAATCAATTGTTCTTTAAGAACTATACCACAAATTTTAAACATTGACGAAAAAGAATCATGCTTAGGGCAATCCTGCAGGGATGCTTTAATATTAAGTTATTCTTTCTTTGAGTTCTTCAAGAACTATCACAAATCTTCATAGACAATGATAAAGAAAACAATTCTTTATGCAATCCTACAAGGATACTAGATTACCAAATCATTAGTTCTTCAGGAACTATAACACAATACTTCTTCAATGATTATCAAGAAAAAACTATACTATGAGCAATCCTTGAGGAATGTATGGATATTAAATTTCAAAGTTATTTAGGAACTATATCATAAACAATGATACATAGAAACAATTATTTGTGCAATCCTTCAGGGATGCTTGGATAATGGTTTCATTGTTCTTCAGGAACTATAATATCAAAAATTTCATCAAAATGGTAAATAAATGCAAAATGAGATAAAACATAGAAAGGGATAAAACATAATCAGGATAAAATTAAAAATAAAAAGATAGCAAAAGATCATGATTAAAAGATAGTGAGAAGAAGGATAACAAGAGGAAGAGGAACCTAGATCAAGAAGAGGATAATGTGTTATAAAGGATATGTGTCGATACGTATTATCTTGTGGCTAAAACAAGCTTTTCTTGTAGTGAGATAGATCAAGAAGAAAACTTATTCTTGTAATAGATCCTCAAGATGATTATGCCATCAATCATATGGTAGAGCTTCGTGCAGATAACGTGTTATGAAAATGACCAAAACTTGAGTAAGAACAAATACTAGACATCATATAAGTGAATAGAGATGAATAAGGGAGAAGAAGAGAATGAGATAGTCTTTGCATTATGCTCTTCAAAGTGTAAATCTCTACATATGAGGGTGATCCCTATTTATAGGATAGGGATTGGCAAATGAGTAGTCACTCATAAAATACCACTTACACAAGATAATGGTGGGAGGTGAAAGGCAATGGACATCCAATAATAATATTTCATAACAGTTTCGACAAAACAATATATAATCTTGACTAGTTTAGTACTTGTTAATTAATCCTGTGGACACGATAATCTTTTATACTACTACACGAAAAGAGTACACTTGCTCTAAGTGTGTCTTTGACGCAACATGTAACTATGGGGTAGTTTTGGTTATCTAAAAATTAAATATGTATTTAGCTAATTAGGTATGTTATAATTAGCTACCCAAATAATATGTTATGTAGCTTACTCCAACAAACTTTATTTGTCTGATGAGATAAAATAACAATAACAAGTTCAATAATTAAATTAGTCTCATTTGATAAAAAAAAGTCTATTATTATCTTCTTTTTTTTTTATCAAATCACAAACAAATATGGTGATTTTTGTTAACTTGATAATTTTAGTCTTTTTATTTTACTTTGACAATTTTTTGTCCCCATTTTTCTTAATTTCGCATTTTTCCCCTCAAAATCAAATATTATTCGTATTTGGTCCTCAAAATTCTTGAATTTTGGAAAAAATAAGGAAATAAAATCGCACAATCCCTGTTTTTGGCAACTAAAAGTGCAACGAAAAATCACAAATACCAAAATTACCAAATTAGAAGAGCAAAATATGTTTAATTGGTATACACCATCGTTGTAAAAACTTTTTAAGGTAGGTGAGATAAAGTCAAACATTTTTATGACGTGTTGTTTCGCTCATTGGTAGCGTTATAAAAAAATTCTACACAACGATATATATTAATTGTTAAATTAATTTGCTTGACCATCCTGGACCAGGGTCTTAGATACACCACTGGCCACGGTGGGAACCCATACTTTTTTAAAATAATACTCAAATAGTTATTTGATTTTTTTGTCAACAAATAATTATGGGTTTTTTTTGGACCCCCACCCATTCCTCTAACACCCCCACCCACCGTATGAAAAGACCAAAATACCCCTGACTGTTTACAAAATCACCATTTCTTCACATAATTGGTCATACCTACGTTTGACCACCTTCACTCGCATATACGCCACAGAGACGTATATACGATCAGCCCAGAAATCCACCAGTCGTATATACCCCACCACAGCCCTATTTACGACGAGCAAAAATTTACTCACCATATATACCCCTGTCAAGGCGTATATACGATTAGCCAGAAATTCACCACTCGCATATACGCCCAGAACACCCTATATACGACGAGCAAAAAAGTAAGCATCGTATATACACCTTTTTTGATGTAAATCGATGATCAATTTTTATTTTTTTACTAATTTTTTTTTCTTAGCACGGTGTCCTAGGCATAGAGGAGGCGTGAGGTCTCTCCGATCAGAGAGAGAGGGGAGTCATCTACTGCTCCGAGTACGAGGACTCAGAGGCATAATCAGCTCCATGCTTGGCGAGGAGACGAGAGACGAGCACGGCTGAGCGGTGAGTGTCGGCTGAGCCACCGAGTGTCGGCTGAGCACCATGACGCGACTCGATGATCGGCCCACCGGAGCTTTCTATCTTGGGGATTACTGCAGCAGACGCAGCGATGGGAGGATTGGCATAGAGGAGGCGGTTTCTCGGTATCATTCCGCTACTCCTCGGTATCATCCACGGTATCCTCGATGACGATCCTCAACCTCTTCATTACCATCCCCACCTCCCGAGTATCGCCAGGAGCGGCCCGGTGATACTTACTACTCGAACTCTTCATGTATGAGTATCGGGAGGAGCGACCCAGCGGGATCGGGGGCATCGGGAGGAGGATCGGCCTCGACCCTCTCTTTTCAGCGACTTGGCGAGCATGTCTGCAGATTCTTTACTCACGACCCGGTTAAGTTTTGCACTTTTTGCTTAAATAATTTATTTAAGTCACATAGTCTGCACTTTTTGCTTACATTATTTATTTATTTTTATTTCGTGAGTATCGGCGTGTGGTCAAAGTATGGGCTCATGGCAACAAAGTCCATACTAGACTCCATCTTCATTACCCCGACCTACTTGGCGCACCACCAGGTCGGGGACTCCAGTTGGCCCCTTCTCCCGGTGCCACGCCCGCGATGAGACCATGAGTTCTTTGTCGGCTTTTATCGAGAGGTGGCACTCGGACACTTCGTCATTTCACTTGCCATTTGGTGAGATGGCGATCACTGCGGATGACATATCTTATGCGCTCCACCTTCCCATCCGGGGAACTATGCCACACCTCCCGCCATCACTTTGTGAGCTCGGAGTTTGCCACACACGACTTCTTTGAGACATATCCGGGTGTGCACGGGTTGAGGTTCGCTAACAACACCCGTGAAGTCCGTGTCTGACTTCAAATGGTTTGGAGCAGTGTATGAGCGTAACTTGGAGGAGGTGACATCACTTTATTCTTTGTGAGGTTTTTACGCTTCGCCGACGACCTACAGATATCTTCACTACGAAGACCGGAGACATGGCCGAGAGCTAAGTGGGTCTGTCTACTGGATGATCCGAGAGCGATGTTCTTGGAGGCTATGCATGGGGGTGCAGTGCACTAGGCCGCCATGTATGAGTCCTTGAACACTGCGTCTTTGAGGACTACGCAGCGAGTGTGGAGGGTATGCCACCCTATTTCAGTACACATTTGAACTTCTTGTATTTTTGTTAAATCGGATGACTTTTGGTAAATTTTTGTGAATTAAATATGTTCTTTATTTTTGCATTTCGTGCTTGGATTATGTGGTATTTCCCGGATGGTGGATAGGTTGGCTGGTCATATCCCGGGTGCGGAGCCACTGGCTGGGCGCTACAGGAAGAAGAAGTCAGACCACCTCAAGCTGAGCCACTACAGAAGATGCTTGATGAGTGAGGCCGAGGATGTCTGCTTTGCGACCATTTGAGGAGGGCAGTGGTAGACCCTTTGAGCGCGATCTCCTCTCTGGAGGCTTCATCACCGGTGACTTGAGAGTTCCGTACATGCACGATAGGTGCCTGCGACAGTTTGGGTATACGCAGATCATCCCGCGTGATCCTCTGAGTGGCCGTCGGATGTTTTATTTATTTTACGAGTTTCCATTAATTTTTGATTTCATTGATTCGAAAAACAAAGTTACACAAGCGATAAAACATAAACAACTTGAATAAAAATAGACGGATAAAATGAAAATACAATATAAACTCTTGAGTTGGTGGAGTTAATCGACGAAGGATCTCGATGTGATCATCACCGTTTCGACGTCTGAGATGAATGTAACTCCTCCATTTAATTGTAATATGAATGGACATCATGTCTCGGGCGTCATCCTCATTTGTTGACATCCATGGTAGACCAATAAATACCTCCACTAGTCGTTTCGGGTTTACGATAAACGATACGAATTATCTCATGTTAAATCGTTCTCTGGTTGAACCATCATGATGTAGTTTACGCTTAAGAAGCGAGAAAATGATATATCGTGTTTTAACCTACACGAAACAACATCTCTCCCATCGAAACTTATACCATCATCTTTCAAGATGATACCACGATGATCAACAAACCCCATATTAGAATGAACAAGAGTGAGGAAGAAGGCTCGTAGTATGACATTAAGCGAAGCTGCGCATCATCTTCACTTGTGATGTGTGAGAGAAGGAGGAGTGAGTATTTGAATTTTTGGTGTGAAAATAGTGATCTTTGGGAGTAAGTATTTATAGATGAGGTAAAAGATTATCAACCGTTGATTTTGGCGTGCAATCTACACCGCAGATCATCACTTTGAACGTTAAATCATGAGCGTTAATTTTTTTTTTTACAAATTTAAAAAAAAACAAAATTTAAGGCGCATCGTATATATGTCAATTGGGACATATATACGATGCGCCTTTTTTAAAAAAAAAAATAGATTACAAAGGGCATTTTGGGGATTTCAATTTGGGTGGGGTTTTAAGGGACAGGGTGGGGTACAAAAAAAAAAAACCAATAATTATTTCAATTAAAAGCTATGATGAAGTGGGCTTTATTATGGTCCGGACAACTAATGTACCCTCTAAATTGGGCTTGAAAATAAATAAAGAAAAGAGAAATTCTTTTCATACACCTATTTCACTCTCTACACACCCCTAATAAACTGGGTATCATAATCCCCACTAAACTGTTTTCATTGAAATTGCACATAATTAAACTAACATGTATGCTTTATCATTTCATGAGATTGGGCATAAACTCAAAAGTGCCACTTAATTATTGAATTAATCCTACAATATAATTACAAATCGCTGCAAAAAACGTTCAACATGATCAAGCTATGGAGTAGAGGAGTTGAACACTCATCTTTCCCAAAAACAAATTAAAAGACAAAGAATTATATATATATATATATATATATATATATATATATATATATATATAAACGAGTGCAAATCCTCTCTAGTTATTGGACAATTCCAATAAGAAAGAGATAAATACATCAAATAGAATAATATAATATTATTTTATAAATAATATTATTATATTTTATGAGGTTATCTCTAACTCACTGGAACTGTCCTCCTTCTGTAAATGGAAAGGATCCCATTCCTTACGAAGAACACAAGTTGAGATCACAAACGAGAAGGTTGAGAGTTAACAGGGAAATAAGAAACAACAATAGGAGCTGAAGATGGTTTAATATCTCCTATAGGTTTCTTTGACAAAGAACCTGCTTCCACCATAACTGGGCTCTTCTCTTCCTTAGACTTCGACTGTCCCTTGAAGCAGCAGAACATGGCTGAGATTGATTTATTCTTATGACCCACTTGTTAATATTGTGGACTATATAAATAAAAGAAAAGGAAGTGAATACTATGTGGGTTGATGAATATATTAGTATATTTTATTATTCCTTGCTCGATACACTTTTGATTTCTTTGGCTTTCACAGCAAGGAAAATGACTTAGTTTAATTGTTTGCAACAACTTTGACTCTGCTTGCAAAAGATATTATTTAATTTTGTTTGGAAATTGTTTGTTTTTTTTTTCTTTTAATTATTTCATAAGTTATTAATTTTGATTATTTTATAGTCTTTATTCAACTACTATATTGTTTTTATATTTATTCTTTCTTTCTGTCTCTTTCTTAATTATTCACCTATTTAATAATCATTAAGATTAGACTATAAAAAGTGTACTTAAGTGAAATAATTACGATAAAAGTCACCTGGATACGATAAAAAACAAATCAACAGGAAGCTTCCTGAAGAAGCTAGTTAATAATATTTGGAGATTTCAAGGTAAGCTAACATATTTTACAATGTTATGTGGGTCCATCTTTAAATTAATAAAAAAAAGTTTGGTTACAAAATATAAAATTATATAAGGTAACTATAAATATACAATTAAGTTTTTACAAAAAATAAGGGTTTGCCATAAGGGATTTTTTCTTTAAAAGAGTAGATAACGAACAAACTAGTTTATAGCAGATAACTGACAGCGAATAAGGTAATTGATTGATCTTAAAGTGTTTGATAAAATTAACAGTTGAAGTAGAGGTTACTTCGTGTAGTTCATGAGCTCAAGGAAGTCACTGAGATTGTTGGAGTCGAGGTTGACGATGGTCATGAATCAGTTAATCAAATGAATAGTTCATCGTTCCTTTCAACTGGGCGATCCTATGTGATGATTCTATCAATATCTCAGATATGTTCTGCGGGAATAATAGATTCTGGGCTCTTCAAAATAAGGCAGTAGCAAGGAAGGTTTGGCAAATGGCCAAGAAATTAGGGGTGGAGGGCAATCAAGCAGACAAACATTATATTGATGTAATCAAAGCCGGTGAGAACCGTGATCAAGATGCGAGGAGTAAGCAGGTGGCTAACAACTGTTTGCCATTAATATTCTCTCATTGAATCTTCGAGGGTGGGGCGACAGAGAAAAAGCGTCTGTTCGTTGATTGATAGAAGGTAAGGTTGAGTTAATTTGAAGAGGTTGAAGTCGAGTTTTGGTAGGGGTTCTTTGGTGAGTGATGGGGATTTTAATTCTAGTTCGAGTCTTCTTGATCGCAAAGGGGAGACACCAAGGTAGAATCGATTGTGGCTCATGTGAAGTACATTAAGTGGTGTTCGTTTTTTTGGGGTGGGAGGAGATTCTAGTGTTTCACCGTCTTTATGGTGGAATAATGCTCATACATGTATAAACAACTTGTGATCTATTCTTTGTATTTGTGGTTTTGAGTACACCTAGTCTTTCGCGATCATGAATCATTCTTTATCAGAAAAAAAAAAGTTGAAGTAGATTATTAAAATATAAAATGACATAAATGTGCATTACTAATTGATACTTAAAAATGAGATGGAATATTCTAATATGGATGATAAATGATGAAATTAATTAAAATAATAGGGTAAAATGGAATAAAAAATGAAACGCTATAAGTTATTAGCTCAAATACTACTACAAGTAGTGTTTCTAAAAATGTTATAAGCTAGTGAAAAAAAATATACGCTAGTCATTCCAAACACCTATAATGAGCTTAATTATCTGCTAAGTTAACAGATTAATTTGTCTTGCTAAACTGAATCTGATAATTACTCGGATTACTAACGGGATCTTAGTGACATTTACCTTTCCATCGATAAAAATAGTGGTACCGATGGGCTACACTCATCTATAATATAATAGAAATATGAACATTTAAAATACTGAAGGAAAATAGTGTTTTCCGAACGGGCTACATCTGTCGGTAATCATAGAAAGTTGAACGTTTAAACTATTAACGGGTTAAGATTAGTGTAGCCCATTGATAATCAAAATATCGTTTCGTCTATTTAATGAGAATTCGGGCAAGTAGTATCGTTGAATAATCTCCATCACCTCACCCATATTGAGAAGGTAACTAGCGAGTTTGTGGATGAGCGCTCAAGGTGTTGTTACAGTCAAATTTTGGATTCGAAATTAGCTGTCAAGACACGTCAGCATGGTATTAAAAGCGAAATCAGAAAAAGGCTAAGAAGGGTAAAATTCGAAGACAAAGTGGCTCAAAGGTCCGCGTACACTCAAAGAGACCTTTAAAAACCAATTTCGAAGGATCAAAGGAAGGAACACACACAAGGATGCATTTTCAAATTAAAAGACATATGGTGAGTACGTGAAAGAGGCTCTCGAAGACAAGTTTTGAAGTTTCAAGACTCAAGAGCAGTTAAGGTAAGTTCTTAGGATAAAGAAGAAACTGTCGAAGACATGTGTGGAGCATCTAGACGCCAGAAGACACGTGGCAATGGTCCTCTTGACCATTAGTTAGTTAATTGTTTTGTCTACTTTCGAATAAGGACATGTGTCCACAATAGATTATTTTTCTAGTTCTATAAAGAGTTCAGACGAAGAACTCGGTGAGATTACATCATTCAGTAGTCTATTACACCTAACACATCCGATAACACAGGATCTCTAGCTACAACGGTGAACAATGTATGTTTAAGCCCTTTTTGTATTTTCAAACTTATTTCAATTCAATGCAATTCCTTTTTGACAATCGAGTGCTAATTTGTATGTATTAATTAAAATAAGTAAATTAATATTTTAACTGAAATTATGTTAACTCCAGATATTTTAACAAAAGTATGGGTTGCTTAAAAGTTGCTTAGCGTTTATATGACATTGTGGTCTCACTTCAAAGTGGTTATACAACTCAAAATCAATCGCTTATTTTTCTCCTATTGGGGATTCTGTAAATAATCTTATTCAGTATTATATTACTATTTACCGTGAATTTTGGTAAACAACCGCTGGTTTAAAATTTGTTACTTGCAAGATCAACCAATAAATCTTAGGACATTTTGTGTTAATGTTTTCCAAAAAGTTTTGAATGTTCTTATTATTATTTATAGCAACGAACAGTTTAAGAAATAGTAACTGTTGAATTGCCTTGAGTATCAAGGAATTCTTAGAAACGTATAGACAACACCAAGAATTGCAAAAGAATAAAGTAAAATCAAATTGCATTGAATTCAAAGAAGTTGGTATACAGATCCATACATTCTTTTGTTACTCGTTTCTCTGTAACTTGGAATTTGAGCATGAGAATGTTGTATTGTGATTGTGACCCATTTTTCCTATGAAAAACTACTATATATACTAGGAAAAAAATGTAACTGCCTACAACGGCTAGTACATAATTGTACAAAGGAATTTAAAACAACAACTTCCATTTCCTTCGATAGCATGGCTGCTAAGCTCTTCGATAGCACTACTGTTATGTTTCTTCGTCTGCGCTGCTTTGACTTTGTTCTATTACCAATTTCCTGTTCTCTACTCTGTCGAAGTGTTGCTTTTTAACTTTCAATTCCACTAAGTCTCTGAAGTGGTCGAAAATCACACTTGAACTAACTTCTCCCTGTCGAAGAATAATAATTTACCCTTGAAGCAACAAGTCAAACCTTGTTGACTGCATTTATTTAGCCTGTCAAAAATACAGGCTAACAACTACCTCCGTCCCATTTTATAGGTTGTTTTAACAAAATCAATTTGTCCCAAATTGATTGTTGTTTTATATTTTCAAGAAAGCATTTTATACTCTTTTCCAATTTTGCCCTTCTTAATTATGACAAGTTTTTACATTTAATTAGGGGGGAGAAAAGGACGGGTTGGGACAGATTGTATTTGTCCCTTACCCGTCATTTTTTAGACCCTAACCCATCATTAGACCCGAACAAACCCGATATTCTTAGGGTCAAAGTAAAACCGGGTTTATTTAGGACGAAATCGGGTTGGCTCGAAGGACAATTGAAGTAAAATTATAAGGTGATAATTCAATAATGACTAAAAGTTAGAAGTGGTAAATTGATTTTTTTTTTTTGTATTTTATCATATATTCAAACTCAAAATATGACTTTTACAATAATACTTTACAATATTTCTACTTAAACTAACATAGATTTCAAATTAAATATTGTATTTATAAAATTCTCATTACCAATATAATAGAGTTAAAAATTAGGGTGATGAGTGAGTGAGAGACGGGTTGGGACGGGTAATACCTAACCCGAACTGGTCCCTAATTTTTGGTGGGGCCAATTCGTTAGACCCTATAACACGTCTTTAGACCCGAACAAAACCGATACTTTGCGGGTTAAATGGGACAAAGATGGGACAAGTCTTGCTCACCCCTACATTTAATAAATGATTCATATTTATCAATGTAGAGAGATAAAATGTTAAATGGTAAATTTGGCAACACTTTTTTATAAAATTTAGACTACTGATTATTTTTCTTAAGAGTTATGTCAAAACTTTAAACTACTTTTAAAATGGGACTGAGCGAGTACATGAAAATATCAAAGTTGCATCGAAGTCCATGTTTGCTTTACTTTTGTAGACAATGATCTATTTTTGGAACTAGTTTTTTTTTATAAGTCATTTTTGGAACTAGTGTTTGAGCAAGTGTTAAAACAAGTAACTCAATATGGCAATGTACACTCTTTTGTGTTTTTCTTTTGTAACGATTCAGTTTTCTTGGACCCACCCAGTGTGGAGTGTATATCCTTGGCTGACACATGGATTTGAAGGATTTGAAGGGCACCACATAGCACGGGAAGCAATATTATATATTATATATGACCTATATAAAATCAGAAACTTGTTATAGTTTTCTTGGTTTCGACAATTTGCTCTTTGTTTTCTCTAAAGAAGAGATTTAGATTTAGATTGAGATTTTTCATCATAATCAGAAACTTGAGATGATGGAGAAAAACAATCGAAGAACACTGACATAAATGCCATAATCAATCGTTGTTTTGGTACGTAGGATTCTATTTTTGATAACAAAAGCTACTTGAAATTGAAGTGAAGGTTCTCTTTTGTGAGTGAATTTTATTAAGGGGAAATTACATTCACCTCCCTTAAGTTTTGGTCAAATGTCACACGCCTCCCCTCTAGTTTTAAATTGAACAATAACCTCCCTTAAGTTTTGGTCAAATATCACACACCTCCCCTCTAATTTTAAATTGAAAGTCAAATACACACTACAAAAAAATCGTTGATTTGCCACGGACATTTCCGTCGCAAAAGGGCCAATTTCCGTAGTACCCCCAAATTTTATATATGAGGTCCTGGGTTCGAATCCAAGGGAACACACTAGCAGAGTTCTTTTTCTTTTTCGTTCTTTTTTTTCATGCCGTTTCTTCTTTCTTTTTTTCACGCGTCATCTTCTTCTTCCCTTTCCTTTCTCTTCTTTAGCGCCATAAACTTTTCCACCAAAACCTTTAATTCCATTCTGTGCATTTGATTCTTCATTGATGTAAAACTTTTACTTAAGCTCCTCAGATTCCACAACATCATCATCACTGGGAATAATTAGATAGACCCCCAAATTCACTTGAGAAATGCCATACTTGTAGTGTTGCAAATTTAAGGTGTTGGACTTACCTTTCAAATAGATTTTATGACCAACGTCCCATTTGAAAAAAGGTAAGTGTCTTAACTTAGCAAATAAATCTTTCAGTATATAGTATTATGAAACACACTAGTAGAGACTAATTTTCCTTTTGTTACTTGATTTTCCTATTGTTACTTAATTTTTATGCTTGCTGTAATTTTCCTTTGTTACTTGATTTTTGTTTCAGTACAGAGACTAATTTTTGTTTCTGATTTGTGTTTCACTGATTTTGGAACATTATTTTATCGTTGTTTTTTTTGGAATATTACTTTATCGTTGTTTTTTTGTAACATCGTAAAATTGATAAATCATTGAAAGAAAAGGAACACCCTATTTAAAAATCCTAGATCCGCCCCTGGAGGTGTGTGACATTTGACCAAAACTTAAGAAAGGTGAGTGTAATTTCCCCTTTTATTAATGATAATAGATTAATAGTTGTAGTAATTGCAAGGTAAACGTTGGTCTATTTATATCTTATCTTATCTTATCTTATCTTATATCTTATATATAAATGGAAGCTTTTCCTACATTCATAACTTTCAGCTTCTACATGCGGCTGTACCATATAATTACCAACAAACATACATTCGCTTACGTCATAGTTTCTTACCCTTCTTCATACGCTAAATCTTACTCTTCCTTCTAACTAATATTATATATAATATATAATATATAATATAGGTCACTTTTTTTTCTTTCTTTTTCTATATACAACCTCTATATCTTTTTTTTAATAGGCAATTGTTAGTGGCAGTTGGGGAAATGTTAGTTCTTAATTCTGATTTTATATAGGTCATATATAATACATAATATTGCTTCCCGTGCTATGAGGTGCCCTTCAAATCCTTCAAATCCACATGTCAGCCAAGGATATGCACTCCACACTGGGTGGGTCAAAGAAAACTAAATCGTTACAAAAGGCACCACTCACCCCGCGAAACTGATCTGTTCCCCGCTAAAACCTTCTTTGCACACTCCTCATGCAACAAAAATGGCATTTCTCAAAACCATCATGAGTACCCTCAAAACTTCCATGCTCCACCACCCGTGCTATGCGGTGCCCTTCAAATCCTTCAAATCCACGTTTCAGCCAAGGATATGCACTCCACACTGGGCGGGTCCAAGAAAACTGAATCGTTACAAAAAGCACCACTCACCCCGCGAAACTGATATGTTCCCCGCTAAAACCTTCATTGCACACTCCTCACGCAGCAAAAATGGCATTTCTCAAAACCATCATGAGTACCCTCAAAACTTTCATGCTCCACCACCGCAACAATGTGGAGTACAACAACAATGGCTTCCAAAAACAATATTATTCTGTGTGGGGATCTTCCCGTGATGTCTGCGTGTACTGGAACCATGACGATTTGACGGCCTCCGTGAAAGAGGTGAGACAAGCGATCCTGAAAGCCATGGTGGCTAACGGGATTGCTAAACCTAACGTTCATCTCACAATTTTTAGCTAAAAGCCGGACGCAGTTAGGGCCCTTGCAAAAACCACGGTGGAGGAGGAAGATTCCACCGCGTTTGGAACAGGATCTGGAACTGCAAATGTCACCATAGACGTTGCAGACAAGCCGCAACACCGTGGAAAGATGGCAATAGCCAACGCGATGCGAAAGGCGGTAGCTAATTTCGTCAAATACGCAAAGTTTGTTACTCAATAATCAGTTTAGTGAAAAACAAAATTGTCACGAAATTCGTAGAGTGTGTGCTAAGTAGTATGTTTTAGGGTACTTTAGAGTTCATACAAAAAATTAGATGTTTAAATACGCGAAGTTCGTTCCTAATAACCGGTTTGATGAAAACTAATACGTATAGTAGTGTGACATAATGCGGAAAGTGTGACGCTAAGTAGTGTGTTTTGGGGTACTTTAGCGTCTAGAAAAATCGTACTGTTCAAATGGGCGAAGTTCGTTCTCAATAATCGGTTTCGTGAAAAGAAAAAAAAATAATTTTGTCACGAAATACGTAAAGTGTATACTAAGTAGTATGTTTTACGCAAAGTTTGTTTCTCAATAACCATTTTAGTGAGAAGAAAAAAATAATTCTATAACAAAATATATAAAGTGTGATACTAAGTAGTGTGTTTCGGGGTACTTTGGAGTCCAAAAAAATCTCAACTATTCAAATACGCGAAGTTCGTTCTTCAATAATCAGTTTAATAAACAGAGAAAATATTTTCATGACTAAATACGTAAAATGCGATGCTAAACAATGTGCTTTCAGTACTTTAGACTCGAAAAAATGTTTAGATGTTTGGACATGAAATTAAATGGTAAATTTTTTCAACCTTCACTATCAAAGTTCTCAAAGAAAACAAGTTGTAATTCGGTGACGTTCTTAAATGTGTCTATGAAGCCCCTTCGACGAATGTTGTTTACGTCTCTATCGTTAAAATGAGTGACATCAAGAAGCAGATTTGAATTTCGTATCGCATAATTTTATATATATGTACTAAGAGGAATAAATTTGTCTTAGGGTTCCTTTACAAAATTCAGTTACGTAAATATACTTGAATACATCGATAGATATAACATTATAATTAAAAATAATATAATATAGACCGAGCCTATGCGGAGCACAAGTCATAACACTAGTATATATAAAGGAGATAAGCCTTACCAAATTAAGGATTTGCGTCCCCGTATTTTGAATATTTGAAATCTTACTTCTGAATGGTCCATGGTTTCTCTTGGAAAGGGTTTCTTTGAATTTAATTTCTCAATTGCGGATGATCTTAGACGTATATGGGCTCAGGGTTCTTATATTCTAAGTCCTGAGGTGTTGCGCCTTTTGGCATGGACACCAGACTTTGATCCGTTATAAACAAAACAAACTACTGCTCAATGTTGGGTTTAGACTACATGGTATTTCTCGTGAGTATTGGAGGCCTACAATTTTGTTTAAGATTGGTAGCAGTTTAGGTGTCCCTATTGCTTTTGATGCAACAACTGCAAAAAGAACATTTGGTCACTTTGCTAGAGTCCTCATTGATATTGATATAACTGTTAATCTACATGACCAGAGTTATTAGTGGAAAGAGAAGGATACACTTTTCTCGTCGGTGTGGAATATGAACATGTTCCTTTGTTTTGCAAATCTTGTCAATGTATTGGCCACTCAATACAAACTTGCAAAAAGAGCAGTGGGTCTCACCAGTTTGCTCAAGAAATCTGGATTGCCTATAGAGAAGACTAAAGGCAATGAGGAAGAGCCAAGAAAGGTAAATCATGTCTCTCTTCGGTCTGCTTTTCATGATGTTCCTAAGAAAGATAAAGTGAAGTCAACTATCATGGAGAAGAATGTTGAACATATGACTATATTGGAAGTTGGCCCATCTAAAGTAAACCAATCCAAGGCTCAACATGGTACTAGTGCGGTTCTTTCAATAGAGGAAAATAATGAACCCAATCGCTTCAAGAGTACAAATAACATTGTTATTTCACCTAAGGAATTGGCTGGGAGCCAAAACACTCTTCTTGGTGCAGCAAATGTTATGCAAAAGGATTCTTCAATTTTTTGTCGGCTCCTCATTGTGAAATCTCTTCAGAGAAATCTACTTTTGTTCATAGTTCTCCGGTGCGTGCCCCCACTTTAGGGGTGTTGGTGGTCCATTCTTCTTCAAATAACTCTTTGGAGGAGGTCCGTTCTTCGTCCACCCAATCTCCCACGACTCGGCTAGATGCCTCCTCTTCTAACACAGTGGATGCAACTGGCATGAGAATTTTAGGGAAAATTTGGGGGGATGTCTGCAGGTAATGAGGTTGTGTCTGCTGCCTCAGAATCCGTTGCTACTTCGAACCCGATAGTTGAATCCGACATGAAAATTATAAGAAAGCTTTGGGGTGAGTCGTCAGACGATGTTGGTGATCCTGTGACTTTTGATTCCTATGGAGCAGCTGCGCGACATGTGTTGTGCGAAAAGGTGATGTGCAAGTGTACACAATCGCAACAAGTAATATAATGATAAGTAGAATTCGTCTCCACAGGGATTGGTATTAATTTTAGAGTTTAAAAAGGAATTACACTTTAGAGGAACAAGTAGCAAATAGGTTGAGTAACAAAGTTCAGTTGAACAAAGGTTATAAAGGTAACAAGTTAACAGTGAGTTAAAATATAAGAGAAATAAGTTGGATTGCTTTCACTTTGTAAATTCCCAAAAACAAGACGCTATAACGTCACACGCTATAGCGTTAAGCGCTGTTGCAAATATTTTGTGCCTTTCAAATCACTAGCGCGTGGTTTCACTACAAGATTCCTATGTCTAGGTTCTAAATAGGTTCACCCCTGTATAATCAAGATCCCACAGCTCATGCTTTATAAACTATTGCAACTTCTATGTCTAGAGGAAGCAAAAATTGATTAAATGTCTTCAACCAACCTTATCATTTATATTAATCCTTGAGTTCTCTCTATGGTTCATGTCTGAATCCACAGAGGTACTAGTTTTACGTGGCCAAATATAAAACAAGTTTGGAAGAGTTATCACACAAGGATTAAAACACAAAACGCGAGAAATTATATACGAAGCATTAATGGTTCATTACAAGCTATAGCAACCCAACTCAAAGAGTTTAGCTCATGTTGAGCCCCATCAAAATAACACAAATAAAAATACTTGCATTACCGTAAGTAAAAAGGAAATTACAAGTGCACAAGATACAAGCTTGAAGTCTCCTAATCATCCACGTGAAGATGGCTCATCA
This sequence comes from Oxytropis ochrocephala, assembly GCA_020916435.1. Classification (NCBI taxonomy): domain Eukaryota; kingdom Viridiplantae; phylum Streptophyta; class Magnoliopsida; order Fabales; family Fabaceae; genus Oxytropis; species Oxytropis ochrocephala. The sequence continues at coordinate 111,518,391 of CM037089.1, forward strand.
TCAGCCTTACACCATGAGAAAAAGTACAGAAAAATACAATGGAAGAAAGTAAAATAGCAAAAGCTTCAAATGTGTATCAATGGAGAAGAAGAAGAAGTGTCACACTTTCTCTCTCTACCAATACTCTCTCTATCTTCGTTGGGAAGTCTAAAAAAGTATATTAGAGGAGATCAGCATCTCTAGCATATCTAGCATTGGGTACAACTTCTCTCCAAAAGTCAAGAAAGGTGATGTTTACTTTTTCACCAACTCCACTATTCCTTTACTCATGCAATGACAAGTGTCCACACAAATCCAATAAAATCCGCACATGTCATTTCGTAATCGTGGACACAAAATATGGAACATGGATTAATGAGCTTGGCGCCAAAATTTCACTTTTCCTTTAGATGCTCAATCATACCCTCTTGACGTTATAGCGTTAGACGCTATAGCGCTAAACACTGCACTACTTCACAAGATACATCAAAATAATCACAAGGGCACCAAATGTGCCAATTTCATAGCAAAGCAGTGTTTAGCCTATCTTATCCTAATATTAATAGAAATGCAATAAATACTATACTAATATTACTTGAGAACTTACTTAATTTAATGATTAGAGGTATAAATAACTCATATAAATATGAGTTATCACACCCCCAAACTTAAACCATTGCTTGTCCTCAAGTAATGACACTTGCAAAAGACAAACCAACTGACACTATTTACAACACACATGCTCTGATCAACACTTCATTTCTAAGCATACTCACTCAAACATTTTCTCAATGGGCTAACAGTTCAGATTCACACTCACACTAACACACCAATGCATTTATTCAACTTCTAAGCTTATTACTGCTCAATAGTGTGTATGTGATCTCTTGACTCATCTCAATTCCTAGCTAGATTTGGATTTCTCTTTAGCCTTGGAAAGAATGGTCTTCTTTTGGTAAAATCAAGAACTCTTTCAAAACAATGACTAGATTAACATTTTCACACAGGAATGGGGATTTTCAGGCATGACACAGGGTTTAACTAGGCACTTCAAGTCTATGGTCGTGTTCCTAACTTATTGAATCTAAACAACTCACGCTTATAGCGTTTGACGCTATAGCGCTTGAACAAAGATAACAGATTTACTAGCTGTAGCCCCCTCATTACTTGGCTCCTCAGCAATTATTATATATATATATATATATATATTTTTTTTTTTTTTTTAACATGAGGCTTTGCCTCTTTCTTTGCCTTTGGGACAGCCTAGCTTTTGTTTTGGGTAACTACAGCTTTACAACATATTTACATTAAACTTTTAAGTCACTGACCACCCTAAGACCTTTGTACCTAACCTTTATATAGCCCAACACCCCCAAACTTATGCTTCAACAACTCTTCAAGTTTTTATTCAAGCCTTGATCTCACCTTGGTTAACTCAGACTAGCCTAAACCTCAGATAGTCCTTGGCTAGCTAAGTTTCTTCTTAAGCACAGAGATTTACGTGTGAGAGCAATAATAAGCAAAGATTTCATCTAAAAGCACGGCTCTCTTACTCACTCACACCATTATCATTACAATCAGCCCAAGGGGAACGCATTCAATGACTATACTTAAAATTGAGGCACTTGAAACAGAACATTTTGAAAAAAAAAACATTAACAAAAACATTAACAACTTTAGGTCCTCCCCCCACAACAAAAGTGAGCAGTGTCCTCACTGTTCTTTAAAGAACTAGGGAGAGGCCTGAACTTAACACTCAAACAAATTAAACCAAGTCTTAAAACATTTGTGAAGCGCAAGACAGACGCTATAGCGCTTCACAATTTATTTTTGTTCACAAAACATTAACTTATACAGCAGAAAATTAAATTCACTTCTTAACCAGACCAGACCTGGTTCTTGAGCTAACACGGGATGGCTGAGGAGGCTTTACAGCCTTTTTCTTCTTCTTCTCTTCCTTTTGCTCTCCCTTAGGCGCTATAGCCTCAGACGCTATAGCGCTTCCACCAGGTGCTGCCTTCTCTTTTACGCCTCATCTCTCGCTGGCTTGCTAGCGACCTCCTTCTCTCTGTTCGCACACTTCCTTCCCGCATCACAGTGCTTCTTGCTGCACTCTTTCTTCATCCACTTCTTCAATTACAGTCAGCTTGGCTCCTGGCCTTCTCCTTGCAGATACATACGTTGGCCTTTTTGCTGCCACATGCTTCTCCTTCAGCTTTCTGCTTGGAGTGCCAGATGGCACTGGGCCTTGGGCTACTTCCCTTGGAGGGCTCCTTTGGGCTTTTTGTTGGCCTTGGGCCTTTGCTGCCACATGCTTCTTCTTGAGATCCTGCAATAATGTTAGTTTTTGATTGAGGGCTCCTTTGGGCTTTTGTTTAAGCCTAGGAGACCTCGTTACTCGGACACGATGAAACATGGCTTGACTGAACCCAGGCTGCGCGCTATAGCCTCGGGCACGCTATAAGCGCTAAAGTGGGCCTCGATGAGGATTTTGGGAAACAGAATGTTGTGGTGAAACAGGTGGTGGACTTTGTTCTTTTGTGGGAATTGGGGACTGGATTGATGGTTCTGGTTGTGGTGGTTCATTTAGGTTTGGTGTTTGTTGAGCGGTGAGGTGACTTTTCTTTTCTTGGGTTACGGTGGAGGCATGGTTGGTTCAGTTGTGGGGTTTCGTGAATGGTCTGTTCTTGGGCTTGTGGTGAGGGTATTTGTGGTGAGGGTAGCCTTGTGGGGCTTTGGTGTGGGATCGTGATCCACTTCTTCATCTTCACTTTCTCGATTCTTCCTCCTTCTCTCAGGCTCTCTTCACTGCACTTCTCTTCACTCTCGAGAATCCTCTTCCTCCTCGTAATCATTGACTTCCTTCATCACCCTCCTTGTCTCCTCTTCATCTTCTTCACTCAGCTCTTCTAAATCCTCAGTGTTGAGGGACTCTTCACTACTCACCTTTGCTTTCTTCTTAGCAGGGCTCTTTACCTTCTTTAATGCAGGGCTCCTGGCTCTCTTCTTGATTGGTTCTGCAGCAGCCTTCTTACTCACCCTTTCTTTTGGTTGGGGTGGCTCCTTCACACCCTCCTCTTCAATTAACCATTCTGGGAACACAGGGGGTTCCATTAACTCCTTGCCCCTTGACAATTTTTCCAGCACAGCCTTCTCCCATTCAAACTTGGCCTTGACAAACTTACACAGTACCTGCTGATTCTTTTTCAACTGATTGAGCGCTATAGCATCAGACGCTATAGCGCTAGCACTTCTCTGTCTGGGTTTAAAAACAGCAGGAATATCTCCTTGAGGAGTCCTCCTCTCATCACGGATTTCAATTTCAACTTCAGCCTGCTTGCACAATTCAGTAATTAAACAGGGAAAGTAGAGATTACCGTCAGTTTTGAGCCTGCTTTTCTCAATTTCTCTTGCAATGATTTTGCCCACGTCTATGCTTTCACCTTCCAGAATAGCATCAAGCACTATCAACCTGTCCTTCTCCACATTTGTTGTGTGGGAAGTAGGCATGAGTGAATGCCTGATGAAGGTAAACCACATTGCAGCCTCATCAACCAGAAATGCCTTCTTGACTTTAAACTCTGAGCCAAACCTTTCCCATGTTGCTTCCTCCACACAGATCCTCTTCTTAACCTCCTCCATTTCATCACATCCCCACGTATCAAGCTTCTTGTCCAGGGCCTTTCCAGAATAACCCAATTTGAAGTGGTCATTGATGGCACTTGGGCTGAAATCAACCATTTCACCCCTAACCATAGAGTAGGTTTGGGGCTTTCCACCTTTTGGAGGAGGAATTCCTTTGTAAAACTCTCTCTCACCAGAGGAACCACAAATTCCCCTCTCGTGCTTGATAAATTTACGCCACCCTAACGCTATAACGGTGGATGTGAACACGTCGAGAGCTTTTTCGCTTTGAAACCCCTTTCTGCGCGATGAAGTTCATCTTCCAAGAGCGCAGAGATCATCCTTTGGGTCTATGGCTCTTGAGGAACTGGGTTCAGTGGTCCTGGCCTTTTTCTGGGGCTTTTCAATCGAATGTTTCTTCACCATTTTGAGATGTTTGAAGATTTGAAAGAGATTTGCTAATTTGTGAACCAAATGTGAGGTCGGTTGCGAGAGATTAAGGAATGAAGTTATGGAAGAATGGGGTTAGGGAAAGAGAAAGAGATTCAACGGTTAGAAAGGGAGAAAGAGAAGGGAGTGGTTGAGTGAGAGGTTATGGGAATTGAATGATTTGACCGTTGTTGATGGGTGGAGTGGTATCAAGTGGATCAGGCGATCCACACGTGGCGCATAGGGCGCGCAGGTTGAATTGCACAGCAGCGCGCGTGCCACGTCATTATAACTCGCCCCATACTTAGAAATAAAAATTGATTCTTCTTGCCATACCTCCTCTTGACGCTATAGCGTCCATATCACACATCGAGCCTTCAAATTCCCAAATTCCTCAACACAAAAATTTTCCTCCCGCAAAATAAAATAAAAAACAACGAGAATCATTAATTAAAAACCTTGGGTGCCTCCCAAGAGCGCTTGTTTTAAGAGTCATCACCGACTTCTTCATTTGATGTTAGGGATCTTGAAGATCAATTGAGGTCTTGTCCCTCATCACAGTGTCACCATGGTATTGTTTTACTCTTTGCCCATTCACCTTGAAAGTGGTGTTGGTTGCTTGATCAAATAAATCCACTGCACCATAAGGGTAGACCTTGACCAATTTAAAAGGGCCAGACCACCTTGATTTAAGCTTGCCAGGAAACAATTTTAATCTAGAATTGAAAAGGAGCACTTGGCCTCCTTCAATCACTCTACATTACAGTATCTTCTGTCATGCCACATCTTTGTTTTTTCTTTGTAAATGGCTGAACTTTCATAGGCAGCATGCCTAATTTCATCAAGTTCATTTAATTGCAGTAGCCTAGCCTTACCTGCCCCATCACAATCAAAGTTGAGCTTTTTTATGGCCCAATGAGCTTTGTGTTGCAACTCAATAGGGAGGTGACATGCTTTCCCAAACACAAGTCTGTATGGAGACATTCCCAGAGGTGTCTTGAAGGTCATCCCGTAAGCCCATAATGCATCATCCGGATGGATTGACGATCCTTTCTTGAAGGTCCCACCATTTTTTCAAGCATCCTTTTGATTTCTCTATTGGACAATTCACTTGCCCATTTGTTTGTGGGTGGTATGCGTTGGCAATTTTGTGCCTCACTCCATATTTTCCCAATAGAGATTCAATCAACTTGTTACAAAAGTGAGAACCCTCATCACTGATAATTGCTCTTGGTGTACCATATCTGGTGAATATGTTCTTCTGCAGAAACTTGCTGACTGACTTGGCATCATTGTTGGGAAGAGCCACAGCTTTCAACCCATTTGGAAACATAATCCACAAACCACGGTATATACAAATTACCATGAGAAGGAGGAAAGGGACCCATAAAATCCATGCCCCATACATCAAAGAGTTCAATCTCTAAGATGTTGGTTAAGGGCATTTCATGCTTGTTTGAAATGTTCCCACCCTTTGACACCTTGCACGCTTCTTTACCCATTCTTGAGCATCCTTGAATAATGTGGGCCAGTAATACCCACATTGCAGTACCTTTGCAGCTGTTCTTGTTCCTCCAAAGTGTCCACCACATGGTGAAGCATGACAATGCTCTAACACTTGAGGTTGTTCTTCCTCTGCAAGGCACCTTCTTATCACTTGGTCTTGGCATTTCTTGTAGAAAAGGTTCATCCCAATAATAATCTTTCACTACATGGAAAAACCTTTTCTTTGTTGATAATTCGGATCTGCAGCCAATTCACCTTTACCAAGTTATTCACTATATCAATGAAACCATGGAGCGGTGTCTTGAGGCGCTATAAGCGTCTGGCGTTATAAGCGGCAACCGCTATAGCGTTACATTTTTTCTCGCATCGCCAACAACTTCTCATCTGGGAAGATTTCTTTGATCTCTCCCTGTTCTGTACTGCATTGTCTCCTTCAAGTCTAGACAAATGGTCAGCAACTTGGTTCTCCACCCCCTTTTTATCATGAATTTCCAAGTCAAATTCTTGGAGGAGGAGAACCCATCTTATTAGCCTTGGTTTTGCATCTTTTTTAGAGATCAAATACTTGATGGTGAATGGTGCTGTAAAAACAATTACTTTTGTGCCAACCAAGTATGATCTAAATTTATCAAAGGCAAAAACCACAACTAATAGCTCTTTTTTCAAGATGGCGTGTAATTTAAGCGTGCTTCAATAAGTGTTTTGCTTGCATAGTAAATGGAATGAAAGATTTTATCATACCTTTGCCCAAGCCACGCTCCCCACAAAGATAGTCACTTGCGTCACACATGAGCTCAAATGGTTTACTCCAATCGGAGCAACAATGATAGAGTGCGATGTCGAGCTTTCTTTAACTTCTGAAGGCTTCAAGGCATGCATCATCAAAGTCGAAAGTGGTGTCATCTTTGAAGGAGTTGACATAGAGGTTTTGAGATCTTTGAGAAGTCTTTAATGAATCTCCTGTAGAAACCAGCATGCCCAAGGAAGCTTCTTATGCCTTTGACACTTGAGGGGGGTGGCAATTTTTCAATGACTTCAATCTTGGCCCTATCCACCTCTAAGCCTTTTTTTGAAATCCTATGCCCTAGTACAATTCCTTCTTGCACCATGAAGTGACATTTCTCCCAATTGAGCACAAGATTTGTTTCTTCACATCTTATTAGTATCTCTTCCAAGTTATCCAAACACTTCTGAAAGCTATCCCCAAACACAGAGAAGTCATCCATAAAAACCTCCATAGATTTTTCAATGAAGTCAGAGAATATGGACATCATACATCTCTGGAAAGTTGCAGGGGCATTACACAGTCCAAAGGGCATTCTCCTAAAAGCAAATGTGCCATAAGGACATGTGAATGTGGTCTTTTGCTGGTCTTCAGGAACTATTGCTATTTGGTTATAGCCAGAATAGCCATCAAGAAAGCAGTAATAGTCCTTACCAGCAAGTCTGTCCAACATTTGGTCAATAAAGGGAAGAGGGAAATGGTCTTTCTTTGTGGCCTTGTTCAATTTCACCGTAGTCCATGCGATTCTCCAACCGATCCAACGTTCTTGTGGGAATCAACTCATTTTTGTCATTTGTGATCACAAAGTGACACCACCCTTTTGGGAACACATTGCATGGGGCTAACCCATGCACTTTGTCGAAAATAGGATACACAATCCTGCGCATCCAACCACTTGAGGATTTCCTTCTTCACCACTTCCTTCATTATGGGATTAAGCCTCCTTTGACCTTCAATGCTATGTTTAGCATTTTCCTCTAACACAATCCTGTGCATGCAGTTGTAGGACTTATCCCATGTATATCGGACATTTGCCAACCTATTGCCTTCTTGTGCCTCTTGAGTTGTAATGAGCTCCACCTCTTGGTTTTGGTTCAAACTAGCGAAATGATGACAGTAGAGTCTCATTTTCCCCAGGATATGCATACTTCAGTGCTTGGGTAATTCTTTCAACTCTAGGTCGGTGGTTGAACAATAGAAGGAACACTCTTCTTGAGGTTTGAATTTTCTTGCTCTAGTGACTCATATCTCTGGTCCAAACCTCATTCACACTTGCTTGCCTTCTTGAAATTCTTCTTCTTTCAACAATTCATGTTCTTGATATTGTTTAGCACCTTTCCCAGTGGTTGTTAGATTTTTGAAAATGTTTTTGAACCACTTGGTCAAGAGAAACCACAAAGGAACATTCTTGAAGATAACATCCGGAAGTTTTAAAGCATTGAGAACATTGATCTTCACTTCTTGGTCATTAACCTCATTGTCAATTCTCCTTTTTGAACATCTATGAGTGTCTTCCTGTAGCCAAGAAGGGTCTACCTAAAATGATAGGTACCTCTGCATCTGCTTCAAAATCTAGAATAACAAAGTCAACAGGAAAAACAAATTTATCTACCTTAATTAAAACATCCTCCAATATTCCTTCAGGATAGGCAAGTGACCTGTCGACTAACCGGAGGCTCACGAAGTAGGCACGGCGGTTCTATACCCAATTGTGTGTAAATGGACTTAGGCATTAAGTTAATGCTTGCCCCTAAGTCACATAAAGCACGACCAGAATAAAATTTCCAATGGAACAGGGTATTGTGAAGCTACCAGGGTCCTTTAATTTTCTGGGGAGTTTATTTTGCATCAACATGCTGCATTCCCGATCATTGCCACGATTTCAAATTCTCCCAATCTTCTTTTCTTTGTCAAAACATCTTTCATAAATTTGGCATAGTTGGGCATTTGTTGTAATGCCTCAACTAGAGGAACATTAATGTGCAATTGTTTTAACACCTCAAGAAATTTATTAAATTGTTTGTCCTCATGTGCTTTTTTAACCTTTGAGGTAAGGGGAGCGGGATATTCGAGCACCAATTTAGGTTCGGTGTGTTCTTTTGCATTTGACGCTATAGCGTCAAAGCGCTATAACGTCTGGAAAATTCTTTTCATTTCCAGCAACACTTGACTCTAAATTCTTGGGTGCGAAGTTACCTCTTTACCACTTCTGGTGGTTATTGCTTTCACATGCTCCTTGCCTGGTGCATGAGATGAAGATGGTTCAGTAGTGGACGGATGTCCACCATTTTGCCTTTGGTGAGAGAGCGGATGCAATCTGTCCCACTTGATTCTCCGAGTTTTGATTGATGCTTCATGAGTGCGCATTGTTGTCTTACAATCAGCGATGAATGACCTTAGCGAGAGACTCCATTGAGTTATCCATAGCGGGAGCGAGAACATTCATGTCTTGAAGGTTCTTTGTTGTTGTTGTCTTGGAAAACACGGGGAATAGCGAGGAGCATTTGTGCTTGTATTAGCATTATTTCCTCCCCACCTAAAATTAGGATGGTTTCTCCAACCGGGGTTGTATGTATTGGAATAAGGGTTGTTGCCACTTGTTGTACCCTTGCATAGTTGACAAAAGCGAGGATTAGTTGTGCACTCTTCATACAAATGAGCTCCCCACGATAAACACAACTTGCTTCTCCGGGAGGAGCTTGTTCAATTCTTCGCAGCCGATTGACCGTTCGAGCGCTTATAGCATCGGGCGCTATAAGCGTTGGCGATTCAACTCCTTTATCATATTTGTCGGAGTAGCCACTTGGGTGAGAGAGCGAAACCTCACTCACTTCATGAACCCCAGCTACTTTCCTTGTAGAATTTAGCCTTTCAGTAGGCCATGAAGAACTGTTTATGGCAATGCGCTCTATAAGCTCACAAGCTTCATTGTATGAGGAGTTAAGGATCACACCTCCAGATGAGGCATCCAACATAGACCTTGTAGGTGCCTCTAGTCCATTGTAGAAGGTCTCCATTTGAATTACTATAGGAATTCCATGATGTGGACATTTCCTAAGCAGTTCTTTCCACCTTTCCCAAGCCTCATGCAATGATTCACCTTCTTTTTGCTTAAAGGATGTGATGTCATTCCTCATCCTAGCATTCTTGTTTGGTGGGAAATATTTCTCCAGAAACTTCTTTGTCATATCTTCCCAAGTTGTGATAGAATTGGACTCCAAGGAATTCAACCAAGCCTTTGCTCTGTCTTTTAAAGAATAAGGAAACAGATTTGACTGAATGCATCCTCACTCACCCACAGGATAATGAAATTACCGCACACCTCTAGAAAGTTTCTTAGATGGGCAAAAGGATCTTCTTGAGTGGAACCTCCAAATTGTCCAGTTGTTTGGAGCATTTGGAACATCATAGGCTTGAACTCAAAATGAGTAGCGATCCTGTGAGGAGCCTAGTGATACTTGTCTCCATGGATATGGGATCAAACACAAAGATAATCTCTCATTGGCTTTGTCTCTGTCATTCACCATTTGATTTGGAGCTTGGTTCAAAAACCTTTCTCTATACCGTATTCATCATCGGTTTGAGTATGGGTAAAAGGACCTTGCCTTCCACCTCTTTTTCGCCTCTTCTTCCTATTTGAGAGGTGTTCTTCCACCCATTGAACCTCTAACAATAGGATTAGAGTGCTCGGACATAGTTGGTCCGAGTTGTTGTAGTCTTTGTTGGCGTCTTGCCCTTCTCGAATCTTCTCTGCGGTTCGGGATCAAACTCAAAAGTGGGTGGTTACGATGCGGGCATACGCTTATAACGTCAAACGCTATAGCACTTCACCGCGTAACACACCACGAGAAAAATACCAAGGTAAAACCTCCCTAAGGATGTAATAATTTCTAAACAATAAAAATTAAATGCAATCCCGACAACAACGGCGCCAAAAACTTGTTGTGCGAAAGGTGATGTGCAAGTGTACACAATCGCAACAAGTAATATAATGATAAGTAGAATTCGTCTCCACGAGGATTGGTATTAATTTTAGAGTTTAAAAGGAATTACACTTTAGAGGAACAAGTAGCAAATAGGTTGAGTAACAAAGTTCGGTTGAACAAAGGTTATAAAGGTAACAAGTTAACGATGAGTTAAAATATAAGAGAAATAAGTTGGATTGCTTTCACTTTGTAAATTCCCAAAAACAAGACGCTATAACGTCACACGCTATAAGCGTTAAGCGTATGTGCAAATATTTTGTGCCTTTCAATCACTAGCGCCGTGGTTTCACTACAAGATTCCTATGTCTAGGTTCTAAATAGGTTCACCTGTATAATCAAGATCCCACAAACTCATGCTTTATAAACTATTGCAACTTCTATGTCTAGAGGAAGCAAAAATTGATTAAATGTCTTCAACCAACCTTATCATTTATATTAATCCTTGAGTTCTCTCTATGGTTCATGTCTGAATCCACAGAGGTACTAGTTTTACGTGGCCAAATATAAAACAAGTTTGGAAGAGTTATCACACAAGGATTAAAACACAAAACGCGAGAAATTTATATACGAAGCATTAATGGTTCATTACAAGCTATAGCAACCCAACTCAAAGAGTTTAGCTCATGTTGAGCCCCATCAAAATAACACAAATAAAAATACTTGCATTACCGTAAGTAAAAAGGAAATTACAAGTGCACAAGATACAAGCTTGAAGTCTCCTAATCATCCACGTGAAGATGGCTCATCATCAGCCTTACACCATGAGAAAAAGTACAGAAAAATACAATGGAAGAAAGTAAAATAGCAAAAGCTTCAAATGTGTATCAATGGAGAAGAAGAAGTGTCACACTTTCTCTCTCTACCAATACTCTCTCTATCTTCGTTGGGAAGTCTAAAAAAGTATATTAGAGGAGATCAGCATCTCTAGCATATCTAGCATTGGGTACAACTTCTCTCCAAAAGTCAAGAAAGGTGATGTTTACTTTTTCACCAACTTCACTATTCCTTTACTCATGCAATGACAAGTGTCCACACAAATCCAATAAAATCCGCACATGTCGGCTAGTCTTGTGGACACAAAATATGGAACATGGATTAATGAGCTTGGCGTAAAATTTCACTTTTCCTTTAGATGCTCAATCATTTGCTTCTCTTGGCGTTATAGCGTTAGGCGCTATAGCGCTAAACACCGCACTACTTCACAAGATACATCAAAATAATCACAAGGGCACCAAATGTGCCAATTTCATAAAGAAAGCGATGTTTAGCCTATCTTATCCTAATATTAATAGAAATGCAATAAATACTATACTAATATTACTTGAGAACTTACTTAATTTAATGATTAGAGGTATAAATAACTCATATAAATATGAGTTATCAACATCTTCTTTGAGCCTAGGTTGTGTCAAAGAAACTGAAAAGAAAAACTAAGACAAAAATGTGTTTGGTCGTTAGATACAATACTTGTTCAAAAGAAAATTTTGTTTCTGAATCCTTTTGATTTGGTTTTGTTCTTTTAACCGTGTTTTTGTTATTTTATTTTTTATTTTTTTGTTTAGCTGTTTTACTCTATTGCTTTGAGTTTTGGTCTAATCCCATTTTTCATTTTTTATTAGATTCAATTTTCTTTGGAAAAAAATAGAGTATATATATATACATACGTGAAAATGAATGAGATAAGATTATAAAAAGGAATGTAAGGTGTTAGTCTATTTGCTTAGGGAGCAAGCAGAAAATGGGACCACATAATAATATACTCTTTGAAAATCTATTTACTTTGTGGCTGCTTTAGACATCTGAAATTTCAACTTGTCTCTCTTTCTTATTTGAGTGCATGGAATAAAGGAAATGGTCGTCGTCTTTTCGTGATTGATGTATCAGGTCTCTAAAGGTGTTGCAGAAGCGCGTGGCAATACAATCAAAGTTTGATGACTAATTGCTTATCTAAGAAAAAAAGTTTGATGACTAATAATAGTAAGGTTGTAATTGTTAGCAATAACACTCTTTTTATGATTGAGTAAAATTCTTAGGTCACACTAAATTAAGTGGATCTATCTTACTCATGTATGCAGCTATACACGACTTATCAAATTGAGGGAGGTAAACATTTTTTGTTGTCTCCTCCAATTTTTTGGCCAATTGATTTTTTTTTCTCACTTTGGTTTTTTTTTTCCGTTTCTTTTACTTTTTTTTTGTTACTGTCTCACGTTGGTGTGCGATTTTAAATCGCTTTATCGATGACTAATTTACACCTGGAAGTTATTTTGGTGGTCACGAAGTCTTCGATTTTGTCGGCGTGTGCAGTTATATCCTCCCAATAGAGTTTTACCAAAGACTAATCTACATTTTTTTTAAATATTTTTATATTTTAAAGTGGATGCTAAAAAGTGTGCTTTAATGTACTTGATGGGGACAAAATTATTTTGTAGCAAAACGCGTAACGTGAAATGTTAGACAGTGTGTTTTGGGTTACTTTAGGATTCAGAAATTTTTTTAACTACTCAAATACTTCGTTCGTCAATAATCTATTTGATGGAAAAACAATTTCATGGGAAAATACATAAGTGTGATTCTAGGCAGCGTGTTTTGGGTTACTTTAGGATTCAGAAATTTTTTTAACTACTCAACTACTTCGTTCGTCAATAATTTATTTGATGGAAAAACAATTTCTTGGGAAAATACATAAAGTGTGATTCTCGGCAGTGTGTTTTGGAGTACTTTAAAATTTTGAAAAAAAATTACATGTCCAAATTGGTATCTTCTTCTTTATTTAGAAAATTTCACATTAAGAAGTATAAGAAGCATAATTAAATTGATATTTAATTTTAAATCAATCTCTGCATGAGACCTACGTTCGTGTTTCACTTTTTAATTATGTTGTCTTCTTCTCTCTTTAATTATGAGTTAAGTTTTTATGTCTACATTTATTTGGTATAAACTGGGTATCCTCTACACGCAACTCTAGAGACTAATCCCTCAAATTTTTTCTTCACCTCCCTTATTTTGCCATTTTATTGTGTATAAGATCTACATGTCTTTAACAACTATAAACCATTAATCCTCGAAAACTGCTACTCCTAGCTGCTTTTATTTCTATGTGTTTCACTTAATCACAACTTATTTGTTATTATTAATCCTTCATCCTACTTATATCATATCTTCCTTCACCCAGCCGATCACGGCGATGGGTTCCAATGTTAGTTCAGCGGTTAGATGTGTCTGCCGTTGCGCAATAGAATTCTTTTATTTCCATGTGTTTCACTTAATCAACAACTAGTCAACCCGTCCATCGGACGGGTCGTGGGGATAGTTCTCTAAGTGACGGGACCTACATATATTTAATTCAATTATCAAGAGAGTTTTGATAAGATTGTGTTAAGAGAGCGTTGCTACCATTTTTACTATGTTATTATTCATCTTCCATCCTCGAGTTCGAAACATCGTATTCCTAAGTATTGCCTGTTTTGGCCCACATGTGATGTGAGCCTTCACAATTATCTCCTTAGGTAAAAGGAGCATCACTGGGATAAGGATGTGGGTGTTTATAACATTAGTGCAAGAAAAAACATTATAAAGTCGGTTGGTTTGTGTTTTCCAGTAAATTTTGTTAAGGTTTTCTGTCAAACAAATGAATTTGAAAGAGATAAGATAAGAAAACTAGAATTAGATCATGTACAATACCAGTTGACTGGTTTACAATACCAGCCTCAATTTGCGTACGTTTGAAAACGAATACTATAGTTTACAAGGGGAACCCAATCGCGCAACAAAACGAATTGAAGATTCTAGGGGATCACACATTTGAGTTTAAGTAAAATTTAGTACTAATCACTTGAACAAAACACGAGGATTAGACCCAGAAAAGGCTGAACATCATGAATTCCTCAAGCACTTTCACACTAGTGGTTTTTCGAAAACGTTAATGAAACAAAAACAAACTATAACAATTCGCGGAAATCATTCCTGAGAAGGAAAGACATCACAAATCTCTTAAGTACGAAAATTAATAAAGTGAAAACAAAATGTTAAATTAAAAGAAAAGGTCAAGAGTGAAGAACTCAATGGTCAAAGATAAAAAAATGCATTTAATTGAAAGAGTTTTGAAAATACAAGTGATTGGCTCAAACATACATTGTTCACTGCAGTAGCCAGAGATCCTTTGTAATCGGATGTGTTAGCCATGATGGGTTACTGTTACAGAACCTCTTGTTAATAATTTCTCCCATGGTTCTCAAAAGGGTAATTCCATTCGAACTTTTTTTCATGATGGGGTTACCCATGCGTACTTGGGGTCTCATCTAGCCTATGCAGATACCCTGGAAACACCTCTGATTTTCTCTGAAGATGGCCCACTAATTCTTTGAGCCAAAGAAGATCTTGAAGACCAATTCCATTTGGATTTCAAGACGGTCTTCAAGGGTAGTCCCCCGTCTTTCAACAGTCTCTTCTGTGGGTGGCTTAGACGCGTAACCAAAGCTAAAAAAAGCCAGTGGAAACACCGAGGCATTTGTGACCTTATTCAACTTAGCTCCTATGACCTTCGATTTAATGAAGCAGAGATCTATGCTTCCATTGACTTTTGGCACCCAGAAACTAATCGTTTTCATTTCCCGAGTGGCATGCTTAGTCCTACACTCTTCGAAGTTGTGGCCATTCTCACCCTTACACCGATTGACCTCCAATACACACTTATTGTGACCCCAGATGATGATTCAGTTCTTCCAAATCTTAGCAAGGTATCTATTAAAGAATTCATTGCATTGAACCAAACAGAGAGTGTGGTTATTGACTTCAAACATATGGTGTTGGTTAACCTATTTTGTTGTCTGCTGCAAAACTTTGCAACTTCCAACGTACTTGCTTCCTCTTTCTCAATGTCTCCGAGAAGGTAAGGAAGTTTGCTTAGGGTCGTTTATTCTGGCTCACTTATATGAAGGTCTTATTGGAGCTGTTCAAGACTTGAGGGACAAAAGGGAAGTCAAAATCATTAAGCTCCCATTTTGGTTTCTTCGGCTTTGGCTGAAGCAATGTTTCGACGCTACATGATCCCTATCATCCCCTCTAGCTTTCTTGTCAATATTTTGTGTTATGGCCTCACCACATGCAGTAATTGGGAAGTTTCGAAATAAACATTCCTTGAATATTTTTCTCTATTATCTTCTTTAATTAAGTTTGAAACCACTCTTGCTCCATTTTCTTCAAGGTAAGTTGGCCCCGATTGGTTTCAACTTTATTTTTCTTCTACATTCACACCCTCTACTTTTTCTCTTTGGCAAAAATTGCTTAGACCATACTCTGTGGCCTACTATTTACGTAACCAAGGAACTAAAGATTATGGGGATTCCCAAGACCACTACTGCTGCTGGAGGAGCTGGGACTTCACATTCCGCTCCAGTTGCCCCACCGCGTGGTGATTCTCCCACCGGTCCTAATTGGTATCCTATAAATTAATCTGGCGCATCATCTTCCTATGGCCACACATCATCATCCTATGGCGGTCCGGAGGGTTTTTTGGATTAGAATGCCCAAACAATTATCAGACAGGCTCTACAAATTGTGGTCTAAAGATGAATGCCCAAAGTATATGAGTGAAGAAGTCTGGAAAAAATACAAGGATCATTGGGAAACTGAGGAGTTCAAAGAGAAAACTGAAAAAGCCAAGAAAAATAAGAATTCAGAAAACGTTGGCTCGCTTCACTGTCTTGCCTCCGTCAACCAGACAAAGCATTCTTTGAGAATTTGTTTCATTTTTACAAACTAAGAAGGCTGGACGCCCTCTCACTATTCCTGAGCTGCACAAAGCCACACATGTGCGGAAGGATAACAAAGAGTATGTTGAGGAGTGTGCAAGGAGGACTTAGGTAAATACACAACTAAATTTCTATTGTATAATGTTCTTTTCTTAAATGGAGTGCTAATTATGCTTATGTTTTGTGGCTATGCAAAACAGGAGAAACATGCTGATATGATGTTTGAGCCGACTCAGGGGAGCTGGAACCCTGAGTCGCTTGGTCCACTTCCCCCGAGATCATAGCTTTGACAAACCCCAACTGGGAGAAGGCGGTAGGTGGTGTAACACCCTCTTTCTCTTAATAATTTAATTTATAAAATCAGAGTTCGAAAATCGTTTTTTTCCTTTTTAAAGACACATCCTCAAGGGAATGCTACGTTCATCAAACATCACTTTCACTTAGCCAATAATACTTTTCACAAATAAATATAATTGCGTGATACATAGCACGACTTAAATGGGGCGAACCCTCAAATTCTAATACATCATTCTATTACGATTCAACACTTATCTTAAACAACTAATAGACT
This sequence comes from Oxytropis ochrocephala, assembly GCA_020916435.1. NCBI lineage: Eukaryota > Viridiplantae > Streptophyta > Magnoliopsida > Fabales > Fabaceae > Oxytropis > Oxytropis ochrocephala. The sequence goes on from CM037089.1 coordinate 111,535,023, forward strand.
ACCCGACTCCCGGTTCGGCGTCCGCGAGCAAGACGCCACAAGACTAGGCGAGGAAAGAAAGGACCTTCACTCAGGGATCACCCGCGTTCTTGGCATAAGAAGCAACATAAAAGCGATGAGGGTGAGTCTCTTTTCATAAATAATAAAATGTATGATAAACATTATGCTGAGAAAGACAACTAGAAACACTCCGACTCAACCAACCCCACACAACACCAAGTTAAGACACACCAACTCCTAATCATCAACAGACACCAATGTGCATGAGTATATGCATGATGCAGACCCGACTCTCCAGGCATATGCATGAATGGATCCATTAAGACCAGAAGTCTTCATACTCAATAGATCAAGTCCTCTGCTCACCACTAGGGCCAAGTCCTCTACTCACCATTATGCATATGGTTTATGTGACACCATGAACAATGCATCACAACACAACATATACATCATCAATTAAGCAATAATGCATACTCACCAATAACTAATAGACTCTCAAATACTATTAATTATTTTACCATCACCAATAGGACTGAAGTCCTCTGCTCATCAATAGGACCGAAGTCCTCTGCTCATCAATAGGACCGAAGTCCTCTGCTCATCAATAGGACTGAAGTCCTCCGCTCCTCATTTATTTATTTGCCCATTAGGGACTTCATCAATTATCACACCTCTACTCATAACCCTAAGGCTAACATCACTCAGACATCATCACTGCACTAAGGTGACATCTCTACATCGTCCAATAGCTCTATAGCTGGCGTCCAACTCACCGGGACATCTCCACACCTCATTCCTAGTTTCTGCGGCTGGCGTCCAACCCATTGGACACTTTGCCACCAAAAGTAGTGGACTACCACGATCCTTCACGAGAACCACAACGTCACCTGGGACTAAAACGTCACCTGGGACCAAACTCGACTACACCATTCACCCACTTAACGTTCTCGGCACTAGACGGCACTCACGCTTGCGCTGGCGGCATCCTATGCTACTGCAGGGTCGACCAAAGCACCTCGGCACTCTCATCACGCACCTCGGCACTCTCACCAAGCACCTCAAGCCTCTCTCGCGTAACCTCGGCTACACACACAGGACTGGCGCGCGTGGCACGCCACATTTGGCGCCCCACACCGAGACCCACACTGCGGCACCTGAGGCATTGCACACTTGGTGCCCTCACCGTGACCTACACCAAAACACAATGCGCTACACACCAAGCACTACACACACGCGCTCATCAAGCACAACGCGCACACACATATCTGGGGCATACACTCACTCCACTTCACCTCAACTCGGTATCCTCTCACTTCACGCCAACACACTCTCGCTTCACTTCGCACACACATACATACCTACATCTCAACTCACTTATAGTTCAACATCCTTAATACCTCTTCACCTCGACGAAGTACATACCTTGATCATAATACACCTCACTTAAATAGCTACCCTTAGGCATACTTAATCTACACCTTGATACTTCCGCTTGACAATACTACACCTCATCATCATCCTCCTCGGCTTCTACCTCGGTTGCCAACTTACGGATACACTTAGGAACATCACCTCTTCACTATTCATCTCTACAACTACCTCGTTTCTCCTCGACTATACTCTCGAAACTCGACACCACTCGATTACCTCGGCACCCGTCGATTACCTCGGCACACACCCATCTTCCATCACACCTACACTTCAACACATACACCTCAGTATATACACCTTATACCTCGGCAATACTAGCTTAGACGTCCATGCACTACACTTCATCAACTACACATAGGCTTATTCACACCTCACTTCATCATCTACACTTCGTCACTTCACACCTAACCACACCACTTCACCTTGGCTACTACACTTAGGCACTTCACACCTAAGCACACCACTTCACCTTGGCTACTACACTCAGGCACACTACACCTAAGCACTCACTTCACCTCGGCCATTACACTTAGGCACACTACACCTAAGCACTCCACCTCGGCCATTACACTTAGGCACACTACACCTAAGCACTCACTTCACCTCGGCCTATTACACTTAGACACACTACACCTAAGCACTCACTTCACCTCGGACATTACACTTGGGCACACTACACCTAAGCACTCACTTCACCTCGGCCTATACTTCCTGACGCCTCGGTACACTCTTTTGGCACCTCGGTTCTCTCTGACTGCGTCACGCTAAGCTTCACTACACTTACTATTCAACGCGTGCCTAAACCTCGGTACACTCACTTTCAGCGGATGCACGCTATAACACAACGCTTTGCACTTCAAAGAACTACGCTTAGGTATATATACACTCCACTTGGCCCACTTCACCTCGGTATACATACCCCACACCTCGGTAGCTACAAGTCGACACATTACCCTCGAGCTTACACTTCCTTACCCTTCGTCTCCTATACATCATCACTTACGCTCCGTCACCTATATTCAACACTTACGCTTTGGCACACATCGCCTCAAATGAACTATACCTAGACCACCACACTTCGCTCCAAATGGACTACACCTGCCCGGCTACACTTCGCTAGCACCGGCGCAATACCTCACCTCAACACGGGTGCACCACCTCGATCGATACAAGTCTGCACCTACGCTTAGTCTTAGACACACGTGCCGCCTTCGTCACCTAAGCTTCATCACACACCTTGTCACTCCTACGCCCAACACCTACGCTTGACCCCACCGATACATCGACTTCCTTGGGCTTCATCACGTTTACATGGATCGACCATCTTAATCTCGACAACTCAATCTCGGACATGACCGATATTAATCAATCTCGTCCCTACCTACTATCTAGGATCGACATCTTAAGAATTCCACAAGGCTCGTCACCCACTCTAGCTCACTGGGACTGAGAGTTTCTCAGCTCCCATTCCACTCCCTGGTCTCTCGTATGACCAAAACCACAACAACTCAACACAACTTCACTGAAGTGAACTAAAACACAACGTCAAACACATCAAACACACAAAACATACAAGGCACTCGAGAAATCATTCCTAGAGTCTACTCACGCATAACACACATCATATACTCTATTATAGATGAAAGAGAGCCCTAACCTCAAAAGATTGAAGAAGTAGCACTCTCTCCACCAAGCCTTCCCGATCCACCAAGAATCACCAACCATCACCAACAATCCAGCTCCTCCTCCTTGGTATTGAGCTCTTCCTCATGATTCCTCTTCCTCTCTCTAGAAACTATCTCACCTACCACTCTCTCCCTCTTACTTTCCCTTTGCCTTTTTCTTAGATTTTGGTTGGAATGCATGTCTCCCCTTCGACAACATCCCTTTAAGACATGCAAATGGGCTTAATTCATGGATCATGGGCCTAACTCTCATGGGCCTCTAAGCACACTCCCTCCATTACTTGCACTACTCCCTCTTTTAATTAAATTACCACTCCCTTTTTACTAACCACCACTCCTCATTTAAATCAAATACCTCCTAAATACCATAAACTCCAATTAATCCATTGACTTAACCAAATGTTGTAAGCCTTAAAGAACCCAACTAATAAATAATTGAATTATATTTGGGGCGTTACAGGTGGGAAGAATAAGAGTTGCCTGTATGGTGCGGGGCCCTTGGCTCCACTTGTGAACTTTGAGGATGATCACTTTGACACCAGCGGCCCCTCTAGTAGTCGATCTCCTCGTGCTTCAGCGGAGACAGAGCAGCTCAGACAGAAGATAGAGCAGATGGAGGTTGAGAAGCAGCAGAAGGATCAGACTATCGCAGATATGCAGACAAAATACTTGAGGATTACACGTCACAGGAGAGGTTGCTAAAATACTATAGGAGCTTGAGGCTAGATGCGTCTGAGTTGTCTGATGAGACATATTCTGATCATCCTGATCATCCCGCTTATTTGGATTATGTTATTACTGATTTGGAGTTGGAATATTTTAGGTTGATTGGAGTTTGAATATTTTTAACTTTATTTGGATTGTGTTAAAACCATTCAGATTAGATTATGTTGATTTTGGATTTTATTTGACTATTCTTGAAATATCGGTTTTCATTTTATTTATTTTATTAGCATTTAATAATATATTTATTATCAAAAAAGCAGGTATTCAAAAAAAATTGAATCAGGTCTCAGTTAGCGAGGGAAAATCCCTCGCTAAGTTTTTGACACGTGTCTGTTTGCGATTGAAAATCCCTCGCTAAAATCTCTCGCTAACTAGTGACAGAAAATCCCTTCGCTAAATCCCTCGCTTAAAGTTAGTGAGGAGCGTTTTAGCGAGGGATTTAGGTCGTCGCTAATCCCCTCGATAAAGTACGTTAGCAACAGATTTTTGGTCTTTAGCGAGGGAAAAAGCCGTAGCTAATCCTGCTTTTTTTTTGTAGTGTTTGTACTATTGAAGTAAACGATAAAAGAATTACAGAACATTAATATGACATTGTGGTCTCACTTTAAAGTGTTTATACAACTCAAAATAAATCGCTTATTTTTCCGTATTAGAGATTCTTTAAAGATTCTTATTCAGGATTATACATAAAACAATTTAAATTTGCATCGAAGTTCATGTTTGCTTTAATTTTGTAGACAGTGATCTATTTTTGGAACTAGTGTTTGAGCAAATGTTAAAACAATAATTCAATGGCAATGTACACTCTTTTGTGTTTTTTTTTTGGAGGAAGACAATATATGAATTTCAGAATAACAAATTAAATAATATAACAGTACTTTATTAATTATCTAGGGAGGGTTACTCTTTATTTATCTATAATATCCAGAAAATCTATCAAAGTAACGATACAAAACACTTGACTAATACCCAAAAACACTTGGATGAGATGATTGATATTTCTTTCAGTTTAAATAAGGTTTTGAGTTAGAATCCAGCATTGGACATGCATCAATGTTAAATATCTTGAGAAAGAGTTTTACTGCTTACTGTGGTCCTACCCAACTCGAGATATTAGTCTCTCCAGTTTCGTGCAGACTGCAGATGATATTCGGATTATACTAAAAAAAACACCCGACAAACTATAACAAGCGTGACGTATAGTTAACGGGGAAGTAAGAAACTACGATTGGAGCTCCCTTTGATTTTGACAATTTGCTCTTTGCTTTCTCTGAAGATGATATAGAAGAAGATTTAGATTGATCTTTTTCATCATAATCAGAAACTTGAGATGATGGAGAAAAGCAATCGAAGAACACCGACATAAATGCCATAACCGATCGATGTTTTGGTACGTAGGATTCTATTTTTGAAGACAAAAAACTAATAGTTGATGTGGCACTTGAAATTGAAGTAAAGGTTCTCTTTTGTGAGTGAATTTTATTAATGATGATAGTTGTAGTAATTGCAAGGTAAACATTAGTCTATTTATAGAGTATGTGTAAGAATGAATGAGATAAGATTATAAAAAGGAAGGTATGGCGTTAGTCTCTTTGCTTAGGGAGCAAGCAGAAGAAAAGGGGACCACATAGAGTATAGCTCTTTGAAAATCTATTTACTTTGTGGCTCTGCTTTAGACATGAAATTTCAACCTTGTTTGTTTTTTATTTCAGTGCATGGAATTGAACTTGCCTTGGGAGGAAAAGAAATGGTCGTGGTCGTTTCGTGATTGATGTGCCGAAAGAAAACAAGTCTCTTTTGGTTGCATAAGCGCGTGGCTATACCATCGAAGTTTTGTGAGCAAGGAGTTATCTTGTCCCTTATCCGACTCTAAATTTTATATGATTATTTTTTTAAACCCTAGTCCGTTCTTAAACTCGAACAAATTCAATGTTTTTAGAGTCAAAGTAATGCTAAGTCTATTAAGGACGAGATCAGGTTGACCCAAAAGATAATTGAAACAATATTATAAGGTCATTACTCAAGTATGAATCAAAGTTAGAAGTGATAAATTGGTTTTTTTTTTAGTATTTTATCATGTATTCAAACTCAAAAGACGACTTAGTTTTTTTACAATAGTAATTTATAACAATTTTTTTACTTAAACTAATATAGATTTCAAAATGAACATTTTATTTATAAACTTCTATTACCAATTTAATAGAGTTAAAAATTAAGGTGGGGAGTGGACAAGGGATGGGTTGGGACGGGTTATACCTAACTCTAACTCGTCCATAAGTTTTTATCAGGAAAATTCTTTAGGCCCCGAACAAACCCGATACTTTGAGGGTTAAATAGGACAAAAAGCAGAGGCAGTCTTAGAGTTGGGGCCAGAACTGCTCACCCTAAGTGGATTGATGGCTAATACAAGCTAAGTTTATGTTACAAGTCCTGTTAATTTAGTGAGATTTATTTTCAAAGTGGTGAGACTTATATGTATTTCATTCAATCATGCATATAGTATTGTTAGCATTTTACTTATGTTATTATTTATCTTCTGACTTGGAGTCCAAACATCACCTTCCTAGGTACCGTCTACTTTGGCCCACATGTCATGTGAGTCTTCACAATTTTGTCCTTAATTAGGTAAAAGGTGCATCGGTGGGTTAAAGACGTTAGTGTTTATAACACTAGTACATAAAAACATTTAAAGTCGGTTATGGGTTGGACTCCATTTCTTTTAAAATGAGACATTTAAAGTCAGTTGTTTACTCGGCTCTAGATATCACATTTGTAGTCGATTATTCATACAATCGACACCAAATGTGGGGTATCTTGAATCCAGCAGCAATTTGGACCCAAAAAAGTTGGGTTACTAAGTGGCGGAACTTGAGTGAATTATTAGGGGGAGCCAAAGTAATCAAATGATATAATAGAAGTATTAAATTTACAAACGAAACTAGTTTCCTGAAAAACATATTTGTTGGTATAAACCGAGTATCCTCTGCTATGATTTGCGAGACTAATCTCTCGAGCGGATAGACCATACAATGAGGCGTGAAAAGCTCTCCTCCGAGATTTAACATCTCTTTGTATCTGAAATTTGAAAAACATATTTTGATTGGACAATAAATACTCAATTTTTTGACAAAATATAGTGTCTTGGTTAATAAATTTAAAATGTTGTGGATTTCAAAAAGGTAACTTTGACTTTTTTTAATCATAATAAGATTGAATTTATTTTATACTATGAAAATATATATTGTCACCAAAAATAAATGCAAAACAACAATTAACAAATATTGTAAAAAACATTTTGATTACAACACACATACATCCACCAAAGCTTGGTCCGCTGCCAGCCTGCTACTATACTGAAAAATAATAAAACAGAAGCATTAAAAAAGTTAAGAAATCTGAGGTTCGAACTCCCGACCCCCCAATTCAATACAAATACAAAACAACAGACATCTTACCGCTGCGCCAAATAGTTTGTTGTAAAACAATTCGCAAACGAGCAGTATATTATATATCCTTAATAGAGAAAATTACCATTAATAATACACTTTAAAAAATTCTATTTTTTTGACCGGTGCCGTGGCTCCCCCCGGCTCTTGATAAGATCCGCCTCTGGTTACTAGTTCTTAACAGAGAAATCAAACAAAGACAAGATACTCTGTCTGTCAATCTTATTGATTGAGCACCACTTAATAGGGGTTCCCACCTTCAACTGGAAGAAACAAAAGAAGACAAGAGTACTTGCACTGACTTCATAGTTTAAGTAGATGAACTTGAAAGCTTAGATATATAAAAGCACAACTGTTTGGGTGAAGCTAAGAAGGGGAAACATTCAAGGACCTCTCGCTCGAAGATGGTGAGGGGAAACTGGATACCAATTTCGCTAAACATGATGTCGTAAAAGTAACCATATTCAATTAAGTCGAGAAAGGTATTGGCATGATAAACCCTATCGTCGGGCTGACAAATTGATCCAAACTTTGTGCTCGTACCAAGCATCTTGACAAAATATACCAATATCATAAGGGCCTTAATATCATCTACCTAACGGTAGCAAGAGTCGACATCGACATTAGCATGTACCCAAAAATAATCAGAAGGGGAACACTCGATTGTTCGACCCTTCTTTGGCTTATGTAGGGACAGAACCGTCTCCTCTGAGAAAGCCAAAGGGACGACACTAAGTTCCAGGCTTGAGGCTCTCTCCTCTTCGGTCAAATGTGAATTTTTCGACCTGTCGCCGCCTACAGGGGCGGAGGAAACTTCCTCTTCAACAACGTCCTCAATTTTCACAGGCTGAGGGCGAGGGGAACAGATCAGAAAAGAGAAAGAAGAGGAGAAAGAAGCTAAAACGACCACCAGTGAGACTAACCCGAAAATGCAAAAAAGCTCAAAACTTGGAAAGCTTGAAGAGAATAATTCAAAGATAATATACGCTCTTAATGATATGAATTTCAAAATAGTGAATTTAATAATACAACAATACTTTTTTAATTATCTAGTGTGGGTATATTTAACTTTACAATAATTAAAATCAATCAAAGAATAAAGAAAACTAAACACCCGTCTTGTACGTATATGGTTGAAATAATCTAGCTAGCTATTTCTGTCACACGATGATGCAACGAACTATTACAAGCGTGAGGGATAATAGTTGACTGGGAAATAATAAACTACAATTGGAGCTCCCTTTGATTTTGGTAATTTGCTCTTTGTTTGCTCCGAAGAAAAAGAAGAAGATTTAGATTGAGATTTTTCATCATGATCAGAAACTTGAGATGATGGAGCAAAGCAATTGAAGAACACTGACATCAATGCCATCGAATGGTGTTTTGGCACCTTAACAGTATGTTATAGGTTTCTGTTCTGTTTGTGAAAATAGATTGAAGTGGCACTTGAAATTGAAGTGAATTAGGGTTCTGTTTTTTTTTTGTGTGAAATTTATTAATGTTATAATATTACTAGTTAAATCTTGGTCTATTTATAGCATACGTAAGATAGGATTATAAGAAGGAAGGTATGGTGTTGGTTCATTTGCTTAATGAGCAAGTTGAAAAAGGGACCACATAGTATAGCTCTTTGAAAATCTATTTACTTTGTGGCTGCTTTAGACGACTTGCGAAACTACAACGTTGTTTCTTTCTTATTTGAATCGCAAGGAATGGAACCTCTTTTGGTGTTGCATAAGGGCATACTAGCACGCCACTAAATACAGTCAACTTAAAATACTTAATTCAACTGATAAATGTCGAAATTATTAGATTCAATAACATGCACTGAGTTCAAAATTGAGAATTAATGATTCTGTGCGTGAGATTCATGTGTTACTTACCAAATCGTCTACGGACCGAAAATAAATACAGTTAAAGTTTTGGTGGCTAATCATTTTCAAGCTAGTCTCACCATTTTAGAAATGAAACCATTTATCTAATGAAAGCCACATGAATTTTAATCAATCATAAAATAAGTGTTAGATAGAGCGTGTTAAAGAGAATGTTAGCAGCATTTTGTTGAATTTTTACTCATCTAACACTTTATTTGCTTGCAGGGTGTATTATCACTGAGGGGAGGTGTAAGTAGTTGAGTCCAAACTCAGCTAGCCCAACCCAATGAAGTTGCACTGCTTTCCCAAACAACGATTTTTGTTGGGTCCTGCATTTTTAACCGGTCAATATGGATAACACGCGGGTCTAACTTTGACCCGGATTATATATTTATTTTCTTCACTCTCTTCTCTCTCAGAAACCCAAGAAGTTCTTATTCTCTCTTGATTTTCCGTTCTTCTTCTTCTCTCTTCTCTCGACAGAACCCTACCTGCAATGGAGCTCTCACTACCGTGATTGGAGCTTCGTTTCAGCTCGGTTTCTAGTCTATGATGATCAACAATGATGATGCAGTAAAACCCCTCTGGTTTTACACTGAATCAAACTAATCTGAGACCACCGATTACACTTCTCACCTTCGCAAACCCTAGTTTGCTTCTTGTGAGTTCTGAATTGAAGATCCCTCGATTACTTTGCAGATCTTGCGGAATGATAAGGTATATCACCTCTCTTCTTTGATAAACCCTAATTTTGATCTGATTTATCTTCCTCGCAGAAACCCTAATTGTTCAATGTATGATTACAGGTACTCAAACTTAAAGAAAGATTGTTTTAGGAACTCCAATAAGGTAAAATCACAACCTATTGTGATTTTCCCTTTAATTTTCGTTCTTAATTTCAAATTCTTTAATGTTTCTTTCTTTTGCATGCAAACACCAATGTTGAGTTTCTACGATGATTCAAGCCTCTCCTCTTCTTCAAGATGAGTTTCCCAGAAACTCAAAGATAAAAACCCTCTTCCTTACTCTCTTACTTTCTGCACTTGTTAATCAGTCACTGAAAAACCTTCACTAACACACTTCTATCCTCTTGTGCAAGGTACAACTCAACCTAGCTAGTTGAAACTTGCAGAAACTCAGAAACAATTGTGTTGATGGAGCAAACGTATACAGGGAGTAAAGTATAAAACTAGCGTAGAAAGACTTAGGCAATTATTAAAACTGTAAAGTAGTATTATTGCTGTAAAATAATATTCTGTACAATGTATGTTTATATACACTATGGATACTTGCAAAATAGCTGATTAGGCACGAGTTAGTTATTAGACAACTAACTCAGTTTGTTCCATAACAAACTAGTTTAGTTAGTTAGGTAGAAACCAACTTAACTGTTTTGTTTTAGAGCAAACTCCAACAGCTCTATTTTTTAAGAAATAGCCATTGTAGGTTTTTTTAATTAACTTAGGGTTGAATTGATTATAAATCCAACACATTTATCATACAGAAATAAATAATAATATGTGGTGGCTAATTATTGCACAAAAATAGTCAAAGTTTTTATTATTTATAAAGTTCATATAATTCTTTTTTAATTGAAGCTCGTATGCATTGATTAAAAATTATATTCTTAAAAAATAGATTAAAAATTAAAGTTTTCCATTATTAATTTCTCTTGTTTTATATTTTTACACCGCTTTATTTATTTTATAATAAGAGTGAAATCCCAACTATGCTCTTTTTGAAAATTCAACAGCTTGATGAAAATATTCTGGCTCATAGATGGCAGTAAGCTGCATAACATAGTTGTGGTAAGTGGTGGAGAGTTTAGAGTAGTCAAGTTTGTCTTTGAAGGGGAAGGTAAGTTTACAGTATATGATGGAGTTTAGTTCCCAACCTGCATAAAAGAATTTGTTGTTTTTTGCACAATTTATTCATCTGGAACTTGACATTAAAATTTCTAGAAGAGCTATTGAACTGAGAATCTCCCTTATGGTTTGTCTCAAAAACCTGCTGTCATAAAGGTTAAGGATTGGTACTAGATTCTTTTCGTGATATTGGATCTTCACCTGATATCAAGAATATGAGGGATGAAAAAGGGTTTACTGATATAATCAAGACCATCAAAGTGAGACACAACAATGTGGCACCTACAATGGCCTTGGGTGTTCAGCAATTGAAGAAAGATGCTACAATCTTCATAGTTATGTTTCGATTTTCCTGGTGTATGGTCTTACAAGCATGTATTTTGCTGGTGTTATGGTTCGATTAATTCTTTTCGTCACCCCTGCTGTTTTGCCTCATCAGTGCCATTGCGGTGTAAAACTTTTACCTTGGCCTTCCAGAAGGATAAACATTGTCCTTTGGTAAGCTGTTAATTCTCATGGATAAATGGAAATTGAGTGAAGCTTACTAAGTTTTGTTTTATGTCATTGACAATTTGATGAATGTATGGTATAACCGTTGTATTGCAATCTCATCTCCAAGTTGGTCTTCACAATTTTGTCCTTAGTTAAAAGGTGCATCGGTGGGCTAAAGACGTGAGTGTTTATAACACTAGCGCATAAAAACATTTAAAGTCGGTTCTGGGTTGGACTCCATTTATATGGTTATTAAAATGAGACATTTAAAGTTAGTTGTTTACCCGAATCTAGATATCACATTTGGAGTCCAAATAACTGACTCCAAATGTGGGGTATTTTGAGTCCAACAGCAACTTGGACCCAAAAAAGTTGGTTTTCTTGTTCTTAATAGAGAAATCAAACAAAGCCAAGATACTCTATTTGTCAATCTTATTGATTGAGCACCACTTAAAGGGAGTTCCCATCTTCAACTGGAAGAAACAGAAGAAGACAAGAGTACTGGCTCTGACTTCATAGTACAAGTAGATGAACTCAAAAGCTTAGTTATATAATTGTTTGGGTGAAGCTAAGAAGGAGAAACTTTTTGCCACCGGAAACCAAGGACCTCTCGCTCGAAGATGGCGAGGAGAAACTGGAAACCAATTTCGCTGAACATGATGTCGTAAAAGTAGACATTCAATTAAGTCAAGAAAGGTCTTGGTATGATAAACCCTATCCACGGGCTGACAAATTGATCTGAACTTTGTGTTCGTACAAATAATCTCGACAAAATGATACCAATATCATAAGGGCCTTAATATTATCTAGCAAACGGTAGCAAGAGTCGACGTCGACATTAGCATGTATCCAATATCAGGAGGGGTGCACTCTATTGTTCGACCTTTCTTTGGCTTATGTAGGGATAGAACTGTCTCCCCTGGGAAAGCCAAAGGGACGACACTAACTTCCAGGCTTGAGGCTCTCTTCTCTTCTGTCAAATGCGAATTTTTTTTGGCCCGTCGCCACCTACAAGGGTGGAGGAAACTTCCTCTCTTACGTCCTCGCCACTAAATTAGTTGAGGCGCGGCGAACATATTAGAGAAGAGAAAGAAGAGTAGGAAGAAGCTAAAACGACCACCAGACTAGATGGCATGATCATGTCGAGGGGAACAGGTTGAGGCTCCATTTTCAAAGAACCAATATTTTGAAAACCGAATCGGACATTGAACCGGTGAGACCTCTGGGTCATGGTTCAACCGGATAAAACCGCATTGAACTGTTGAAATAACTGAACCGTATAAGGTGTCGGGTCATGGTTCAACCGGATCAAACATTCCGATTGGTTCGGTTTTAAAACGCTGCAAATAACTAAGTGAATAAATAAGAAAGGGAGAGGATACTAACCCGAAAATGCAAAAAAGCTCGAAACTTGGAAAACTTGAAGAGAATAATTCAATGACAATATACACTCTTAATGATGTGAATTTCAAAATAATAAATTAAATAATACAACAGTACTTTCTTAATTATCTAGTGAGGGTATATTTAACTTTACAATAATTAAGCAGAAAATCAATCAAAGAATAAAGAAAACTAATATATGGTTGAAATAATCTAGCTAGTTCTTCGGCAACACGATGCAACCAACTATTATAAGCGTGAGGGATAATAGTTGACTGGGAAATAAGAAACTACAATTGGAGCTCCCTTTGATTTTGGCAATTTGCTCTTTGTTTTCTCAGAATCAGAAGAAGAAGATTTAGATTGAGATTTTTCATCATAATAAGAAACTTGAGATGATGGAGTAAAGCAATTGAAGAACACTGACATCAATGCCATCGTTTGGTGTTTTGATACCTTAACAGTATGTTATAGGTTTCTGTTCTGTTTGTGAAAATAGATTGAGGTGCCACTTGAAACTGAAGAGAATTAAAGTTCTGTTCTTTGTGAGTTGTGAGTGAAATTAATTAATGTTATAATATTGCTAGTTAAATCATGGTCTATTTATATGGCATACGTGAGATAGGATTATAAGAAGGAAGGTACGGTGTTGGTTCATTTGCTTATGAGCAAGTAGAAAATGGGACCACATAGTATAGCTCTTTGCTTATGTACTTTGTGGACGACATGCGAAACTACAACGTTGTTTCTTTCTTATTTGAAAAGTGCATGGAATTGAACCTCCTGTTTTGGGAGTAAAGGAAATGTGGTCGTGGTCTTCGTGTGATTGATGTGCCAAATGAAATGGTAAGGGCATACTAGCACGCCACTAAATACAGTCAAACTTAAAATACTTAGTTCAACTTACAAATGTTGAAATTATTAGACTCAATAACATGTACTGAGTTCAAAATTGAGAACTCGTGGTTTTGTACGTGAGATTCAATGCAATAGAAAAAACTAAAATGTGAATTCATTGAATGAAAAACTCTGTCCAATATCTATTGAAGAGGAAGAATATATATGTTCTGTCACCAGTATCTACGACAAACCAGATCTTGGGCGAGTGGGTAGGAGATGAGTTTGATCGGTGATGGTCACGTCAGGGTTGATATTCGAGGCGAAGTGGGGTGTATCTGCAAAGTCGACCCGATCTTTAAAGTCGGAAGCCTGAGAGTTAATGCAAGTATATGTGGTAATTAATGCGTCACTCTTTTGTTAGCGATAAATCTTTGTATTTATAGAGTCAAAGGGCATTTGAGTGAGATGATCCGAACAGATTCGATGGGGAGGTGTATTGTGGCCGTTGATGAATGAACTTTGGGCACAGGTTGGTTGCACTAGTGGAAAAAACGGATTCTACATCAGCAATTTATATCGGTTCAATAACTAACAGATATGGAAAAGAAGGCGGTGGCATTTTTGAAATTATGATTACATTTTTCATATCGGTTGAAGATATAACCGATATGGAAACGCAAATTTACAATATTTTATATCGGTTGTGGGGCTAACCGATATGAAAAATCCTAAATTTTCAGTCATAGTGCGCGTTTCCACTTGTGCTTTTGTGAAATACGACTCATCACCTACCGTTTCTTGCGAAAAACGACCAAAACCCTAACTTCGTTTCCTCTCTACCTTAAAGGATTTCGTTTCTACCTCGAAGGATTTTGTTTTTGCTCTAGATTTCCAGTCTTCCAGATTAACCCTCTCCAGATTTCCATTTTTTCAGATTTCGTTTTTGTTCCATGCCAGGTCTCTCTCTCTCTCTCTCTCTCTACGAAATCGCCACCTTCATACTTATTTTCCAAAGAACTACTACGGACCTTCAAACGAAAAAGCGAGTTTGATATTCGAGAATCCTCATATCATCCTCTCACAAAGCCCTCAAAAATTTCGTAATCGCAATATCCTCCACCGGCGACCACCGTGTGGGAGGTCAAATCTCAGAAGGATTTCGTTTCTACTCTTCTCTTTAAGGTAGAAGCAACGAAACCTTACATTTAATCTGTCCTCACTCTTCTCTTTGAAGGTAAACGTTCGTTACCTCTCTAGTCCTCCTTATTCACGTTGTTTGTCTTCTATTTTCTTTCAAGGTTACATTGTTGGTTTGTTAGGGTTTGTTATTGATCTTGATTTTGTGTTAGTTATTGAGTTTGGAAGCTGATATTTAAGTGTATAGAATCTGCTATAGAATCTTGATTTAACTGTTATTGATCTTGATTTTGTTAGGGTTTTTATTTTTCAATTAATGTCAATTTGTGATTACTTGGAAGTTTGCTTAGTAGGTGTTTGTTATTTGGTTTGTTAGGAATCTTTACTTGTTATTTGTTTTACTTTTAGCTTTGAGAAGATGGTGGTGGTGGGGCTATGAGAAGTTCGAAAGTGCAGCAGGGTGAGGATTTGAAGGATTGGCCTTGGCCTTTCCAAGTTTAATTCATCACTTAGTTATAATAATGATTTTAGAAGTGTTTTTAAAATTAAAAAAAAAAACTAATGTTATCTTTTCTTATTGCAGGAGAATATGCTACTGCCAGAGCAGCATCAACAGCTGGAACAGTCATGGTTGGTTTACAATCACCACCATATTTGTTCTCTACTTTACCCTTATTTCCAAGCAAGAATTATATTGTTTCCATGTATTTTATTTACTACCTAGCTAATTAATTTTAATAATTTTGAGACAGACACTATCCTCAATCTCATGGGCTACTTTCAGTATTGAGGAGGTTGCTTCATCAGGACCTGGCATTCGTTTCCTCCAACTCTATGTCAGTATATTGTCCTCATTTATTCTTGTACAAGAATTCCCTCTTCATAATAAGAAAAGATTTTAAATATGTTAGTGTTGTAACCTAATTTAATGTTGTTACTTACTTTTTCTTAGTTGTTTAGAGACAGAAATGTGGTCACTCGACTTATAAAAAGAGTGAAAGTCTTGGTTTTTAAGGCAATTGTCCTTCTGCACTCTCCGATTATTGGTCGTAGGGAGGCTGGTATTAAACAAAGGTTGATAATAGTTTGGAAATTTCAGTGTAATAGCTTTTCTTTCAAACTATACTGATGATAAATCTTCTACATTAAAATCATGTGATGTGATCCTAGTTTACTTAATGTGGGTTTTGTACAGATTTACATTGCCATCACACGTGAGATTGAAGAACTTTGAAGGCATGGACCTTGAAAAGAAAGATCAGGTGTGTGAATAGTAAGGAGTTTTGAAATCAAATGGTTTTTTCATTATTGTGATCTCAATGTTGTTACTTTTTCTTGTCTTGCGAATAGTGACTCTGGTCACACCAATCTTTGTTAATAAACTTTATGATCAGTCTCTCAGCTGGAAGGTGATACAGATCTTTCAGTCTGACATATATGATTTCCTAATTTATGACATTGAATGTGAAAGTATTAATAATACTATGATAACAGGATGTGAAGTGGCTTCAAACAATTACCTCATTGCCAATCATAGTAAAGGGTGTACTTACTGCTGAAGATAGTAAGCTTATCAAAAATACATATTCTAATGCTTCCATATTCATTTGGTCTTTGTTAGGATTGTTGTCTAAGTCTTGAATGTAATGCTATCTATGATGACAATGTAGCAAGGCTAGCTATACAAGCTGGAGCTGCTGGAATCATTGTTTCCAATCACGGTGCTCGCCAACTTGACTATGTTCCTGCAACTATTATGGCTTTGGAAGAGGTTGTGAAAGCTGCTGAAGGAAGAATTCCAGTGTTTTTAGATGGTGGAATTCGGCGAGGGACAGATGTTTTTAAAGCATTGGCTCTTGGTGCATTTGGTGCATTTGGTGTATATTGTATATTGTAGGTGATTTTGAGTATAATTTGATTCGTTTTTTGTATTTGGATATGGATATGGATATGGATATTGATATGGATATTGAGTATAATTTGAGATCTTTGTATTTTTATATAAATATTGTATTTGTTGTGATTTTGTTGTTTGCTGTATATCCAATTGAGGAATTTTTTATTTTTTTTTTAAAAAAAAAGACTTTTCATATCGGTTTCTTTAAATAACCGATATAAAAAGTGATTTTCAATATCGGTTCAACTAAGAAACCGATATAAAAAAAGCGTTTTATAGGTTTAAAAACTGACTTTCCATAACGGTTCTACTGGGAACCGATATAAAAAACATTTTCCATATCGGTTCTTTAACCGATATAGAAAGCGCCTATTTTTAATATCCCCTTTATCTATATCGGTTACGGAACCGATATGAAAAGTCTTTTTTAACCGATATAAAAAGCCTTTTTTCTAGTAGTGTTGGAGGCCCAAATACTTTGTTTTGAGAAGTGGGGGTGTAAATAACATGGGCATATTTACACCGTAACAGTTGCCCCCCAAGTCGGTTTGACCTATTGGGTCGATCTAGACTTGAACCCTGTCGAACAACTCAATCTGCCGAGATCAATATGCCGAGTTTGCTCTGAGTTTAGAATGAGAGTCACCGGTCTTTGGGATTTGATTTCAAAAGTTGGTGGCGCTTCGATTCTTGGAACTGTTTGATAATTTTTTGATAGAGTATTAAATACTCGGTTTTGAGTGATGTGACTGTTGAGGGACTCAATGCATTTCATAATGATAACTCTTCGTTTTGCGCGCCAAGCCAATTGATTGGGCGCGTCGTTACAAAAGTGAACAGTTGGTCCTCTCAGGACCACTATAAATAAAGGTGAAGATAGTTAATTTCTACTCTTTGGCACTTCGATTGCACTGAGTACCGATCTTGTGTATTTCGTGGCTTTCCAATCTCGCTTTCTTATTCCAGGGTTTCTTTTTCATCATTTGCATCAAAGCTTCTTCTGAGGTTAGTAATCTGCTTTTAATTTATTTCTTTTATTTCTATTTTCAATTTTCTTCGGGCTGGGATCGTGCCCCCAGCCTGCAATCTTCTTTGCCATGGTGGGGGTTGTCAGGTCGGGTTCTGACCCCGTCGAGAACCCATCACGTTGAATTATCCTGATAATCTGCCCCCATACCTGTAGGTAAAAAACCTGGCGAAGATCAAGCAAACAACTCGTGCCGAAATGCTCAGACTTATTGATCAAGCCGAGCAAGCCCGTCAAGCTCGTCATCCCGATATCGACAAACTAATGGCGGCGAGATCACAAACCGACTCTCATCCGAACGATCGTGAAGAGGTAGATGCTCCTGAGATTCATGAAGAAGAAAATTCCGGACCGAGAGGGAGTGATACAAAAGAGTCTTGGATGGGGAGTCGACAGCTCCACCTTCTGCGCACAACACACCGGTTCATGAGGCTATCCAGGTAGACTCAGATCCAAGCTCTTCGGACGACTCTGACTCGGATACGGAGTCTAATGGAAGAAATGGTGATGATCAAATCGATGACCAGGAAGATGTCTCGACTGAAGACACCGACTTGGAACTCAGTTATGAGGAAGAGGAGGAAGCTCAGAAGGATGTGGACAGAAGTTTTGAGCTTTTGTACGGGTATGATGATTCTGGCTGCAATGTCGACATTCCCGTAGATCCTCCTTTAGGAACTCCCCGAGATTATTCGTGGGTGTCTAAATATCTTCGAGGTTTTAAATCGGTTATTACCTCGGATGTTGACATCAGTAAATATTCGAAAAGGCTTTACTGGAAATGAAAGAGAGATTGAGAAATGTGAGAGGAACTGCACCTGCAATGCAAGAGCATTACATGCAGAAGCAAGTTGCAGTCTGGAAGTTTTTGAATGACCAACATGATTGGCTTCAACTGGTTTTTGACAAGATCTTTGATCTTGTGGGCCAAGTGAATGCCCCTGAATTTCCAAGTTGGGTACTGAAAGCTGAAGGAGAAGAAGAGGAAGAGAAAGAGGCTGAAGAGGAAGGGAAAGGAAAGGAGAAGGTAGAGGAACCTAGTACCAAGAAAAAGATAACTAGGAAACAATCAAAAGGAAAGAAGAAGGTTGTGGTAGAACCTGTTGTTGAAGAATTGTATGATTCAGACTCTGAGGATGAGGAATTAGAGAAAGAAATGGACAAGGAAGTTGAAGAAGAAGAGGAAGAGAGTGATGATGAAGTTGATGTAGAAGAGGAAGAGCATGCTAGGGGTGTAATTCTAGAAGAAATAGCTAGACAAAAATATGCCAAACAAACACCACAAGCCCAACAAGAAACAACTCAAACTCCACCTATCACATCACCAATTACCAAAACACCCATCATCTCACCAAACCAAGAATCATCTTCCATCCCAAAATCACCATTACCCTCCCTCAATGACCCACCAGTCCTATCACCACCACAGTCAACCCCTCCCCTCCCTCTCCAAGAAATGAACCTGAGAAAACAACTCACACAGAACAAACCATCTCTGAACCAATCTTTGTTATGCCAACAGAACAACCAGTACCTTCTGACCCAAGTAACATTACTGCTAATGTTATTTCTGCTCTTGAGAAAGAGTTTGTGCAGGAAATAGAAGAAGAAGGACTCGACAAAGAAGAAAAAGGAGAACAATCATCTACAAAGGAGCCTGCAGCTCAAACTGAAGTGATGCAGAGTGATGCTGCTGCATCACAGCAGGCAACAACAATGCATGATGAGGCAACAATCAAGCTTGTTCTGGAACAAATGGCTCAACAGAAGAGAGATGCTTTGCACAACACACAGAAGTTCTTCAAGAAACCTGCAGGCAGGCAAGCAAAATTAACACCTAAAAGGAAGCAACTTGATGCAGTCAGCACTGATGCACATGCATCAGTTCAAAAAACAGTTCCTGCTGATACACCAGAAGAAGGAGGTGCATCTGCACCTACAGAAGAAACACCAAGCAAGCCACCCAAAGAGAAGAAGCAGAAGGTGAAACACACTCCTCCAAGCAGGCAGAGCACCAGAATCAGGAGTGGAGCCAAGAAATGAGTATCATTTACAAGTTTTCACATAAACTGCTATAGCTTGTTTTGTTTCTATCTGAACTATTTCCCTGGTTGTATTTATTCCCTCTCCCCTATTTTGAACAAAATATGGTTTGTATTTCTGAACAAATTAGCAGTGTGGACACTGCTACCTCTTAAGTTTGGGGGGGGGATTTATCTTGCATGTTATGTTTAAATATGTTTGTTTTTACCTAGTATGTTGTGTGTTTAATTAATATGTTTTATATAGTAAATATATATGTTTTAAAGTAGTTTATAGTTTGTTTAAATATTAGATGTACTTAACAAAGTAGTATATAAATATTTTAGTAGAAAAGATCAGTTTTTCAAAAATATGGTGAAAGCTCTATGGATGGAATTTTAATGATGAAAAAGAGAAAAAGAAGCCTTATTTCTTAGAAAATAACCAAAATTATTTTTACTTCAACACTTCAAAACTGAGTTTGTGAAAAGAACCTTGCTATTTAAAGATCAATCTGATGCAAGGAGAATTTTTGGTAAGCTTAGGTCAAAACAAAGCTTTACTAAAAAGATAGAAGAGCTTAAAGAATTAAGTTTGGGGGTGTTTTATGAAAACAAAGGCTGAATTTCAAAAGTATACAGAGTAAACAATGCACAAAAAGAATACAAAAATGTGGACAAAGCCATATCCTGAATCTTTTGAAACTATACATGTGCCTAAGTACATGAATGCATCTGAGGTCAAAGACACATGCCATGCGAGAATAAATGTATCCGGAGGATAGTTCAAAAAGCGAACTGTGCAAAGTGCAAAGAAAAAAAAATATATGCATCTGGAGGTCAAAGACCTGTGCCAAAGTGCATTTGCATCTGGAGGTCAGTGAGGAAGGTAATATGAGCTAGCAAAAGAAAAATCATCATCGGTCTGACAAGCATCTACAAAGCTGCGCATCAAGAAAAGCAAAATGCGAGAAAAATCAATGCACAAATCACTTCAAAGAAGTATTGCATCTGCTCAAAAGATCCACAAAAAAAAATAGAAAATGCATTGGCTCAAAAGCTTTGAAAGATTCAACCAAGCCCTTTGTTGTATTTAAAACTCCCCAACACTTGAGAAAATTTTGTGAGTCTAATCTCTCTTTTGAAAAATATTTTGGTGTGACCAAAGATGAACCAATCCTTTCAAAGGCTAGGAGGAAATTTTTTCACTTAGTCTTGGAACCAATCTCAACTCAGTGGGTTCACACACACACAAAAGAGTTTGAATAGCTTTGGTAGTTTTGAAGAAATAAAGGCACAAGAAATTTTTTTGAGAAATGAATTTCATAGGGAACTCCTCATGAAAATCCAAATATCAAACTGATCTATCTTCTAGAATTGTAGTTTTTTAGTTTGTCTTTGTCATTACTTGCGAACAAGCAATGGTTTAAGTTTGGGGGTGTGATAACTCTATTTTATATAGAGTATTTCATATGTTTGAACTTAGTAATTGCTCTCTTTCAAGTAATAATAAAGAGTTTATATAGTATTTTATGTGATATATGATAACTTGAGTGATTTCAATGGTTATAGTTATTATTAGGCCATTTTGGATATATTGTGGTATGTTTGATGTTTTTGTTCAGTGTTGTCTCAATGCTTTCTGCATCAAATGCTCTTGCACTGATCCTGCATCAAATCTGCACTACTTGGTGAATGAGCAGCCAGCTTCATGAGCATCCACTTGAAATTGCTGACCTCATGCTTGATCTTCTGAAGCTATCCCACCTTGCATAGTAGGCGCCTACTATTCACACATAGCTATAGGCATAGCTTTGAAGAGTCACCAACATAGGGACACATGTTCTATCATCAATGAACCACCCTATGTACTTAGTCAAAGATTTCAACTTGGGATCAACCTCTGAAAAGCAACTACAGCTATAATCCACTCAAGATTACTTCAACATGAAGGAAGGAAACACCTCTCTTGAAGGCTATAAAAGGACCTCACATCTTCATTTGGAAATATATCACAATCCATAAGTTAGATCAAAATTTCAATATACATAGTTAATTTCTATTTTATAAGAGGGAAAGGAAGGAATTGACAAATCCTCCTTAACTCGTTTTCATAGTGTTTGTATAGTGCTAAGGAGTAATGCTAGTGCATTGCTAGAAGATTTCATACAAAGGTTTTCAACATTTGTAACTTTTCTCTTGTTGTTTCTCTTTTGTGATTTCTATTATATAAACATGGTCTATTCAGTTTATATATATCTTGCAATGTCTATAGTTAGCTAAACTTTTCTTAGTTGGAATGTTCTAATCATTTAATGAGCTTTTAAGTAAGTATGATGCATGTATGTATGTTTGTACTTTAGTTCTTGTTTGATAATCTTTTCAAAACTTATTTTGAACTTGATCACTTAGAATAAGTAGATTTGTAAGAGCAGACATGGCTTACAATTAAGAACTCAAGAACTAATATGGGTGAGTGTTTTACATAAAGGAAACTTTGTGAAAACCATGCTAAGTCCTAGACATAGGATAATATAGTCCATAGGATATATTGTGGGTACTTAAAATACAAGAGTGAATTTATTTTAGCAACTTGGATAATTGTTAAGGAGGCAAGAAAGGCATTGACAACCCTTTCTTTACTGCAAAAAGCAAGGATCAGAAGAGCTGGTAATAAAACTCTGAAGAAAGTGACCGAAAGGCACATAGCTAATGCAACAACATTCAGTGCAGCTGCATCACATACTACATCAAACACTTAATAGTAAATTACTTGATGAAGACATTCCAACTAGCTTTTCTCATTTGCATTATCAACACTCTTTACTTTGCTTTCTTTTTAACTTAGTTGTGATCACATAAACTCCAAAATTATTTGTTACTTAGTTACTATTACACTTTATTACTTTATATTGATTTTAAAAGTGAGTTTTTCAATCTCTGTGGGTTCGATCATTTTACTACTTGTTTTTGGACTGTGTATACTTGCACACAAGTGTATTTTCCATACACCATCTGCCCCCATACCTATAGGTAAAAAACCTGGCGAAGACCAAGCAAACGTGCTGAAACACTCAGACTTATTGATCAAGCCGAGCAAGCCTGTCAAGCTCGTCATCCCGATATCGACAAACTAATGGCGGCGAGATCACAAACCGACTCTCATCCGAACGATCGTGAAGAGGTAGATGCTCCTGAGATTCATGAAGAAGAAAATTCCGGACCAAGAGGGAGTGATAGCAAAAGAGTCTTGGATGGGGAGTCGACAACTCCACCTTCTGCGCACAACACACCGGTTCATGAGGCTATCCAGGTAGACTCAGATCCAAGCTCTTCGGACGACTCAGACTCGGATACGGAGTCTGATGGAAGAAATGGTGATGATCAAATCGATGACCAGGAAGATGTCTCGACTGAAGACACCGACTTGGAACTCAGTGATGAGGAAGAGGAGGAAGCTCAGGAGGATGTGGACGGAAGTTTTGAGCTTTTGTACGGGTATGATGATTCTGGCTGCAACAATGTCGACATTCCCGTAGATCCTCCTTTAGGAACTCCCCGAGATTATTCGTGGGTGTCTAAATCTCTTCGAGGTTTTAAATCAGTTATGACCTCGGATGTTGACATCAGTAAATATTCGAAAAGGCTTTACTGGAAAGATCCGGAACGATGGCGTACTTTCAGGATGGAAGATGATGAACATGTAGCTACCTATCCCACATCCCTTAAATTCATAATTTATTGGACCACCTTGGCACACATGAGAATTCTACCCCCTTTTACTGCTTTTCAACAATCCGTCTTGGCGAGATTAGATCTTGCCCCTTCACAACTCCATCCCAACACTTGGGCCTTTGTACGTGCTTTTGAGCTCGTATGCATTCATTTGAGCCATCCCCTTTCCATTCAACTTTTCCTTCACATGTTCGAATTTAATAAAAGGACTGA
This sequence comes from Oxytropis ochrocephala, assembly GCA_020916435.1. NCBI lineage: Eukaryota > Viridiplantae > Streptophyta > Magnoliopsida > Fabales > Fabaceae > Oxytropis > Oxytropis ochrocephala. The sequence continues at coordinate 111,558,795 of CM037089.1, forward strand.
GAAAAATAGTGGAAAACCCGCCCGTTTGGAACACGTCAGTCTCTGATCCAGAAAAAGGGGTAAAAGTGTTTCGGCCTTATACCGATAGCTTGAGGAATGAGTGGAAAAATAAGTTCTTCTGGGTCGAGCCTGTGCTGCTTGCCGTTGTGGATAGGGTAGGTACCTTCAATGCAGATAACGATATCGTTCTAACAACAAAATTTCCCCTTGGTTGGACTTGTCGTGATGGTAAGACGAAACAATCTGTTGATGAAAAAAACCTGACTTTGGAAGATCGGAAGACTTTGAATATGCTGATTTTTATTGCTAATAGGGTCGTTACAAATAACGAGAATAAGCCGAATCAGTGGGGTTTTGATACTAAGTCACTGGTTCAAACTCTTAAATTTGAGCATGCCGAGAGAGTTCTAGGTTGGATTTTTCAATGTTTAGTCAAGTAATTTTTATACCTTTGCCGACGTTTAATTTTGCTTTTTGTTTCTAACTAATCTCTCCTTTTTTGTAGACGAGATGGCCCCTAAGAACAAAATGGCGGCCTTGTTTGCCCTTGTAGTTGCTGATGCTGATAAAGCTACAAAGGAGGTCGGAAATGCAAGCAACGTTGCTGCTACTAAAACTCCTGCTGCGAAAATTGTCAATGCTCGACCTATTACCATGGTCCATTCCGAAAATGTTGGAAAAGATGAGCAACCTTTAAAAAGGAGGAAAAAGGTTGAAGGTCGTCTTCCTCCCGAAATAGGTAGCTACATGTTCATCATCTTGCATTCCGAAAGTACGCCATCGTTCCGGATCTTTCCAGTAAAGCCTTTTCGAATATTTACTGATGTCAACATCCGAGGTCATAACCGATTTAAAACCTCGGAGAGATTCAGACACCCACGAATAATCTCGGGGAGTTCCTAAAGGAGGATATACGGGAATGTCGACATTGTTGCAGCCAGAATCATCATACCCGTACAAAAGCTCAAAACTTCCGTCCACATCCTCCTGAGCTTCCTCCTCTTCCTCATCACTGAGTTCCAAGTCGGTGTCTTCAGTCGAGACGTCTTTCTGGTCATCGATTTGATCATCACCATTTCTTCCATCAGACTCCGTATCCGAGTCAGAGTCGTCCGAAGAGCTTGGATCTTAGTCTACCTGGATAGCCTCATGAACCGGTGTGTTGTGCACAGAAGGTGGAGCTGTCGACTCCCCATCCGAAACTGTTTTGCTATCACTCCCTCTCGGTCCGAAATTTTCTTCATCCGAGATATCAGGGTCATAGTACTGTAACAGATTTGAGTGGACCTTCGCAAACCCTAGTTTGCTTCTTGTGAGTTCTGAATTGAAGATCCCTCGATTACTTTGCAGATCTTGCGGAATGATAAGGTATATCCCCTCTCTTCTTTGATAAACCCTAATTTTGATCTGATTTATCTTCCTCGCAGAAACCCTAATTGTTCAATGTTTGATTACAGGTACTCAAACTTAAAGAAAGATTGTTTTAGGAACTCCAATAAGGTAAAATCACAACCTATTGTGATTTTCCCTTTAATTTTCGTTCTTAATTTCAAATTATTTAATGTTTCTTTCTTTTGCATGCAAACACCAATGTTGACTTTCTACGATGATTCAAGCCTCTCCTCTTCTTCAAGATGAGTTTCCCAGAAACTCAAAGGTAAAAAACCCTCTTCCTTACTCTCTTACTTTCTGCACTTGTTAATCAGTCACTGAAAAACCTTCACTAACACACTTCTATCCTCTTGTGAAAGGTACAACTCAACCTGAAACTTGCAGAAACTCAAAAACAATTGTGTTGATGGAGCAAACGTATACAGGGAGTAAAGTATAAAAATAGCGTAGAAAGACTTAGACAATTATTAAAACTGTAAAGTAGTATTATTGCTGTAAGATAATATTCTGTACAATGTATGTTTATATACACTATGGATACTTGCAAAATAGCTGATTAGGCACGAGTTAGTTATTAGACAACTAACTCAGTTTGTTCCATAACAAACTAGTTTAGTTAGTTAGGTAGAAACCAACTTAACTGTTTTGTTTTAGAGCAAACTCCAACGGCTCTATTTTTTAAGAAATAGCCGTTGTAGGTTTTTTTAATTAACTTAGGGTTGAATTGATTATAAATCCAACACATTTATCATACAGAAATAAATAATAATATGTGGTGGCTAATTATTGCACAAAAATAGTCAAAGTTTTTATTATTTATAAAGTTCATATAATTCTTTTTTAATTGAAGCTCGTATGCATTGATTAAAAATTATATTTTTAAAAAATAGATTAAAAATTAAAGTTGTCCATTATTAATTTCTCTTGTTTTATATTTTTACACCGCTTTATTTATTTTATAATAAGAGTGAAATCCCAACTATGCTCTTTTTGAAAATTCAAAAGCTTGATGAAAAATTCCGACTCATAGATTGCAGTAAGCTGCATAACATAGTTGTGGTAAGTGGTGGAGAGTTTAGAGTAGTCAAGTTTGTCTTTGAAGGGGAAGGTAAGTTTACAGTATATGATGGAGTTTAGTTCCCAACCTGCATAAAAGAATTTGTTGTTTTCTACACAGTTTCTTCATCTGGAACTTGCCATTAAAATTGCTAGAAGAGCTGTTGAACTGAGAATCTATCTTATGGTAATTCTCAAAAACCTGCTGTCATAAAGGTTAAGGATTGGTACTAGATTCTTTTCGTGATATTGGATCTTCACCTGATATCAAGAATATGAGGGATGAAAAAGGGTTTACTGATATAATCAAGACCATCAAAGTGAGACACAACAATGTAGCACCTACAATGGCCTTGGGTGTTCAGCAATTGAAGAAAGATGCTACAATCTTCATAGTTATGTTTCGATTTTGCTGGTGTATGGTCTTACAAGCATGTATTTTGCTGGTGTTATGGTTCGATTCATTCTTGTGGCCACCCCTGCCGTTTTGCCTCATCAGTGCCATTGCGGTGTAAAAAGGAGTACGTCAATACATTGGTCTTTCAGAAGGATACACATTTGTCTTTGGGAAGCTGTTAATTCTCATGGATAAATGGAAATTGAGTGAAGCTTACTAAGTTTTGTTTTATGTCATTGAAAATTTGATGAATGTATGGTATAACCGTTGTATTGCAATCTCATCTCCAAGTTGGTCTTCACAATTTTGTCCTTAGTTAAAAGGTGCGTCGGTGAAATTAAAGACGTGAGTGTTTATAACACTAGCGCATAAAAACATTTAAAGTCGGTTCTGGGTTGGACTCCATTTATATGATTATTAAAATGAGACATTTAAAGTTACTTGTTTACCCGAATCTAGATATCACATTTTTGGAGTCGGTTATTCATACAATCGACTCCAAATAACTGACTCCAAATGTGGGGTATTTTTAGTCCAGCAGCAACTTGGACCCAAAAAAGTTGGTTTTCTAGTTCTTAATAGAGAAATCAAACAAAGCCAAGATACTCTATTTGTCAATCTTATTGATTGAGCACCACTTAAAGGGAGTTCCCAGCTTCAAATGGAAGAAACAGAAGAAGACAAGAGTACTAGCTCTGACTTCATAGTACAAGTAGATGAACTCGAAAGCTTAGATATATAACTGTTTGGGTGAAGCTAAGAAGGAGAAACATTTTGCCACTGGAAACCAAGGACCTCTCGCTCGAAGATGGCGAGGAGAAACTGGAAACCAATTTCGCTGAACATGATGTCGTAAAAGTAGACAATTAATTAAGTCAAGAAATGTCTTGGTATGATAAACCCTATCCACGGGCTGACAAATTGATCTGAACTTTGTGTTCGTACCAAGCATCTCGAAAAAATGATACCAATATCATAAGGGCCTTAATATTATCTAGCAAACGGTAGCAAGAGTCGACGTCGACATTAGCATGTATCCAAAAATAATCAGGAGGGGTGCACTCTATTGTTCGACCCTTCTTTGGCTTATGTAGGGATAGAACTGTCTCCTCTGGGAAAGCCAAAGGGACGACACTAAGTTCCGGGCTTTAGGCTCTCTTCTCTTCGGTCAAATGCGAATTTTTTTTGGCCCGTCGCCACCTACAAGGGTGGAGGAAACTTCCTCTTACGTCCTCAGTTTTCACTGGCTGAGGGCGAGGGGAACATATTAGAGAAGAGAAAGAAGAGTAGGAAGAAGCTAAAACGACCACCAGACTAGATGGCATGATCATGTCGAGGGGAACAGGTTGAGGCTCCATTTTCAAAGAACCAATATTTTAAAAACTGAACCGGACATTGAACCAGTGAGACCTCTGGGTCATGGTTCAACCGGATAAAACTGCTGAAATAACTTAACTGTATAAGGTGTCGGGTCATGGTTCAACCGGATCAAACATTCCAATTTGTTCGGTTTTAAAACGCTCCAAATAACTAAGTGAATAAATAAGAAAGGGAGAGGATACTAACCCGAAAATGCAAAAAAGCTCAAAACTTGGAAAACATGAAGACAAGAATTCAATGACAATATACACTCTTAATGATGTGAATTTCAAAACAATAAATTAAATAATACAACAGTACTTTTTTAATTATCTAGTGAGGGTATATTTAACTTTACAATAATTAAGCAGAAAATCAATCAAAGAATAAAGAAAACTAATATATGGTTGAAATAATCTAGCTAGTTCTTTCGGCCACACGATGCAACCAACTATTATAAGCGTGAGGGATAATAGTTGACTGGGAAATAAGAAACTACAATTGGAGCTCCCTTTGATTTTGGCAATTTGCTCTTTGTTTTCTCTGAAGAAGAAGAAGATTTAGATTGAGATTTTTCATCATAATCAGAAACTTGAGATGATGGAGTAAAGCAATTGAAGAACACTGACATCAACGCCATCGATTGGTGTTTTGATACCTTAACTGACGTTATAGGTTTCTGTTCTGTTTGTGAAAATAGATTGAGGTGCCACTTGAGATTGAAGTAAATTAAGGTTCTGTTTTTTGTGACTTGTGAGTGAGATTAATTAATGTTTATATTGTTACTAGATAAATCTTGGTCTATTTATATAGCATACGTGAGATAGGATTATAAAAAGGAAGGTACGGTGTTGGTTCATTTGCTTAATGAGCAAGTAGAAAATGGGACCACATAATATAGCTCTTTGAAAATCTATGTCCTTTGTGGCTGCTTTAGACGACATGCGAAACTACAACGTTGTTTCTTTCTTATTTGAATCGCACGGAATACCTCCTGTCTTGGTTGGGAGGAAAGGAAATGGTCGTGGTCTTCCTGTGATTGATGTGCCAAATGAAATGGTAAGGGCATACTAGCACGCCACTAAATACAGTCAAACTTAAAATACTTAGTTTAACTGAAAAATGTCGAAATTATTAGACTTTGTTAATTGAAACTCGTATGCATAGATTAAAAATTATACGAAACTCGTATTCAGCGGCATGGAACGTCGGTTCCTGGGTTCAAACTCGGGTGTGAGCAATTGTAGTGTGTGTGTGGTATTTATTTGTCATTTCATCTAAGTAGGCAAAAAAAAAAACTATGTTCTTTTTGTCAAAAAATCCTAACTATGTATTTTTTTTGTCAAGATTGAAATTATTTTCATTTCAGTGAGCAAGACCCAAATTAATACAACCCAAGTTGGCCAACCCGGCGTAATACAAAGTAGGATTTATTTGGAGACCACACCTGACTTACTCAGAGGAGTAGATAAGAGGTAAGCAACATTAAATGTAAAAAGTAATGATCAAAAAGACCCTAATTAGGGAAAACAGCGCAACATAAAAGCATTGAGAAAGAAAGTGGCGATCCACAACAAAACACACACAAACTCTGGTCTAGGGCAACCAGGCACCAACATTATAAACGCTCCATCGAATGTCTTCTATCCATAACAATGGCACATAGGGGGAGGATAGAGGGGCCACAGTCCAATTTAACGGCAACAAGTTGTTGGAGGCTAAGGAAGCAATGTAGTTTCGTCAAAGAAGTACAAAAGTTTCTACCATTCTCCTATCTGTGGAAAGTCAAAACTAAGGGGGAACTTTGTCATACCCCAATTTTGTCCGGCTTAGGTCAAAACCCTAATTTCCAACCAAAAATAAATAAAACAAGTCTTAGCATTCATCCTAGAGGTTAGGAAGGGCATCATGCTTGCATCTTAGAAGTTTCAGAATGCATTTTAGGTTTAAAAAAGCATTGCATAGCATTTTAGAGCACTTTAGAGCATTTCTAGGGTTTCTAGGGTTTTTTTTTTAGCTTGAGGGGTATTTTGGTAATTTCGCCAAAAGAGGCGTAGTTTCTCATCATGCATGTATTTCTAAGGTTTTAGAGTCATTCAAAAGGTCTCAGATCATTTTTAGAGTGGAAATGAAGTTTGGAGCAAAATTAGGGTTTTTAGGACCAAAAGGGCATTTCGGTCATTTCACTAAAACCAATAGTTTCTCAGTAAAAATCACCATGCATCTCTTGAAGAATTTATTTGTGTCCAAATGAATGGAGTTGTGCATTTTCTTGTGCATCATTGGAATATTTTTGGCATAAAGTTTAGTTTTTGAACAAAAGGACAAAATGGTCATTTCCTTTGGAATGGGGTCAACAAATCAATTTAGGGATTGGTGAGATCATAAAATTCAGAGCCCAATCATTGAAACATGGGACATAGCCCAAAATGGCATGAATTTAGAAGAATTATCTTAAAAGGAATAATCAATATTCTTTTGAATTTTGAAAGGTCAGTATAATCTGATAATCTGATGTTGCGCAATTCCACTCACTCTCTAATCCCATGAGCTGCGCATATCAGCCCCTATCCCTTCATTTTTGATTTATTTTATTGATTGCAAATTGTGTTTAAATCATGGCCTTCCATTCAAACCTTGAGTGCAATCTTCACCCTTCATTTGAATTAAAATGGCACTCTTGTAATATGCTTCATAAGAAAATGCCTCTTGGTAATTAAGCTTATCCTCCACTCCCCTCCTTAACCTACGCCCTCCAGCCCTCTCTTTCCTCACTTTGTGCTTTCTAATTGCCCCTAATCCATGTGACATTTGATCTTGACCCTTGGTTCAAATTTTTGATGCAATCTTAGAGCACCATGGAGATAAAAGGACTTAGATGCCCTTAATGCTAAGTGAGCTCTATATATACCTTTCTATGATCAGCCCTTAGGATCTTTTGGCTCTCATTTTTCATTCTCTCTCAAAATTCTCTCCTCCTCCCTTCACTCTCCTCTAAGGCCGAACCTCCTACCCCATTCTCCTCCTCCATTTTTTTCAACTTTCATCCACCAAATCACTCCAAACTCATTCCATATTCATATATCTTCTTCCTTTCATCCTTAATCTCATTTTTACATCATCAAAGGGGCTGTTTCTTCAAGGTTTGCGTGGCTGATTGTTGGTGTTTCTTGAAGATTGTTGGTGATTTGTTACTCTTAATCTTCATTTCTACCCTTGTTTAGCTTGAAACTAAGGTATAATCTAAACCCTTTTGCATTTTCATCAATTTCTTTGCATCAAAACCCTTTTTCAACTTATATTTGCATTTCATAACATCATTAAAATGTAGATTAGGGGCTGTTGTGGGTGAGAGTTGGCATCTCACTCACTAAATAAATTGTTCTTGTGACTATGTGTTGATTATGCGTTGTTCTTGTGATTTGCTTTTTGTTCATGTGATCTTCACCAAATAAAAATATGTTTTCCTTTTCTTTTTGCTTCAACCTTGAGTTTAGTTCATAATCTTTGTGTTGTTCTTGTTTATTAGATGATTTGAAGTTGAATAATGCATGATTAATTGTGCTAATTTTGTGAAATAATGATGAACTATGCTTGTTGTTGAATTTTGATGTTTTGGACTTGAATCATGGGGGATAAGGGTTCGGTTTTGGGCTCTAATATTAGAGTTCTTGCTTGATTTTGTTGTTCCTCATGTACTCATGTTTATCTATGTGTTTGGGTGAGTTTTGATGAAATAATTTGTTGATATTTGGTCAAATAAGGTTTCTGTTTCAAGCCAAGTTTTTAGGGTTTTTATTGCTTTTTCTTTTCTTTGATTTTTGCATGAAATAAATGTTGATTTGAATCACTATATGCTTCGCCTTGTGGCCTTTTTTATGTTTCTTTAATATGCTTGAATCACAAAAATAATTGTTACCAAGTCTTGTAAAAATAAAATTGTTTCAAGGTTGTTTTGCTTTGCAAATTGTGATGTGAGTTAGGGTTGTGTTTTTGCTTGTAAAGCTTAGTTAAAAGGGGTATTAAAATGAGTTTTCTCAAGTTGTTTTGACCTAATTTGCTTGCCATTTATTGTTGGTTGATGATTGGCAATATGAGGCTCACTTGTGCTTTATGCACTTTAACCTAAGTGAGAGGATTGTCTAATATGATTCAATCCTATTCTTGTGCTAATTGTTTAATTGTTGATGATGTGCAAAGTGACCCTCACTTGTGCCTTGAGCACTAAAATCATAAGTGTGGATGATTGCTTCAAATGATTCAACTTGCTTTCACTTTCCAATGCAAGTTTGTGTCTATAATAGCTTGTGAATAATTTCTCTTAATTACTTTGAGCCTTGCAAATGAGGTGTTTTGTTTTAGGTCATTAATTTGTTTAAAGGTTTATGATTGGCAAGAGGAACCCCACTTGTGCCTTTGTGCACTTTATTCTAGTGTGGGTGATTGTTCAAAGTGATTCAACACAATCTATTGCTTTGATTAAAATTTTGGATATTGATTGTTAAGTAGTTTGTTTGAAAATTATATTAATGATTGATGATTGGCAAGAAGATTCATACTTGTGCATTTGTGCACTTAATTCTAAGTGTGAGGATTGCCCAAAAGGATTCAACATTTTTAATTCCATGATCATTAGATAATTTGTTTGCTTATGCTTGCCAATGATCATAATTGAGACAACTTCTTTTGTTTAAGTTTACAATTTCATTGTCTACTATCATATAGAATATTATCAATGCTTAGATGGCTTCACTTCCTTCCTTATATCTTCCATTAGATAAGAATTAAGATTAGATTAAGATTAGATTCTCTTGTGTTTGGTAGAAATGCTTGAATGTGGTGCTTACCTAACATCTTCCACTAGATGTCCATTTAGGTGCTATCTTGCCTATTTCTTGCATATTTTACTAAATACCCAATCCACCTTTCTCCCTTGCCTATCTAAGTATTATGATGTAATATGTATAGTTTAGACTTGACTTTTGTTTGCAAATTCAAATGTTGTCCTCAATTCATATTCAAATGTTCTACTTATTGTCAAAGATCTTTTTCCAAACTAAAATTAATGTTTCAAATCAAAAACATTTTCCAAAAGCATCAAAAAAACCTAAAACAAAGCTAAGTATTATTAAATATCACTCGCGCCGTTGCCGTTTGATTGCTAATGATATTTATTTTAAAAAAAGAGTTAGTAATATGACCACTCTAAAACCGTTGTTTGTTTGGTCATCATGAACGCTCAATCCCATTTGAAAACCCTTTTTCCAAGTTATCAAAACATTCTTCAAAAATCAAATAAGCAAAACACTTTTCAAAAACCAACCTTCAAAACATCAAATCAAAATTAATTGTCATTAATAATCACTCGCGCCGTTGCCGTTTGATTGTTAGTGATGATTTCATTCTCGTGGGAATTAATAGTGCGGCCACTCTAAACCGTTGTTGTTTGGTCCTCACGAACGCTCCCCGCCAATTGCGAAAACCTTTTCAAATAATCAAAATAAAAACCGGTTGTCATTAATAGTCACTCGCGCCGTTGCCGTTTGATTGTTAGTGATGACCCCATTTTCAAAAAGAGTTAGTAGCGTGACCACTCTAAACCGTTGTTGTTTGGTCACCGTGAACGCTCAATCCCTTTGCGAAAAACTCTAAAAAAGGATTAAAAAACAAAAACCTTTTTCAAGACAAACAAGAACTACGTAGCTTTGAGTTCTCCATCGTACCGGGAGATACGTAGGAGCGGGCCATGTCTCGTCAAGCACTTTCCTAAAAAACCCTTTCTTTTCCCCATTCCGCAAATAAATAAAATTTTCATTAAGTTTTTCAATTCATTTTCAATAAGAAATAAAAAAAGCAAATTTAGGTATTTTCCAAATCAAACCCTTAACCACTCATTTAATTAAAGGTTCCCTCTCAGTAGAGAGGACGTGTGGGGTGCTAATACCTTCCCCGCGCGTAACCGACCCCCGAACCCAAATTTCTCGGTTTTCTAAGACCATCCGCTTTTCCAAAAAAAGGTTTTTCTAATACTTTCCTTAAATAAGTATTGGTGGCGGCTTCATTGTTTTTAAAAAGTTGTAAACGAATAAGGTTCTCCCTCGGGGACTTTTTCGGGCGCAACAGCTGGCGACTCCACTGGGGACTAAAAAAAAAACATTTTTTTAAGTGGGTCAAGCCTAATTAACTAAGTGAGTGGTTTGTAATTTGATTTGGAAACCTAGTTTGCTTCTATCCCTTTCGTTTTCTTTCTTATCATATTGTATGCATGCACATTTGTTTTCTCTTATGTGCTTAGTACCCTCATGCATTTCCCCAATCATGTCCCCTTCCTCTTTGCTCCTTGTCTTCAAGGTAAAAGCATGCATATCCCCAATTCTATCATGATCCCCTCCTCTTGGCTCCCTTTCTTGAGGTAAGCAATGTACTTAATTTTTGTTGAAACCCTAGGTTAGTTTATTTGATATTAAACCCTAGGGTAGACAACTTGTTATTGCTTGCAAATATCTGGACTGCTCTGGTTTTTCATTTGCAGGTGGGGCGATATCTGGAAAACCCAAGGTTTGAGAGGGGCCTAAAACCCAAGGTCTAACAAAACTTAGGAGAGTGGAAACGAGTAGTGACTGGCAATTGGACCGTTGTCCTTCTGACTCTCACGAAAGTTTCAGCCAGAGTATGCTCTTTCATGATACCTCACACCAGATGGCGTTCCATCGTTGTGGTTGCTATTGTGAGAGAGAATTAGCTCTGGTAACCTGGTGAGGAAGTGATTAGAACCCACATGGGAGGAACATTTGAGTTGCCTTAGAACTTAGGTCCCCACCTTCGTAGGACACAAGGGGCATACCGAATTGTGTGTTGCATTGTAACTTAGTCATGTTTTCATAAGAGAGGAGGAATTTCTTTTCAAAAAATAATAAATGGAGAACGAGCTACCGTTGTAGCCTTTCTCTTGTCGGTCTGTACTAGGTAGCATGTGGTCCACCCTTTCAAAAAAAAAAAGAGAGAACGAGCTGCCGTTGTAGCCTTTCTCTTGCTCGGTCCACATGAAACCACGTGCGACCCGCGCGTTTTCAAAAATCTTGAACTATTGACAATAAAGATTTTGCCCTAACTTGCATATGCATAAAGCATTATCATTTTGCATACATCATCGCATTTGCATCCAACATAAGCTTTTATAGCTCATGCATACATCCTTGCATTTCATCAAACTAAAACTAACAATCATCCGCATTTGCATGCATTGCATTCATTTAATTCACTCCTTCACTTAATAAAAAATAATAATATATTTCTAAAAACAGAAGCAAAAGGCAAGCTGGTTCGTCCACATCGCTACTTCACCCGTCTTGAACACAACTGATGGCTAGCAACCAGATTCAGAGAATGAGGACCCCATGGGTCGAGAAGAACCAGTGATAGAGATCCTCAATCCTGAGCAGCTGGCTCAAGAAAATCAAGCTCTGAAATCTAAGATGGAGGTCATGGAAGCTCAAATGGCTGAGGTAATGAATGCACTGCAAAATCTGAGAAGTGGGGCCGCTGCTGGGGCCGTCGCTATCGTGAATCCAGAAGGGGTCGTCACCTTTGTTCCTCCTCCTGTATCTGCTGAAGTCATAACTGTGCATCCCTTTTCCGGGCCAGAAGTGAGCCATTCTCCTGTGACAAACAGTCAAGGACAACCAAGTGCACAAATATACCCTTGGGAATGCCGAGAATTTTGCACTATCCATCGCCGATGCTATTCTGCGCAGTGACAAATCACCTGCTTGTGTTACTTCTATTGGAGCTACGGGTGTCTTTGCACATTCACATCCCTAGTCCCGATTGCACCTCCAAGAAGCTCTCCTGCACCTGCTCCGGAGATTGTTATGAATCCTCCAAGTGTTGCTTATCCATTGGGAAACCCCGCTCCGTATGGGGGCTACTACTTCGGTCCAGGAAGCTATCCTCAGGGCCAAATGGTCGAAAGTTCACAGCCAAAGGACAGATATCACCTGCTAGAAGAGCGATTGAAGGCAATGGAAGGATCAAATACAAGAGCTAAAGATGCGCGGGACCTGTGTCTTGTCCCAGGAGTTGTTATACCTCCCAAATTCAAGGCACCAGATTTTGATAAGTACCGAGGTACTTTGGGTGTCCTCCGTCCACTTAACCATGTATGTGAGGAAGATGGCAGCATATGCCCATGATGATAAAGTGCTGATCCATTTCTTTCAAAACAGTCTGACAGGAGCGTCTCTAGACTGGTATATGCAGCTGCCATCCTCCGATGTTCATAGTTGGAAGGATCTCTTTAAAGCATTCCTGAAGCACTACCAGCATAACTTAGGCCCTGCTCCCGACCGGTCTCAGTTACAGTTTATGAGCAAGAAAGATCATGAGTCTTTTGAGGAATATGCCCAGCGGTGGAGACGTGTAGCTGCACAAGTGAAGCCCCCGTTGAATGAGAAGGAAATAGTGTCTATGTTCATGGATACTCTCCCAGCTGTTTTCTATAAACGTCTAATTGGAAGTGGACCTTCAAGCTTCTCAGATGTGATCAGAGTAGGGGCAAGACTCGAAGTCAAGATGAAAAGGGGAAGAGTCCCCTGCAATCCTACTGGCGCTAACAATGCTATGGGGGAACGAAGAAAGTCGCGTCAGTTTGACTCCATCCCCATGCCATACACAGATCTCTTTAACTACCTCATCACAAATGTAACGCCCCAAAATAATTAAGTAGTTATTAAATTAAATTACTTATGTATTTCTTTGAATAGTTATAATAAAATAATGTGATGGTGTTTTAATCAAAGAGAAAAGGGAGTAGTGACGGTAATTCCGGGGTGGTAGGATTGGCCCAAGAGCCCAAGCCCATAGACTTAGGCTCCTAAGGCGCTAGGGTTAGTGAGGGAGCGCCTCATTTGGTGATGTGAGAAAGAAAAGAAAGAAATCGAGAGAGAGAAGAGAAAGGAGAAGGGAAATCGGCGCTAGGGAGAAGAGGAAGGAGAGAGAGAGATCGTGAACCAAGCCTTAGGTGTGATCGTGAAAAGGAGAAGAGAAGTGTTCACTTCGTGGATTGTTGGGGTTTCAAGGTGACTTGTGGTGATCTTCCGTTTTAAGTGAAAAACCTAAGGTAAGGGGAGTCTCACCTTATAATAGGGAGTATAATAGGTTGTATGTAGATCGTAGGATCTCTTTTTAGTGTTATGTGATGATTGAATGTGAGTATTGAATGATTTGTTGTTGATTGGATCGATTTCCTATGTTAGAGTTAGGGTTTTATGCTCAATGGCGTTTTGACGTGTTGTTGACATGTATGTGTGATTGATTGTTGATGAACTTTGATCTTTGTTGATGGATTCGATGTTGTTTGATGATTTCGAGGTTGGTTGATAATTTTGAGGATGTTTGATGATTTACGATGATGTTGTTAATGATGACGTGAGAATGAAAATGTTTGTGAAAATAATTTTAACATTGTCTTTATAAGAGGAAAAGCGATTGATGGCTTGTTAAAACTTAGTTTGAAAATCGATTTTTAGCTCTAAATACAAGCCAATAATCGATTCCTTGCTTTTCAAAATGAGATGGTAATCGATTGCTTGCTTCTTAGAAATCGATTCCTTGCTTTTCAAAATGAGATGGTAATCGATTGCTTGCTTCTTAGAAATCGATTCATTGCTTTCAAAAACAAGAAGGAAATCGATTCCTTGCTTCCAAAAACAAGATAGAAATCGATTCATTGCTTTCAAAAACAAGAAGGAAATCGATTCCTTGCTTCCAAAAACAAGATAGAAATCGATTCATTGCTTTCAAAAACAAGAAGGAAATCGATTCCTTGCTTTCAAAAACAAGAGGAAAATCGATTTCTTTCCTTAAAAAGAAAATAAGACCAAAATTGACTGTTTTCAAACAACTTCTTTCCAAACATGCTATTTTGGTCCTTTATGTGTTGTTTTGGTCCTTGAGAAATGTTTTGGCCTTTGAGAAATGTTTTGGTCCTTGAGAAATGATTTGGTCCTTGAGAAATGTTTTGATCCTTTGAGAAATGTTTTGGTCCTTGAGAAATGATTTGGTCCTTGAAGAAATGTTTTGATCCTTTGAGAAATGTTTTGGTCCTTGAGAAATGATTTGGTCCTTGAGAAATGTTTTGATCCTTTGAGAAATGTTTTGGTCCTTTGAGAAATGTTTTGGTCCCTAAGTGCTAGTTTGGTCCTAAATGGTGTCTTAGGTCCTTGTGTGAGGTTCTAGTCCTTTAACTGTGGATAATACTCGGGACATGATTGAGGTGAGGTAGTAAATGTTGTGATTGATGATGCCATGGGGGCATAAGCCATGGGGGCTAAAACGAGGTAGTAAATGTTGTGATTGTTGATGCCATGGGGGCATGAGCCATGGGGGCTAAAAACTAAAATTGACGAGTAATGGGAAATGATGTTAATGATGTATGATGGTGTTATGGCATGTTCATAGAGTCTCATGCATACATAAAAATTTCGCGATGCGAGTTTATATTGTGATGATAAAGTTTGCGATGCGAGTTTATAATGTGATGATAAGGCTGCGGTCTGAGTTTGATATTATGAGGCTGCGGTCTGGGCAAATGGTACCACATATAGGAGTGCATTGCATTTAGTTTCATCAGGAGTATGGGAGTTGTTGATTGTTATAAACTATGTTATTGTATGACTGTATGTGTGAAATCATATGATTAAATATACTTCTTCTTATAGTCTTTATTATGTGGTTAGAGACTCACCCTTCTACATTGTTGTTTACCACGTGTAGTGATGAGTGAAGGCCTAGTTCCTTCGCTTTGCCTGGCTCGCCGCGCTCGATCGTGACACCTGGGGATGGTCTTAGGATTTCTAGTGTTTTATCTATCGGTTTTGAACCTTTCTTTTGAGATTTTTCTTATGTCCTTGTCGAAATTTTATTGTAACTCTTTGTGAGATGGTTTTGTATCCCGCTGCGTATTTTATGAATTCATCAATACTGGGGCGAGAATATTATGTTGAGGATCCCATTTCCATGTGATTGGGTGTTACGTATTATTATGATTAAATAAGTTTTTGTTTCTCCGTTGTTGTTGTTGTTTTGTTGGGACAAGTGTATCATTCCGTTTGAGTGAATAGAAACAATTAAAAATTTTAAACTCTGATTTTCCGTGATAATAGCTGGGTAGAAACGGGGTGTTACATTAGTGGTATCAGAGCAATGGTTGGTCCGTCCGACCAAGTTGTCGAGTCGTCGTGTCAGTCGGCAGTCGGGTGCTGCCCTTTAGTTCTAACCATTGGTTGTGTGGTAGTGATGTTCTTGCAGGTAAAAGTAGTTGGAGACTGCTTATGGTAAGAGAACTAGTGGGGGAGATACCCTGCTAGTAATATGCGTTGTACTGTTTTCCTGATGCGTGGGCCTTGTCTCTGTTGTTTTGTTTGTAATCTTCCTTTTGTATGAACCTTGAAATTGAATTGAGATGCGATGCATGGGATGTTCTAGTTTTAATTGAATGTTGAGTTGTGTGTGGTGATTGAATTGTGTGTTTAAATGATAAACGAAATTGAGAATAAAATGAGAAGATGCTATGTGTATTGACTAAAAATGGTATGCTGTTGCTGTTTTGAAAAGAATAAAAATGCCGCTGTTTGCCCATTTAAAGTGCTACTGTTTGCTTAAAGATGAGTTGCTGTGTTACGGTTTATTTTTATAAAATGAGTTGCCGCTTCTTACTGTTTGGTGCTGTTCTCTCACTGTTATGTAGTTGTTTCCGCATTGTTTTTCCCCTCAGTTTTAAACGGGATGTTTTCTAAACATAATGTGGTGTCCCCACTATTAAAATGTGATGTCTACCAAATTAAATGCGAGGTTTTCTAAGGCTAAGTGATAACGCAACGGGTTGAGACGTTTTGAACAGAAATTAATGTTTTGAAAAACATGTAACCTATACACGATAGGCGCCAAATTCTAATTGTGCGTAAAGTTGCTTTATTACGGTTTGAAATAAGGATGTGTTGTTTTTCTACAATCTAACGTCTTTGTTTTCTTAATAACTTGAAGTCTTAGGGTTCTTAAAATTAAAATGATGTTCGTACTCGCGCTTTTAATTCTATCCGACAATGGGTAATTGATCAATGTTGTAGTGTTAAGTATTTTATCTCCTCTTCCACGAAGCTAGGTAGAATACGTCTCATTTACTTCTTTATTAACCCAATGAAAAAGATTTTCGAGCTGCTTTGAACGATTCCTTGGCTTGTTTCAACTATTTCTCGTTGACGCATACATGCGCTTAACTTAATTGTTTCTTAATAGGCGTCGTGTCTATACAACTTAGCAAAGTGACCTTATGAACTAAGTGCTTTATGTGCGCCCTGTAACTTTTCCTTGATTTCATCTATGCTTGTTAAAAACAAGATTGCTTGATAAAATAAATTTATGAATGCATAGGTAGCACTAGAAGCCTCTTACTAATTGGAATGAGTATAAGTCCATTATAAGTTCAAAAGTTGATGTTCTAATTGTTGTGGAAAACCGTGAAGTAACCATTTACAACTAGGTGTCATAGAATGAATGTGTTCCCTTAGCTCGTTTACTTTTATGGAACCAGAACCTATATGTATTATTACTTAGTTGTTTCGAATTATCGGTGAGTTCATTATATTTGAAAATTGGTTTTATGAAAGTATTTTCCTTGACTCTCATTTTGTGGTATTTCTAATTCTATTGGAGTTGTGAAGTGTATCGGTCCTATGACAGTGTATCTTTCTAGTTTTCAATTAGACGATAGTAAAGAATTGTTCCACACTCTTGATGTTGCACACTCGCACATTCTAGTTCCTTCTCGAGTATGACTGCTTGGTGTTAAGTGCTCGGATTCCGCCTCTCTTTGCCTTTGTAATTTATTCAAGTCTAATTGAAACTTATGAAATATGACTACAGAGGTGGTTAGAATAAATGCATGCTTAAACTATTTGCGAACTCTAATTGTCTACCACTGATTTTTTATTGCTTAATTATGGTTGTTACTTCTTTAATTGTGCCACGCGGTTTCGTAAGTTGGAAATGAAGTGAGTTACGAGATTGTTTGTGAACCTCTAATAAACGAATTTTTATGATTGGATACAATATTAGTACCAAACTTATTTTTAATAAACGAATTCCTATTAGATTATTTCGCAGTTGTGCCAATTGTGTTGTGTGGTTTAATGAGTTAAGAATATGGAATACATGTTAAGAATAGAATGCATGTTGGCATTATTGGGAATATTGTTCTTACACGTTTGCTTTTATTGAACTCCCAAGTTTATGGTGTTAATTGAGTACCCTATGTGATATGCTGGTATGATCTTCATGTGTGATTAAATATTATTATTTTGTAGAGATCGTTTAGATTGAATTGTTTTGGTATGCTTGCCATGCCTCAGACTTGATTTATGAATATAAAATAATGTCGTTCGTTGCACGAGGATCGAGTAAAAAGAGCCAACAAGTAGTGTAACATTTTGTGTTCGAAAATATTGTAGGCCACATTAAAGGAGAATGCAGTTAGGATTAGAGTTAGTAACTAACCTTATGCTAATATGTTGATGCTTTATTATTTGAATAAGAAATGATTACTATTGACAAATTTAAGAGTATAGAGAATTATTTGGATTCGAATGACTAAATGTGGGGGTAAACCATGTGTGTGTCCTTGTCACTATCTCTTTATAATATATGATGTATGACTATGCTTGGATATCATTGTGATGAGCTATCTAGCCTGTGACGAGTGAGAATGGTGCTCATTTGATGCTTTGACTGCACTATGATTGTGTTATGATATGTAGTTGTGCGTGTTATCGTATAGTATTCTAGAGTCTGAAATTGTATCTAGCCTGTGAGAGGCTGATACAATATTTTCAGTTTGAGTTGTATTTAGCCTGTGAGAAGCTGATACAATATCGTTGAGTCTGAGTCTTGTTTTGTATGTTGTGTTCTCAGTGTCCCTTGTCGATCTTCGACAGAGACCTTGTGGTGAATCTTATTGCTGCCGTTGAGTGGGTTAGATGTAATCGCGAGTAGGAACTGGTTAGAGCATAACCATATCCATGTTGATTGTCATAGTAAGTCGGTGAGTTTTGGAGGCGTCAAGTTTGGTTATTATTTCTGGAGTTACCTGGCTGAACAAGTAGGAGGGACGGCCGCCCAATCACTTACCGCCGGTAATCAAGGAAATAATGATCAGCAATGTGGATAGTACTAGTTGTCTATATGGTTGTAGTTTGTGAGAGGAAGGGTGTTTTGGTCACGCCAAGTATGCGATAGATTATGGAGGAGGACGGTTAGAGATGAAAAAGAGATTTGGTAGTATTTCGTGGGTTTGACTAGATTTTCGAGGGCGAAAATATTCTAAGTGGGGGAGAGTTGTAACGCCCCAAAATAATTAAGTAGTTATTAAATTAAATTACTTATGTATTTCTTTGAATAGTTATAATAAAATAATGTGATGGTGTTTTAATCAAAGAGAAAAGGGAGTAGTGACGGTAATTCCGGGGTGGTAGGATTGGCCCAAGAGCCCAAGCCCATAGACTTAGGCTCCTAAGGCGCTAGGGTTAGTGAGGGAGCGCCTCATTTGGTGATGTGAGAAAGAAAAGAAAGAAATCGAGAGAAGGGAGAAAGGAGAAGGGAAATCGGGCGCTAGGAGAAGAGGAGGAGAGAGAGAGAACCGTGAACCAAGCCTTAGGTGTGATCGTGAAAAGGAGAAGAGAAGTGTTCACTTCGTGGATTGTTGGGGTTTCGAAGGTGACTTGTGGTGATCTTCCGTTTTCGTGAAAAACCTAAGGTAAGGGGAGTCTCACCTTATAATAGGGAGTATAATAGGTTGTATGTAGATCATAGGATCTCTTTTTAGTGTTATGTGATGATTGAATGTGAGTATTGAATGATTTGTTGTTGATTGGATCGATTTCCTATGTTAGAGTTAGGGTTTTATGCTTTGAATGGTGTTTTGACGTGTTGTTGACATGTATGTGTGATTGATTGTTGATTAACTTTGATGCTGTTGATGGATTCTGATGTTGTTTGATGATTTCTGAGGTTGGTTGATAATTTTGAGGATGTTTGATGATTTCTGATGATGTTGTTAACAGTACGTGAGAATGAAAATGTTTGTGAAAATAATTTTAACATTGTCTTTATAAGAGGGAAATCGATTGATGGCTTGTTAAAACTTAGTTTGAAAATCGATTTTTTAGCTCTAAATACAAGTCAATAATCGATTCCTTGCTTTTCAAAATGAGATGGTAATCGATTGCTTGCTTCTTAGAAATCGATTCCTTGCTTTTCAAAATGAGATGGTAATCGATTGCTTGCTTCTTAGAAATCGATTCCTTGCTTCCAAAAACAAGATAGAAATCGATTCCTTGCTTCCAAAAACAAGATAGAAATCGATTCATTGCTTTCAAAAACAAGAAGGAAATCGATTCCTTGCTTTCAAAAACAAGAGGAAAATCGATTTCTTTCCTTAAAAGAAAATAAGACCAAAATTGACTGTTTTCAAACAACTTCTTTCCAAACATGCTATTTTGGTCCTTTATGTGTTGTTTTGGTCCTTGAGAAATGTTTTGGCCTTTGAGAAATGTTTTGGTCCTTGAGAAATGATTTGGTCCTTGAGAAATGTTTTGATCCTTTGAGAAATGTTTTGGTCCTTGAGAAATGATTTGGTCCTTGAAGAAATGTTTTGATCCTTTGAGAAATGTTTTGGTCCTTGAGAAATGATTTGGTCCTTGAGAAATGTTTTGATCCTTTGAGAAATGTTTTGGTCCTTTGAGAAATGTTTTGGTCCCTAAGTGCTAGTTTGGTCCTAAATGGTGTCTTAGGTCCTTGTGTGAGGTTCTAGTCCTTTAACTGTGGATAATACTCGGGACATGATTGAGGTGAGGTAGTAAATGTTGTGATTGATGATGCCATGGGGGCATAAGCCATGGGGGCTAAAACGAGGTAGTAAATGTTGTGATTGTTGATGCCATGGGGGCATGAGCCATGGGGGCTAAAAACTAAAATTGACGAGTAATGGGAAATGATGTTAATGATGTATGATGGTGTTATGGCATGTTCATAGAGTCTCATGCATACATAAGGCTGCGGTCTGAGTTTATATTGTGATGATAAGGCTGCGGTCTGAGTTTATAATGTGATGATAAGGCTGCGGTCTGAGTTTGATATTATGAGGCTGCGGTCTGGGCAAATGGTACCACATATAGGAGTGCATTGCATTTAGTTTCATCAGGAGTATGGGAGTTGTTGATTGTTATAAACTATGTTATTGTATGACTGTATGTGTGAAATCATATGATTAAATATACTTCTTCTTATAGTCTTTATTATGTGGTTAGAGACTCACCACTTCATTGTTGTTTTACCACGGTAGTGATGAGTGAAGGCCTAGTTCCTTCGCTTTTAGCCTGGCCTCATTCTCGATCACGTGACACCTGTGGGGATGGGCTTAGGATTTCTAGTGTTTTATCTATCGGTTTTTGAACCTTTCTTTTGAGATTTTTCTTATGTCCTTGTCGAGGCTGTTGTAACTACTGTGAGATGGTTTTGTATCCCGCTGCGTATTTTATGAATTCATCAATACTGGGGCGAGAATATTATGTTGAGGATCCCATTTCCATGTGATTGGGTGTTACGTATTATTATGATTAAATAAGTTTTTGTTTCTCCGTTTGTTGTTGTTGTTTTGTTGGGACAAGTGTATCATTCCGTTTGAGTGAATAGAAACAATTAAAAATTTTAAACTCTGATTTTCCGTGATAATAGCTGGGTAGAAACGGGGTGTTACAACAAACAAGCTCATTACCACAAGACCAATGAAACCCGTCCGACCACCATATTTCAGAGGGTACAACCCTAACAGTACCTGTGCCTTCCATGAGGGAGCGGTGGGGCATGTCGTGGAGAACTGTAAAGCCTTCAAGCAGGCAGTGCAAGACTTGGTGGATGCTAGTCGGATCTCGTTTAAGCAGAATAGCTCGAATGCAACAACCAATCCACTGCCAGGCCTTGAAAAGTCGACCGCCAATGCAATTGAAAGCTCACAAGGGCGGTGGTAAGAAAGGTTGAGAAGGGTAAGACTCCTTTAGAGGTTCTTCATGCAGGAGTGCAAAATTCGGGGTCATCGAGAGAGGTTGCACTCGTAAAGAAGTTTGTGCGGATATCAATTGTCTTGGGGCATGTGAGGCCTTCAAGACATTTTTGCAGAACCTATCGGATCGTCCCCATATCCCGGATAGGGTGCAAGATTACCGTGGATGGGCGTGGTTAGGACATCACCCCACCTGCCGATAAGAAGAGAGAATGGTCGACGGCGCGAGAAAAGAGGTCAGCTAAGCTTCAAAGGCGGGAACCAAACTTGCAGGAGATTCCTATTTATGATTCCTCACTGAGCATTCCTGTTTGTGATATCCGCCAGAGCTTCGTGAGTGCTGGGTTGCTTGATTACAACCAAATTGCTGTCATCGGTAATGGATCCGGAGCTGAAGAGTTTGAGACTAGTCTGGTTCGTCGCTACCTTGCCGGAGAAAAGTCGAA
Organism: Oxytropis ochrocephala; assembly: GCA_020916435.1. Classification (NCBI taxonomy): domain Eukaryota; kingdom Viridiplantae; phylum Streptophyta; class Magnoliopsida; order Fabales; family Fabaceae; genus Oxytropis; species Oxytropis ochrocephala. The sequence goes on from CM037089.1 coordinate 111,580,555, forward strand.
GAATGGGGAAGTTGCTGCCTTTCCTGTGGTTTTTAAGTCAACATAATCATTGTAATGCAACCCTGTGGCTCTGCCCAAGGCCACAGGACCAGTTGTTAGGGGGCGCACATGTTTTTATTTTCTAGATCGTCATCATCAATAAAAACGTTGTTTTTGAATTTCAATCAATAAAAGCAATTCCTTTTCATTTCATGTGTCTTTTTCTTGCATTATTATTGCTTGTTTGCTTGTCTCGCCGTCCATTCTGCTTTTCGCCTCGGTAAAAAGCAAATCCACAAAGAATTGTCTCTCAAAATAACGATTACAGCAAGAATCCATATTTTGACTTTGATCACCTTATCAATCAAGCGAGGGGATATTGAGGAAGACCGGAAGATCCTCCGGAAGGTTAATAAAGCAAAGGGTTATCCAATCATCATGGGAATCAAGCTGAGTGATCAATTTAGGTACAAAGAGAGGACAAAGAAGAAAGGGATCAAGATGAGTACTTCAATAAAGGAAAGAAAGAAATAAAAATAAGTAAATTATTGTCTTTGAGTTAATTTTTGAGAAAACGAGCAATCATGATTTGAAATGAAGTCGGACCATCTCTCCATACCCTCAAAAACCTAAAATCCCAGAAAATCCATTTCCTACCCACCTTAACCCAAGAAAATCCCAAAGAAAAAAAAACAAAATCCTCTCCTACCCATCTTAAGCCAAGAAAAAGCCAAAAATCCAAAAGTCACCTTAGACAAGGATCACCTCGAATAAAAAACAATGCATTGCTCTTTATCAGCTCACCCAAGCCCAAAGAAAAAGAAAAAGTCAAAGAAGGAAAAGAACCATAAAAAGGGAGAGAAAATCAAAAAAGGATCCAAAAATGGAAATCCCAAAACCAAAAGAAAAATACAAAAGAAATGTAAGTGGTGAATTGGTACGGGTTACCACAAAACCCAAGAGATCCTCCTCTCATAAACCGCGAACACTTTCCTTTAACCGCGACAAACCGCCCTCCACAGACCCTTAGCCAGGAATAAAACTTCCTAATACCTCATCAAGCCAGTTAACCATCATAAATCATCGATCGCCAAATAAAAATCATCCCACCATTATCCCCAAACACTCCGATAAGCCCAACCATCCTTCCTCCACAAAACACCACAATCCCGAAAGGTCCATTCCAATCAATGACTGATTGCTGTTGTTTTCTTAAAGTTTTAGCTCAAGGACAAGTAAATTCATTTGTTTACAATATGCCAAGTGGGGCAATCCTGTCGCTCTTCACTCCACCTGCAAATGGGGAAGTCCACTCTACACCTATCTCATCCCTTGTCATAATCACATACAGGGGCAATCCTCTACTCACTGGTTTGTGGGTCGGAGGCAGTCCTTCCCAATCGAAGTCGAAATACACTCCTTGCGGGACCTCATGGAAGCTAAACTAGAAGAAACAGAATGGGTCCAAGCCTGCCTAGATCAATTAAATCTCATTGTTGCCCTGCGCCATGGCCAGTTGTACCAATAAAAGATAAAGGCAGCTTTCGACAAGAAAGTCCGTCCCCGAAAATTCAGCAAAGGAGACCATGTACTCAAGAAGATCCTACCTATTCGGAGTGACCCCCATGAAAAAGGGACACCAACTTATGACGGCCCATATGAAGTCAAGAAAGCTTTTTCCAGAGGAGCGCCGATACTCATAAACATAGACGGCGAAGATCTCAGGAATCCAATCAATTCAGATCAAGTGAAGAAGTATTATACCTGAAAAATAGAAAAAAAAAGAGAAAGACAAGCCAAGTAAGAATTAGCTCGCTAGGTTGAAAACCCGAAAGGGCGGCCTAGGCAAAAATGAGCGACCCGGTGGATTGAAAACCCGCAAAGGGCGGTCCAGGAAAAAATTAGGGTCTGAAAACTTAGGCATGAAAAGTAAAGAAAGGCATACAACTCTCCTACAAGCTTGGATGAGGGAGTGATCAAGGTCAAGGACATAGATGTTTGGCACTGTTCCACAGAGACGGACAGTCAGAATTCAGCTTCTCTCTTTTCTTCGTGTCTTTTATAGTTTAAACTTTCAAATGCAATAAACAATCGGCGTAACTTCTTGTGCGACCGGTCTCCACATTAATAAAGTTCAACTTTCTCATATCTGTTCACTCTTTTATTTTCTGTTTTTCTTCTGCTCAAAATAAACGTTTTATAATGATGGTGATCCTGAACTGTAAAACATGTGCATAAATCATGGTGCATTACAATGATTACGAAATTCTTAAGAATCCCGGGAGAAGACAATTCCCCAAAGCCAGTTAACCATGGAGGAGAAAGCAACTACATCCACGATTGCTTCAAACCAGCAAAGTCAAGACCAACATGCACTCGGCCCGTGAGCTCCGCAATTCCAACAGGTTCCTCAGTCTCGAGTCATGAGTGTCGCGGGTGGGCTGAACCAGCAAAAATAAAAATAATATAATAAACAAGAGACAAACACAGTCATGCATTACATTCATCAAGCATATAAGAACAGTAGAAAATCATGCATTCATGCATAGACAAAAGAAGAAAACTCATTGCATTACATTCATCACACATAAAAACATGCATTCATCAGACATGGAAAATAATGATAGTAAAGTAAAGAAAAGAGAAATTCAGGCATTTGCATTTGCATTCATCATGAGAGAAAGAAAAGCAAAAAACATGTCATCCCATGTCATTGCATTTGCATCATATTAAGGTGTGCATTTCATTGCATTTGCATCCACACATAGAAAAATAGGAAATTTCTTTAACCAGCTATCTCAGCACATGAGGGTCGCCTAAAGTTGACCGCTTGTAGGGCTTTAGTGCTCGCCTTTATCCTTAGGGATTGGGTTGTATCTTTTAGGGCTTTAGTGCTCGCCTTTATCCTTAGGGATTGGGTTGTATCTTTTAGGGCTTTAGTGCTCGCCTTTATCCTTAGGGATTGGGTTGTATCTTTTAGGGCTTTAGTGCTCGCCTTTATCCTTAGGGATTGGGTTGTATCTTTTAGGGCTTTGGTGCTCGCCTTTATCCTTAGGGATTGGGTTGTATCTTTTAGGGCTTTGGTGCTCGCCTTTATCCTTAGGGATTGGGTTGTATCTTTTAGGGCTTTAGTGCTCGCCTTTATCCTTAGGGATTGGGTTGTATCTTTTAGGGCTTTAGTGCTCGCCTTTATCCTTAGGGATTGGGTTGTATCTTTTAGGGCTTTGGTGCTCGCATTTATCTTTAGGGGTTAGGTTGTATCTCATAGAGCTTATATGCTCGCCTCAGATTATAGAGCTTATATGCTCGCCCCAGATTATAGAGCTTATATGCTCGCCCCCCAGGTTATAGAGAGAGATAAAGGAAAGAAATAGAAAGAGAAAGAGAAAGCAAAAAGAGAAACAGAAAAAGGAGAAGTAGAATAGAAAAAGAAAGGAAAAGAAATAGAGAGCGCCCAAGCGCGCAAAAGAAAAGAGAGCGCCCAAGTGCGCAAAAGAGAGGTCTCACATCGTGTACGAGCAACGCGATGGACCGCACTTGCACCGAAAGCGCAACGGAATAGTTGTATCAAGCCTAAGATACAGTGGACGCCGTAGATTGATCTGTATATCAGTTCCGGAGCTGGTAACGATCCCCCCGGCCGCTCGAAAGGCCAACAGGAAGAGCGTGCTCCTCAAAGCCACGTGCAAACTCGGATTCGCCAAGAGTTCGTTTAAGGATTACAGGTTTTAGGCAGCCTGGGCATTTTACCGCTTTCTTTATCACTTTCTTCATTTAGCGCTTTCCTTGCTTTTCGCGGCTAGTGTGCATTTTACCGCTTCCTTTATCGCTTTCTTCATCTAGACAAAAAGAGTATAATTTCTGAATGCTTCATCTCTATTTTACCTTCGAAATATGTCTCGGCCAATTCATATTTCTTGGTAAAGTCCAAATGAGGAAAAGGAAAAAGAAAAAAGAAGAAAAACAAAAAGAAATTCGGGTTTCTCCAGGTAGACAAAATTGGTATAATTTCTGAATTCTTTATCTTCATTTTACCTCGGAATATGTTTCGGCCAATTCATATTCCTTGTTAAAATCCAGATAAAGAGGGGCAGCTGTCATACCCCAATTTTGTCCGGCTTAGGTCAAAACCCTAATTTCCAACCAAAAATAAATAAAACAAGTCTTAGCATTCATCCTAGAGGTTAGGAAGGGCATCATGCTTGCATCTTAGAAGTTTCGAATGCATTTTAGGTTTAAAAAGCATTGCATAGCATTTTAGAGCACTTTAGAGCATTTCTAGGGTTTCTAGGGTTTTTTTTAGCTTGAGGGGTATTTTGGTAATTTCGCCAAAAGAGGCGTAGTTTCTCATCATGCATGTATTTCTAAGGTTTTAGAGTCATTCAAAAGGTCTCAGATCATTTTTAGAGTGGAAATGAAGTTTGGAGCAAAATTAGGGTTTTTAGGACCAAAAGGGCATTTCGGTCATTTCACTAAAACCAATAGTTTCTCAGTAAAAATCACCATGCATCTCTTGAAGAATTTATTTGTGTCCAAATGAATGGAGTTGTGCATTTTCTTGTGCATCATTGGAATATTTTTGGCATAAAGTTTAGTTTTTGAACAAAAGGGCAAAATGGTCATTTCCTTTGGAATGGGGTCAACAAATCAATTTAGGGATTGGTGAGATCATAAAATTCAGAGTCCAATCATTGAAACATGGGACATAGCCCAAAATGGCATGAATTTAGAAGAATTATCTTAAAAGGAATAATCAATATTCTTTTGAATTTTGAAAGGTCAAGTATAGTACAATAGTACAAGTTGCAATTCCACTCGCTCTCTAATCCCATGAGCTGCGCATATCAGCCCCTATCCCTTCATTTTTGATTTATTTTATTGATTGCAAATTGTGTTTAAATCATGGCCTTCCATTCAAACCTTGAGTGCAATCTTCACCCTTCATTTGAATTAAAATGGCACTCTTGTAATATGCTTCATAAGAAAATGCCTCTTGGTAATTAAGCTTATCCTCCACTCCCCTCCTTAACCTACGCCCTCCAGCCCTCTCTTTCCTCACTTTGTGCTTTCTAATTGCCCCTAATCCATGTGACATTTGATCTTGACCCTTGGTTCAAATTTTTGATGCAATCTTAGAGCACCATGGAGATAAAAGGACTTAGATGCCCTTAATGCTAAGTGAGCTCTATATATACCTTTCTATGATCAGCCCTTAGGATCTTTTGGCTCTCATTTTTCATTCTCTCTCAAAATTCTCTCCTCCTCCCTTCACTCTCCTCTAAGGCCGAACCTCCTACCCCATTCTCCTCCTCCATTTTTTCAACTTTCATCCACCAAATCACTCCAAACTCATTCCATATTCATATATCTTCTTCCTTTCATCCTTAATCTCATTTTTACATCATCAAAGGGGCTGTTTCTTCAAGGTTTGTGTGGCTGATTGTTGGTGTTTCTTGAAGATTGTTGGTGATTTGTTACTCTTAATCTTCATTTCTACCCTTGTTTAGCTTGAAACTAAGGTATAATCTAAACCCTTTTGCATTTTCATCAATTTCTTTGCATCAAAACCCTTTTTCAACTTATATTTGCATTTCATAACATCATTAAAATGTAGATTAGGGGCTGTTGTGGGTGAGAGTTGGCATCTCACTCACTAAATAAATTGTTCTTGTGACTATGTGTTGATTATGCGTTGTTCTTGTGATTTGCTTTTTGTTCATGTGATCTTCACCAAATAAAAATATGTTTTCCTTTTCTTTTTGCTTCAACCTTGAGTTTAGTTCATAATCTTTGTGTTGTTCTTGTTTATTAGATGATTTGAAGTTGAATAATGCATGATTAATTGTGCTAATTTTGTGAAATAATGATGAACTATGCTTGTTGTTGAATTTTGATGTTTTGGACTTGAATCATGGGGGATAAGGGTTCAGTTTTGGGCTCTAATATTAGGGTTCTTGCTTGATTTTTGTTGTTCCTCATGTACTCATGTTTATCTATGTGTTTGGGTGAGTTTTGATGAAATAATTTGTTGATATTTGGTCAAATAAGGTTTCGGTTTCAAGCCAAGTTTTTAGGGTTTTTATTGCTTTTTCTTTTCTTTGATTTTTGCATGAAATAAATGTTGATTTGAATCACTATATGCTTCGGCCTTGTGGCCTTTTTTATGTTTCTTTAATATGCTTGAATCACAAAAATAATTGTTACCAAGTCTTGTAAAAATAAAATTGTTTCAAGGTTGTTTTGCTTTGCAAATTGTGATGTGAGTTAGGGTTGTGTTTTTGCTTTTAAAGCTTAGTTAAAAGGGGTATTAAAATGAGTTTTCTCAAGTTGTTTTGACCTAATTTGCTTGCCATTTATTGTTGGTTGATGATTGGCAATATGAGGCTCACTTGTGCTTTATGCACTTTAACCTAAGTGAGAGGATTGTCTAATATGATTCAATCCTATTCTTGTGCTAATTGTTTAATTGTTGATGATGTGCAAAGTGACCTCACTTGTGCCTTGAGCACTAAAATCATAAGTGTGGATGATTGCTTCAAATGATTCAACTTGCTTTCACTTTCCAATGCAAGTTTGTGTCTATAATAGCTTGTGAATAATTTCTCTTAATTACTTTGAGCCTTGCAAATGAGGTGTTTTGTTTTAGGTCATTAATTTGTTTAAAGGTTTATGATTGGCAAGAGGAACCCCACTTGTGCCTTTGTGCACTTTATTCTAGTGTGGGTGATTGTTCAAAGTGATTCAACACAATCTATTGCTTTGATTAAAATTTTGGATATTGATTGTTAAGTAGTTTGTTTGAAAATTATATTAATGATTGATGATTGGCAAGAAGATTCATACTTGTGCATTTGTGCACTTAATTCTAAGTGTGAGGATTGCCCAAAAGGATTCAACATTTTTAATTCCATGATCATTAGATAATTTGTTTGCTTATGCTTGCCAATGATCATAATTGAGACAACTTCTTTTGTTTAAGTTTACAATTTCATTGTCTACTATCATATAGAATATTATCAATGCTTAGATGGCTTCACTTCCTTCCTTATATCTTCCATTAGATAAGAATTAAGATTAGATTAAGATTAGATTCTCTTGTGTTTGGTAGAAATGCTTGAATGTGGTGCTTACCTAACATCTTCCACTAGATGTCCATTTAGGTGCTATCTTGCCTATTTCTTGCATATTTTACTAAATACCCAATCCACCTTTCTCCCTTGCCTATCTAAGTATTATGATGTAATATGTATAGTTTAGACTTGACTTTTGTTTGCAAATTCAAATGTTGTCCTCAATTCATATTCAAATGTTCTACTTATTGTCAAAGATCTTTTTCCAAACTAAAATTAATGTTTCAAATCAAAAACATTTTCCAAAAGCATCAAAAAAACCTAAAACAAAGCTAAGTATTATTAAATATCACTCGCGCCGTTGCCGTTTGATTGCTAATGATATTTATTTTAAAAAAAGAGTTAGTAATATGACCACTCTAAAACCGTTGTTTGTTTGGTCATCACTGCAATATTATATATATTTGAATAGAAATTTCCTATAAGAAGATAGGTACTCACAAAGGCAGACATCCATGAACGCTCAATCCCATTTGAAAACCCTTTTTCCAAGTTATCAAAACATTCTTCAAAAATCAAATAAGCAAAACACTTTTCAAAAACCAACCTTCAAAACATCAAATCAAAATTAATTGTCATTAATAATCACTCGCGCCGTTGCCGTTTGATTGTTAGTGATGATTTCATTCTCGTGGGAATTAATAGTGCGGCCACTCTAAACCGTTGTTGTTTGGTCCTCACGAACGCTCCCCGCCAATTGCGAAAACCTTTTCAAATAATCAAAATAAAAACTGGTTGTCATTAATAGTCACTCGCGCGCGTTGCCGCTTTGATTGTTAGTGATGACCCCATTTTCAAAAAGAGTTAGTAGCGTGACCACTCTAAACCGTTGTTGTTTGGTCACCGTGAACGCTCAATCCCTTTGCGAAAAACTCTAAAAAGGATTAAAAACAAAAACCTTTTTCAAGACAAACAAGAACTACGTAGCTTTGAGTTCTCCATCGTGCATCGAGATACGTAGGAGCGGGCCATGTCTCGTCAAGCACTTTCCTAAAAACCCTTTCTTTTCCCCATTCCGCAAATAAATAAAATTTTCATTAAGTTTTTCAATTCATTTTCAATAAGAAATAAAAAAGCAAATTTAGGTATTTTCCAAATCAAACCCTTAACCACTCATTTAATTAAAGGTTCCTCTCTCGCAGAGGGGCGTGTGGGAATGCTAATACCTTCCCATGCATGTATCGACCCCGAACCCAAATTTCTCGGTTTTCTAAGACCATCCGCTTTTCCAAAAAAAGGTTTTTCTAATACTTTCCTTAAATAAGTATTGGTGGCGGCTTCATTGTTTTTAAAAAGTTGTAAACGAATAAGGTTCTCCCTCGGGGACTTTTTCGGGCGCAACAGCTGGCGACTCCACTGGGGACTAAAAAAAAAACATTTTTTTAAGTGGGTCAAGCCTAATTAACTAAGTGAGTGGTTTGTAATTTGATTTGGAAACCTAGTTTGCTTCTATCCCTTTCGTTTTCTTTCTTATCATATTGTATGCATGCACATTTGTTTTCTCTTATGTGCTTAGTACCCTCATGCATTTCCCCAATCATGTCCCCTTCCTCTTTGCTCCTTGTCTTCAAGGTAAAAGCATGCATATCCCCAATTCTATCATGATCCCCTCCTCTTGGCTCCCTTTCTTGAGGTAAGCAATGTACTTAATTTTTGTTGAAACCCTAGGTTAGTTTATTTGATATTAAACCCTAGGGTAGACAACTTGTTATTGCTTGCAAATATCTGGACTGCTCTGGTTTTTCATTTGCAGGTGGGGCGATATCTGGAAAACCCAAGGTTTGAGAGGGGCCTAAAACCCAAGGTCTAACAAAACTTAGGAGAGTGGAAACGAGTAGTGGCTGGCAATTGGACCGTTGTCCTTCTGACTCTCACGAAAGTTTCACCCAGTATGCTCTTTCATGATACCTCACACCAGATGGCGTTCCATCGTTGTGGTTGCTATTGTGAGAGAGAATTAGCTCTGGTAACCTGGTGAGGAAGTGATTAGAACCCACATGGGAGGAACATTTGAGTTGCCTTAGAACTTAGGTCCCCACCTTCGTAGGACACAAGGGGCATACCGAATTGTGTGTTGCATTGTAACTTAGTCATGTTTTCATAAGAGAGGAGGAATTTCTTTTCAAAAAATAATAAATGGAGAACGAGCTACCGTTGTAGCCTTTCTCTTGTCGGTCTGTACTAGGTAGCATGTGGTCCACCCTTTCAAAAAAAAAAAGAGAGAACGAGCTGCCGTTGTAGCCTTTCTCTTGCTCGGTCCACATGAAACCACGTGCAACCCGCGTTTTTCAAAAATCTTGAACTATTGACAATAAAGATTTTGCCCTAACTTGCATATGCATAAAGCATTATCATTTTGCATACATCATCGCATTTGCATCCAACATAAGCTTTTATAGCTCATGCATACATCCTTGCATTTCATCAAACTAAAACTAACAATCATCCGCATTTGCATGCATTGCATTCATTTAATTCACTCCTTCACTTAATAAAAAATAATAATATATTTCTAAAAACAGAAGCAAAAGGCAAGCTGGTTCGTCCACATCGCTACTTCACCCGTCTTCAGACACAACTGATGGCTAGCAACCAGATTCCCGAGAATGAGGACCCCATGGGTCGAGAAGAACCAGTGATAGAGATCCTCAATCCTGAGCAGCTGGCTCAAGAAAATCAAGCTCTGAAATCTAAGATGGAGGTCATGGAAGCTCAAATGGCTGAGGTAATGAATGCACTGCAAAATCGAGAAGTGGAAATTTCGCTCTTTGGGCCGTCGCTATCGTGAATCCAGAAGGGGTCGTCACCTTTGTTCCTCCTCCTGTATCTGCTGAAGTCATAACTGTGCATCCCTTTTCCGGGCCAGAAGTGAGCCATTCTCCTGTGACAAACAGTCAAGGACAACCAAGTGCACAAATATACCCTTGGGGAATGCCCAGGAATTTTGCACTATCCATCGCTGATGCTATTCCTGCAGTGACAAATCAGCCTGCTGTGGTTACTTCTATTGGAGCTACGGGTGTGCCGCACATTCACATCCCTAGTCCCGATGTGCACCTCCAAGCTCTCCGCGCACTGCGCCCCGAGATTGTTATGAATCCTCCAAGTGTTGCTTATCCATTGGGAAACCCCGCTCCGTATGGGGGCTACTACTTCGGTCCAGGAAGCTATCCTCAGGGCCAAATGGTCGAAAGTTCACAGCCAAAGGACAGATATCACCTGCTAGAAGAGCGATTGAAGGCAATGGAAGGATCAAATACAAGAGCTAAAGATGCGCGGGACCTGTGTCTTGTCCCAGGAGTTGTTATACCTCCCAAATTCAAGGCACCAGATTTTGATAAGTACCGAGGTACTGGGTGTCCCTCCAGTCACTTAACCATGTATGTGAGGAAGATGGCAGCATATGCCCATGATGATAAAGTGCTGATCCATTTCTTTCAAAACAGTCTGACAGGAGCGTCTCTAGACTGGTATATGCAGCTGCCATCCTCCGATGTTCATAGTTGGAAGGATCTCTTTAAAGCATTCCTGAAGCACTACCAGCATAACTTAGGCCCTGCTCCCGACCGGTCTCAGTTACAGTTTATGAGCAAGAAAGATCATGAGTCTTTTGAGGAATATGCCTAGCGGTGGAGACGTGTAGCTGCACAAGTGAAGCCCCCGTTGAATGAGAAGGAAATAGTGTCTATGTTCATGGATACTCTCCCAGCTGTTTTCTATAAACGTCTAATTGGAAGTGGACCTTCAAGCTTCTCGGATGTGATCGTGAGTAGGGGCAAGACTCAAGTCAAGATGAAAAGGGAAGAGTCCCCGCAATCCCATCAAGGCGCTAACAATGCTATGGGGAACGAAGAAAGTCGCGTCAGTTTGACTCCATCCCCATGCCATACACAGATCTCTTTAACTACCTCATCACAAATGTAACGCCCCAAAATAATTAAGTAGTTATTAAATTAAATTACTTATGTATTTCTTTGAATAGTTATAATAAAATAATGTGATGGTGTTTTAATCAAAGAGAAAAGGGAGTAGTGACGGTAATTCCGGGGTGGTAGGATTGGCCCAAGAGCCCAAGCCCATAGACTTAGGCTCCTAAGGCGCTAGGGTTAGTGAGGGAGCGCCTCATTTGGTGATGTGAGAAAGAAAAGAAAGAAATCGAGAGAAGGGAGAAAGGAGAAGGGAAATCGGCGCTAGGGAGAAGAGGAAGGAGAGAGAGAACCGTGAACCAAGCCTTAGGTGTGATCGTGAAAAGGAGAAGAGAAGTGTTCACTTCGTGGATTGTTGGGGTTTCGAAGGTGACTTGTGGTGATCTTCCGTTTTCGTGAAAAACCTAAGGTAAGGGGAGTCTCACCTTATAATAGGGAGTATAATAGGTTGTATGTAGATCGTAGGATCTCTTTTTAGTGTTATGTGATGATTGAATGTGAGTATTGAATGATTTGTTGTTGATTGGATCGATTTCCTATGTTAGAGTTAGGGTTTTATGCTTTGAATGGCGTTTTGACGTGTTGTTGACATGTATGTGTGATTGATTGTTGATGAACTTTGATGCTGTTGATGGATTCTGATGTTGTTTGATGATTTCTGAGGTTGGTTGATAATTTTGAGGATGTTTGATGATTTCTGATGATGTTGTTAACAGTACGTGAGAATGAAAATGTTTGTGAAAATAATTTTAACATTGTCTTTATAAGAGGGAAAACGATTGATGGCTTGTTAAAACTTAGTTTGAAAATCGATTTTTTAGCTCTAAATACAAGCCAATAATCGATTCCTTGCTTTTCAAAATGAGATGGTAATCGATTGCTTGCTTCTTAGAAATCGATTCCTTGCTTTTCAAAATGAGATGGTAATCGATTGCTTGCTTCTTAGAAATCGATTCATTGCTTTCAAAAACAAGAAGGAAATCGATTCCTTGCTTCCAAAAACAAGATAGAAATCGATTCATTGCTTTCAAAAACAAGAAGGAAATCGATTCCTTGCTTCCAAAAACAAGATAGAAATCGATTCATTGCTTTCAAAAACAAGAAGGAAATCGATTCCTTGCTTTCAAAAACAAGAGGAAAATCGATTTCTTTCCTTAAAAGAAAATAAGACCAAAATTGACTGTTTTCAAACAACTTCTTTCCAAACATGCTATTTTGGTCCTTTATGTGTTGTTTTGGTCCTTGAGAAATGTTTTGGCCTTTGAGAAATGTTTTGGTCCTTGAGAAATGATTTGGTCCTTGAGAAATGTTTTGATCCTTTGAGAAATGTTTTGGTCCTTGAGAAATGATTTGGTCCTTGAAGAAATGTTTTGATCCTTTGAGAAATGTTTTGGTCCTTGAGAAATGATTTGGTCCTTGAGAAATGTTTTGATCCTTTGAGAAATGTTTTGGTCCTTTGAGAAATGTTTTGGTCCCTAAGTGCTAGTTTGGTCCTAAATGGTGTCTTAGGTCCTTGTGTGAGGTTCTAGTCCTTTAACTGTGGATAATACTCGGGACATGATTGAGGTGAGGTAGTAAATGTTGTGATTGATGATGCCATGGGGGCATAAGCCATGGGGGCTAAAACGAGGTAGTAAATGTTGTGAATTGTTATGCCATGGGGGCATGAGCCATGGGGCTAAAAACTAAAATTGACGAGTAATGGGAAATGATGTTAATGATGTATGATGGTGTTATGGCATGTTCATAGAGTCTCATGCATACATAAGGCTGCGGTCTGAGTTTATATTGTGATGATAAGGCTGCGGTCTGAGTTTATAATGTGATGATAAGGCTGCGGTCTGAGTTTGATATTATGAGGCTGCGGTCTGGGCAAATGGTACCACATATAGGAGTGCATTGCATTTAGTTTCATCAGGAGTATGGGAGTTGTTGATTGTTATAAACTATGTTATTGTATGACTGTATGTGTGAAATCATATGATTAAATATACTTCTTCTTATAGTCTTTATTATGTGGTTAGAGACTCACCCTTCTGTTGTTGTTTACCACAGGTAGTGATGAGTGAAGGCCTAGTTCCTTCGTTTTCGGGTCGGTCTGCTCTGATACGTGACACCTAGGGGATGGGCTTAGGATTTCTAGTGTTTTATCTATCGGTTTTTGAACCTTTCTTTTGAGATTTTTCTTATGTCCTTGTCGAGGCTGTTGTAACTACTGTGAGATGGTTTTGTATCCCGCTGCGTATTTTATGAATTCATCAATCTTTGGCGAGAATATTATGTTGAGGATCCCATTTCCATGTGATTGGGTGTTACGTATTATTATGATTAAATAAGTTTTTGTTTCTCCGTTGTTGTTGTTGTTTTGTTGGGACAAGTGTATCATTCCGTTTGAGTGAATAGAAACAATTAAAAATTTTAAACTCTGATTTTCCGTGATAATAGCTGGGTAGAAACGGGGTGTTACATTAGTGGTATCAGAGCAATGGTTGGTCCGTCCGACCAAGTTGTCGAGTCGTCGTGTCAGTCGGCAGTCGGGTGCTGCCCTTTAGTTCTAACCATTGGTTGTGTGGTAGTGATGTTCTTGCAGGTAAAAGTAGTTGGAGACTGCTTATGGTAAGAGAACTAGTGGGGGAGATACCTCGCTAGTAATATGCGTTATCTTGCTTTTCTGATCGCGTGGGCCTTGTCTCTCGTTGTTTTGTTTGTAATCTTCCTTTTGTATGAACCTTGAAATTGAATTGAGATGCGATGCATGGGATGTTCTAGTTTTAATTGAATGTTGAGTTGTGTGTGGTGATTGAATTGTGTGTTTAAATGATAAACGAAATTGAGAATAAAATGAGAAGATGCTATGTGTATTGACTAAAAATGGTATGTTGTTGCTTTGTTTTGAAAAGAATAAAAATGCCGCTGTTTGCCCATTTAAAGTGCTACTGTTTGCTTAAAGATGAGTTGCTGTGTTACGGTTTATTTTTATAAAATGAGTTGCCGCTTCTACTTTTTTAGTCTTTGTTCTCTCATTTGTTATGTAGTTGTTTCCGCATTGTTTTTCCCCTCAGTTTTAAACGGGATGTTTTCTAAACATAATGTGGTGTCCCCACTATTAAAATGTGATGTCTACCAAATTAAATGCGAGGTTTTCTAAGGCTAAGTGATAACGCAACGGGTTGAGACGTTTTGAATAGAAATTAATGTTTTGAAAAACATGTAACCTATACACGTATAGGCGCCAAATTCTAATTGTGCGTAAAGTTCTTTGTTACGGTTTTGAAATAAGGATGTGTTGTTTTTCTACAATCTAACGTCTTTGTTTTCTTAATAACTTGAAGTCTTGGGTTCTTAAAATTAAAATGATGTTCGTACTCGCGTTTTAATTCTATCTGACAATGGGTAATTGATCAATGTTGTAGTGTTAAGTATTTTATCTCCTCTTCCACGAAGCTAGGTAGAATACGTCTCATTTACTTCTTTATTAACCCAATGAAAAAGATTTTCGAGCTGCTTTGAACGATTCCTTGGCTTGTTTCAACTATTTCTCGTTGACGCATACATGCGATTAACTTAATTGTTTCTTAATAGGCGTCGTGTCTATACAACTTAGCAAAGTGACCTTATGAACTAAGTGCTTTATGTGCGTCCCCGTAACTTTTCCTTGATTTGATCTATGCTTGTTAAAAACAAGATTGCCGATAAAATAAATTTATGAATGCATAGGTAGCACTAGAAGCCTCTTACTAATTGGAATGAGTATAAGTCTGTTATAAGTTCAAAAGTTGATGTTCTAATTGTTGTGAAAACCGTGAAGTAACCATTTACAACTAGGTGTCATAGAATGAATGTGTTCCACTTAGCTCGTTTACTTTTATGGAACCAGGGAACCTATATGTATTATTACTTAGTTGTTTGAATTATCGGTGAGTTCATTATATTTGAAAATTGGTTTTATGAAAGTATTTTCCTTGACTCTCATTTTGTGGTATTTCTAATTCTATTGGAGTTGTGAAGTGTATCGGTCCTATGACGATTGTATCTTTCTAGTTTTCAATTAGACGATAGTAAAGAATTGTTCCACACTCTTGATGTTGCACACTCGCACATTCTAGTTCCTTCTCGAGTATGACTGCTTGGTGTTAAGTGCTCGGATTCCGCCTCTCTTTGCCTTTGTAATTTATTCAAGTCTAATTGAAACTTATGAAATATGACTACAGAGGTGGTTAGAATAAATGCATGCTTAAACTATTTGCGAACTCTAATTGTCTACCACCGATTTTTTATTGCTTAATTATGGTTGTTACTTCTTTAATTGTGCCACGCGGTTTCGTAAGTTGGAAATGAAGTGAGTTACTGAGATTGTTTGTGAACCTCTAATAAACGAATTTTTATGATTGGATACAATATTAGTACCAAACTTATTTTTAATAAACGAATTCCTATTAGATTATTTCGCAGTTGTGCCAATTGTGTTGTGTGGTTTAATGAGTTAAGAATATGGAATACATGTTAAGAATAGAATGCATGTTGGCATTATTGGGAATATTGTTCTTACACGTTTGCTTTTATTGAACTCCCAAGTTTATGGTGTTAATTGAGTACCCTATGTGATATGCTGGTATGATCTTCATGTGTGATTAAATATTATTATTTTGTAGAGATCGTTTAGATTGAATTGTTTTGGTATGCTTGCCATGCCTCAGACTTGATTTATGAATATAAAATAATGTCGTTGCCGCGAGGACTGAGTAAAAGAGCCAACAAGTAGTGTAACATTTTGTGTTCAGAAATATTGTAGGCCACATTAAAGGAGAATGCAGTAGGATTAGAGTTAGTAACTAACCTTATGCTAATATGTTGATGCTTTATTATTTGAATAAGAAATGATTACTATTGACAAATTTAAGAGTATAGAGAATTATTTGGATTCGAATGACTAAATGTGGGGGTAAACCATGTGTGTGTCCTTGTCACTATCTCTTTATAATATATGATGTATGACTATGCTTGGATATCATTGTGATGAGCTATCTAGCCTGTGACGAGTGAGAATGGTGCTCATTTGATGCTTTGACTGCACTATGATTGTGTTATGATATGTAGTTGTGCGTGTTATCGTATAGTATTCTAGAGTCTGAAATTGTATCTAGCCTGTGAGAGGCTGATACAATATTTTCAGTTTGAGTTGTATTTAGCCTGTGAGAAGCTGATACAATATCGTTGAGTCTGAGTCTTGTTTTGTATGTTGTGTTCTCAGTGTCCCTTGTCGATCTTCGACAGAGACCTTGTGGTGAATCTTATTGCTGCCGTTGAGTGGGTTAGATGTAATCGCGGTAGGAGGCTGGTTTAGAGCATAACCATATCCATGTTGATTGTCATAGTAAGTCGGTGAGTTTTGGAGGCGTCAAGTTTGGTTATTATTTCTGGAGTTACCTGGCTGAACAAGTAGGAGGGACGGCCGCCCAATCACTTACCGCCGGTAATCAAGGAAATAATGATCAGCAATGTGGATAGTACTAGTTGTCTATATGGTTGTAGTTTGTGAGAGGAAGGGTGTTTTGGCTGCTGCCAAGTATGCGATAGATTATGGAGGAGGACGGTTAGAGATGAAAAAGAGATTTGGTAGTATTTCGTGGGTTTGACTAGATTTTCGAGGGCGAAAATATTCTAAGTGGGGGAGAGTTGTAACGCCCCAAAATAATTAAGTAGTTATTAAATTAAATTACTTATGTATTTCTTTGAATAGTTATAATAAAATAATGTGATGGTGTTTTAATCAAAGAGAAAAGGGAGTAGTGACGGTAATTAGGGGTGGTAGGATTGGCCCAAGAGCCCAAGCCCATAGACTTAGGCTCCTGGGCGCTAGGGTTAGTGAGGGAGCGCCTCATTTGGTGATGTGAGAAAGAAAAGAAAGAAATCGAGAGAAGGGAGAAAGGAGAAGGGAAATCGGCGCTAGGGAGAAGAGGAAGGAGAGAGAGAACCGTGAACCAAGCCTTAGGTGTGATCGTGAAAAGGAGAAGAGAAGTGTTCACTTCGTGGATTGTTGGGGTTTCGAAGGTGACTTGTGGTGATCTTCCGTTTTCGTGAAAAACCTAAGGTAAGGGGAGTCTCACCTTATAATAGGGAGTATAATAGGTTGTATGTAGATCGTAGGATCTCTTTTTAGTGTTATGTGATGATTGAATGTGAGTATTGAATGATTTGTTGTTGATTGGATCGATTTCCTATGTTAGAGTTAGGGTTTTATGCTTTGAATGGTGTTTTGACGTGTTGTTGACATGTATGTGTGATTGATTGTTGATGAACTTTGATCTTTGTTGATGGATTCTGATGTTGTTTGATGATTTCTGAGGTTGGTTGATAATTTTGAGGATGTTTGATGATTTCTGATGATGTTGTTAACAGTACGTGAGAATGAAAATGTTTGTGAAAATAATTTTAACATTGTCTTTATAAGAGGGAAATCGATTGATGGCTTGTTAAAACTTAGTTTGAAAATCGATTTTTTAGCTCTAAATACAAGTCAATAATCGATTCCTTGCTTTTCAAAATGAGATGGTAATCGATTGCTTGCTTCTTAGAAATCGATTCCTTGCTTTTCAAAATGAGATGGTAATCGATTGCTTGCTTCTTAGAAATCGATTCATTGCTTTCAAAAACAAGAAGGAAATCGATTCCTTGCTTCCAAAAACAAGATAGAAATCGATTCCTTGCTTCCAAAAACAAGATAGAAATCGATTCATTGCTTTCAAAAACAAGAAGGAAATCGATTCCTTGCTTTCAAAAACAAGAGGAAAATCGATTTCTTTCCTTAAAAGAAAATAAGACCAAAATTGACTGTTTTCAAACAACTTCTTTCCAAACATGCTATTTTGGTCCTTTATGTGTTGTTTTGGTCCTTGAGAAATGTTTTGGCCTTTGAGAAATGTTTTGGTCCTTGAGA
The DNA here is from genome assembly GCA_020916435.1 of Oxytropis ochrocephala. Lineage (NCBI taxonomy): Eukaryota > Viridiplantae > Streptophyta > Magnoliopsida > Fabales > Fabaceae > Oxytropis > Oxytropis ochrocephala. Next base: position 111,598,527 of record CM037089.1, read on the forward strand.
AATGATTTGGTCCTTGAGAAATGTTTTGATCCTTTGAGAAATGTTTTGGTCCTTGAGAAATGATTTGGTCCTTGAAGAAATGTTTTGATCCTTTGAGAAATGTTTTGGTCCTTGAGAAATGATTTGGTCCTTGAGAAATGTTTTGATCCTTTGAGAAATGTTTTGGTCCTTTGAGAAATGTTTTGGTCCCTAAGTGCTAGTTTGGTCCTAAATGGTGTCTTAGGTCCTTGTGTGAGGTTCTAGTCCTTTAACTGTGGATAATACTCGGGACATGATTGAGGTGAGGTAGTAAATGTTGTGATTGATGATGCCATGGGGCATAAGCCATGGGGGCTAAAGCGAGGTAGTAAATGTTGTGATTGTTGATGCCATGGGGCATGAGCCATGGGGCTAAAAACTAAAATTGACGAGTAATGGGAAATGATGTTAATGATGTATGATGGTGTTATGGCATGTTCATAGAGTCTCATGCATACATAAGGTCTGAGTTTATATTGTGATGATAAGGCTGCGGTCTGAGTTTATAATGTGATGATAAGGCTGCGGTCTGAGTTTGATATTATGAGGCTGCGGTCTGGGCAAATGGTACCACATATAGGAGTGCATTGCATTTAGTTTCATCAGGAGTATGGGAGTTGTTGATTGTTATAAACTATGTTATTGTATGACTGTATGTGTGAAATCATATGATTAAATATACTTCTTCTTATAGTCTTTATTATGTGGTTAGAGACTCACCCTTCTGTTGTTGTTTACCACAGGTAGTGATGAGTGAAGGCCTAGTTCCTTCGTTTTCGGGTCGGTCTGCTCTGATACGTGACACCTAGGGGATGGGCTTAGGATTTCTAGTGTTTTATCTATCGGTTTTTGAACCTTTCTTTTGAGATTTTTCTTATGTCCTTGTCGAGGCTGTTGTAACTACTGTGAGATGGTTTTGTATCCCGCTGCGTATTTTATGAATTCATCAATACTGGGGCGAGAATATTATGTTGAGGATCCCATTTCCATGTGATTGGGTGTTACGTATTATTATGATTAAATAAGTTTTTGTTTCTCCGTTGTTGTTGTTGTTTTGTTGGGACAAGTGTATCATTCCGTTTGAGTGAATAGAAACAATTAAAAATTTTAAACTCTGATTTTCCGTGATAATAGCTGGGTAGAAACGGGTGTTACAACAAACAAGCTCATTACCACAAGACCAATGAAACCCGTCAGACCACCATATTTTTCGGAGAGTACAACCCTAACGATGCACTGCGCTTCCATGAGGAGCGGTGGGGCATGTCGTGGAGAACTGTAAAGCCTTCAAGCAGGCAGTGCAAGACTTGGTGGATGCTAGTCGGATCTCGTTTAAGCAGAATAGCTCGAATGCAACAACCAATCCACTGCCAGGCCTTGAAAAGTCGACCGCCAATGCAATTGAAAGCTCTGTTGGGCAGGTGGTAAGAAAGGTTGAGAAGGGTAAGACTCCTTAGAGGTTCTTCATGCAGAGCTGTGCAAATTCGGGGTCATCGAGAGAGGTTGCACTCAGAAAGAAGTTTGTGCGGATATCAATTGTACTGGGGCATGTGAGGCCTTCAAGACATTTTTGCGAGAACCTATCGGATCGTCCTATATCCCGGATAGGTGCAAGATTACCGGGATGGGCGTGGGTTAGGACATCATTACTTCAGTGATAAGAAGAGAATGGGTGACGGCGAGAAAAGAGGTCACTAAGCTTCAAAGCGGGAACCAAACTTGCGGAGATTCCTATTTATGATTCCTCACCGAGCATTCTGTTTGTGATATCCGCCGTGAGCTTAAGTGAGTCTTTGGGTTGCTTGATTACAACCAAATTGCTGTCATCGGTAATGGATCCGAAGCTGAAGAGTTTGAGACTAGTCTGGTTCGTCGCTACCTTGCCGGAGAAAAGTCGAAGAATGGGGAAGTTGCTGCCTTTCCTGTGGTTTTTAAGTCAACATAATCATTGTAATGCAACCACGTGGCTCTCGCCCGAGGCCACGAGGACCAGTTGTTAGGGGCGCACATGTTTTTATTTTCTAGATCGTCATCATCAATAAAAACGTTGTTTTTGAATTTCAATCAATAAAAAGCAATTCCTTTTCATTTCATGTGTCTTTTTCTTGCATTATTATTGCTTGTTTGCTTGTCTCGCCGTCCATTCTGCTTTTCGCCTCGGTAAAAAGCAAATCCACAGCAATTGTCTCTCAAAATAACAGTGCCAGCAGTCCATATTTTGACTTTGATCACCTTATCAATCAAGCAGAGGGGGATATTGAGGAAGACCCAGAAGATCCTCCAGAAGGTTAATAAAGCAAAGGGTTATCCAGCATCATGGGGAATCAACTGAAGTGATCAATTTAGGTACAGCAGAGGACAGCAAGAAAGGGATCAAGATGAGTACTTCAATAAAGGAAAGAAAGAAATAAAAATAAGTAAATTATTGTCTTTGAGTTAATTTTTGAGAAAACGAGCAATCATGATTTGAAATGAAGTCGGACCATCTCTCCATACCCTCAAAAACCTAAAATCCCAGAAAATCCATTTCCTACCCACCTTAACCCAAGAAAATCCCAAAGAAAAAAAAACAAAATCCTCTCCTACCCATCTTAAGCCAAGAAAAAGCCAAAAATCCAAAAGTCACCTTAGACAAGGATCACCTCGAATAAAAAACAATGCATTGCTCTTTATCAGCTCACCCAAGCCCAAAGAAAAAGAAAAAGTCAAAGAAGGAAAAGAACCATAAAAAGGGAGAGAAAATCAAAAAAGGATCCAAAAATGGAAATCCCAAAACCAAAAGAAAAATACAAAAGAAATGTAAGTGGTGAATTGGTACGGGTTACCACAAAACCCAAGAGATCCTCCTCTCATAAACCGCGAACACTTTCCTTTAACCGCGACAAACCGCCCTCCACAGACCCTTAGCCAGGAATAAAACTTCCTAATACCTCATCAAGCCAGTTAACCATCATAAATCATCGATCGCCAAATAAAAATCATCCCACCATTATCCCCAAACACTCCGATAAGCCCAACCATCCTTCCTCCACAAAACACCACAATCCCGAAAGGTCCATTCCAATCAATGACTGATTGCTGTTGTTTTCTTAAAGTTTTAGCTCAAGGACAAGTAAATTCATTTGTTTACAATATGCCAAGTGGGGCAATCCTGTCGCTCTTCACTCCACCTGCAAATGGGGAAGTCGACTCTACACCTATCTCATCCCTTGTCATAATCACATACAGGGGCAATCCTCTACTCACTGGTTTGTGGGTCGGAGGCAGTCCTTCCCAATCGAAGTCGAAATACACTCCTTGCGGGACCTCATGGAAGCTAAACTAGAAGAAACAGAATGGGTCCAAGCACGCTGAGATCAATTAAATCTCATTGTTGCCTGCGCCATGGCCAGTTGTACCAATAAAAGATAAAGGCAGCTTTCGACAAGAAAGTCCGTCCCCGAAAATTCAGCAAAGGAGACCATGTACTCAAGAAGATCCTACCTATTCGGAGTGACCCCCATGAAAAAGGGACACCAACTTATGACGGCCCATATGAAGTCAAGAAAGCTTTTTCCAGAGGAGCGCCGATACTCATAAACATAGACGGCGAAGATCTCAGGAATCCAATCAATTCAGATCAAGTGAAGAAGTATTATACCTGAAAAATAGAAAAAAAAAGAGAAAGACAAGCCAAGTAAGAATTAGCTCGCTAGGTTGAAAACCCGAAAGGGCGGCCTAGGCAAAAATGAGCGACCCGGTGGATTGAAAACCCGCAAAGGCGCTCGGGCCAGCAAAAATTAGGTCCGAAAACTTAGGCATGAAAAGTAAAGAAAGGCATACAACTCTCCTACAAGCTTGGATGAGGAGTGATCAAGGTCAAGGACATAGATGTTTGGCACTTTGTTCCACGAGACTGACGATCGAATTCAACTTCTCTCTTTTCTTCGTGTCTTTTATAGTTTAAACTTTCAAATGCAATAAACAATCGGCGTAACTTCTTGTGCGCGGCCGGTCTCCACATTAATAAAGTTCAACTTTCTCATATCTGTTCACTCTTTTATTTTCTGTTTTTCTTCTGCTCAAAATAAACGTTTTATAATGATGGTGATCCTGAACTGTAAAACATGTGCATAAATCATGGTGCATTACAATGATTACGAAATTCTTAAGAATCCCGGGAGAAGACAATTCCCCAAAGCCAGTTAACCATGGAGGAGAAAGCAACTACATCCACGATTGCTTCAAACCAGCAAAGTCAAGACCAACATGCACTCGGCCCGTGAGCTCCGCAATTCCAACAGGTTCCTCAGTCTCGAGTCATGAGTGTCGCGGGTGGGCTGAACCAGCAAAAATAAAAATAATATAATAAACAAGAGACAAACACAGTCATGCATTACATTCATCAAGCATATAAGAACAGTAGAAAATCATGCATTCATGCATAGACAAAAGAAGAAAACTCATTGCATTACATTCATCACACATAAAAACATGCATTCATCAGACATGGAAAATAATGATAGTAAAGTAAAGAAAAGAGAAATTCAGGCATTTGCATTTGCATTCATCATGAGAGAAAGAAAAGCAAAAAACATGTCATCCCATGTCATTGCATTTGCATCATATTAAGGTGTGCATTTCATTGCATTTGCATCCACACATAGAAAAATAGGAAATTTCTTTAACCAGCTATCTCAGCACATGAGGGTCGCCTAAAGTTGACCGCTTGTAGGGCTTTAGTGCTCGCCTTTATCCTTAGGGATTGGGTTGTATCTTTTAGGGCTTTAGTGCTCGCCTTTATCCTTAGGGATTGGGTTGTATCTTTTAGGGCTTTAGTGCTCGCCTTTATCCTTAGGGATTGGGTTGTATCTTTTAGGGCTTTAGTGCTCGCCTTTATCCTTAGGGATTGGGTTGTATCTTTTAGGGCTTTGGTGCTCGCCTTTATCCTTAGGGATTGGGTTGTATCTTTTAGGGCTTTGGTGCTCGCCTTTATCCTTAGGGATTGGGTTGTATCTTTTAGGGCTTTAGTGCTCGCCTTTATCCTTAGGGATTGGGTTGTATCTTTTAGGGCTTTAGTGCTCGCCTTTATCCTTAGGGATTGGGTTGTATCTTTTAGGGCTTTGGTGCTCGCATTTATCTTTAGGGGTTAGGTTGTATCTCATAGAGCTTATATGCTCGCCTCAGATTATAGAGCTTATATGCTCGCCCCAGATTATAGAGCTTATATGCTCGCCCCCCAGGTTATAGAGAGAGATAAAGGAAAGAAATAGAAAGAGAAAGAGAAAGCAAAAAGAGAAACAGAAAAAGGAGAAGTAGAATAGAAAAAGAAAGGAAAAGAAATAGAGAGCGCCCAAGCGCGCAAAAGAAAAGAGAGCGCCCAAGTGCGCAAAAGAGAGGTCTCACATCGTGTACGAGCAACGCGATGGACCGTAGCCCCATGCGAGGCGCAACGGAATAGTTGTATCAAGCCTAAGATACAGTGGGCCGTGGGTGATCGTATATCAGATTCGGGCTGTAACGATCCCCGGCGCTCGAAAGGCCAACAGAAAGAGCGTGCTCCTCAAAGCCACGTGCAAACTCGGATTCGCCAAGAGTTCGTTTAAGGATTACAGGTTTTAGGCAGCCTGGGCATTTTACCGCTTTCTTTATCACTTTCTTCATTTAGCGCTTTCCTTGCTTTTCGCGGCTAGTGTGCATTTTACCGCTTCCTTTATCGCTTTCTTCATCTAGACAAAAAGTATAATTTCTGAATGCTTCATCTCTATTTTACCTTCAAATATGTCTCGGCCAATTCATATTTCTTGGTAAAGTCCAAATGAGGAAAAGGAAAAAGAAAAAAGAAGAAAAACAAAAAGAAATTCGGGTTTCTCCAGGTAGACAAAATTGGTATAATTTCTGAATTCTTTATCTTCATTTTACCTCGGAATATGTTTCGGCCAATTCATATTCCTTGTTAAAATCCAGATAAAGAGGGGCAGCTGTCATACCCCAATTTTGTCCGGCTTAGGTCAAAACCCTAATTTCCAACCAAAAATAAATAAAACAAGTCTTAGCATTCATCCTAGAGGTTAGGAAGGGCATCATGCTTGCATCTTAGAAGTTTCAGAATGCATTTTAGGTTTAAAAAAGCATTGCATAGCATTTTAGAGCACTTTAGAGCATTTCTAGGGTTTCTAGGGTTTTTTTTTTAGCTTGAGGGGTATTTTGGTAATTTCGCCAAAAGAGGCGTAGTTTCTCATCATGCATGTATTTCTAAGGTTTTAGAGTCATTCAAAAGGTCTCAGATCATTTTTAGAGTGGAAATGAAGTTTGGAGCAAAATTAGGGTTTTTAGGACCAAAAGGGCATTTCGGTCATTTCACTAAAACCAATAGTTTCTCAGTAAAAATCACCATGCATCTCTTGAAGAATTTATTTGTGTCCAAATGAATGGAGTTGTGCATTTTCTTGTGCATCATTGGAATATTTTTGGCATAAAGTTTAGTTTTTGAACAAAAGGGCAAAATGGTCATTTCCTTTGGAATGGGGTCAACAAATCAATTTAGGGATTGGTGAGATCATAAAATTCAGAGCCCAATCATTGAAACATGGGACATAGCCCAAAATGGCATGAATTTAGAAGAATTATCTTAAAAGGAATAATCAATATTCTTTTGAATTTTGAAAGGTCAAGTATAGTCAATAATAAGACAGTTGCAATTCCACTCGCTCTCTAATCCCATGAGTTGCGCATATCAGCCCCTATCCCTTCATTTTTGATTTATTTTATTGATTGCAAATTGTGTTTAAATCATGGCCTTCCATTCAAACCTTGAGTGCAATCTTCACCCTTCATTTGAATTAAAATGGCACTCTTGTAATATGCTTCATAAGAAAATGCCTCTTGGTAATTAAGCTTATCCTCCACTCCCCTCCTTAACCTACGCCCTCCAGCCCTCTCTTTCCTCACTTTGTGCTTTCTAATTGCCCCTAATCCATGTGACATTTGATCTTGACCCTTGGTTCAAATTTTTGATGCAATCTTAGAGCACCATGGAGATAAAAGGACTTAGATGCCCTTAATGCTAAGTGAGCTCTATATATACCTTTCTATGATCAGCCCTTAGGATCTTTTGGCTCTCATTTTTCATTCTCTCTCAAAATTCTCTCCTCCTCCCTTCACTCTCCTCTCCTCTAAGGCCGAACCTCCTACCCCATTCTCCTCCTCCATTTTTTCAACTTTCATCCACCAAATCACTCCAAACTCATTCCATATTCATATATCTTCTTCCTTTCATCCTTAATCTCATTTTTACATCATCAAAGGGGCTGTTTCTTCAAGGTTTGTGTGGCTGATTGTTGGTGTTTCTTGAAGATTGTTGGTGATTTGTTACTCTTAATCTTCATTTCTACCCTTGTTTAGCTTGAAACTAAGGTATAATCTAAACCCTTTTGCATTTTCATCAATTTCTTTGCATCAAAACCCTTTTTCAACTTATATTTGCATTTCATAACATCATTAAAATGTAGATTAGGGGCTGTTGTGGGTGAGAGTTGGCATCTCACTCACTAAATAAATTGTTCTTGTGACTATGTGTTGATTATGCGTTGTTCTTGTGATTTGCTTTTTGTTCATGTGATCTTCACCAAATAAAAATATGTTTTCCTTTTCTTTTTGCTTCAACCTTGAGTTTAGTTCATAATCTTTGTGTTGTTCTTGTTTATTAGATGATTTGAAGTTGAATAATGCATGATTAATTGTGCTAATTTTGTGAAATAATGATGAACTATGCTTGTTGTTGAATTTTGATGTTTTGGACTTGAATCATGGGGGATAAGGGTTCGGTTTTGGGCTCTAATATTAGGGTTCTTGCTTGATTTTTGTTGTTCCTCATGTACTCATGTTTATCTATGTGTTTGGGTGAGTTTTGATGAAATAATTTGTTGATATTTGGTCAAATAAGGTTTCGGTTTCAAGCCAAGTTTTTAGGGTTTTTATTGCTTTTTCTTTTCTTTGATTTTTGCATGAAATAAATGTTGATTTGAATCACTATATGCTTCGGCCTTGTGGCCTTTTTTATGTTTCTTTAATATGCTTGAATCACAAAAATAATTGTTACCAAGTCTTGTAAAAATAAAATTGTTTCAAGGTTGTTTTGCTTTGCAAATTGTGATGTGAGTTAGGGTTGTGTTTTTGCTTTTAAAGCTTAGTTAAAAGGGGTATTAAAATGAGTTTTCTCAAGTTGTTTTGACCTAATTTGCTTGCCATTTATTGTTGGTTGATGATTGGCAATATGAGGCTCACTTGTGCTTTATGCACTTTAACCTAAGTGAGAGGATTGTCTAATATGATTCAATCCTATTCTTGTGCTAATTGTTTAATTGTTGATGATGTGCAAAGTGACCCTCACTTGTGCCTTGAGCACTAAAATCATAAGTGTGGATGATTGCTTCAAATGATTCAACTTGCTTTCACTTTCCAATGCAAGTTTGTGTCTATAATAGCTTGTGAATAATTTCTCTTAATTACTTTGAGCCTTGCAAATGAGGTGTTTTGTTTTAGGTCATTAATTTGTTTAAAGGTTTATGATTGGCAAGAGGAACCCCACTTGTGCCTTTGTGCACTTTATTCTAGTGTGGGTGATTGTTCAAAGTGATTCAACACAATCTATTGCTTTGATTAAAATTTTGGATATTGATTGTTAAGTAGTTTGTTTGAAAATTATATTAATGATTGATGATTGGCAAGAAGATTCATACTTGTGCATTTGTGCACTTAATTCTAAGTGTGAGGATTGCCCAAAAGGATTCAACATTTTTAATTCCATGATCATTAGATAATTTGTTTGCTTATGCTTGCCAATGATCATAATTGAGACAACTTCTTTTGTTTAAGTTTACAATTTCATTGTCTACTATCATATAGAATATTATCAATGCTTAGATGGCTTCACTTCCTTCCTTATATCTTCCATTAGATAAGAATTAAGATTAGATTAAGATTAGATTCTCTTGTGTTTGGTAGAAATGCTTGAATGTGGTGCTTACCTAACATCTTCCACTAGATGTCCATTTAGGTGCTATCTTGCCTATTTCTTGCATATTTTACTAAATACCCAATCCACCTTTCTCCCTTGCCTATCTAAGTATTATGATGTAATATGTATAGTTTAGACTTGACTTTTGTTTGCAAATTCAAATGTTGTCCTCAATTCATATTCAAATGTTCTACTTATTGTCAAAGATCTTTTTCCAAACTAAAATTAATGTTTCAAATCAAAAAAAATTTCCAAAAGCATCAAAAAAACCTAAAACAAAGCTAAGTATTATTAAAGATCACTCGCGCCGTTGCCGTTTGATTGCTAAAAATATTTATTTTAAAAAAAGAGTTAGTAATATGACCACTCTAAAACCGTTGTTTGTTTGGTCATCATGAACGCTCAATCCCATTTGAAAACCCTTTTTCCAAGTTATCAAAACATTCTTCAAAAATCAAATAAGCAAAACACTTTTCAAAAACCAACCTTCAAAACATCAAATCAAAATTAATTGTCATTAATAATCACTCGCGCCGTTGCCGTTTGATTGTTAGTGATGATTTCATTCTCGTGGGAATTAATAGTGCGGCCACTCTAAACCGTTGTTGTTTGGTCCTCACGAACGCTCCCCGCCAATTGCGAAAACCTTTTCAAATAATCAAAATAAAAACCGGTTGTCATTAATAGTCACTCGCGCCGTTGCCGTTTGATTGTTAGTGATGACCCCATTTTCAAAAAGAGTTAGTAGCGTGACCACTCTAAACCGTTGTTGTTTGGTCACCGTGAACGCTCAATCCCTTTGCGAAAAACTCTAAAAAAGGATTAAAAAACAAAAACCTTTTTCAAGACAAACAAGAACTACGTAGCTTTGAGTTCTCCATCGTACCGGGAGATACGTAGGAGCGGGCCATGTCTCGTCAAGCACTTTCCTAAAAAACCCTTTCTTTTCCCCATTCCGCAAATAAATAAAATTTTCATTAAGTTTTTCAATTCATTTTCAATAAGAAATAAAAGAAGCAAATTTAGGTATTTTCCAAATCAAACCCTTAACCACTCATTTAATTAAAGGTTCCCTCTCAGTAGAGAGGACGTGTGGGGTGCTAATACCTTCCCCGCGCGTAACCGACCCCCGAACCCAAATTTCTCGGTTTTCTAAGACCATCCGCTTTTCCAAAAAAAGGTTTTTCTAATACTTTCCTTAAATAAGTATTGGTGGCGGCTTCATTGTTTTTAAAAAGTTGTAAACGAATAAGGTTCTCCCTCGGGGACTTTTTCGGGCGCAACAAACTTGTGAGGGCTCAAAATTAACATTAACTTTAATTTCTGGCATAGATGGGGTGGAAATATATGCCCATAGAAGCCGAGTTAAGTAAGTAAAGTCACAAAATTTGGCAGAGAAAGAAGCGTCAAAGGAATCAATTTTGACAAGAAGACATACGTCTAAAAGATCATACTTACACGCCTACCAAAGACTTCAACAAGGGTTTGAAATATCGACCGTCAAGCGATCAACACTGATTGTGAGCAGTTATCAAATGTAGTTATTTTAGTCTTACGTGCAATAGTGATTAACAGGCGAATGTCGATTGCACAAGTCAGGCAAGTACTTCTTTTTTCTTTTTTCTATAAATAGTAGTTACTTCAATGTAATCAAGGTTGGATACTTAAAAATTTCCCCACATCTCACGCACATAGTAGATTAGTGGAATGACTCAAGTATACCCCTTCCAAACCTATACCTTTCAATGCAATTTTATCTGTTAAATTTATCCTAATTCGCTTTATCTTCTTTGCAGCTCAAAGTGTTCCTTTACATTTTCAGCCAATTTACTTTTATGCACTTTACATTCTTGTACCTATAAGTTTTTTGCATTTTTCTACTCTTAAGTCACACTTTTTCCTTCCTTTGTCGCGCCTCCCATTTCATCTTCTTTCCTCTCACACTTGCCACAACCACCCATCTCGATGAGAATCTTTGGTCTAGAGACTGATTCGAGTCTCGAGCGAACTTCAATTGTGCAATCGTTAGATTTCACACGAAATTATCATTTAACTAGTTCCGACTCCCGAGTTTTCTTGATTTTCTCGCTCTTTATTTGTTTTTAGATAATTTGGAAAAGACAAACCAAATTTCCCTGCCAACACAAAGCCGTTCCAAGCAATAATAAAAACTAAATTCTTATACAAATAACTCTATATACAAAGTTTTGGTAAAAAAAAAAAAACTCTATATACAAAGTACGATTGGAACTCTCTACGATCCACTTCCCTCTCCTCATCCCCACCCACAAAAACAACAACAACTCAACTGTCTCCACATACATAGAAAAAAAGTTGATGGCATGAATGTTAAGATATTGGCAAGTGTACCAAATCGTGCAAGTAATAAAACCGTGAAATACTTAGGATATCGCCCTCAAGGATCGAACTAAATTACTAATTACGCTAACAACGACTAATATGAACCAAATTTAAATAAGGGTTTGTTTGAAATGGTTTGAGCTATGAAGCTCTAAAGTAAGCAGTAAAGTCTTTTTGAGTTTTTCTAAATAATAGAACAAGAATGCGTTTAGGATAATACTATAGAAAAGCTGCTAGGGATGAACTACTAGTAACTTCGCACCATTGTCGTGATTTGATTTGAAGGGTAAACTCTTTCTCTACTTATTTTGCTATCAATCCCTACTCATTCACTAATTTCTATTCCTAGATTGATTAGTTCTTTGTCGATAGATCGAACCCGTAATTCCTTAAGTGATTCTAACCACGACAAGCATTTACAACGAGGTTGCAATATACAACAACCATAGATTATTCCTAAGCTATGAATCGAAGGTATAGAATCTCAAACATTCAAAGATAAAACTTCCGTTTCATAATTCGAACAAGCGATCATTGTATAAATTTCCCAACAATACAAAGCATTAAGCACAGAAATTCTATACGCAAAATAGTAGAGAGTACGATATAAATAAATTCTAAACCATCGACAATGGTGCTACATCACAATTAATCCATCCCTAACATGATGAGATTAGCTACACATGATAAAAAGAGAGAAAAAGGGAGAACACTACAAAAAAAACGGGATTTAGCGTCGGTTGAAATTGGGGTTTAGCGTCGGTTGTAACTGACGCCAAATGGACTTCCATCGGTTCCAAAACCGCCACTAAAAATGGTGCCACTAGACCGAACAGCGTCGGTTTCTGCAACCGCCGGAAGTCCATTTAGCGTCAGTTACAACCGACGGTAAATTTGGAAATTGACTGACGTTATTTCTACTTTAGCGTCAGTTACAACCGACGGTAATTGTGAAAGTGAGTGACGTTATTTCAACTTTAGTGTCAGTTGCAACCGACGGTAAAGATGAAAGTTGACTGACGTTATTTGTACTTTAGCATCTGTTCCAACCGACAGTAAATCAGAAAGTTGACTGTCATTTTTCTTTTACTTTAGTGGCGGTTTGAACCACCAAGAAGCATTGTTTTTTAGTATTTATTTTATTTTTAGTATTCATTTATAGCTATACAAGTAAACATTTTTAGGAACTCAAAATTACTTTAAACTACATAATAATATAATAAAATTAACTTAACAAGAGAATAACTCAAAGTAGCTCTTGAATAATAACAACATGACAATGTAATTGATACCATATGAGTATAAGTAGAAGTTAACAATAACCCAAAGTAGTCCTAACAAGATAATAACAATAGCTTTATAAAGTAGCTCTTGTTATAACAAGATAAAAATTTAACAAATAGCTCTCTAAAGTAGCTCTTGTTAACAAGATAACAATTTCACAAGTAGCTCTCACATATTACATATCAAAATAAGCATGTATTACATTGCAAAATAAGCATTAAGCATAAAAGTCCCTTCAAGGCTGGCAATTGTTGTTAGTTGATGATGAAGAGTGACCACCAACAATTTGTGGTTGCTACAACAATAGAAACAAAAGAATAATGTCATGTAAAATAATTTATTAAAGAGTTAAAAGAAATCAAGTAAAAGTGAGAGCATATTACAATAAAATTAAGAAGTGGAACAGGTACGGGCTCCGATGACTTTGTGAGAAGTCCAGCAAGTACTGATGCTATCATCTTCAAGGTTTCATCTTTTATCTTTGATTCACTCTTCAACTCAACAATTTCATTTTTAAGTTGTTGCACTTCACCTATATTAAGGAAATATAGAAATATCAATACCGCATACATTTTTCCAGCACATTAAAGTGAGAGTATAGAAAGCTTTCCACCTATACCAGAAGCTGAAAATAAAGGTGCTCTTCATGAGGTTGTGGCATTTACAAGTCCAATAAAAGGGTCATATAAAGAAGTATTATTGGAGAAAGGGAAAAAAGAGAATCATAAAATGCCACACACACCCAATTGATACTCGGGTGTATTGCGTTGCAATTTGATCCAGGATTTATCCATCTCTAACTATAAGCATATGCAATCAATTAGAGAATAACCAATAACAAGGATATAATATGAGTATCAGTGCCTAATTGAACAGAATGTTTCAAAATATAATTATCATGAGAAATATAATTATGTTTACTACATGCTAGTAAGGTAGAGTATGACTAGAAGTAGGAACACGTGGAAATAAATTCAAACAAAGAAAGAGAATATAACTATGTTTACCACATGCTAGTAAGGTAGAGCCCTGCCACTCACCAAAATCTTTCAAAGTGAATGCTATCATAGATAACAAAGAAGGAGAAATATAACTATGTTCTCTACACCAGCACTGCATAGCTACTAGTCTATTTTTCTACACACTTCACAAAAGTAGTCAAGATCAAAACAAAAGATAATTAAAAAAAATAGGAACAAAAGAAACCTATTCATAGCAGCCAAGGGGCAAGAACAGATTTCCAACAAGCTTGCTATCAAAAACCCAAATTTCCAAAAGCCCTTCAAGAACAGAAACCTCAAGAAAGAGAAACAAAACAAATAGGAGAGCAAGGACCAAAGGGAACCAACCTCAAGAAAAGGAAGTAGGAGCTGCTGGCGTTGGCGGAGCAGCAAGTCCACAAGTAAGAGATGAGGTTTTCTGGCGGAGCAAGCCTATCATAGCAGTTAAATCAATTCTCGCCACTAACAAAAATCAACCTCATTAAGAACATTTCATACAAGTCACAAAGAAGTCAACCATGACATATCATAGTAGCACCAGCAACCTTAAACTAGTTGAGTACATGAACAACAAAATGTGAAATTCATATTGGCAGGATCTATAAATAAAGACTGCATACACACACAGTAGGGAGACAAAACAATATGTCCACAATCATGCTTACCGAAAGACTAGAGCATTGGGAGGTCAATAAAGAAATCCACTATATTAGTGATATTAGTGATACTAGTTCAGTGATTAAGATTTCCATAAAAAAGTAAGGGCTATCTCTCTATCATCATTATTATGATTACTCTATATTCTATTCTATAAGCCACTGCTAGATTTTCTTCATAGAATAGAATAGAATAGAAATTGAAACACTCACTCCCAATTGATACTCCTTTTCTTTCTTAAACATCAAAACAAAAACAAAGGGCTTTGGCTTCCCCTGCATCCTGTCTTTTCTCTTCCCTTCCCTTCACTTCCCTTCCCTCCCCTACTGAAGTAAGATTTGGCAACATTTTTAGATAAAATAAGCTTGTGCCACGTGTCAGCTCGAGATTGGCCAGAATTCAAAAGTCTGTTTATTCGGTTGGAAAGGAAGCTTGGCGCCAAAGCTTGGATTCAACTCGGTTTATATAGATTTTTATTCTGTTGTAATCTGCAACGTTTTGTAACTGATTCAAGGGATCGAGAGCGAGTGAAACACGGGAATTCAGGGCATAGGGAAGTGAGGGGGTGATCTATCGGGTGTTCTTGACATTGTTGTTCATCTCAAAGCTTCAAAGATTAATGCAATAAGAATTAAGCGGTTGCTTAATTCCCCAGACGTAAGTATCATCTGATACTGAACTGGGTAAACACTTTTTGGTGTTGTGTGTTTTCAATTTCGTTTAATTTCGCTTGATTCGAGTTTTTCCCCAATTCTGGAAAATTAGGGTTCATAATTCTAATTAGATTCAATCTTGCTTAATTGGTATAATTGACCAATCAATTAGCTACCATAGGTCTTTGCGATAGTTCTTGAGTTAGATTCCACGCAATTTCGGGCTTGATTTTCAACAATTGGTATCAGTAGCGTCGTTGAGAGAATCAAGATTCCATGGAAATGGCTAAGTACAACATAGAGAAGTTTACTGGCAGGAATGATTTCGGTTTATGGAAGATGAAGATGCGTGCAATGCTAGTTCAACGAGGACTTGAAGATGCTCTTGAAGGTGAGGACAAACTACCCGATTCTTTATCTCATCAAAGAAAAGAAAGACATAATGAACAAGGCATACAGTGCAATCATTCTGTGTTTGGGTGACAAAGTTTTGAGGGAGATATCCAAGGAGAAATCCGCTGCTGCAATCTGGTTAAAGCTTGAAAGCTTGTATATGACAAAATCTTTGGCTAACCGTCTCTATCTCAAACAAAGATTGTACACATTCAAGATGCAACAAGGAACCTCAATTGTGGATCACATTGATGAGTTCAATAAACCGATATTAGACACGGAAAATATTGATGTAAAGATTGAGGATGAGGACCGAGCACTCTTGCTAATAAGATCATTGAGCAAACCATATGATATTCTTGCGATACTCTCATTTATGGGAGGGAATCCATCTCTCTCGAAGAAGTTCAGTCTGCTTTGATGTTAAAGGAACTGTCTAAGAGAAAGGATGTGAAAGAAAGTGATCAAGATGAGAACTTGATGGTGAGAGGCAGAAGTGACAAGAGAGAGGGGGAAAGGAAAGAATAGGAGTAGATCAAAATCTAAACCTAAGCATAATAGATGCTATATATCTCAGTAAAGAAGGACACTTCAAGAAGAATTGTCCCGAAAAGAAAGGTGGTAAGAAAGGTAGCAATGAAGATTCGGAGATGCTTCCATTGCATCGAGATGGATATGACAATTGTGAAGTCCTGTGTGCACAAGGTGACAATTGTGAAATTCTAGGCAAGCTGAAGAGTCGATGAACCGGATGATGAATGGTGTGAGGCATTGGTTCTTCATGATGATGAGAGAGTTGAATCAAACTCTACTGCATCAACTTCTGGTGAAGATGAATGGATACTTGACTCAGGTTGCTCCTATCACATGTGTCCAAGAAGGGATTGGTTTGTTGATTACAAGCCATTCAAAGGTGGAAGGGTGATGATGGGAAACAACAAGAGGCTGTGAGGTGATTGGAATAGGATCTGTCAAGCTGTTACTGAGTGATGGCACAGTGAAGATGTTGACCAATGTAAGGCATGTTCCTGAGTTAAAGAGATCATTGATTTCACTAGGAACACTTGAAGCTGTTGGCTTCAGTTTCAAAGGAGAAGACTCAACTTTGAAGATCATGAAGGGCTCAAGAGTTGTGATGAAAGGTACAAGGAGAAAGAACAACTTGTATGCTCTAAAGGGAACCACAGTGGTCGTGAATTGAATGCGGTCAGTTCAAAGGAAGATAAAACACTCACATGGCATCAAAGACTTGGCCATATGAGTGAGAAAGGCTTAAAGGAACTTGACAAGCAAGGTTTACTAGGTGGAGACAAAATTGAAAAGCTGGAATTTTGTGAACACTGTGTGTTTGGCAAGCAAACAAGGGTTAAATTCTCAGTTGGAGTACACAAGCGGAAGAAAAGGCTTGGATACATCCACTCGAGATCTCTGGGACCTTCAAAGACTCCAACACATGGAGGTAAGAGGTATTTCATAACTTTTACTGATGACTTTAGTAGGAAAGTTTGGATCTACCTATTAAAAACAAAAGATGAGGCATTTCAAACCTTTGTTGATTGGAAGAAAAGGGTTGAAACTCAAAGTAACTTGAAAGTTAAGGCACTTAGGACTGATAACGGGTTAGAATTACAGAATGAAGAGTTTAATAGGTTACAGTAAAGATAATGGAATCTATAGGAACTATACTGATTAGAAATACACCTCAACAAAATGGTTTAGTGAAAGATTAAACCGAACAACGCTAGAAAAGGTTAGGTGTATGTTATCATGTGCTAAGTTGTCAAAATCCTTTTGGGAGAGAGGTTATTAACACCGCATGTTACCTAGTAAATAGGAGCCCTCCACTTGCACTTAACTTCAAGACACCTCAAGAGGTGTGGGCAGAACAGCGCCAAAACTTAATCACTGAGAGTATTTGGGTGTCCTGCATATTTTCATGTTAATGAAGGAAAACTAGAACCTAGAGCAAAGAAAGGACTATTCATGGGCTATCCCGATGGAGTAAAAGGATATAGAATTTGGTCTATTGATGAGAAAAAATGTATTATCGGTAGAGATGTGACTTTTCAAGAGTCAATGAATGTGAATGGTTCTAAAACCGGTGAGGCTCTGTGAGCCAAGTGTGGAAAACAATGAATTCCAACTTGAGGTGGAGTTAAACCACAAGCAAGACAATAATGTAACAGTGAAAGTATAGTTAGTGATCAAGCTATGCAAGATATGCAAGGTGATTCAAGTTCGAATCGGATAACAATGAACCGTAAAATGAATACCGCTGTGTAGAGAGCAGAGAAAGAAGACAAATAAGACCTCCCGGAAAGTTTAGAGATGAAAGCGACCACTTTTATGCTCTCTAAACAACTGCTGAATGTGTTATGAATGAAGAACCAAGTTCCTATCATGAAGCATTAGCAAGTAAACACCACAAACAAAGGGCTTTCTTCAAGCTATGGAGGAAGAAATTGAAGCTCTGCACAAAAATGAGACACAGGATTTGGTGAATAAACCATCCGTGTGAAGCTTGTGGGGTGTAAATGGATATACAAGAAAAAGGAAGGTATGACAGAGAAGGATCCACCTAGATTCAAGGCTAGGTTGGTAGCAAAGGGTTATACACAAAGAGAAGGGATTGACTATTCTCGAGATATTTTCTCCAGGTTGTGAAACACACTCAATTAGAGTTCTCTTATCTCTAGTTGTGCATTTCAAATGGATCTAGAGCAATTGGATGTGAAAACGACCTTTTTACATGGTATTCTAGAAGAGAAAATATACATGGTTCAAACCAAAGTGGATTTGAAGCAAGAGCAAGGAAGAGTATGTATGTTTGCTAAAGAAATCTCTCTATGGTTTGAAGCAATCCCTCGACGATGGTATAAAAGGTTTGATTCATACATGATGGACATTAAATTCAATAGAAGCAATAGTGATAGTGTGTGTACTACAAAAGGCTAGATAATAGCAACTACATCTATCTATTGCTCTATGTGGATGACATGTTAATAGCTTGTAAAGATAGTTACGAAATTTCAAAACTCAAACTACTCCTAAACAAGGAATTTGACATGAAGGATCTTGGCAAAGCAAGCAAGATCCTAGGAATGGAAATAAGCGAGAAATATTCAAAAGCAAAGCTTAAGTATAACTCAACAAGGTTATGCAAGGAAAGTGGTTGATGTGTTTAGCATGATGAAGCTAAAAGCGCAAAGTTGCCTATTCACGCTCATTTCAAGCTTTCTCAAGAAGATTGTCCTTCATCGATGCGAGAAAAGAGGCAAATGGATCAAACACCCTATGCTAGTCTTTGTTGGTAGTCTCATGTACACAATGGTGTGCCTGAGCTGATTTGGCTTATGCTCTAAGCTCAGTCGGCAGTACTTGTCCAATCCAGGCAAGAACATTGGTCTGTTGTTAAATACATTCGAGGTACTTGAATGGAACAACAAATGTAGTCTTCAATACGATGAAGGATCCGGAGATTCGGTGGAGTAGAAGGGTATGTGGATCTTGATTTTGCGGTGATCGAGATAAAAGAAGATCCTAGCGGTTATGTGTTCACCTTGTTTGGAAACACAATTAGTTGGAAAGCATCACTTCACATGTTGTTGCCTTCTATCCACGATCAAGTGAGTACATTGGTATTACTGAGGCCGTGAAGGAAGCTATGTGGTTGAAGGGATTGGTAAATGAATTGGGAGTTAAGCAAGAGCGGTGTTGATGTATTTTGTGACAACCAAAGTGCCATTCATCTATCTAAGCGAGAATCATGCTTATCATGAAAGGACAAAACACATCGACACAAGGCTACATTGGATCGAGGATGTTATCTCTCAAGGTCTTGTGAAGATTAAGAAAGTTCACACATCTCAAAACCCAAAGTGATTTCATCACAAAGGTTGTTCCTCAAAGCAAGTTCAAGTATGCTTGAATTTGTTGAATGTTAGTTAATTCCAAATGAAGATTTGAATTAAGTCACGCCGTATAGTTCTTATTGCAGAGGCTAAAGTGTTGCCAAGGTGGAGATTGAAGTAAGATTTGGCAACATTTTTAGATAAAATAAGCTTGTGCCACGTGTCAGCTCGAGATTGGCCAGAATTCAAAAGTCTGTTTATTCGGTTGGAAAGGAAGTTTGGCGCCAAAGCTTGGATTCAACTCGGTTTATATAGATTTTTATTCGTTGTAATCTGCAACGTTTTGTAATCGATTCAGGGATCGAGAGCGAGTGAAACACGGGAATTCAGGGCATAGGGAAGTGAGGGGGTGATCTATCGGGTGTTCTTGACATTGTTGTTCATCTCAAAGCTTCAAAGATTAATGCAATAAGAATTAAGTGGTTGCTTAATTCCCCAGACGTAAGTATCATCTGATACTGAACTGGGTAAACACTTTCTGGTGTTGTGTGTTTTCAATTTCGTTTAATTTCGCTTGATTCGAGTTTTTCCCCAATTCTGGAAAATTAGGGTTCATAATTCTAATTAGATTCAATTCGATTCAATCTTGCTTAATTGGTATAATTGACCAATCAATTAGCTACCATAGGTCTTTGCGATAGTTCTTGAGTTAGATTCCACGCAATTTCGGGCTTGATTTTCAACACCTACCTTTCTCTTCCCTCTACTTGAAATTTCCATAGTTAAAGGTAAAAGTTTAACATCCTCAGCTTTGAAGTTCTGAACTAGATGACTACTAATAAGACATTAACATTCCTCTTAACAAACAAGAATCAGCAACAGTTTAACTATGATCAACAACACAAGAGTTAATTAGTACAGAAAATCAAAGTTTTTATTATAAAGAAATGCTTGCACTTGCATCAGAGTAGTTAATTAATATTTTCAAACCTAAAACACTGACATCACACACAAAAACAAGATTACAGCAACAAGCATCAACACAAACCCACATTAAAATTAATCTAGTTAAAAGCACCAAATCACCAAGAAACAAACATGTCATAATGACTGCAATGGATCAAGAAATCAAGAACAGCAAAACCTCACAAACAATAAATTGTGAACATCAACCAATAAAATAGAAAGCAAGCTTTGAAGAGTTAAATTGTGAGTGTAAAGAGAAAGAATAAATGATTAAAGTTAGAAATAAGTAACCGGAGTTACCAATAAATCAGTATTTCGAAAGTGCAAGACAAGATGGTTTACTTCGTTACAATTCCTCTTCCGGTGAAACCCATCCTTACGTTCGTGCAAATGGAGATCGTGACCTTTACGCTATTGTTCATTTCAACAAACCTGTTCTCAGATTTCCAAAAGATTTTCAAGAACAGAAACCCTAGAAAGAGAAACCCAACAAACAAGGAAGAAATGGACCAAAGGGAACCAACCTCAAGATTAGCTGCAGGTTTTGGTGCGCAGCTCCTTTCACGGAGGAAACCTTTCACAGAGATCTTTGGTGGAGTAGAATCTTCCTTAGGGTTTCTTCTAATCTTCTTTAGAGAAATGGTTTGTGGGAAGTAAGAGAAAGGGTTTGTGGAAAGTTACAGAATACATTTTGCGGGAATTGAAGGAATTTACGTTTGCGGGAAACGAAATAAGGAAGGTTTGTGCGCTAACAAGTTTTTGGAATACCGTCGGTCGAATTTGGCATACCGGCGGTTGCCAACCGACGGTAAATCCCGGTTAAAAAAGCTAAAAAGGCTTACCTAGCGTCGGTCGTAAACGACTGACGTTAATCAGGTGACACTAAATCCCTTTTTTCTTGTAGTGGAATTACAAGTTGATGATGAAGATGAATGCATCAGAAGCCTCAATCCTTGTTCCCAAGTCTTGATTCTTCAATAGCCGTCAGCTCCAATGAGTTCTCTTTCGTCTCCTAGGGTTCCAATTCGTCAAAAAGTGAGAAGATCCCCCAAAAACGCGTCCAAATGCGCTTAAAACGTGTTTCTGCGCAATTTTGCGCTTCACTGGCGCTTCCAGCGCCACTTACGTGCCACTCTGCATGAGTGTTCCTGCCAATCCGCGCGCGACTCGCGCTCCCAGCGCACTCCAATCCACGCAATCCACGCAACTTCGCGCTCCCGCCTCGCCATCCAGCGCCACTCTGCTGATTCCTCCCTGACATTGCACTATTGAGTCCATTTGCCTGCACTGCTTTGTTCTTCAATTCCACCTAGTCCCTGGGCATAAAAACACAACAAAACCCAGCATAAACACTGCATAGCAAATAAATCTCAAATAGAACAACTCATTAATTTTCTCCTAACAATTTCCATTCATTCATCAAATTATCAAGTAAAATTCCCCTTTTTCGCAGTGAAAAACATCATGTGATGGGGATTCATCACAACCCCCAACTTGGACATTTGCTTGTCCTCAAGCAAAGACAAGACAATATCAACACCAGATAACATGCAATCAATGGTGAATCCCTTTCTAAACAAGACAATCCGAACAATCAAAAGACAAGTTGAGCAGCAACTTTCAGACTGGTCACTCAATTTACAACCCACACGTGGTACTCTTACTAGCATAATCTTGCTCAATAGTGCGTGTGTGACACTTAACTCAGTTGGACCATAGCTAGTTTCAAAATGTATTCACCTAAAACTAGAGGGTTTCCTTCCGAGAATGCCAAAGATGGTTCAAAATATAGGGTAGATTAACGTTTCCACATAAAGATCAAGGGGTTTCAAGCACAACAAAGGGTCTTAAATAGGCATTTCAGATTAGACCAGAGCACTAACTATTACCACACACACATTACACACGCAACACAACTACGCACATTTGTTTTTGGGCTGCAACCCCTTTCATTACATTGGTGTTTGGATTTGATCAACATTTGCTTTGGGACATTGCAAAGAATTATCGCTTTAAACAACACAACACGGCATACACTTTAGCGTTACGGGTAGACGCTACAGTGCTGCACACACGCACCCCGACACACACGGCATACACTATAGCGTTACGGGTAGACGCCACAGTGCTGCACACACACATTAACACACACGGCATACACTATAACGTTACGGGTAGACGTTACAGTGCTGCACACACGCACCTAATGCACTGATCATCCTACAATCATCATGCCCAGCCTTAATACAACTGATGCACCCCCAACTTAGCTTCTACAACTACCCTAAATTTTTAGTAAAAATTTGGCGACTCCCATGGTCCACCACACTAGCTTAGCTGCCCACATCTCTAGGATCACTAAGTTCCACTGGTTAGTGTTTTAAGTGTGGAAGCAAGATTGTACTAATTTGATCACCACAGGGGTACTATTCGCTCAATTCTTACCGAGTCATCACTAAGTTTGCTCAACTGTCTCTTGTTAAAAGAAAACACAAAATTTAAGCAGGAAATTCACCATATGATTGCATTTTATTCCTAATACTGACGATAGGTCCTCCCCCCACTTAAACACAGCAGTGTCCTCACTGATTGATTTAGGGGAAGACCTATTTACTAAAACCAGGACACAAACAAAAATAAAATGACATAACAGAAACTAATTGAAAGGAAACATCAAAGTTCACAATCAAATAATACAAGACAAGGAAATAAAGGAGAAGGGATAGAACAATACCTCACATGGGTTGCCTCCCAGGAAGCGCTTCTTTAACGTCACTAGCTTGACGTTACCTCGAATTTTAAGGGTCGCTTAAAACTGAGGCCAGCTTCTCACTTTCCACCACTTCGCCAAGGTATGGCTTCAGCCTCTGCCCATTGACCATCCAACTTCTTTTTGAGGAAGGTTCCTCCAATTCGATTGCTCCTGGCTTGAATTCTCTTTTTTGGATCTTCTTGTCATGGCATGCTTTGACTTTCTGCTTGTACAACTTTGAGGATTCATAAACTTGCAACCTCATTAACTTCTCCTCTTCCAATCTAGTCAAGGAACTACTACTGATAGCTGGATGAAGATCATCATCCGCAAGGAAAACATATTTCAAATGAGGGGGGAGTTGTTTCAATTCAGGAATCTTTTTCTCGGGACTCTCCCCCCTATCTAGCTCTTCTTTTTTCTTGAAAACTCTTTCTACCTGAGAAGCTTCACATTGCATAATACAGTCTTCTATCTCACTTCCCAAGTTCTCATCAGCCTCTTCACTAGAATTCACAATTACCTTCTCTAAGGGAGGAGATGGTAATTCTTGTTTAAAAATTTCTTGCACAGAGTTTTCCATCACATGCACCCTAAAACACTGCCCTTTGTCATCCGGATGGCGCATAGCTTCAAAGACATTAAAAGTAACCTTCTCATCTTGGAACCTCAAGATTAACTTACCTTGTTGTACATCAATCAGGGCTCTCCCAGTGGCTAAGAATGGTCTACCAAGGATAATGGGAACCTCGGCATCTTCCTCCATGTCAAGAACTACAAAGTCCACCGGAAATAGAAATTTGTCGACTCTTACCAGAACATCTTCTAAAACTCCATAGGGATATTTGATGGATCGGTCAGCAAGTGTCAGCGACATTCGAGTGGGCTTTACCTCACCACCACCCAGTCTCTTCAGCATAGACAATGGCATAAGATTAATACTGGCCCCCAGATCACAAAGAGCTTTGCCAATGGCTATGTCGCCAATTACACATGGAATGGTGAAGTTTCCTGGATCTTTCATTTTCTGAGGGAGCTTCCTCTGGATTATAACACTGCACTCCTCATTCAAAGCCACTGTTTCGTCCTCCTTGAATTTCCTCTTCTTTGTCAAAAGCTCCTTCATAAATTTGGCATACATGGGCATCTGTTCTAGAGCTTCTGCGAAGGGTATATTGATTTGTAGTCGCTTGAAAACCTCCATGAACTTAGAAAACTGCTCATCTTTTTTATTTTTCTTGCTAGCATGAGGATACAGTAACTTCACTTGCGGAGGAGGTGCCTTGAGTTTCTCTTGTACCTGCACATCAAAGAGCAAATTGTTTTCGTTAGGGTTAGACTTCACACCTTCTTCACTTTCTTTCCTCAACTCATTTTCAACTTCTCCATTTTTTTCATTTTCATTCTTTTCACAATTTACCACAGGAGCCGGCAACTCCCGACCACTTCTTAGAGAGATAGCCTTAGCAGTTTCATTCCTAGGATTGTCAATCAGTATTAGTGAGAAACCATCATTAGATGATCCAAAGAAGTTTGCTTTGATAATCGCCAATTTGAGTCTCAAGATTCTTTATGGAAGCTTCATGATTCTTTTCCATATTCTTCATAGCTTGGTCTTGAGATTGAAAGGTCATTTTTGTCATTTGCATAAACCGAGTCAACGCTTCCTCCACGGAGATGGCCTTCTTTGTTCTTGACTAGGTTCTTTGTCGATGATGTGACCTGCGATATCATTATTCTTCCAAGAGAAGTTGGGATGATTCTTCCACCCAGATTGTAGGTGTCGAATAAGGGTTTCCCACCTTGCTTCGAAAGTTGTCCATATAATTAACTCATTTCACTTTATTATCTCCATGAGTTGCACAATCCCCTCACGAGCATTTCGCCATTAATAATTACATGCCCCGTTTGCACCGCTTGAGCGGTTGCGGGAGTTTGAGATCCTCTTGCAGCGAGTAGCGGCTAGCCGCTTAGTAAGACTTCAATTTGGAGTGACATTACCTTTTGTTGAGCCAACACAAAGACTATTAGAATCCAACTCTAACATCCCTTTCTTCACTGTGGCACCCTATCATTTTGAATTTTGTACTCATTAGAGGCCATATGCTCCACTAACTGCCTTGCTTCCTCTGCAGCTTTAGTACCCAAAGACCCTCCAAATGAGGCATCTAACATCATCCTTGTTTGAGGTCGCAAACCATGACAGAAAAGTTTGCAATCAAGAAAGTCATCAATACCATGCCTGGGACATCTTTTTAATAACAGTTTGAACCTTTCCCAAGCATCATAAAGCGACTCACCATCTCCTTGCTCAAAATTTGATATTTCAACCCGTTTCTTGATGAACTTAGAAATTGGAAAGAATCTTTCTAAGTACTTGCTCTCTAGATCACCCCAATTGTTACCGCCTCTGCTTGGATAGTGTTTAGCCAATCCTTAGCTCTACCAATCGAG
Source organism: Oxytropis ochrocephala (assembly GCA_020916435.1). Classification (NCBI taxonomy): domain Eukaryota; kingdom Viridiplantae; phylum Streptophyta; class Magnoliopsida; order Fabales; family Fabaceae; genus Oxytropis; species Oxytropis ochrocephala. The sequence continues at coordinate 111,623,915 of CM037089.1, forward strand.
AATATGGAAAGAGACGCAACTTTTACGGTCGTCGTCGATCACTCCGCGAGATTTGTGGACCCACAAATTTCATAGAATTGAAATAAGTGTTGATTTGGATCTTGACATCGAGACCCGCAGAATTGTTCTCGATTTCAAGGCAGTGAGGATCGAAGACTTGATCTCAAATGCTACAGCCCCCACAGGTTGGAAGGTGTAAGCTTGGACGCCTTGGTTCCTGTTCCCAAAGTCGCCTAGAGTGCGCCTTGGTGGTGGTGGATTTTCTCCCATGTTTTGAGTTAAAGTTGGTTGCACAGAAGTTTCACCGGTTGTTGCTTGTTGCTCACTTTGTTTCCTTAACTGGGCTTGCTTTCTATTAGCTCTAGCAATTTTCTCAATCTCCGGGATGAAGAGTAAATCTTTAGGATCTACTGTTCCACGCATACACTGAGAAAACAGGAAACTCAACCAAGCGTCAAAGCAAACAGTGTAATAAAGTAAATAAATATAAGAAAAAGGAAAAGAAAACTAAAAACAACTAAAATATATACGGGTTCGAATTAGCAGTTGCCTTCGAAATAATTAGTAACTTCATTTCGATCCCCGGCAACGGCGCCAAAAACTTGTTAAGATATTGGCAAGTGTACCAAATCGTGCAAGTAATAAAACCGGTAAGTACCGGGATATCGTCCTCAAGGATCGAACTAAATTACTAATTACGCTAACAACGACTAATATGAACCAAATTTAAATAAGGGTTTGTTTGAAATGGTTTGAGCTATGAAGCTCTAAAGTAAGCAGTAAAGTCTTTTTGAGTTTTTCTAAATAATAGAACAAGAATGCGTTTAGGATAATACTATAGAAAAGCTGCTAGGGATGAACTACTAGTAACTTCGCACCATTGTCGTGATTTGATTTGAAGGGTAAACTCTTTCTCTACTTATTTTGCTATCAATCCCTACTCATTCACTAATTTCTATTCCTAGATTGATTAGTTCTTTGTCGATAGATCGACCCGTAATTCCTTAAGTGATTCTAACCACGACAAGCATTTACAACGAGGGTTGCAATATACAACAACCATAGATTATTCCTAAGCTATGAATCGAAGGTATAGAATCTCAAACATTCAAAGATAAAACTTCCGTTTCATAATTCGAACAAACGATCATTGTATAAATTTCCCAACAATACAAAGCATTAAGCACAGAAATTCTATACGCAAAATAGTAGAGAGTACGATATAAATAAATTCTAAACCATCGACAATGGTGCTACATCACAATTAATCCATCCCTAACATGATGAGATTAGCTACACATGATAAAAAGAGAGAAAAAGGGAGAATTACAAGTTGATGATGAAGATGAATGCATCAGAAGCCTCAATCCTTGTTCCCAAGTCTTGATTCTTCAATAGCCGTCAGCTCCAATGAGTTCTCTTTCGTCTCCTAGGGTTCCAATTCGTCAAAAAGTGAGAAGATCCCCCAAAAACGCGTCCAAATGCGCTTAAAACGTGTTTCTGCGCAATTTTGCGCTTCACTGGCGCTTCCAGCGCCACTTACGCGCCACTCTGCATGAGTGTTCCTGCCAATCCGCGCGCGACTCGCGCTCCCAGCGCCACTCCAGCGCCAATCCACGCGCAACTCGCGCTCCCAGCGCCAGTCCAGCGCCACTCTGCTGATTCCTCCCTGACATTGCACTATTGAGTCCATTTGCCTGCACTGCTTTGTTCTTCAATTCCACCTAGTCCCTGGGCATAAAAGCACAACAAAACCCAGCATAAACACTGCATAGCAAATAAATCTCAAATAGAACAACTCATTAATTTTCTCCTAACAATTTCCATTCATTCATCAAATTATCAAGTAAAATTCCCCTTTTTCGCAGTGAAAAACATCATGTGATGGGGATTCATCAATGAAACTCCATATATATGGAAACAAAACCCTAAATTCACATTAACCAAAATTCATCAAGAGCTACTAGAACTGCCTCTAGTTGGTTATATTTATCACATTAAACAAACTTAAATTCACCACCAATATGATCCATGTAACGAAGAAGATGCATATTAATACAAGCGTGAGGGATAATAGTTGACAGGGAAATAAGAAACTACAATTGGAGCTGCTTTTGATTTTGGTTTGCTCTTTGTTTTCTCTAAAGAAGAAGAATATTTGGATTGAGATTTTTCATCATAATCAGAAACTTGAGATGATGAGTGAGAAGAAAAACATTTGAAGAATGATGACATCAAGGCAAAGATTGATGTTTAATTGAAATTGAAATGGAAATAGATTATGTTGGTGAGTGTACAAGATGGTCCATGGACTATTTATAGCGTTACATTATAAGAAAGATATAAGAAGGAAGTAATCATGTTCATTGGACCATTTGGTTATATGATGTGACAACATGAAAAAATCTTGGGGGTCTTTTGTGGCTGCTTTTGGGATCCTTAATTTGGATCTTATAACCGAACCTTCATGAAGGTTAAAAATTCAATCCACATTATAGGATTTTGACATTACGGTAATGCCTAAAATTTCAACGTTTAAAAATCGTTGTCTTAGATAGCAATAGCAACGTTTTTTTGCCACTGTTGTTTATTCAATTTTTTTTATTAGTGATGAAACCTGTTGCCTTAGATAGCAATGACAACGGTTTTTTTACCATTATTTATCTAATTAGTTTAGAAATAACAAAATTAATTTTTAAAATAAATTTTAGAATTTAATTCGGTTTATATATATTAATATAAAAGAAATTGAAAAATAAAAAAACTCAGTTCAGAAGTCTCTGCCACAGGGGGCGACTTCTGCACTTTAAAAGAAAATTGCACAAATGCAGTGTAGAAGTCGCTACCAGATGGGCGACTTCTAGCCTGGAGAAAAAAGTGTTTTACTTTGGTAATTAATCAAAAAAGTGTTCCATTTTGATTTTTTTGTCCCATATGCGTTTTTTTTAGCCTATTTTGTAACATTAAGTTATTAATATTAGTATTAGTAACATGGTGTAATTGTTAGAAAAAAATGATGTAACTAATACATTATGTTATCTTTTGGATTTGTTATAAATAAATATGAGAATTATAACACCCGCCATTTTGCTTTAGTATTTACTATTCGCTTGTATTGTTTTGATCGTATTATTCAAATAATACGGTATGTTTGATTAATAAAAGTTAATGACTTTGGCCAGGATAAAATTAAATTCATGACTTAATAATAATTATTAAGTCAGGGTTCAAAAATGATCGCAAAATTTTAAAAGAAAATTTTGCCGCATTTTAACCTGTTGGGTAAAATTTGCTCGTAATAATATTTAAAATGGACTTCATTTTGACAAGATTAGAGTTGGAGGTTATGTTGATATTTGATGTTAGATGAGTTGTAGATGGGATTAGTGCTCAAATACATTTCTTCGACACACAAATCCAATTTAATCTGTAAATTGCTTTTGCATGGTAAATCGGTTTAGCGATTGATCAAAACTCGAGTACCGGAGTCTAGGACTATGTGGCATTTTAGGCTAAATTACTGTTTTGGTCCTTTATCTTTGGCCTTGATTTCATTTTTGTCCTTTATCTTTTTTTTTTTCGTTTTGGTCTCTCATGTTTCATTTTTGTGTCAATTTGGTCCTTTTTTGTAGTTTTCCGTCCATAACCTTAACAGACGCCACGCTGGCAGTTAGCTGCAGACGTGGCGTCTTAGTTGTCCAATCTAACGTGTCTCTCATTTAATGACATGGCAAACTGGGACCAAATTGAAACTAAAATAAAACATAAGGGACCAAATTTACACAAAAACAAAAAACACTAAAATCTTCATCTTCTTCCTCCAAACACCATCTTCATCTTCTCCGGCGAGCCACCGCCACCTCCGACGAGCCATCACCACCACCACAAATCATACACTCTTCACTCTTAATAGAAGCACTGTCACTTTTTCTAATGGTTTGAATCCTAGATTGGGATTTAGGATTTGGGATTTTAGGGATTTAGGATTTAGGATTGAGATTGGGATTTAAGGTTCTATTTTGGTGTTGTGGTGGTGGTGGTGTGGCGGTGGAGGAGAGGGTGGCGAAGGACGTCAGATTGGACAACTAAGACGCCATGTCAGCAGTTAACTGTCAGCGTGGCGTCCGTTAAGGTTATGGACGAAAAACTACAAAAAATGACCAAATTGATACAAAATGAAACATGAGGGACCAAAACAAGAAAAAAAAATAAATGACAAAATGAAATTAATGCCAAAAATAAAGGAACAAAACAGTAATTTAGCTGACATTTTATTATTAGTTAAAGGAGTCGACAAAGAGTCATGTCAAGATCTAGAAAGGAAGCTTAGACTAGACTATGTGTCACCTTGTTGTGGTTTGAAATAAATTATCTTATTACCTTAAGGTGTAGAAATGGTTGAGTCATGTCTTACTTTATTTTGACTTGACCACACCCTCTTATCCCTCCAGTGTTGAAATAATATATTTGCTTTTTTTAGATATTCTGATATTTTGTCTGCTATGAGTGTTGTTGAGATTTTTTTAGAAAGGTTGGCATAAATTTTGACTTGACTCTAATTATTGATGTTAGCTACTAAAGATCTTTCTATTGTTCCCTAAAAGCTTAGAAATTAATAGAAGAATTGTTTACTTCCACTTCAAAAAAAAAAAAGAGTATTAGCGACGGTTATTAGAGAGGGAAAGGAATCCCTCGCAAAAAAAAAAAAACACTAGAGAGGGAATTAGCGACGGATAGCGTCGTCGCTAAAGGCTAGTCGCTTTTTTTTAAAAAAGAAACAAAAACTGTCGCTAAAAATATTAGAGAGGGAATTAGCGACAGACGACGCCGTCACTAAAGGCTAGGCGCTTTTTAAAAAAAATAGAATTCGTCGCTATAGTCCTTAAAATCCGTCGCTAAAGGTTAGTTGTGCCTTTTTGACTTGATGGGACAATACTGTCTGTCGCTAACACCCTGAATCTGTCGCTAAATGTCAGTGTACCTTTCTGACTTGATGGGACAATACAGCCCGTCGCTATAGCCCACAGTTCGTCGCTATTGCCCTTATATCTGTCGCTAAAGGGTTTTTAATGGGTTTTTATTCAAATCTCTCAACCACATCACTCTCATTTCCATTTCACTTCATTTTTTCTCCCCCAACTCTTCACCACCACCACCACCACCACATAGCTCCTCCCACCCTCTCTCTCTCTCTCTCTCTCTCTCTCTCTCTCACTCTCTCTTTCTTCCTTACTCTTCCCCTTTTATCTCCCTTACTCTTCACCACCACACCACCACCACCTCCTCTCATCCTCACCCTCTCTCTCACTCTCTTTCTCCCTCATTCTTCTCCTTCTCTCTCTACCCTAATCCACTCTTCACCACCACCACCATCGCATAGCTCCTCTCATCCTCACTCACTCTCTCTCCCCCTTACTCTTCTCCTTCTCTCTACCCTAATCCACCCTAGACCACCACCACCACCACACCACCACCACCACATAGCTCCTTTCATCCTCACCCTTTCTCTCTCTACCCGAATCTACCCTTCACCACCACATCACCACCACCACTTTCACTCCTCTCTCTCTTTGAAAAGCTTGATAATAATAATAATTTAATAATATAATAATAAATATACAAAAAAAGTAGGTTTAAAAAAATTAAAACAATACTTAATACAAACCATTTAAATTGGGAAAAATGGCTGTCAAAAGGAGTGACAAATGCTCTTTTTTGTTTTACTGACAAAAATATTGTCCTAGTCTCCTTTTTTTATTTCATTCTTTAATTTATTTTTAATAAAACAAGAAAGACTAGTCTTTTTCTTTATTCATAACTTTCCTTGTAAGATCTAAAAGTACTTGGATGAGATGGTAGAGATCTCTTCTAGCTTAACTTAGGTCCTTGATTCGAATTTAGTCTTGGGCATGCAGCAGTATTAAATCTTTTGAGGGAGAGTTTTACTGCCCATTGTGGTCCTACCCGACTCGAGGGATTAATCTCTACAGTTGCGCGCAGAGTATACTTGACTTAGAAAAAAAAAACTTCACTTCTAAGAAGAGTTTGTACTAGAATGTTTTAATGAGTTGCTAAAAAATGTTGTTTTATGATATATATAGGATTGTGTACCTCTTATGGCTTCTATTAACTATTTTTTGCTTAATTACAAAGAATACATATAATTATATTAATTATACTAATGGATATATTAATGAAGCATTTTTTTATGAAATTCAAAAGGGCTGAAAAGCCTAAAACACACTACCCCAATAGCAGTTTAGGAGTAGAGACTCTCATTACATCAACATCAACCAAAAACTTAATATCTAAGAGGGATGATTCAAAACAAGAAACTCATCTCCCATGAGACATCCCAACTTTACTAATCCATCATCTGCAACTCTATTTGCTTCACGATAGACATGAGTTATGCGAGCACCAATGAAGGAGGAGAGATACTTTCAGACTACTACAATAGGTTCCAGTTCCATGTTTTGCAAATTAATTCAACTCTTTAAGTGCATTTGACTTGTCTCCCATTTCAAGCACACATGCAGATTTCTCAAAAGAACGAAGCATCTCAAAATCATCTTTTCTATAAGAGAGTGAGCGTGAAAGATGAGAGTTAACTGGAAAATAAGACATCACCACAGGTGCTCCCTTTGATTTTGATTTATTCTTTAGGTTCTTTGAAGAAGATGATGCTAATTTGGATTCACATCCATCTTCATAGTGATCAGAGACACGAGCTGATGATGATGGTAAAGATGAAGAAGATGGAACAAAACAATTGAAGAAAGCTAAGAATGAGAACAAAGACATTCTAGTTTTGAATTTGATTCTTTCCTCTATTTCTTTAGTGAACTAATGTCTTTACTTGCTGCTAAATTGAATTGAAATCGAGTAAAACTGGTCTATTTATAGTACCATATAATATACTACTAGGGTTAAGCCCGTGCGTTGCACGGGTTGGTTTAAAATATTTTGTTTCTAACTTATTATATTATTATTTATTTTTATTATATTGTTTAGAAAATGTTGTATGTAATTTGTTGAATGTTGTTCAATGGTCATAAAATTTAATTTTTTCACTGCATATCATATATTAATTGGTACATATGTTGTACTAACAATGAATAGGTGATGTTGTAAAGTTGTTTATTAGAATTATTGCATGTATGTGATACATTCTTTTATATATTTCTCAAAATCTATGTTTGTTTATACATAAATCTATAAAACCATTTATAGTATGAAGAGAAGTTGTTTGGGTTAAAAATATGAAACAAAACTAAAGTTTAGAATATATATATATATATATATATATATATATTGAATTAAAAGTAGGTTATAGATTTGATAAATATAAAGTGGGCCAATTGGGCTCAAAAACTTGTATGTTTTATCTATTATTTTGAGTTTTTCTAGGTAAAGCGTTAAGGTGTCAATACATTTTATGATAATGTGGTTAGCTATTTTAAAGTCTTCCTTATTCAATCATATGTTGTGTCAAATTTTGAAAGACTAATAAGACGGACTTCACAAACTTTAAGTACTAATTATTATTTTTATGAACTCTATGAATTAAATAGGATATACGGGGTTAGTTTAGCAATAAAATTTAGGATTAAGTGAAAAGTAAAGCTTATCTAGCCATCATTTCTTAACACACTGTTCTTTTCCTACTTGATGACACAAAATTCATGAGGGCAAGTTTAGAAGAACATTAGGTCTCCTCTCCTAAGGTTTTTAAACAGTGATGATGTTAATATTTTTAACAATGATGATGTTAATATTTTTAATATTTTTGTAGGTTTTGGCTATTTGAATTTGACTTGATATAAGCAAAATTTACATCATTTATTATCCTCCTAACCTTGTTCACCTTTCTATGAAGGTGAGAAATCATATTTTTGTTTTTCTCATATACTAATGGTTTTATAATTATAGTAGCATTTCATTTATTTGACTAATTAAATGAATTGATCGGCAAATGATAAATATTTAAGGATATTATTTAATAGGATAATTAAAATTTAAAGAAAGTGAATAAAAATGATATTCAAAAATGGAAACTGTATGATTAATAAAATAAAATCTAAATTAATACTATGGCCAATATCTTATTTAAAAAAATAGAAGATCATTTTGATGATAGACTTATCTATTGAAAGAAGCTCATTTTTCATGGTTTTCTATGAAAAAATACATAAAATTGAAAGATATAATTACATTCAAACTACATCATATATTCATAAAATAAACTACACTACACCATTTGAGCAAATTTTCCATCCCCATAAGCTATCTCTTTTTTGTGGCTCCAGTGATGGGGGATTTTGTAACACCCCATTATCTCTCTTTTAATTTAATTCAAAAATCAGAGTTTAAAAATTATTTTTCTTTTTCAAAAGGTACATCCTCAAGGGAATGCTACGTCTTCAAACATCTCTTAAAACAAGTGCATAATACTTTTCGCAATAAAATACAATTGCGTGATACATAGCACGACTTGGTTTATCAAAACAGTCTTACATCATCAACTTAATTAAATCTGACTAAACAATAACAGAACTACCATGACTACTCGACACCCCCACAGTGCTACGCATCAGAGCTATACGCCACACTCAAACTGAGTAAGGAAGAACCTTCACTCGAGATCACCTGCACGTTGCCGACATAAGAAGCAACATAACAGCAGTAGGGTGAGTCTCTTTACACAAATAATAACCAATAAGATAAATACTATATTCAGGCAATCACCCTACCAACACCAATTTACAACAATATCAGCATATGTATTATTTCACAGTTTCAGCCATATCAAATATCACACAGATAAAATACATCAACAACTCATCACATATCACACAAATGAACATCACCAAATTCATGAGTGAAATGCATGAATGCAACCCCTTCACACCTAGGGCACATGCATGTGGTACCATCAATCATCATATTCCATTGCCATGTAGGCAACAACGTCCTATACCATTGCCATGAAGGCAACCACGTCCCTTACCATTGCCGTAAAGGCAACAACGTCACTTTTGATGCATATGAATCATGAGACTCTATAAACAATGCATCAATCACCAACATCACCTCATACCGGAATTATCATCATCATTAATTCCAACGTCATAATTTATATCACACAGATACACCATACATGAATCACCACTGTGATAGATTCATCATCAATTAAATCACCAGCATCAAACCCACCATCATCAGAAATAGCCCTGAAGGCCTCAACAATTTTCACACATCACAGTCAATAGACTAAATCACATAAAGAACCAAATTCCCACACAGGAACCAAAAACACACCCTAGGGACCACACTGTCACATAGGGACCATAACAGCACGGGGACTAAACTGTCCCACCGGAATAAAAACAGTACACAAGAACCGAAACAGCACATTTCAGGACCAACATAACAATTAGGGACCAAAACAACATTTTAGGCTTCAAAGGCAACACTAGCTGGGCACCTCGACACACTCACTGAGCACCTCGGCACACCACACAAACACCTCGGCTACACTTTCTGACTTAACCATTATTCACCTCAACAACACTACCTCGGTTCACCACCTCAATTCATCACCGCTACCTCGGTTTCTACCTCGGTTACACTTAGGAACAACTCCATCATCCTTTTCCTCTACAACTACACCTCGGTATAGCTAAGCTACACCTCGGCAACTGCACTTCAGTGACTATACTTAGGTATATACACTACTCTTCAACCACTCTTAGGCTTACTACACCTAGGCACTCCACACCTAAGCACAACACATCACCTTTACACATAATGACACACCTAAACAATATTATATCAACAACAACTTTCAACACCTAAAACTCGACTCACCTCCAATTCGACACACCTTCTCTTTGACAACCTACAATTCGACTCACCTTCAATTCCACACACATACTTGCATCTCGACAGCTACTTATCAAAATTCTAACAAAAATCCAGCAGAGTTTCCTCTGAAATACGGACATCCCAAAGTACTCTATTCACCTGTATAACCAGTCCAGACAGCAACATAAGGCGCGCCCATACGTGGGCACAAAGGCAACATCGTGCCACGCCTCACCCACACACACCAAACAACAACTCAACAATTCCACACCACTTCCACAACTCCTTCTACACCACAATTCAACATTATACTCATACACCATATTTCATCAATACCACCTAAACCTAGAAATTTCACTTTTCAACAACTTATGTTCATTAATCATTTTAACACCTACACCATAACTCTCATTAAATCCTAATCAACACAACAACCAATAATCATATCAATTCCAAACAACACAACAACCACTAATTCATCAAATCCCAAATGACACAACATATGTACATAATTTATTTTCAACACAAAACACACCATATTTCACAAAATTGAATCATGTACAACCTCAATCACCCAAACAACCACCAAAATCAATACAAATAACATATTAACATCTCATATACTCAAAATTCATTATTCAAACCACAATTTCACCAAACCCTAAAACTCACATAATGCTCAACATGTGATTCTAGGTCACAACACCATCAACCAATCTTCAAACCATTTCAACAACTCAATAATCAATTCAAGTGCATCACAACAACACTTAATCAATCAAGATACACTTCAACATCACATAATCAATCAATTTTTCAATTTTAAAACCCTAACCATCATATAATACAAATCCTATGAACTATTATAGGTATAAAAAGAGCCCCCTAACCTTATGAGAAATGGAGAACTAAGCCAAAACTCCAAGTAATCACCAAGAAACACCAAAAAGCAAGCTTTCCTCCTCCTTTTCTCCTTCAAAACCGACGCCCTCTCTTCCTTTCTCCTTCTTAACACTTTAATCTACCCAAACAACAACAAAACTAGCATTAACTCATCTATTGAGCTTTCCTTTCTCAATATCAAACTCCAATTTCACAAAAATCCCATTTTTCCTCTATTTGAGCAAAAATGGTGAAATAACTTTGAGTAAAAATTAGAGGTTGTTAGTTACATTAATGGAAAGAGGAAGAAAAATGGGGAAGAATGAACCAAAAAGCCCTTACCTCTCCTTCTCTACTCACCCACGCCTTCACCTTCTTTTCTTCCTCCCTTTCTTTTCTTTTCCCCTTCGTTTCTTTCTGTTTCCAGCCGATTGCTTCTTTCTTTCAATTCAATTCCTTTCTTTTATTATTTAACCCTAGGCCCACTAATGGCCTTTGGGCCATTGGCCTCTTATTTGCACCTCCCCCCCAATTACTTCTACCACTCCTAATTACTTAAACACCTCTTGAAATAATTCAAATTCCAACTTAATTAATTTACTTGATTAAATGTTGTAAGCCTTAAATAAATTAATTAAATAAATAATTAAATTATTTTGGGGCGTTACAGATTTGATGATAGACTTATCTATGAGATGCGATAACAATTCCTATATATAGACAAATCAGAAAATAAATTCATTAGTTGAAGATAAAATGTCAAGATAAAATAATTCAAAAATTTCGCTTGAACAATAAAAGCATCCAACCTCATTAGTTTTTCATTGAAAATTTACAATTCCACAAACCCCCACATCTCTATGTTTTAAATTTTATCTAAACTGTCCTATAAAAATTAAATTAGAATTAAGAAAGATCAACAACAAATCAAGAGAATAAATTAGACTCAAATTGTGGAAAAAGCTAAACGAAATAGAAAGTGTGACCTTAATAGCTTACTTTTCTCCACAAAATACAATAAAATACTCTACCTTCCTAGGAGTTACACAATACAAAAGAGTGAGTAGGTAGGGTGTGTAAGTGAGTGGCTAAGATTTATATAGGGTGTAGGAATGTAGCTTTTAGAGTCCTATGATAAATAATGGGAATACATATAGACAATGGTAACTTCCAAGCTTAAATTTATATAATATAATGTATAGTAATAAGTAAGTATAAAATTTTTAAAACTTAAAATAATAATAGTCAGTTACAAACTTAAGTATCAGTTTTTTTAGTCTTGAGTGAGTATTTTTTTTTGTTACAAAAAGTTTAGGTGAGTTGAGCTCAGGGGCTCACTGTGGTCGAGAAGCGCCGCGCTCGAGGCTCTTTGAGAGAACTACAGAGAAGATTTCTGAGATCACCCACCAAAGAGGTCCTCACATCGGCAGCGGGAGTTGAACCCACGACCTTGTGGGACATGGGCTAACTCCTTACCAACTGAGTCAACCTTCATTGGCGTCTTGAGTGAGTATTAAAATAGTCCATAGTGATGTTTTAATGTACCATTTAATATTAAATAAGGTTTTTTTTCCTTTTAGTGGGTTTTCAATTAGATATGTGATTTGTTTAGGCATGAGAAACTAAAAGGTTGGGAGAAATTCAGAAGCTGGCGTTTGAATGCTAGTTGTAACATAAACTAAATATAGTTATACCAATTATTAATTATTATAAGTTTGTAACATAAACTAAAAATAGTTATACCGATTATTAATTATTATAAGTAACTATGTGTTAATATTTGCTTAAAAAAACTATGTGTTAATATAAAACTTTAAATTAGTATAATGGCTCTACTAATAGCTCCACACCTTTGCATTTCGTAACAACTATAGGAGTTAACTTTTTGGCTGAAGATAGAGTAATAGGCAATTATTAAATGACCATTTATTTACAATCATAATTTAATTCAAAGTTACAAATTGATAATAACAGCTTTAACTAAAAAAGAGACCAAGTCTCTTTTACTATATTATATAGAATAGATATGATATGACATTATTCATTTATTATTACAATGAAATTGCTAAGTTGATTCTTTTGCCTGGGCTGCAAGGAAACTGTAGGTCCCAACTGACACTTGGACTTGGAGAGAATACACGTGGTTTTTTTGTGCTGCCAAATAATTTGACTGCATTTATTTTTCTTTAAAACCTTGTTTGTATATGGTCAAGGAAAAGTCACGCACTAGTGGAAAATTGACATTAAGAAGCATCATTTAGCATCGGTTGTTTGAACACGCAATGCTAAATGTAGACGCGGTGGCAATTTTGTAATTAAATGGAAGGTTTCAATTTTTGCGCATACATTTAGCATCGGGTGTTTAAACAACCGATGCTAAAAGTCTGATGCAAAGACTTTTAGCATCGGTTGTTTAAACACCCGATGCTAAATGTGTATCTCAAACACATTTAGTATCAGGTGTTTTAACACCCAATACTAAAAAACTTGTTTCTAACACCGTTCTCAGTCACTCAACTCTCGCTCTCGCCTCTGAACCTCGTTCTCACTCACTCAACTCTGAACTCTCGTTCTCATTTCTTCTTCTCAACCCTCAATGTTGCCCTAGCCTCCATCTTCCTCACAATGTTGCCCTAGCTTCCATCTTCGCTCTCCCTCTTCCTCTTCCTCTTGCATTCACAAATACCAAACCCTAACCTCACAAATAAAAAACGCAAATAACGCTGAAGAGAAAACCATCTCCGTGTTCTTTGCTCGCCATTGTCGTCGATGTCGCGTTGTTCACCGTCGTCGTTGATCAGTTCTCTCTTGTAGGATTGTTCATATCTCAGGTAACTCATGTTTTGGTATTAATTTTTTTCCTAGCCTCTGAACCACCATTTTGTTGGTTGATTTGTGAAGATACAAGATGAACAAGATGATAACAATATAATCAGAATGATACTTGGATAAATCTGAAGTCGTGTTAACACTTTCAGATTGAATCAAATTTCGGGGTTCAACCAAAATAGTTCAATCGGATAAAATCAGAAAATTAATTCTAAGAGTTTTGTTCTTGTGTATGTTTTGTTCTATGAGTTTCAGAACCAGAGAGTGATCAAAAGCATGAAGAAAATCTTCAAATTCTGCAGTTTTATAACAGTTTTCGTGTAGAAAACTGTTTTTCCAACGTCTTGCGCCTCACTGGCGCTTCACTTGCGCTTCAAGCGCAGCTTTCGCAAGTCACAGGGCTTCAGGCTGCGCTTAAGTGGCGCCTCGCTCACGCTTCAAGCGTGACTTGCGCTTAAGTGGCGCTTCGCTCACGCTTCAAGCGTAAAACAGCGTCTCAAAAGCTCTAAAACTTCTGTCCAACCACGCCTGACCTGCGCTTCAAGCGCAGCTTAGGCGCCAACTGCATAAAAACACCCTTTTATGTTAAAACAAGCGTGCACTCCTATTTTAACATAATTAATTGATCAATCACACTAAAATGTCCAACAATCCTCCCCCATTTTAGTGTAATTGCTGATCAAATAACCAAACTCATAGCATACTACAAACTATTGCATAAATGAAATATCGTGTCGATTGAATTTCATCTTAGCTTATTACACGTTTCAAATATTCGAATATCAGGGTGTCACTAAGGATTGAACCCTTTCTATTCATTTTGAATACATGAAGGTAATCCGCACAATAGTTCAAAACATCACTCTTACTTGGCACTAATTTACTAGCCTGTGTCCCTATCCTTCATAAGCATATCAAAGCCAAGTCCAAGCTTCTTGAAGCGGCTAAACTTCATGCTTACATAGGTAGTCCTTTTATTTCTTGCACCTGCAAATGCAATTTTTCAAAAGAACCATTAAGAAGTATTACTTCAACCTCCTTTACTCACAGAACCGAACACATACCTTTGGGATTCTTTAATGATGTGTTCCAACCTCTACATGTTAAGTTTTCCACATTGAATTCAGCACCTAATGTCATATTAGATGGGAATTGGGTATCTTAACATAAGAGATTTCAGATGGACTTTAATCCTAATCCCACAGCCGACCTTTTCACGAGATCTCTACTTAACCCTTTGGTTAAATGATCGGCCAAATTATGTTGAGTTCTCACAAACTCCACTGATATCACACCATGCATGATTAACTCCCGAACCATGCTGTGTCTTACTCCCAAGTGTCTAGACTTCCCATTATACACTTGGCTATATGCCTTAGCCAAAGTAGCCTGACTATCACATCTGATAGACATGGGAGGTATAGGTTTGGGCCACAATGGAATCTCATATATCAGATTTCTTAGCCACTCAGCTTCTTTACCAGCTGCTGCTAAAGCTACAAATTCAGATTCCATTGTTGAATTTGTAATGCATGTCTGTTTCTTGGATGCCCAAGAGATAGCACCTCCTCCAAGGAGGAATGCCCAACCACTTGTGGATGAATGGTCTTCCACATTGGTTATCCAACTTGCATCAGAGTAACCTTCAATAATTGAAGGAAACCCAGTGTATGTCAAACCATAGTCAATGGTTCCCTTTAAGTACTTGAATACTCTATTCATAGCTTGCCAATGATGAGAACTAGGATTACTTGTAAACCTGCTAAGTTTAGCAACAGCATATGCAATATCAGGCCTAGTACTAATCATTGCATACATAAGAGATCCTATCGCCCTTGAGTATTCAAGTTGAGACACCGCTACACCTTTATTAGGCAATAGCTTCAGGTTGGGATCAATGGGAGTACTTACCGGAGAACAATCTTTAAAATTAAATTTCTCCAATATCTTCTCAATATAATGTGATTGAGAGATGGAGATACCATTGTTTCCCCGCTTGATCTTTATTCCTAAGATCACATCCGCCTCCCCCATATCTTTCATATCAAACTTAGAAGACAGAAATGCCTTAGTTTCATCAACTTGATCTTGGTTGGTACCAAAGATCAACATGTCATCTACATACAAACAAATGATAACTCCTTTGCCATGAGTATCAAACTTGCTGTATAGACATTTATCTGCTTGGTTTAGAACAAAACCACTAGACAGCACAACGTTATCAAATTTTTGATGCCATTGTTTAGGTGCTTGTTTCAAGCCATAAAGAGATTTCATCAGTTTACACACCTTATTTTCATTTCCTGGCATAACAAACCCTTCAGGTTGTTTCATGTATATCTCTTCATCTAATTCACCATTTAAAAATGCGCTACATCCATTTGGTGAATCACCAGATTGTGGATAGCAGTAAGTGCTAACAACAGTCTAATAGTGGATATCCTAGCAACAGGAGCATATGTATCGAAAAAGTCAATACCCTCCTTTTGCCTAAAGCCTTGGATCACCAATCTGGCTTTGTACTTATCAACAGTACCATCCACTTTCATCTTTCTTCTAAAGATCATCTTACATCCTAATGGCTTGCATCCAGGAGGTAAGTCAACCAATTTCCAGGTATTATTTTGTAAGATGGAATCCATCTCACTTTGGATTGCTTCTTTCCAGAATGCAACATCCCTTGAAGCCATTGCTTCACTAAAAGTCTTTGGATCTTCCTCAACATTGAGACAATATTGATATTGAAATTCAACATCATTCCTTGACCCTTCAACTAAATAGAGTTGAAAGTCATCACCAAATGACTTAGCCTTTCTTACTCTCGTACTCTTTCTTGTTTCAGTGCTAGTTGAAGGTATATCCTCAGTATTAACTGAGATTTTCGACATGGAATTCATGTCCTTTGGCCTAGGTATAGATGTAAACCTTTGTTCATCAAAGATTGCATCCCGTGACTCTATGACCGAGTTCACAGCAACAGAATCATTAGATTCTAGCACATAGAATCTATATGCTTTAGAATGCTCAGCATATCCAATGAATATGCAGTCTATACCTCTTTCACCTAAGGTTTTCCTTTTAGGTTCTGTAAGCCTGACTACAGCTCTACATCCCCAAATTTTGAGATAACTCAAATTTGGTGTCTTTTTGTGCCAAAGTTCATATGGGGTAACCTTATTCCTTTTGTTAGGAATTCGGTTCAACAAGTAACAGGCTGTCAACATAGCCTCTCCCCAAAATCCTTCACTAAGACCCGAATAGGATAACATAGAATTCACCATTTCTTTCAATGTTCTATTTTTCCTTTCGGCTACACCATTTTGTTGTGGTGTGTAGGGAGCTGTGGTTTGATGTATTATTCCAGTAGATTGAAAATATACAGGATCATAATACTCACCTCCCCTATCCGTACGAAGAGTTTTGATCAGCCCATTTTGATGAAGTTCCACCTCATTCTTATAAATTTTAAATTTATCAAGAGCTTCATCCTTTGTAGTTAATAAATATACATAACAATACCTTGATGCATCATCAATGAAAGTAACAAGATATTTTTTATGACCTAATGTGGGAGTAGCATGTAAATCGCACAAGTCACTATGAATAAGGTCTAAGACTTTAGTCTCACTTTTAACATCCTTAAAAGGTTTCCTAGTGATCTTGGTCAACATGCAAGTTTTGCATTTTTCAATGTTCATATCAAAAGGAGGAATCATACTTGCTTTTGACATATCTTTTAATCTTTTGTAATGAACATGTCCTAATCTAGCATGCCAAATTTCTGATTTTGTCATATTAGATATAGAGCTACTCGAGGCCATACAAACAGATTCATGAGCAAAGGGAACATCAATGTTTAACTTAAACATTCCATTACAACGATAACCAAATCCAACAAAAGAACCATGTCTTGACAAGATGTACTTGTCACTTTCAAGTACTTGCTTGAAACCACAATTATTTAAAACCATACCAGACAATAAGTTCTTACGGATACCAGGTACAAATAAAACATTATCCAAATACAAACTTTTTCCGGAAGTAAAAACTAAAGTTACACAACCTATTCCTAGGATTGGTTCAGTTGCAACATTGCCCATCTTCACTATAGAGCCATCATCAATTGGTCTAAATGTCTTAAACCAACGACGATCCTTGCATACATGACTTGTTGCTCCCGAATCAAACCACCAAGCAACATCATCATCCTGCACATAAAATGCCTCAGATATTAGTGATACATAATTTGAATTCGTATTCGAATTAAAATTATTTACTACAATCTGACCTTGTTGCTTTTCAGGATCATTAGACCCACTTGGACCAGCCTTGTTCTTTGCTTTGAACACCCGGCAGTCCCTCTTTAAGTGACCAGGTTTCCCACACTTCCAACAAGACAATTTTGTCTGTTTGTTTGGACCTTTGTTCTTATTTCCTTGGAACTTTCGTTTCTTACCTTTACCATTGTAATTTTGTTTACCAGTTCCACTTTCCTCTACCATATTAACGGAAGAGGGACCAGCCATGTTTTTATCATTGGCTTTCTCATTTTCTTGAGCCCTCGGTGACTCCTCAATCATGAAATGACTACCGAGTTGAACTAGAGTCAACTCTTCCTTCTTATGCTTCAAGGTGTGCTTGAAGTCTTTCCAAGAAGTAGGCAGTTTATCAATTATTGATGAAACAGCAATGGATTCATCCATTTTCAAGTCATGTTGAGTAAACTGACCCAAAATTCGCAGCAATTCATTGTACTGTTCCATAACAGGCCTTGAAT
The DNA here is from genome assembly GCA_020916435.1 of Oxytropis ochrocephala. NCBI lineage: Eukaryota > Viridiplantae > Streptophyta > Magnoliopsida > Fabales > Fabaceae > Oxytropis > Oxytropis ochrocephala. The sequence continues at coordinate 111,642,270 of CM037089.1, forward strand.
CCACCATCTTATAATTAAAGAAATTACTAACCAGAAACTTGTTACTAGAGGCATCTTCTGCCATATATTTGGATTCAAGAGAGTCCCATAATTCCTTAGCAGACTCAACATTTTGATAAATATCAAAGAGAGAGTCAGACATACCGTTCAGAATGTGTCCACGACAAATGTAGTCATCGTTTTCCCATTTCAGACGCTTCCTGGTTTGATCCAGAGTCTCAGTTTCCAGATACACCGGCATTGGGGTACTCAGCACATACACCACTTTCAATGTTGTCAAGAGAAAGTGCATCTTCTTCTGCCATCTTCGAAAATCCTGGCCTTCAAACTTGTCCAATTTTGCAAACTTGCTTGTCATCTTCGAACTATCGTTCGTCATCTTCAAAGAGAATTTGATTCAATCTTTTGTTGGTTTGATTTGTGAAGATACAAGATGAACAAGATGATAACAATATAATCAGAATGATACTTGGATAAATCTGAAGTCGTGTTAACACTTTCAGATTGAATCAAATTTCGGGGTTCAACCAAAATAGTTCAATCGGATAAAATCAGAAAATTAATTCTAAGAGTTTTGTTCTTGTGTATGTTTTGTTCTATGAGTTTCAGAACCAGAGAGTGATCAAAAGCATGAAGAAAATCTTCAAATTCTGCAGTTTTATAACAGTTTTCGTGTAGAAAACTGTTTTTCCAACGTCTTGCGCCTCATCGGGCGCTTCGCTTGCAGCCTTTCGCAAGTCACAGGCTTGTGTCGCGCTTAAGTGGCGCCGCCACGCTTGCGCTGCGTGACTTGCGCTTAAGTTGCGCTTCGCTCACGCCTCAAGCGTAAAACAGCGTCTCAAAAGCTCTAAAACTTACGTCAACCACGCCGACGCGCGCTTCAAGCAGCGCGACTTAGCGCCAACTGCATAAAAACACCCTTTTATGTTAAAACAAGCGTGCACTCCTATTTTAACATAATTAAGTGATCAATCACACTAAAATATCCAACACATTTTTTTCTCCTTCTTGTATGCTTGGTGTTTTTTCTTTCTTTTCTTCTTCTATGCGTGCTTCACCTTTTTTCTTTCTTTCCTTCTTGTATACTTCATGTTTGTTTTAATGTGTTGTTACGAGCAACCTTTTAGAACCCTAATAATATATTGATCAGCTTGTTCTGATTTTAAAGCACCCGCTTTTGTGTTCTTCACCTGTTTGATATAATGTTTCTTTGGTTTTTTTTATTAAAAACCCAATATTTGAATCAGTTTTTAGGGCTTTTAAAGCGCCCAATTTTTTGTATTCCATCTGTTTGATATAATTCTACGGTGAGTTTTCATAGCCTAACTTGTTGTGGCAAGCGGTGTTTATACAAACCCAGTCAGTATATTGAATCAGCTTGTTTAGGTTTTAGAGCATTTTCGGGTGAAGAGTTTAAAAGGTGTCTGCGGAGGCGAATCATCGATGTTATTGTCGGTAAATTGAATGGTGATTATTGTATGCTAGGAATGAGTGACTATGATACCTACACATCTATGAGGATACCTACACATCGAGCACTTCTATGAGGATGCAGGCTACCTACGCATCTAGCACTTCTACTATTAGGCTCCACCAATATAAATTTCTGCTACTGATACAGCTAATATAGGAAACTAGTATCACTACTGTGATATCAGATTCCACACCTTGATTGTCCCACCATCGCTTGCAGAGGCTAGCAGCGGCTTCTCCTATTTAGTAAGCAAATAGGCAAAAGTGTTGATTAATAACCAATTGCAGAGAAAGACACATAAAGCAAAACCAATCGGCTTAGGTCCTATTTCTCTAAATACATATGTTCTTATAAGCTAGCTTAAACTGTATTTGAGAGAAGAAATCAACTTAATTCCCAAAAGTCTTACAAAATCGTAACTACAGATTTCATATTTACTATACAGATGAAATTTAACTTTCCTTTCTGGTGTAAATTTTCTGCCAATTCCTATAAGTTAAACACTACACTAGCTAGCCTTAGAAAGCCTCCTATTAACCACAACTACAAGTTTTAATAAAGGGTTAGTATCAGCTGTGACAATGAATATGGAGTCATATCTTTTTCATAAACTTGTAATAATTTCATAGCAAAGCATTTGCAGTAGGAAAAACAATGATATCAGAAACTTAGTTACAGTCACTAAATAATACAGGTTTAAAATACAATGTTACTCTCTAATCTATCAATAATCAGAGAATAATACAAAATTAAAACTATGAATGTATAAGTTTTAAGTAATGCACCAGTACACCTAAAACTTAATGTTTTTAACTACTACATTACATTCTAAATTATTTTGCAGTAGTTAAAAGAAATTAGTGCCATCAAAGTATATTAGTACACTGCACTACTTTGTTAATAAACCCCAAGCTTAAAAGAATGAGAACTAGCTAAGCTTGATATTCTAGACAAAGAAAAAGTGATCTGTTCCCTTGATATTCATCGCTCCATGTCTTTACCAATTAAGTTGTTTATTATTGCTTCAGGAACAGTGTTGGCGTACGTTGATCCTCGGTGGTGCTGCACATACCTTGTTGATCCCTCGGATCCTCTATTGGTTGAAATTGGGGAAGCTTTTATCAGGAAACAAATTAAAGGTGTGCCCAATTTCTCTGTTTTTCCTTTCTTTGTTATGAGCATCTTTTTGGATAGGTGTTGCAAAAGTCTGTTAGGTGGGAGAAGGAATCTAATATTAGAAAAGACTAAGGAAAGGGTTGGTTTTAGCTTAAGTGATAATGAGGTGATCATTATTTGATCACTATAACAAGGCATTTTGACATTGTATATGGAAATACTTGTTTAGGGCTTCCCTTGCTCCACGGCCTGGCATGTTTGTGCTAAGTGTCCTATTTTACCTTTGTACTTTTTTTCTGGCTGTGGTATTTGATTGTACTCTCCAAATTAAAAAGGAAAACACTAGAAAATAGATGCATGTTAGAGTTAAGGGATACTCTTTTAAGTAAATAGGAGGAGAAGGAACCCCTAGTATTTGAGTTATAGGGTTTTACATAAAAGAATAAAGATGTTGTATTATGAACATGGTTGGATATGATTGAAGATTATTATGATTTGATATAAAATGACTAACCACTAACCCTTTTTTATTTATACTAAAACAAAGACTTCAAATCCTAAATAAATAGGGAAACGAATTTTGGTAATAACAGACAAATGCAAAAGACTTCAAAGATACTCTAATTCATCTTGATATCAAGATTTTATAACATACTTTTTCATCTTCTAACACTCCCTTTCAAGCTTACTAAACTTAAGCTTGTTATCAATAACCAAATAATATAATCAACACTAAATCATATATAGAACAAGAGTCCAGACCAAATTGTGGTTCGGACAAAAGCTGGGCAAAACCAATATCGGAAAATGAAAGTTAAAAAGAGCATAACATGATCTCATATACTAAAATTATAAGTGTTTGGATTTATCAGTATATTCTGTTTATTAATTAAGTCTGAATGTAAATCTGTTTGTGCATGTGTGTGGTAAAGGTGGGTGGGATCTCTATTCATGATGAATTGGCAGTGAAGAGTTATTTTTAGTGTTCAAGTTATTTCACAAATTCAGACATGTTGGTTTCCTTTAAGTACTGAGACAGTGTCCTCTCTTTCTTTGTAAAGCCAAGACATTTTTATAAGTAGTGCTTGTTTAGAAGTTAGATCAATCGGGTCATCATGTCTGTAAAGCCAAGACATTTTTACAAGTCAACATAGTGCAGCTCAAAGTATTTGGGGTGTCTCAATGTACAAAAGTATTAGTCTTTTGAGTTCAGCTTCCTTCGGTCAGTTGAGGCTACACACATTGAGAACTGAGAAAATAAAATTCACAGCCAGCAAACCTAAAGGGTTATATCATAAATACAATCTACTTCTTGCCTAGCCTAATACAGTAAAACAGCATGGAGTTTAATTAGGTAAATGAATAAAGAGATAAAGGAAATAAGTTACAGGAATAACTAAAAATTTCATATGTGAATATGTAATCCAGCAGCAAGCAGAAACAAATAACTAAGCTCCATATGGTTCGTTCCCTTAGATGAAAGTTTTTGATCAGCATATGGGAGTACTAGAGGATGTTACTATTTACTAACAAGAATGTATCCTGGAATTGGATGACTATCATAATTACAAACTTTCTGACCATAATTTTTGTTCCTTTGTTCAAACATATATCATGGATGATTCCAGTGCCTACCCTCCAAAAAAGACTACTAGACGTCCAACATCATTAAAACGGTTCACTTCTAGGCTCCCAACTGGTTCCCTCTCCCTGACCACTATTGGATCTAAGGCTAGCTACTCACCATCTCATGTGGAGGAGGAGGTCAAAATCGATTTCTTGAAAGAGATCCTCAATAAGGCTAGCTATTAGAAATATGTTGTTGCATTTAGTGGAAAACTCTTTGGTTGAATTGGTAAACTAGGAAAGAGATCTTAAAGTGTGTTATGGTGGATACCACATTTTGAACAAACATTGTTGCTCTTTTACTTTCTAAATGTAAGATAGTAATTTTAATGGAATTTGAAGTATTTTGATAAATTTATAATGTGTCGTTGTCTGGAATGATCTGTATATAGAGGTTCTAATAAATTTGTCGACTAGTGCGGATTATAAATAAAAAAAGCCAAAAAAAAGACATTTAGCATCGGGTATTTAAATAACCGATGCTAAATGTTACAAAAAATGGACATTTAGCATTGGTTATATAGATGACCGATGCTAAAAGTCACAAAAAATGGACATTAAACATCGGTTATCTAAACAACTGATGCAAACTGTCACACAGAATGGACATTTAACATCGGTTATATAGATAACCGATGCTAAATGTCACAAAGAATGGACATTTAGCATCAGTTGTTTAGATAACCGATGCTAATTGTATGTTTTCAGGACATCAAAAACACTAACAAGATGTCATTTAGCGTCGGTTTTTTAAAAATCCGATGCTAAAGGTGACATTTAGCATCGGTTAAATAACCGATGCTAAATGTGAGACATTTAGCATCGATTGATTTAGCATAGATCGATAATTAGAAAATGTGCAAAGAAAATGGTTAAATAATAGTACTTGATACTCATAAATAAAAGTTAGGTAGATGTCATAGTCTTACTCTTAGCATAGACAATTAAAACTATCACTCCTTGCCTTCTTTAAAAAAAAAATACAGAAATGCTTCTATAACCTTTTCTTTTTATAAGAAAAATAAAGGTTAAAAACATAATATGTTAAGAGTGTTTCAACTCAATACACAAAGGTTAATTTAACAATTTGAATACATACATTTGGCTTAATTGGCTTAAGCCACCAATCCTCAATTGTAAACCCCAACGATCTGCCTAAAGTGTTTACAAACCACCTCCAAGAAATGTATTTCTTAATTTTACATAATGTATTTGTAAGACTTGTTACTGCTCCTCTAAATAAAGTGTTATTTCTTATATGTATAATTTTTTTTACAAAGGAAAACTTATATCATTTCATTAATAAGCAAAGTCGTAATACAAGTCGGGCTACATAAAAAACGTGGGAGCTAGCAAAATCCCTTGATGCTCTAGCAAGAGTATGAGCAACAGGGTTGGCTTGCCTCCGGATGAAACTAACCTATAGTTTTGTGTCATGGCTAATAATGTCTTACCAAATCTCAAGATAGAGCCAAATTCGGTAACAGAATTGCACACTCCTCTGATGCCATCAACAACCGCTTTGCAATCCAGCTCAATGGTAACTCGCCAGATGTCTAGCTCATGTAATCATTTAACTGCTAACAATAAACCCATACCCTCAACTTCTTGTGGTTGTGGTGTACCATAAAACCAGGTAGACTTCGCTGAAACAAACAAACCTTCATCATTGCGAATACAAAGACGAATACCAAATCTATTATCCTCAAAGAAAGAGGCATCCACATTACACTTTAACATGTCTGCTTCAGGTCGAACCCAACTAGCAGTGCCCCCACCCTCCTGATGCCGAGTCTGACTTTGCTGCTCACTTATCGGTTTCCTTGCCTCCTGCTAGCGAAACAATAACGCAAAAGCGCAATTGATGGAGAAACGCGCAGACCGAACAACTCCCTCCCAAATTTTCTCATTCCTCCTCTTCCACAAGCACTAAATGATCATATTGTATGCAGAGGGCGTTACGACTTTACTTAAAAGATGTGAGGCGAGAGGTGAAATTCATGGAGTCAAAGTGTGTCGAGAAGCTCCAATCTTGACACACTTATTATTTGCAGATGACTGATTTTTGTTTTGCAGGGCTGATGTGAATGAAAGTACAAAACTCAAGGAGGTGTTGGCGATTTATGAGAGAGCTTCGTGACAATCTATCAACCTCCAGAAATCTAAAATCTTCTTCAGTAGGAACACTACTGAGAAAATCAGGGAGCAGGTTGGTAATATTCTGGGGGTGACTGAACGTATTTGCACTGGGAAGTATCTTGGCTTGCCATCCATGGTAGGCCGCAGTAAGAAAAAACTTTTTGGCTATCTGAGAAACCGTGTTTGGAAAAAGGTTCAGGAATGGTCAGGTCGACACTTCTCTAAGGCAGGAAGGGAGGTCCTTGTGAAATCAGTGACTCAAGCTATCCCGACTTATTACATGAGTACTTTTCTGATTCCTACATATCTAGGTGAGGAGATGGAGAGGATGATTAATTCTTTCAGGTGGGGTTTGAATAGAGGTGCAAGAAGAGGGATAAACTGGTTGAGATGGGATAAGTTGTCTATGCGAAAGGAGTTTGGTGGAATGTGTTTTCGACATTTTCACGGTTTCAATTTGGCTATGCTAGGAAAGCAAGGTTGGCGTTTGTGCACTAACCAGGATGCTATAGTTACTCGTGTCTTCAAAGCTAAATACTTCCCAAATGGGGACTTCATGGGGGCTCACTTGGGCCATAATCCCAGCTATGTTTGGCGTAGAATCCATTCTTCACAAGTATTGGTTAATTTTGGAGCTAGGTGGAAATTTGGGGACGGTACATCCATCAATGTTTGGAGGGATCCTTGGGTGAAAGGAGGCAAGAATTCCTTCGTCACCTCTAATGTGGTGCCTGGTTCGAAGAATATGATAGTGTCTAGTCTTTTTGATGCAAACGGAGGCGTGTGGCATTGTTCGTTGCTTGACCAATATTTTAATGAGGCGGATAAAAAGTGCATTAAAGGGATGGTGCTTCACGGAAGGGATAATGAGGGCAAGTTGGTGTGTAACAAGAGTAGAGATGGCCTTTATTCCGTTAAATCCACTTATTACACAACTATGAATGAGTTTATTGATAGTTCGAATCTTCGGGAGGCCGGGGCGTGGAATCTAATATGGAAGTTACGGATACCCCAAAAGGTGAAGATCCACCTATGGCGGTCCGCAAGGGGTGTGCTCCTGTGTTGGTGCAATCTACGTTGTCATCATGTTGATTGTCTGGTTGAATGTCCGTGGTGTAATGTTGCGGAGGAGAGTGGGTGGCATTTGTTCTTTGGTTGCCCTCAAGCTAAAGCAATTTGGAGACAGGTTGGGTTATAGAACCATATTCATCATTTGATCGTTGGGGTCGATGGCTATAGGGACTTGGTTTTTATATGTATAAATAGGGTCCATTGTATTCATGATTAATTCAATTGATCAAATATAAATAATATTTGTTCATTATCTTTCTCCACTCGGGTCATGCTCAAGTTGTTCAGTGTTGGGTGTGAGGGAGTGTGTTAAGAGTCCCACATTAGATGTGATATGGCCTGAAAAAGAGTTTATAAGTTGGAGACATACCTCTCTCTACTTGCCGGTTTTGTAGGATTGAGTTAGGCCTAACCCAAATTCTAGGAGTTCCAACGTAGAATTAGTGCAAAATAGAGTCTAGATGTCCAACCGAAGTAGTCTCAACCACATATAGATAGCTCACAAAATCATTCTAAACATTACCGGCTATTCTCAGAGGACGACCAAAAAGCTTCTACTACTGTGATGTTCTGATGAACTGCCACCCTGAACAACTCTTGGAGAACGTCCAAAAATGGAGCCGACCCATTCCACTGATTCTTCTAGGATAAGATCTTTTCCCCGTTTCCTACCACGCAATTCAAATCATCTCTAAATATATCATCAAATCTAGGATAGGCTGAACCCAGAGTAATGATGTCACACCACAAAGTTGAGTCTTTTGATCCCCACTCAAACACCCTAATTTTGCCATATATTATAAATCCCTTATAGGTCATTAGTTATCAATTAGGTAATTCACATTAATATGTATCATGCTTATTGTTATGAATTAATATTTCAATTAATGTACTTATAATTAGTGATAAGCGAACGTAAAATGTTATTTCAATTTCTTCTAGCTATTTCCCCCATTTTATTATTTATTTTATAAATAATTACCTTGTTATTTAATTAATGTTTTCAAATATATCTTTTGATTAGAGAATTATTAAAATGAGTCTTTTGGTTTTTTAGTGTTTAAAAAAATATGATTAAAATGACCTGTGAGTCTCTTTGTTTTGAATGAGTTTTTAAAATAATTTTAATGGCTATCTTGTGTCGCGGGAAAGACATAATTTCCTATTGAGTTTCCTTTTTTTTTCTTCTTTGATTGACATTTCTGTTTTGCTTCAAAAAAAAGTTTAAATCTAGGATAGTCAAACCATATCTGAAACTTTTTTTTTATAGGCAATGTTAGTTGGGTGGGGGAAATGTTAGTTTTCCAGGTTTTAAACTTGAGACCTCCTTCTTACACTCATTTAGTGCACTCTTTCAGTATTCCTTAGCTCGCCGACGCCAACTGAACTACCTTATTGGGATAAACCATATCTGAAACTTGAATAGATGAATTTCTAAGCATTATCCCTATTGTGTTATTTTTGAAGATTTTTGAGTTATCCACCTCATAGCTGTCACGTAGATACTTACTTATATCTTGTTGAGTCATGCTCCTTCAATTTGGGTGTTTTGTTTTCAACTTGCACAATCACCACCTATAACCCTCACTCAACATTTTTCTTGCAATTTTATCTCTCGATTTTATCCAAAATAGATTTACCTAATAAATAGATAAATTTGTTGTATAAAATTAACACAACGGATTCCTATCACTGCGAGGCACAATGCTGATCACAATAGCATCATTAAAAAAGAGATATCGTTTTGGATTCCTATCACCGAAACCTTCAGAAAATACTTCTCGTTCGTGCACTAGGCAAAGATGACGTCTTTTTTTACGGTGTCGGAGAGGATTTTTCCAGTCATTTCTTTTGTGTCAATTTTTACTCTATTTTGCGACATTATATTTTATTAAATATTTAACACTAATTTTTATACTACATAATAGGAGTTTGATCTGTAAAATGAGAAGTGTTAAAAGATCCCTAATTTCAATGTTGCTTAAAAACATCATGTAACTAAAGCACTCATCTATTTGTCTAACCAAAGAGTGATCTCTTCTATGCTCCTCTAGAGAATATCCTCAACTCTAAAACATGTACAATTAAATATCAAGTATAAATTTCGATGGGAATGAAAAACTAAAGAATCTCTACCATTATAATCGGTTTCAAAATCCAAGTTGTGCATCAAGGTGAAATGTTTCATAGTGATAGACTCAACAGGTGCTTCATTGTCATGAAATTTGCATCAGCTTGGTTTTCTCTCATTCACTGTTAAAATATTAAATTATTATTAGTCAAAATTGTGTTTCTAAATAGTTATTTATTTATGAATTATCTATCAATTGTTATAGATAGCTCTACCTTGGAAGTTGTTTGTTGGGTTTCTTCCTTATTTATGGTCAACAAACATAAGAAATTCAACAATTTTGTGTTTGGTTTTTGTTGTGCGAATATTTGGTGCTTAGCCACGCAAGATGCTTAGTCAGCTAATTGGGTGTTTCTTCGGTCGACCAGGCGTTTGCTAAGGCTAAATCGCACTGATCCCTTTGTTGATCAAGCGATTACGTTGAGGAAGGGACTCTGTTTCTCAACTGCAGGTTCCTGCTTTAGAAAACGTCTAGTGTAGAAGGAAAACTACTACTAAACAAAGAATGCATAAAAATAAAGGAAAGCAATAAAGGAAAGGTAAAAAATTAAGTAAGGACTTGTGTTGATTTGATTGTTCGGGGGTTTTTACAAATGTACAAGCCAACTATATATATACATGAGCTCCCGTTAGCCACTACTCGAGCCAACAACTGCTCACCGTCGGATCGACTAAAATCAACGTACTACATTACACCTATGCCTTAAAAATAGGAAGCGCTTTCTGGTGTGGAAAATAGTATGCAAGTATACATAGTTACACAAGTAATATAATGATAAGAAAAGGTCGAACCCACAGGGATTATGTAAAGCTTTGTATAGTTCAGAGTGTACACTTAGTGTGTCTACACTATTCACAGTTGGTTGGAGTATACAAATTATAATTAAACAATATAAACAATAAATGTGTGTAAGGAATCAGTGAGATAAAGTAGTTGAGATGTTTTCACCAAGTAAATCACTTCTAAGAGTTTAGTGGTGTAGGCAATGTAGGTACATTGAGTGCAGCTGCATGAGTGTGTGCCTTTCAGTCACTTTCTTCAGAGTTTCATTACAAGCTTCCTATGTCTAGGCATGCTAAATAGGTTCACTCCTGTCTCTTAAGCTCCCACTGTATCACCCTAAGAACTATGTTATCCTATGTCTAGAACTTAACACGGTTTTAACAAGCAATTCCTTATTAAAGCTAGTTTAACAAAGATGTTGTTACAAACACTCATTCTTATTAACTCTCGATTTCTTAAATGTAACCCATGTCTGCTATTACAAGTTTACCTATTCTAAAGTGATCAATTCCAGAATAAGCTTTGAAAGAAGTATTGCACAAGAGTTAAAATGCATACACTACATAAACCACATTTACTTACTTAGAAGATCATTACAAGGCTACAACATCTCAACTAAAGGAAATTAGCTCATATTACTCATAATATAATAGAGAGAATATGCAAAGAACATAATCAAATGAGTAATATTACAAAAGAACTCAAAAGGATAGAGATTACACAAATAGGAGAACTTTTGCATGAGATTCCCAAGTTGAAGTACAAGATGATTTCCTTACACAAGTTTCCTCCAAGTAGAAGTGAAGCGAGTGGTTGTCAAGCACTTCCTTACCTTCCTTCTCTTCAGAAACTTAAATAAAAACTAAAACTAAGCTATGAATACAAATAAACTAAGTGATCCTTTGAGAATTGGACGAAAGATGATTTTCAAGTGAAGAGATGGTCTCTATTTATAGGCAAGTGAGCTTTCCTCCCTTAGAGGGTTTCCATCGGCGCGCATTTGCAACTGAGATCAGTAACCGTGGTTAGTTGTAGACTTCCCATCAAGCAAGTTGCTCTTTTGCATGAAGTTCACATGGGGTGGTCCAATAAAGAAGTGCCACATGTCCTTGAGTAAGTGAGCTTCTCAACTTGTCTTTGATCGTGGTCGCCGAATTCTGCAAGTGGATCTGCTCCATATGGCTAGGCATGACGTTACATATCAAGTGTTGAAGCATCAAATTGGTCCTTGGATGTTTTGGTGCAAAGTACTGGTTTAGCAGGTGTAGGCAGTGTAGGCACTCCTAGTGCAGACAACGTGGGTACACCTGAAGTAGCTGCACTGAACAAAACATCAAACCTAACCAGACATATGCATTTTGCCTAATTCATTGTCCTAATCCATTTGAATCCTTACAATGTTGTTTCTTCAATTATAAGCTATATTTACTTATTAATTTACTTGAATATTAACAATAATCTAAGTTTAAATGTATGAATAACTCTATATAAAATAGAGTTATCACCTTCCACTCTTCCACTAGCACGGGTAGTGGGGTCAAAATATCTTCGCTTCCACTCCTATGGCGCTTCTCCACGTTGTCTTAACCACTCCCACGTCTAAATGTGTTGACGTGCGTTGAATCATTGCTCCCAAAGCAAGCTCCTTTAACTCGGCCAACTCCTCATGCCCACTTCCCATAAATTTAGGAAGGTGGTTACCGTAGCTTGCTTGGCCTTTTTCTATTATATTTATTTTAGCAAATCATATAATTATTTAATAAATAATTATATGAACATATTAAGATCAAGTATAGCCTCCAAGTCTATATAGACTGAGTAGCAACGTCAAGCCGATTTGTCTCAGCCGAGTCTTACCTAGGCCAATCAGGCGTCAGCCAAGTAGGCACCTCAGCCGTTTATCTTAGCCATGTGGTTATGTATAGTCAATTAGACCCCAAGCAACTAAATTTCTCTTTTTGTCGACAAGAATCAGCCTTCAGCCCTCGGCTAGCCGATTCTACGTCAGCCTAGTAGCCCTCGGCGAAAACGGGTGTCAACAGTTTCATTATTCATGATAAAATGTTTTTTAAACTTACCGTTTATTACATTCGTTTAACAACACTTGGTCTTGCGGCTTATAGTTGCTTGTTCCGCGACACAAGTGGGGCAATTATGGCCTTATGGGTTGCTTATATGATTATGTAGGCATTGCTACTACTTTTTGAAGCTGAAGTCTTGGTCGTTATGAAGTCGATTGAAGTTGCTTTTGAGAGGGGCTAGTACAATCTTTGGATTGAATGTGATTTTGTTCTTGTAGTAGCTTCTTATAAGTCCATTTGTTTAGTTCCTTGGAGACTTAGAAATAGATGGCGTAATTGCATTGGTACAACTAAGGAGATGAGGTTTCATATTTCTCATATCTATCGAGAGGGAAACTCTTGTGCAGATAAGCTAGCTAATTACAGGTTTATTAGTCAGTGTTTTAATTGGTGGGAGCCGTTGCCAAGTTTTGCTTTAGAGGACTTTACCCGTAATAGGTTAGGTCTTCCATTTAACCGTGTTCGCTAACGTTTGTTTCTGCCAAAAGTTTTGGTCTAGCCTCCATTGGTCTCTCTGTTACTCTCTTTCTTTCTTTTTTCTCTTTTTTAATAATAATAGGGGGAGTAATCTTTCCTTTTAGATGATTTTCCCAAAGGAGAATTTGTATCAAAAGGTTTTAACGGGGCTTCTCTACCTCTTTTTTGCCAAAAAAAAAAAATTGTTGCTTTATTTATATCTATACCTATTAATAAAAGGACTTAAAAAAATCTTTCACCTTTTGGTGTCTCATTTTTTTCCCATTCTGACCTTCAAAATACAGCATAAAATTACCAAATTGCCTTTACTAATAAACTATACAACCGTTGCAACAAGGCAACTAACTGATAAGTTAAGTGTGTGCAGTTGCAAAATTAACGTGTAACTCGATAGATAATAAGAAGAGTAAAGAACCAATTGGTCCTTGACAATTTCCTCATAGGAAAATTTGGTCCCTGACAATTTTTTCGGGACACATTAGTCCCTGACAATTTCAAAATGGGACACGTTAGTCCCTCCGTCCCTTCAGCCATTAACAACTCATCTAACGTCTCCTATGTGGCACGTTAAACGCCACGTAAGAAAGTATTTTGGTCCAAATAGGTCCCCGACGTTACAAATTTGATTTTTTTTTAAAAAAAGGACAAATCAGTCCTTGCGCGTTTTGTAACTGTAACGCCCCAAAATAATTAAGTATTTATTAAATTAAATTACTTAGGTATTTCATTGAATAGTTATAATAAAATAATAGGATGGTGTTTTAATTAAAAAGAAAAGGGAGTAGTGTTTGGTAATTAAGTGAGTGGTATGTTAATTAATTAGGTGTTATACCCTAATTTTGTCCGCCCAAGTCAAAAACATTTTTTCAAAAAAAAAGATAGAACAATAAAATAATTCATGATGTGTGGAAAATAGTAGATTTGTGCATTTATGTGCATCTATTCCCTATTTTGCATTTTTATTCGAATTACGCTGCTGTAGCGTCGATCGAATCGCTGAGTGCCACATGCCCATGTCGCTTGGCACATGTTTTAATTTCAAAAAGGCCATTTATTGATCATTATTAATTAATGGCACCCAAAAACATTTTTCTCAATTTTTAGGAGTCTTAGGAAATAAAATAGTGCATAGTTTTGCATTTTTGGGCATTTAAATAAAATCAAATTAATTATTTTTGGACCAAGACCAGGTCAAGGGTGTAATATACATGTTACTCTACCAAGGGTAATTTTTGTATAATTTTTGGAAAGAAAGTCCTAGTCTAAAATAATTAAATTGCATTTTTCTCATTTTTAGTGCATAAAAAAATACCAAAAGACCATTAAATATTCCCCAATTTTTAAAATGACAAATTTTGTTGTCTAGAATAATTGGGGACAATATTTGATGGTGCTCAAAAATATGTGACATGTTTTTAATAGGTGCATTTCCATTTACATGCCCAAAAGTACAAAATTCAAATTCAAAAAACAAGGAAGTGTCTTCAAATAAGACAAAATACCAAAAATGAGTTTTTTTTTCTTTTTTTTCCCCATTCATTTACAGCTGATGTGCGCCCCTATTCCCCCTCATTCCCTCTCAAGAATCTTCTACACACTCTTCTTTTCTTACTCACTAAGTTTTGATTTGATTTTATCTTGTTTTTGCCCTCTTTGGTAAATTTCCCACTCACCTACACTAATCCCCTTCACCCAAAAGTGCAAACTTACCACTTTAGTAACATTCCCTCACCATAATACCCCTAACCCTATTTTACATGACACCCATTTCCCAAAATAAAATAAAATCATTTCCTTTTTTTTTTTTTTTTAGGTGGCTTGTGCCTCACCCCACTCTCTCCCTTCACCTTCACTTGTGTTTTCTAATTACCCTCAATCCATGTGACACTCCATCTTAACCATCCATCCAAAATTAAAATCAAATCCTAGAGCTCTTCAAAATTAAAAAGACTAAAATGCCCTTAAGCTTAGAAATCCCTATAAATAGATCCTCATTTCCTCACCTCACAAGTTTTTGATCCCTTCACTCTCATTTACTCAAAAACAATTCTCTCCTCCTCTCCTCCTTTCCTCAATTGCGAAGCTCCCTCCTCCTCTCACCCCCTCCATTAATTCATCTTCATTCACCAAATCATCTTGAAACCACCTCTCACAACCTTCACTTCATTTCTATCACTCAAGAGAATCAAACAACAAGACCCTCTCTTCCATCAAGCTCAAGGCCGAAGCTAACTCTCCTCTCCCTCTCCTCCATTTTTTTCAATTTCTTCCTTTCTCTTTTAGAAATAAGGTAAAAACCCTTGATACCTTTGCATCATCTTCAAGCATTTTGCATTAGAACTTATTTTCTTCTCTTCATCTCACATTTTCTTCATTATTTAGCATATTTATCATTTTCATTTTCATAATGTAGCTTGTTGTTGTTGATGGGTGAAATTTGGCATTTCACCCTTAATAAATGGATTTTATGGTGCTTTATTGTAGTTTTGTTGTCATTTCACTAAACAAAAATATGTTCAAGTTGATTGTGTATTTTTTTTCATTTAATGTTGTCATGAGTATTTTATTTTAGTAGTAAATGTTGTTATTGTTAGTGGTTGATGATCTAGTCATGTGATTTACCACTAGTGCTTAAGGCACTTTGATTTGAGTGGAGAAGATGACTAGAAAGGATTCAACCCATTATATTTGATTTTATGTTTCTTGAGATTTAAATTTAGTTTAGTTATTGTTAGTGTTTGATGATCTAGTCATGTGATTTACCACTAGTGCTTAAGGCACTTTGATTTGAGTGGAGAAGATGACTAGAAAGGATTCAACCCATTATATTTGATTTTATGTTTCTTGAGATTTAAATTTAGTTTAGTTATTGTTAGTGTTTGATGATCTAGTCATGTGATTTACCACTAGTGCTTAAGGCACTTTGATTTGAGTGGAGAAGATGACTAGAAAGGATTCAACTCATTATATTTGGTCTTATGTTTCTTGTGATTTAAATTTAGTTTAGTCTTGTTATTGATTGATGATCTAGTCATATGATTTACCATTAGTGCTTAAGGCACTTTGATTTAAATGGAAAAGATGACTAGAGAGGATTCAATTCATTATATTTGATTTTATGTTTCTTGTGATTTAGATTTAACTTAGTTTTGATTCTAGTGTGGGTGATTGTTCAAAGGGATTCAACACATTTGTTGCTTTGATTATGTTAATCTTCATGCTAAAATATTCTTAAATTGTTTATTTGTTGTTCTTTGCAAAATAATGGTTAATTTTATTGTTAGCATTTTATTTTAGTATTAGAGGTTGCTAGTGTTGTTAGTATTGATGATCTAGCAAGATGATTCATCACTAGTACCTTAAGATACTTTAATCCAAGTGAAGAAGATTGCTAGAAGGGATTCAAATAGCTTATTTGATCATTTGTTCTTATTTTAGATTATCAAATTAGTTTATTAATGTTCAAGTTTCCAAGCATAAGTTCACTTTCTACCCTTCTTCCCTTACATATATAGTTTCGGCCTTGAGCCAATTTTTAGGAGTTTTTCTTGTTAATTGTTGTTCTTCATGTATTCATGTTTGTTCATGTAATTAGGTTAAGTTTGATGAAGAAATTTGTGGGTTTAGGTATATATATGGTTCGGTTTTAGCTAGGTTTTTGATACACCCTTTTGATTTTTACCTACTTTTGTATATATATGGTGAATAATTTGGAAATGAGTTGTTTGAGCCCTTACATGATAGATATGCCACTGTTTTGAACCCTCCATGGGTAAAGTTTGCACTTGTATAAATTGTTTGCAATCTACATCTACACTATATCTATACAACTAAACCACAATTGAAAATACCCATTAGCCCACTTTAAAATATTGACACATAGATTTTTTGAGGGCAAACAAGTCAATTACATCTAATTCATTTATTTACCATCTTTTACTTTTTCTTCTTACACTCTCTTTCTTACTTTTTTTTTCTTCTTACACTCTCTTTCCTCTTTTTACACTCTCTTTCTTACTTACTTTTTCTTTTTCTTACACTCTATTTCCTCCTTTTCACTTTTCTCTTACACTCTCTTTATTTATTTTTTCTTTTTTCTTTACTTTTATTTTTCTCATAAACAATTATTCTATTTTTCTTATCATTTCACTTTAGTTTTTTTAACTAAATTTCTAAATTTATAGAAACACTACTCTACTAAAATTAATCTACTATCAATTTTTTTTGATAATCTACTATAAGGATAATCTATGATCGATATATAAGAAAACACGGAATTAATATTTGTCATCGATAATTAATTTTTTGAAGACTACTATAAACCTACTATCTAAAAAACAAGAAAATTTAATGACTATTTAACCTCTTGATTAATATTTAAGACAAATATTTCTTATTGATAATTTACTATCTAAGTTTTACTATGTATTATAATCTACTAATCAACTAAAATAATCAATTGAAATTACGAGATAAATGTAATGCTATATAAAAACCACGGGATAATCTGCAGGTGATATTTAAAAACACGAGATTAATATTTGCTATTGATAATTATAATTTTTGAAGACTTCTATAAACCGACTATCTAAAGAAATAAGAAGGCTTAATGGCTATTTATACTACTAATTAATATAAAATAAATATTTCTTATTGATGATTTACTATCTAAGTTTTACTATATATTATAATCTACTAATCAACTAAAATAAATAATTGAAACTACAAGATAATCGCATTGATATATAAAAACACGGGATAATCTGTGATAATATATAAAAACACAGGATTAATATTTGTCATCGATAATTATACATTTTGAAGACTACTATAAACCTACTATCTAAAACAACAATAAGACTAAATGACTATTTAAAGTGATTAATATTTAAAACACACGTGACAAATATTTGTCACTAATACCTAAAAGAGAACAAATAATTGTCACTGATATATAAAAACATGGGATAAATATTTCTTATTGATAATCTACTATCTATCTTTTACTATATACTATAATCTACTAATCGACTCAAATAATCAATTGAAACTATAAGATAATTGTACCGATACATAAAAAACACGGGATAGCTGCACTAATATATAAAAAAATACGGGGATAATTGCAATGATATATATTAAAACATGGGATAGTTGCACTCATATATAAAAAAACACGGGATAAATGTAAAATTGTTTTTAAAAGATATTTTTACAATTTTAGATTTTAATATTTATCTGTTTTTTATTTGAAACTTCTTTTTCATCTATTTTAAATTTGTCTTTATTTTTACGGGGTAACGTTCAGACTATTTAAATACAGTCTAAATTCATTAATAAGAAGAACATGACATCACCCGTGCGTATGCACGGGTAACCTACTAGTTTGAATTATGATCCCATATTGAATTGTGTTGATTTTAGTGCATTTACCTTGTTAAATTGCATGTAATAGCTTTGGGTTTGACTTGAACTAGCTAGGTTTTGGTTAATTCTTGTTACTCTCTTGTGAATGCATGATATTTGGGTCTTGATTGTGGTTTGCAAATGATTGAAATCAAGTTGTACATGGGGTTCGTGCTAGGTAGTTGATTCTAGGGTTTTGGTTTCATTATGTGTGCCTTTGGTTTAAGGTTAAATTTTAAGGCTAAGTTTACTAGTTTATCCCCTTGAATTTTAGGATGAATAAATATAGGTCTTGTTTGATATTGATCTTGCAATTTCACATGTTAGTTTAGATTAGTACCTCATGCATTCTTACTTGTCTATACTTCTTGCATTCTCACATGTCCATTCATGATTAAATAACCATGCAATCCTCACATGTCTATGCACTCATTAATCAATGCTCATGCATTCTTGTATGCTCATGCATCTTTGTATATACTCATTCTTGCATTTATCCTCAAATGTTCATGCATATTCATGCATTCATGCTTATATAATCTAGCACATCATGATTACATGCTCATCCATTTAACTTAGACTATTTTATGCCTATAATTAATTGTATTCTTTTGTTTAAGATGCCACTTGAATGTCTTGAATTAATTGTGCACAAACCCCTCACACAATCATATGCCCTTGTAAGGCTACCAACATGTGTAGCATAGAGGCATATGTGCTTCCCTTTGAGAATTGTTACCAACATGTGTAACAATGCTCCTTCATACACAAACACAATTATTTTGAGAACTTTACTTTGCATCCTCAACAATTAAGTCCTTTAATTGTAATGGCATGTTTAATCTTAGTTGATGATCAACATGATCATGATTGCTAGATTAATTGAGTATTTTTGAATATTGTTCATTCATTTGTATTTGGTTGAGGATTTGAGATTGATTAAAGTATTCTACTTGTTTTTTCAAAAATCTTCTTCCAAATCAAATTCTTTTCAAAACTTGTTTTCAAATCAAGATCAATTGTTTTTTTTTTCTCAATAAAAAACCTAATATATTTTCATAAACAAATCACTAACCATCACTCGAAGCCTTTGCTTGTTTGATCGTTAGTGATGGAGTTATTAGTGATAGTCACTCGAAGCCCTTGCTTGTTTGACTATTATGAAAGCTCCCGCACATTAATTAAAACCCTAAAACATCTCCTAAATAAATCATTAGCCATCACTCGAAGCCTTTGCTTGTTTGATCGCAAATGATGGAGTTATTAGTGGTGGTCACTCGAAGTCCTTGCTTGTTTGACTATCATGAAAGCTCCCACACCCTAATTAAGCATACATCAAATTTCAAAAGCATTTCCAAAATGATTTCCAAAACAATTCCAAAACATTTCCAAAACAATTTCAAAACAATTTCAAAAAAGAACAACATGAGTCATTAATGATCGTTATCACTGATGCTCACCTTTTTCAAAACAATTTCAAAAAGAACAACATGAGTCATTAGTGATCGTTATCACTGATGCTCACCTTTTTCAAAACAATTTCAAAAAGATAATAAAATGTTGTTACTTGTAATCACTTGAAGCAATTGCTTGACTGATTACCGGTCCAACGCTTTTCTTTCAAGTCAGTAGTGAATGCCACTCGAAGCCTTGGCTTGTTTGGTGTTTACAAACGCTTGAGTCAGATAAGACAAGAGAAACATTTTTCAATCACACAAACATTTTCAAAATTAAGAAACCAAGAACTACGTAGCTTTGAGTTCTCCATCGCACCGGGAGATACGTAGGAGCGGGTCAAAACCCGTCAAGCACGCTTTCAAAAAAAAATCTTTGTTTTGTTTCACTTTTCAAAGATACCAAAAATATCATTTCAAAATAAAAAGAAAGGAAAAGAAGTAGAACAAAGTTATTTCAAATCAAACTCATTCCTAAACCACACATCAAGTTAATGGTTCCCTTTCGGTAGAAAGGAGGTGTGGGGTGCTAATACCTTCCCCACACCTAACCGACCCCCGAACCTACATCTCTGTTTTCAAAAGACCACCCGCCTTTTTCCAAAAAAGACCTTTTTTCAATGTTTTGGTCTTAAAATTAAAATATTGGTGGCGGCTTCACAAATTTTCAAAGTTGCATAACGAGAAGTCCAAACCGGATTTTTCGGGCGCAACAGCTGGCGACTCCACTGGGGACCTTTTTAAAAAAGGACGAGGGTCAAGCCTAATTAACTTAAAGTGTGGTTTAAAGAGTTTGATTTGAAAAACTTATTTTACTTCTTCCTTTTCCTACTTTTCCTTTTTCTTCCTTTACGTTTACAATTATGCATGCATTCCTCAACTCCCATGTTCCTTTCTTCTTTGCTCCCTTTCTTCAAGGTAAAAGCATGCATTTTCCCCATTCCCTTATGATCCCTTCTTCTCCGCTCCCTTTCTTGAGGTAAACTGTACATGATTGTTGTTGATATCTTAGTTTAGATTGTTTACTTTGAGATGATATCAAACCCTAGGGTAGACAACTTGTATTTGCTTGCTCTGTCTGGACTGGTCTGGTTTTTCTTTGCAGGTGGGGATGGGTAGATTTTAGGAAGTATGCCCTCAATCACACACATTCACACCTTATGATTTGTGTACTATGAGTGGGCTCCTATACCCGGATCCAACAAACACTTAGGAGAGTGGAGACGATTAGTGACTGTCATTCGAGACCTTTGTCTGTCTGATACTCATGAAAGTCTCAACCGGAGTACGCTTTCTTATGTCGCCTCACACTTGGTAGCATTCTACATTTGTGAGTGTCGGCATGAGGATTCTATAGCTCCGGTAACCATTGTGAGGGAGTGAATTAGAACTACATGGGAGGAACCTTTGAAGTTGCCCTAGAGCTTAGAATTCCCACCTTGGTAGGGCACGAGGGCATACGAATTGTGTGCTGCATGGTAGCATAGAGCATGTCTTCCTAAAAAAAAAAGGAGCTTTTCAAAGTTTCAATTTCAAAAAATACAAAAATATTTTCTTTCTTCAAATAAACCACTGCGTGAGGCGGCACATAGTGCGTATCATAAATTTTTGAGCCTCTGTCCATACGCACCGCTTTTATTTTCTTTCTCCCACGTGCATCATTACATCATTGCATCATTTGCATTAAATAAAGTTCCAATTTTGAAAAAAATCATCCATCTTGCATTCCATTTCATTGCATAAAATGAAAAACAATTATCATCTCCATAGCATAAGCATCCAAAACATGGCATTCATCCATAAGCATTATTTCAAAAAGGGACACGGTAGAACTACGTACGCTTTGATTCATCATCACAGTGAGGATACGTAGGAGCGGGTCTTCCCCGTCAAGCATAACAAATAAAAATTTCATTTTGAAAAAGCGTCTTTCTTGCATCATTCAAAAATACATTTCATTTTGCATCAAAATCATAAAAACCTTTTAGAATAATTACACTTTTCAAGTGATCATTTTTCCACGCATTTGCATATCATAATGTTTTCACATACAATAAAGAGTTTTGATGAGAGACGAGATGGTTTTGCAAAACGATCATTCTTTCAAAATTTCAAGGTGCTCAGTTTCTCGAGTCAGTAGCTCATAACCTCAAAAAAAAAAAATTTTTTTGCATCTCATCCATTCCATGATAAAAGACTGAAGCAGTTCCTCAAAAAAAAAAAAAGTTTTTATATCATGTTTTAACCAATGTTCACTCTCGGTGAAGCGTTTTTCTAGTAAACATGCATACCACGTGCAGTTCCTCTTGTTTGAGTCAGTCAATTTCCTTCATTTATCATCATCCCCATCCAAGTCTAATCCCGCCCCGTCCACCCATAAGGTGCATATTCTCTCCCATCAGTGCATACTTGACCTTTTGGTTCATTCTAACACTTTAAGTCCTCCATGCTGGGGCAAGTCTGTGATCACCAATTTCCTTTGTTAATATCATATTCCTTCAGTGCAAGTCTTTCAAAAAAAAATAATGATAAATAAGAAAATAAGCTCGCTAGGTTGAAAACCCGCAAAAGGGCGGCCTAGGCAAAAATGAGCGCCCGGTGGATTGAAAACTCGCAAAGAGCGATCCAGGCAAAAGTTAGGGCATAAAAAAAGAAAGATGCAAAGAAAGGAGCAAACACATATAGATAGATGAACAGTTGTCATGTTTTACAAAGAAAATAAATGAGCAATCGGAATTTGAAATGAAGTTTGGCCATCTCCACAAAAATCCCAACATCCCAGAAAGTTCCTTACCTACCCACCTTAAACCCAGAAAAACCAAAAATCCAAAAATCACCTTAGACAAGGATCACCTCAAATATCAAAAAGTGCATCATTTTCTTTTTAGCAGCTCACTCGAGTCAAAGAAAGAAAAAAAAAAAAAAAAAGACAGAAAATCAAAAAAAAAAAAAAAAAAAAAAAAAAAAAAAAAAGGGGATTCAAAAATGAAAATCCCAAAATAAAAGGAAATACAAAAGAAATGTAATTGGTGAGCTGATACATGTTACCACAAAATGTGAGAGATCATTGTCTCAATAAACTTTCAAACACTTCATCATTCCCATACACCCCTCCTTCCATAAACCACAAACACTCCTCTTTGACCTCGGCATCCCGCCTCCCACAAACCCTTAGCCAGGAATAAAACTTCCAAACACCTCATCAAGCCAAATAACCGTCATAAATCATTGACCATCGGCCAAATAAAGACCCATCCTACCATTAACCCCAAACACTTCATTAAGCCCAATCATCCTTCCTCCACAAAGCACCACAATCCCGAAAAGTCCATTCCGATCAATGACTGATTGCTGTTGTTTTCTCAAATTTTAAATCTTAGGACAACTAAGTTTATCTGTCTACAATGTGTTTGCTCAAAAGGAAAAAACAAACGATCAGAAAAAAGAAAGCTGATCAAGAAAAACAAACCCTCAAGAAAAAGAAATGAGGGAACAAAAACAAACAATCAGAAAAAAGAAAGCTGACGGAAAAAGAAAGACTTGCACTTCAAACATCTTCAAGCTGCATTAAAACAAGGTTTAAAAGAAATGAGAACAAAAAACAAAGAGTTTTTGCAATCGAAAAAAGAAAGCGTACCTCTTGTACATTTCAACGCATTCCACTAGAAAGACTCAATTGCACTTGAAAATGTACATCTTTCCAAGGCAAAAACTCTGCATTAAAACAAGGTTTAGTGATCACCAAGTAAGGCTTCTTTCGCACCAGAAGTCAAGATATTAATAGAGGACCAAAGATTTACGCTGAGAACACCACTCAGATCCAAAAGATGGGGTACTCTCTTCACCTCCCGCCCACCCTGGTCTTGGGAAAATCTGTTCGGTGTCCATCCTGTGTCATTCATCCTTTCACCAGGTGTTATCCATGACGCCAATTCCTGCGTATCTGCCTTTTTCACTCCAATGGTCAATATCACCAAACAGGGGCAAGCCTTTCATTCATAGTCACCGAGCCTGGATTGGGGCAGTCTAGCAAAAGCCATTGCCTTTCATCCCTTCACCTGCCACATATGTCTATATCTCAAACACCTATCTGACATTTGCACTGTTTTGCATGCTTACTAGACAATGCTTCAAAGAGAGAGAACACAAGTTAATTAGGTGAAATCTAAAATTCAGTCATCATGGAAAGGAAGAGAAAGAATAAATGAGCTGGTTGATAAATAGAAACCTTGAGAACACCGGAGTTTGAATTAAACTTAGATGTTTCGAAAAGAATAATCAAGGTTCAACTTCACTTTTGCATCCAAAGTCTCGCATCTCATCATCACAAAAATGTTTACCTCATGCATCTAGGCAATTCAATCTATTCATATGCATCGAAGCATTACATTCACATCTTCGTATTTTGTGCATTCATCATATAGCAAAAGGGAAAAACATTCCACGACATTGGCATCATATTAACGTTCGCATTTCATAGAAGAAAAAGAACAAAAAATCATTGCATCAAACATCAGAGCATTGCATCATATTAATGCTTGCATTTCATAAAAGAAAGCAAAAATCGTCGCATGTCATTCATCAATAAGAACATTACATTTTGCATTAGACATTTCATAGAAAAAAGGCAAAGAAGGAAAAGTTTTCCATTGCATGTCATCTGCCATCTCATCAAGACACAAGAGCATTTTGCAGAGCAAAAGAGAAGAAAAGTTGAAAAAGCAAAAGAGCAAATAAAGCCATGCATTACATTCACCAAGCATAAAACCATGCATTCATCAGACATAGAGAATAATAATAGTAATAATAAAGTAAAGAAAAGAGAAATTTAGACATTAGCATTACATTCATCATAAGAAAAAGGAAAAGAAAATGGCAATCATGGCATTTGCATTGCATGCATTGGTTCATTTTTCAGCTGCAAATAAGTGGGAGAGGATAAAACACCTCGGTGTTAATGCTAGCCTTCAGATTCTAGAAATCGCTTCCCTAGTCGAAAGTTTAGAGAAAAAAGAAAAGGAAAGAAAGGAAAGAGAGCGCAAGCGCGCAAAAGAAGAAGAGAGAGCGCCCAAGCGCGCAAAAGAGAAGAGCCTATATGCTCGCCCTTATACTTATAGAGCCTATATGCTCGCCCTTATACTTATAGAGCCTATATGCTCGCTCCTATACTTATAGAGCCTATATGCTCGCCCTTATACTTATAGAGCCTATATGCTCGCTCCTATACTTATAGAGCCTATATGCTCGCCCCTATACTTATAGAGATTATATGCTCGCCCCAAGATTCCAGAAAATGTTTCCCCGAGTTGGGAATTCAGAAGAAAAGAAAAAGAAAGAGAGAAACAAAAAGGAAGAAAAGAGAAAAAAGAGAAACAGACAAGAGAGCGCCCAAGCGCGCAAAAGAAGAAAAGAGCGCCAAGTGCGCAAAAGAGAGGTCTCACATCGTGTACGAGCACGCGATGGATCCATCAGACTTCATCAGGTCCTTCGGATTAGTTATGGACATCCCTTGATCAAATCAGTTCCGGACCTGATGTTGATCGGCCGCTCGAAAGGGCCACCTCAAAGCTCGGACTCGACAAGAGTCCGTTAGAAGGTTTTTAGGCAACCTCCGAATTCAGGACCCCAGTGTCCCTTCAGGACCCCAGTGTCCCTTTAGAACCCCAGTGTTCATTCAGGACCCAAGTGTCCGTTCAGGTTACATTCTTTACTGCTTTCCCATTTACCGCTTTCCCAGTTTACTGCTTTCCCGTTAATGCGACAAGTGTTAACCTCTTCTCTCAAAATATAGCAAAAAGAAGTTTGATATTTTTCTGAAGCGGACAAAATTAGTATTATTTCTGTATCTTTATTTCCATTTTACCAGTAAATATGAAAAGGCCAATTCATATTTCTTGGCAAAATGTGAAATAAAGAGGGGCAGCTGTTATACCCTAATTTTGTCCGCCCAAGTCAAAAACATTTTTTCAAAAAAAAAGATAGAACAATAAAATAATTCATGATGTGTGGAAAATAGTAGATTTGTGCATTTATGTGCATCTATTCCCTATTTTGCATTTTTATTCGAATTACGCGCGCGCGTCAGTCGTAACTGCGTGAGCTGCCCTGTGCCCATGTCGCTTGGCACATGTTTTAATTTCAAAAAGGCCATTTATTGATCATTATTAATTAATGGCACCCAAAAACATTTTTCTCAATTTTTAGGAGTCTTAGGAAATAAAATAGTGCATAGTTTTGCATTTTTGGGCATTTAAATAAAATCAAATTAATTATTTTTGGACCAAGACCAGGTCAAGGGTGTAATATACATGTTACTCTACCAAGGGTAATTTTTGTATAATTTTTGGAAAGAAAGTCCTAGTCTAAAATAATTAAATTGCATTTTTCTCATTTTTAGTGCATAAAAAAATACCAAAAGACCATTAAATATTCCCCAATTTTTAAAATGACAAATTTTGTTGTCTAGAATAATTGGGGACAATATTTGATGGTGCTCAAAAATATGTGACATGTTTTTAATAGGTGCATTTCCATTTACATGCCCAAAGACAAAATTCAAATTCAAAAAACAAGGAAGTGTCTTCAAATAAGACAAAATACCAAAAATGAGTTTTTTTTTCTTTTTTTTTTCTCCTTCATTTACAGCTGATGTGCGCCCCTATTCCCCCTCTTTCCCTCTCAAGAATCTTCTACACACTCTTCTTTTCTTACTCACTAAGTTTTGATTTGATTTTATCTTGTTTTTGCCCTCTTTGGTAAATTTCCCACTCACCTACACTAATCCCCTTCACCCAAAAGTGCAAACTTACCACTTTAGTAACAATCCCTCACCATAATACCCCTAACCCTATATTACATGACACCCATTTCCCAAAATAAAATAAAATCATTTCCTTTTCTTTTTTTTTTAGGTGGCTTGTGCCTCACCCCACTCTCTCCCTTCACCTTCACTTGTGTTTTCTAATTACCCTCAATCCATGTGACACTCCATCTTAACCATCCATCCAAAATTAAAATCAAATATCCTAGAGCTCTTCAAAATTAAAAAGACTAAAATGCCCTTAAGCTTAGAAATCCCTATAAATAGATCCTCATTTCCTCACCTCACAAGTTTTTGATCCCTTCACTCTCATTTACTCAAAAACAATTCTCTCCTCCTCTCCTCCTTTCCTCAATTGCGAAGCTCCCTCCTCCTCTCACCCCCTCCATTAATTCATCTTCATTCACCAAATCATCTTGAAACCACCTCTCACAACCTTCACTTCATTTCTATCACTCAAGAGAATCAAACAACAAGACCCTCTCTTCCATCAAGCTCAAGGCCGAAGCTAACTCTCCTCTCCCTCTCCTCCATTTTTTTCAATTTCTTCCTTTCTCTTTTAGAAATAAGGTAAAAACCCTTGATACCTTTGCATCATCTTCAAGCATTTTGCATTAGAACTTATTTTCTTCTCTTCATCTCACATTTTCTTCATTATTTAGCATATTTATCATTTTCATTTTCATAATGTAGCTTGTTGTTGTTGATGGGTGAAATTTGGCATTTCACCCTTAATAAATGGATTTTATGGTGCTTTATTGTAGTTTTGTTGTCATTTCACTAAACAAAAATATGTTCAAGTTGATTGTGTATTTTTTTTCATTTAATGTTGTCATGAGTATTTTATTTTAGTAGTAAATGTTGTTATTGTTAGTGGTTGATGATCTAGTCATGTGATTTACCACTAGTGCTTAAGGCACTTTGATTTGAGTGGAGAAGATGACTAGAAAGGATTCAACCCATTATATTTGATTTTATGTTTCTTGAGATTTAAATTTAGTTTACGACCACTTATTGTCGTGAAGTGCTTTTTGCTAAATGACCGTCGTTGTTGACATCCATCGTAGACCAGTAGACTTCTCCCCTAACCCATTTCGGTTTCCGATAAACAATATGAATATCTCATGCTCGTCGTTCTGAGGTTGAACCTTAGAGAGTAGTTTGTTTTTAAATACAGCAAATGATATGTTGTGTTTTAACCTATACACTGCATAATATTTCTCCCGTCGAAAGAAACACCATCATATTGTAAGATGAAGCTCGGAAGATCAAGCCTCCCCATATTAGAATGAATGATAGTGAGGGAAGAAGGCTCGTTGTGTTGATTATGACGATTTATGGATTGACATGTGTTGATACTTTTTCAGGGGTATTTTGGGATTTTCATATTATGTGGGGAGGGAGGGGTATTCGGGAAAATGGATTGTTTTTGGGCTTGGACTTAGGCCCATTTTTGTTTTCTTTTTGGAGGCCTTGAGTTGTATGGATGATCTTTTTTGGGTTTAATATCGTGGGTCTTCTATATATAGATCGTGTACCCATCCATCATCAGACTATCAAATCCCCAAATCAGAAGAAGAAGAAGAAGAAGAAGAAGAATCCCCATCCATAGATCGTGTACCCATCCATCATCAGACTATCAAATCCCCATCCATAGATCGTGGGTCTTCTATATATAGATCGTGTACTCACTCACTGCGAAACCAACATGAAGAAGAAGAATCGCCGCCGTGAAGGAAAGAGAAGCGGCGTGAGTGAAGAAGAAGAAGACACACCAAAGCCTGAAACGGAAAATCTCCGTTATGTCCGACGAGTTAACAGAAAGCCACCGCCGAGAGATTCCCCCACCCCTGAACCCGAAGACGATCTCTCCACCGACGACCCTAATCGCCCCCCCGATGATACTAATGATTGGCAATGCATTACGGTTGGTACGAAAGCTCCTGAAAAAGGTAAGAAAGCTCCAACTTCCGCTGCTAGAAAAGATGCCGATATAGAAACCATGAACAAATGTTTAGCCCTTTCCTTTCTCTGTTTTATTCATTCCATTCCAAATTTTTGTTCATTTATTGTTTGATATTTGTATTTTGGATTGATTGATTGATTGAAGCGTTTCATTATTTAACCATCTATTCTCTTTTTTGAGTTTAATTTGGATTTGGATTGATTAATTTTAGCTACTGATGAGCTTTTGGTCCTTGATTAGGGTTCGTTCGTTCAACGAGTTTCTGGTACTATATATGGTTGTTACCTTTTTTATCTCGTTTGATTGTGTTCTATTGTTGTATATATATAGTCAATGCTGCTGCTAGCACATCATTGAATACTAAGAGGCTCCATGACCATACTCTGAATATATACATACTTTACTCATTCTATTCTTTTTTACATTTTCTACATTTCATCTATTTGGAGGATCATTAAACAACTAACTTTTTTGCTTATTACACCATGCTTTATATGCTAGGCCTTACGTACCTCTTAACATCACTTATATTTCTGGTGGAATTGTTACTTATTACTGCCAAAACTCACATGCTCTTGTTAGCTCTCAGAACATATCTACTTTTTTTGTTTAATGTCGTATTCGTCTCTCTATTTCAACCTATAGAGGTTTATGCTAATTCCTTTTTATCCCAATGCCAAACTGCATAACTCTGGCATCACAATGTAAATCTATTCTCTTCTGTTCTCATTTAGTTAAATCTGCTCTTTGATAAGGAGGGTAGACATGAATAGTATATGCTCAACTCCCGACACAGTGACACTCTTTAATATCTTGTCCAAATATTTTATCTTATCTTGTTGCCGATGACTTATAAAAGCTGCTATTTCTTCATCTACATTAACATATTTTATCACTTTAATTCACCACCATTCCAATTCAATTACAAAGATGCTATTTTTTCCAATTCAATTTATAAAAGCTGCTAGTTTTACCAGTATTTGCCCCAAAACCTTGTATAATAATACCATATTTTATCGATTTAGTTGATCATGTATCCATTAGAATTGAAAACATACTATTTTTTGCTAGCAGTTTTTCCCCTTTTCTGTTACACTACCAATTTACTGTTGTTGCTGTTGTCACATCATATATGTTTGTTCATACGTTTCTCTGCTCCTATTAGTATGGATAATTTACTTATTGTTGTTACCAGATCCCACGAAGATTAGGCGTGACAAACATGGTCGCGTCATAGTTGATACTAGTCACTTTAAGACTATTTGGGTGAAACGTTATGTACATACCGATGACAGTCACAAAAATTTCCTCAATAAAATAGGGGCTAAGGTTTCTAAGGCTACTGAGGTCAAAAGACTCAAGCGCCGCCAGTTTATAGCAAAGGTAAAGTTTTGATTTTTTTACATATTTGCTTCCTTGTTGATATCAGAATTAGTGTTTTTATTTTTCTCCGCTATTCAATTTTATGACCATATTACCCTGAACTTTAATAGACTTTTCCTGGTATACCACCTGGATATTACCCGCTCAAGGGTCTCAAAACAGATGCTCGGGTGGCTGGTTTTATGAGAAAATGTGCCTCTTTGGCATTAGCAGATTATAATGGACAAGCGGTACTCTCCTTGTTTTTTGCATGCCTTCTTTCTTGGTTTGCATCTGAAAGTAGTTGATTAACTGTCTCGTATTCATTTTTTGCAGCATACGGACTATCGATTCGTTGACGTTGAAACCGTAGGTTCGCAACTTGTTAGTGGAATGAAGTACTCCATCAGATTTCGAGCTATGGCTAATGGGCAGTATCACACTTTTGAAGCCGAAGTTATTAGGCGTAGAGTTGGGAGACTTGAGAAGAGAGAAGCCTGTGCTATCTCGGTCCTTGATGTCATGATGATAGAGCCTAAAAGCATTCGGCGAAGTGGAACTCTCCAGGAGCTTATAAACTAGGATCCAATTCAATTTCTCCGTCTTCAATTGCTACTTTAAAATATCCTTTTGTATGTCACGTAAAACTAATATATCCTTTTGTAAACTAGGATCCAAATCAACCTGCCATCTTTTGTGCATCTCTTTTAAAACCACTGTTTGGTGTATAGTATTTATTCTATGAAGCTTTTTATTTAGATGGATTAAATATTGTGTTCCCCTGTGTGGATGGAGAATTTATATTTTCCTATTTGGTATCTTCTGTCGTTGTTCCTCAAGCACTTTGCCAACTACTGTTCTTTTACTGATTATAGTTTGATTCTCAATTCTGTAATTGTTGCAACGTGATCGTTTTGAAAGCTTATTAAGTATTCTTATGATTTGGGGATGCTTTTCTTTTATTCATTTTGGACTGTCACAAGCTGGATTTCCAGAAAAAGAAAGCTTTTTAATATCTTCCAAGCAATATGAATACTATTTTATGCCTTTCAGACTCCAAGTTTACACAAGTTTCAGCATGCATCCCTATTATTACTCCTTAAGTGGTCAATAGTCAATATGTTGAGAGAATAAATTGATGACAATATTTATCCACTGTTTGGTGTATAGTATTTATTCCATGAAGCTTTTTATTTAGATGGATTAAATATCTAAGAAGTTATATGCGGCTTGGCATCTGCCCGCCAAACCTTCAGCAAACTATTAGCCCCCAATTTCAATCACGTTACCACAATTGCCATTCTTTCTTTTTTTTCTTCTTCACTTTTCACAATTTATCTCCGATGAATCACAGCATCAGCTCTGCTATGCTCTCTCTACCTTCGCCTTCGGTGAACCCCTCTCAATCTCCGACAACACCCCCGCCGTTTTCATTAACCCCAAAACCACAACCCCGACTCCCATCACCACCACTTTCCACCACCCACAACAACCACAACCACCACCGTCTTCACATTCTTCCCTTCGCCTTCCACCGCCACCATCGTTTAACCCTTCACCATCTCCCACCATACACAGCTCCAAACTCCCCCACTTCCTTTCCCTCTCCAGCATCAACTCCACCACAACCCCCAACCACCACCAACAACAACAACCACCACAACAACCACCCCGACGCCGCCGCAAACAATCACCACCGAAACTCCCTCACATTCTCTCCGATTCGAGCCCTTATTCCACTCCTAGAAGCCAATCCTCCAACAACTTTGCTTCGAATTTTGGGTCGTCTGGGATGGGATCCGCGGCGAAGGTAGGGAAATCGGAGGATGCAGCGTTGTAGTCAATGATGGATGCATTGATGGATATGAAGATGGTGTTGGGGCATAGAGATTTGAGGGAAATTGTGGATGCAATTAAATAGAATTTTGATAAAGCTGCTGTTGCTGGAGATCAGGTTTCTGATATGCTTGAGATTAGTAAAGCTCAACTTGATCGAAGTTTCAGGCAATTGAAATTGAGGAGTGAGACAACTTAAATTCTCTTCTTTATGTTCCTTTTCTGGTGTTGAATTTTTATGCTGTCTAAAATTGTCTTGCTCCCATTGTGAAGATATTTGATGAAGAGTTTGGTAAGCAAACACTTATCACATGAGTTGGCTTGGGGAGCAACTTGGTTATTTCTTGCCACTAAGAACACTGATTATCTTTCAAATGCAACTGAATTTTTTTTTATCACCAAAGAGTGATGAATCATGAAACAGTTTTAGATAAAGGTGTCTTTTATAGGAATAACAAGCTCAATGCTATCACGGTAACTTCAACGTAATACTTAAGCTGAATTGTAAGAGGAATTTCAGAAGGACTCTCAGTAATTAGTAGTATTTTATTAAACTGATCTATGCAGGTTTTAGTTGCGGGTATTCGATATTTTCGTGATCTTGGATTTCCATATGAAAATGTCATAAAATTTTCTTCAAATACTACTCACTCCCTCGTGTGTTCTTCTTACCTATTCAAAAAAATATTTGAGTAGGGCACCTACCTGGTAATTAATTCTATGATCAATTGTAACTTGCATTATATGCATACATTTGAGGCATATGAGTATGATTCATATCAAATATAATGGAAGGTGGAATGATTATCCTGAAACCTGATAATGGACCATTACTCCAATATGTTGCTACAACACATTTTCTCGGTAAATTGTATAGTGATTACTTTGATCATCTCAAATTGTCTGGTAAAAGTTGTGAAGCTGGTGTATTCTCAGTGAAAAATGCTTCGCAATTTTGTTAGCTCCCAGTCAAATTCCTAGCCTCCTCCTAAGTAACCATTTTGAATTGTAACCTTATGAATTGGAAATAGTCTAACTGCTTACATGTTTTTCAGGTACATATTGGGACACAATCCTATGAAAGTGAGCTATTTAGTGGGCCATAGTGACAAGTTTCCAGTCCAAGTCCAAGTTCATCACAAGAAGTGATCAAGCCCTTGGAATAACCGAAACTACTCTTGCGACGATGGTAAGAGATGGCTAAACTCTAAAGGTCCAAATCCACAAGTACTTTTGGGAGCCATGGTTGGAGGTCCAGACACAAATGATAACTTCACTGATCAAAGGAGTAACCAACGGTACACTGAGCCAAATATAGCAAGCAATGTTGGTTTACTAGGAGCGTTGATTGCACTTCAACATGCTCCTTATAATTCACCTGACTTGAAAAACTATTTGTGGGAATGGACATCATGATCTGTTATTTGCCCTTCTACCTTAACTTCAACTTGACTTAAGCCTATCCAAATTATATTCTTTCTGCAAATTAAATAAATATTTATGAAATAAATAGATGACAGGAAATCCAATGAACATGACCAATTGGTGCTGATAAAATTGATGCTATATCAGGTATCACAGAATTAAGCTTACTAGAATACTATGAGTATCTTCAAGAAAAGGCAAAAGCAAATAATCCAAGATATGCATTTTCTCCCTCATGATATCACAGTCTTCATCTTTTTCCCTTAAAAGATCCATGAAAGTTTTTGTATCAGGTACTAATTTTATAGTCACCTGCAATTACAAATCAGTACCTCACCCTATGTGTTGTCCGTTCCAATTGTCAATATTGTTGTCTTTGTATCATTTCTCTGGACAATGTAATGTTGTTAATTTCCTAACTATGTAATAAAACATATTTTTTTAAAATAATAGCATTGAAACTTTGAACACTTTGCAGCAATTGTTTTTCTTTTTATCAAACTTATTTTTTGTACACAATGATCATGTGACATGTAGATATATTTTTGGAACTAGACTACCCCGTGCGTAGCACGGGTTTTGCAGCTAGTTGTTTTAATTGCATGAAGACCTAGTTACAGCGAAATATACAAATTACATCTTATCCCTAATCTCCAACATGTTCATCACACTCCATAATCTCCAACAATTTGGAATTGGTATGAATAAGATTTCAGGTCCTATCCCCGTTTTGATATCGAATGCAACAAATTTGCTGCTATTCAACATTCCTAGGAATAACTTTGTTGGACAAGTTCCAACTGGAATAGGAAATCTCGAAGACATATGGTCTCTTGCTATGGGACGAAATCATCTAGGTAGTAATTCATCTAATGGCTTGTAAATTTAATTTTAAACAACTTTGGTGGTTCTTTACCAAACTCTGTTGCCAACTTATCAAGTGAACTAAACCAGTTTTATATTGGAGGTAATCAGATTACTGGAACTCTTTAGGATTAGGAAATCTCATCAACTTGGTGGAATGAACATGTTGATACTGATTTGGTATGATGTTTGATGCTTGAATTTAGTTTATGGTTGAGTTTTATGTTTATGAATGAATGGTTAAATTATTCCAATATTTTGTTAGGCTTTTGCAAAGTTACATAATGTCTCCTTAGAGATCAGAAGACCCTATATTTAGTGAGACTAAAAATATATTTAAAGCATTAAATTATTATGTTAAAGAAAAATCAAATTATCTGAAAGATAAATTTATCCCAAGTAGATAGCTTAGTTGGCGAGCTAATGGATACCGAAGGAGTGCAAGAAGGAGGTCTCAAGTTCAAGCTCCGGAAACTAACAATTCTCCCACCCCCACTAACTAATATTATGAATGCTAATTCTTTCCTCAAACGTAATCCACCGGGAAACCTCCTGTGGAAGTTATCACACTCCTATTTAGATTAAAAACCATAGCCCTTTCTTATAAAGTTCTCATTTTCTGGCTTTGGCCCTCGTTTAATACCAAAAACACTTGATGTTTATGGTGTTTATTTGTCATTTATATGGATGTGGTACAAAAATTAATAATACTCGAGAATAACTTTACAATCATAACCTATTGTTTACAATATTTATTGATTTATTACATTTATTAATTTATTAAATTTTTCCAATGTTATAATTTATTAAAATTTTCCAAATATATTCATTTTTGTTTCTAAGTATCGAGTCAACTTACTTGCTACGTACTTCTGTGATAAAAAATGGTTAGGATTTGAATTGCTCTTTGACAATTTTGGTCAAAGAAAAATAAGAAATACTACTATAGCTTTAATAATCTCATATACTTGGTCAAAAAAAATCTCAAATATTGGTCAAATTTATCATTTTTAGGATAAGTTTGACATTTTAATCCTTGTGTGGGACTTGTTTTACCGAGATAGATCAAATTTGTACTTTCCATTTTCAGACACATTTTCAGACACAACGAAAACTGTCCCAGGAAGGTAGCTCAGTTGGCGAGCTAAGGGACATGAAGGAGTTGCATTATTGCAAGAAGGAGGTCCCGGGGTTCAAATCCCGGAAACTAACATTCCCCCACCCCCACTAACATTTGCCTATCAAAAAAAAAAGACACAACGAAAACTTCAACACTTACCTAACTAATAATTTAATTAGTATATAAATCGAAATTAATACTAAGCTTGAATTCCTTTTTTCTTTGAGAAAAATCTTCTTAAGCTACTACCACGCCAGTGGCGTTTTCTTAAGCAACCACATTTTTAATTTTATTTAAGCGGTAGTAGAAAAAGCGGTGACTATATGGAAGCAGTTATTTAAACTTGTAATAATAAACTGGATGTGGAAAAGTTTTTAAGTTGAAATTAAGCTGCTTTTTGAGAAGAAAATCTGAAAACGTGTGACTAAGATTGACTTTTAGGGTTGAGTTGAAGGTCAATTTTGGAATGAAACAGTCATTTTGAGTATATGCGATGTCCTGTTACACCCTCTAAATAGAAAGGTTGTTAGGTTTATTAATTTCTCATTGTGAATTTAGGCATAGGGTTGGTGGTGCTCCTAACAAAAACAATATTACTTTCAACACACACACACACACAATTAGGAACAAAACATTTTAGAAAACTTTTAAAACAAGGCTTCTAATTGGTCCAAGTAAAATATCCAGTCCTATGTGTCATAATACTATTGGATGCAGTTTGATACCTATCTAGTGCAAATAAGAATTTAATTATTTGAAAAAAATATATTTAATTACGAAATGAATTAAATACCAACTATAAATGTCATGTCTACAATTGGTCCAAAATAGGCAGCGATACCATTAAAGATTTTTTGGTTTCCCAAGGTATCCTCCCGCGACCACTAATCCTTCGGCGTCTTGGAGTTCGTTTAAGTACCGACCTCTCCTGCGCGATGCTCTCCATACACACCGCCAAGTGATCGATCGAACCCCGACTAAAAAATCTTGGGGCCCAAGCAACTTACCACTTGTGCCACACCCACTTGGTGATACCATTAAAGATTGTTAATTACCATAAAAATTCTTTTTGACAACTATTACCATAATAACATTCAATAAAATTCGTAAATACAATGAAAGAAACACGTAATTTAATAAAGAGACCATGTGAAATGAGAAGAGCAATTTAAAAAAATAATTTTAAACATTCAAGAAAATTCGTAAATACAATGAAAGAAGATTCTAACTATGAATAAATAAAAATTATTCTCAGCTAAACCGATGGAATAGACAGCTGGTCTTTTGAATTTTGAAGAGAGCTCAAAATAATTAAAAAAGAAAATCACCTATGTGTCGCTGAACAGTGTAAAAAATAATTAAAAAGAAAATGAAAAAAAAAGGCAAAATTACACCAGAGGACCTTTAAGTTATTTATTTGTAACAAGTTGGACCTTTAAGTTTTTTTTGTAACAAATAGGCCCTTTTACTGATTTTCCTAGCTTATATATTTTGATATAATGCTACTTTATATATTGTGATTACTCTAACTTATGTATTTTGATGAAACCAATCATATTTTGGTGTATTTTGATGAAATCGGCAATATGAAATTTTACTAAAAGGGCCAACGGTGTCAACGTTAGGTAACTTAAAGGGCCTATTTGTTACAAAAAAAACTTAAAGGTTCAACTTGTTACAATTAAATAACTTAAAGGTCCTCTGGTGTAATTTTGCCAAAAAAAAACTTTAGCATAATTTGCATCTGGTATTAATGCCATGCATATTACTTCATTATCAAATTATTACCATTAATTAATATAAAAAAATATTCATTAGTTATGAATTGAGAAAAAAAGTTCCGATTGCAAAATTAGAACAAATGATACTCAATATTAATGGTCGATACTATTAAGTCAAGGGGTGGTTGAGAGCGGTTGGGGCTTATTAGAAGTGAAAATCTAAGTTTTCCATTGATTGAAGAAATGAAATTACAGAGAGTTTTATACACTGAGTGTTGTAACTGAAATCTAAAGAAGTGATCTTGATAACAATATTGCTAACAGAAAACCCTAACAGAAATTACACAACATTGCTGATACAATTGGTAAAGTACAGTTGACTTGCTATCACCGGTCACCAATACCTAGACCACTATTATGAGCAACCAGTTTGACCGGTTACCAGTGACTTGTTATTCTCTAATACTCCCCTGTCAAGCTAAAGGAGGGACTTGACCTTGAGCTTGCTTCTGAGGTTATGAAAAGCAGATGTGCCAAGGGGTTTGGTCAGTATATCAGCTATTTGTGTTGCAGCAGGCACATGTTTAATCAGCAATGTTTTGGCTAGAACCTTCTCTCATACAAAATGCAAATCCATCTAAATATGTTTGGTTCTAGCATGTAAGATAGGATTATTTGCAAGCATAACAGCAGACAGGTTATCACAGAGTAAGGTAGGCATCTGATGTTTAAATTGTAATTCATTCAGCAGTGATTGTATCCAAAGTAGCTCAGTTGTTCCTTGTGCCATTCCCCTATACTCAAATTCAGCACTTGATCTTGCAACCAGTGACTGCTTTTTATTCCTCTGAGTAGAATTTGATTAGTTACCTGTGATTTAACAAGACAATAATTTGAGTGGAATTCAAAATAGACATTATTATCTCTAGAGAACCTAGACACAGATAACAGATTTTTTGAAATTGAAGGTACATGCAATAATTTGTTGAGTTTAAGAACTATAGATGGATTAAAGGGTGATGCAAAACTAGCAGTGCCAATGTTTTTGATTGGCACTTTGTGACCATTTCCCATAGAGACTTGAGTGGTGCCTCTATAGGGTGTGCTTTCGTGTAAATTGTGAAGGTGAGGAGTAACATGGTGAGACGCACCTGTGTCTTTGAACCAGTCCTCTTCAAGGTTGGTCATAGAAATCTCTTCACCAGCAGTGGCATAGTTGGCCTGTGCCTCAGCAGAGCCTTTGTGAGAGGACTTTGAATCCTTGTTGTTGTTGGCACCTCTCCCTTGATTATGTTGAGATGTGCTTGTTTCACTGTGAGTGGTGAAGGACTCATCAAATCTGTACCAGCAGTCTGCAGCACCATGGCCATACTTGCCACACAATTGGCAAGTTGGTCTAGAACCCGAGCCAGAATTTTGTGAGGTTACTGAAGTGGTGTTGGTGTTTCTGCCACGACCACGCCCCCTATTGTTGTTGCGCCCATGCCCGCAGAAGTTTTGAAAGTTACCACGAGAGCCATACGAAGCTTGTGCAAGATTTGCACTAACTGCAGCATTGCTGAGTTCTTGACGATGCTTAGCAAATTGAGCTTCTTGAAATAAAAGAAGCGCTTCAATGTCTGATAGTGGTGAGGAATCAGCTCTGCCGTAAATCATCATCACAAATGGATTGTATTCCTCTGGCAATCCATCAAGAATTATATCGATCTTGTCTTGATCAGAAATTGTTTCGCCTATGGCGAGAAGGGAATTAGCTAATGTGTGAATCCTCATTAGGTATTCAGAAATCGATCGTTCCCCTTTCTTCGTGTTCTTCAACTCAGACCTAAGTTGGCGAATCTTGGCCTTAAGGTGCGAATAGTAGTGTTGATGAATTCAATCCCAATCTTGATGTGAGTGCTTGCAAGTAAGAACACGGGGAAGAACAAATTCGGATAGAGTTGAAAGAAGCCGTGTGAAGAACATTTGATCTTGAACTAACCATTTTCCGTAGGCATCAGTCAATTTGTGAGCAACACGATCAGCTTCAGATGAGTATTGTTGTGGAATGTCAGGATTAACCAGTAAACGATGTAGTTTGAAGGAGGTGATGACACCTTCAACTTGTTGGTTCCAAAGAAGGAAATTCTTGTCTTCCAACTTGATTGAGAGTTTCGGGGCTGAAGAGAAGCCATGAGATTGTTGATTGTTCAAGGCGAATGGGTTGATTGATGCTTCAGTTGTAACGAGTGTTTGTTTCGGCGAATTTGCCATTGACAAAGCTTGAAGACGGAAGCGATGGTTTCTTTGATCTTAGATGGCAAATGATACCATATTAGAAGTGAAAATCTAAGTTTTCCATTGATTGAAGAAATGAAATTACAGAGAGTTTTATACACTGAGTGTTGTAACTGAAATCTAAAGAAGTGATCTTGATAACAATATTGCTAACAGAAAACCCTAACAGAAATTACACAGCATTACTGATACAATTGGTAAAGTGCAGTTGACTTGCTATCACCGGTCACCAATACCTAGACCACTATTATGAGCAACCAGTTTGACCGGTTACCAGTGGCTTGTTATTCTCTAATAGGGCTCATCCTCCCTTAATCATGTGTCGTGGGTTCGATCCTCATCTTGGGTATGAAGCAGCTTGCAAATATAAATTCCTTCAGCACCTCATACATGGTTGTCTTGACAAGAATGCTACTACGTTTTCATCTTTTTTTATATGGGCTTGACAAGAGTTTTTGTGATGGTTCTAACATTAACCATCTGATTTGTGACAAATTTATCAATTCTTCTCACCTTATATTGGCATTATCTTTACATGTTACAATATACTAAATGCATTTATGATGTTTTAGTTTATAGACATGACATATACATAAAAGATTTAAAAGAGTATCTTATGTTAATTGAGATAATATACTCAATATTGAATCACCAATTTCAAATCATTCAACCAATCTACTTGCATTTGACAACACTTTTGCAACCAGAGACAATAAAGGGGATAATAGTGAAACCGTAGGAAATAAAATGACAACGATAACTAATCGTACCAACATGATGTGACACAAAATCGTAGATACTTGGATCCCTTAACCATTTGCTCATGGGTTCGATCCCTGATCGGTGCGTATGGAAAAACATTTATTGGGAGAGGTCAACCCTTAAATGGAACTCCGATATCTCGAAGGATTAGTCTTGACATTCGTCGTAGAGGATTCCTTGGTTTACCAAAAAAAATGACAATGATAACTAATCGTACCTTGGTGTAATCAAAGTTTGAGGAAGCTCAACACTAACAATTAACCGAATAGTCTCTACCTATTGAAATTGTAGTTACGACAAGACCTAGAAAGAACAAATTCGAAAGATTACCAACAATTAATTTGAACCAAACTTTAAACGAATTTGGAGAAGAATTTTTTTGTGAGATATGAAATCCTTCCAACAAACCAGAGTGAACAACATTACCTACACGGTTGGCCGAGAGAACATTTCGATCATCAATGAAAGGGGCTTTCTTTGATAAATTGCAACTTTCACCAAGAGAGAAACCCTAAGAGAAGATAAAAACTAAACTCACGACTCTTTCTTTGATAAATCTTCTGGGTGCTGGCTGGTTTTTGGACGACGAGTCTGATGATGTGGTTGCTGATGCAAGATCTGCAACGGAAAGATGGAAGCTATATATATTTTTTGCAACGGAAAGAAAGAGGGAAACTAAACGGAACGGTGGTGTAAGGTATAAGTGGGGATGAAGAGGGGGCTGTTTGGTGTAAACAATACTTAATAGGGGTTGGGTATTCTTCAATGAGCAAAATAAGGTGACAAACACTTCAACAAAGGCAGAAAGAAAAGAAGGTTCAGCAGTAAAGGCAGCAAAACCAAGCTGCAATGCAGGCGGGAAAAGAAACTACCATGAAGGTTGCTAGAGTTTACGTGGAAGGAAGACCCCTAATGTTCCGGAGCTCGGGATACCACGTGAACAAATATTTTGAAGTATTATTTCAATCGTATATAATTACATTCACTAATTTTGATTATGTAGACAAACTAAACCTATTGGGACTGATTAATGGGCCTAATACAATGAAGGCTAGTAACTACTATTTACAACAATATCCATTCCCTTGCCATCCTCCGCCCTTCATTGAACCAAACAATCTGTTAGTATATTGGAGATATCGAAAAGAATATAAATCTCCCAAGAATAGAGTGGTCAATCTGCCTAAAAAACTACCAAGAGAAAACAACTCAAATAAGGTTAAATAATCTTTCTCTATTCACTCCACTTTATTGGAGATCCCAACTATCATTATAATTAAAATTGTCTCACATTTTTAGCATGTTTTCAACATTTCTGTTGCAGGTTTTGGGCTTTTAGTACCCGAAATACCCCTTCCCCTCCCTTTCAAATTCTCATTTATGTTTTTAATTGTTCAAGTAAGTAGCTGGCCCTTAGTTTACTTTCTTGCAGGACACATTATTTTTGATAGTATTTTTCTCCTCTTGGTAAAGTTTTAGGCTATCTTTACTAATAGATAAAGAGAGTAAGTGTCTACCCTGGGTTTTGGTAAACACCGCTGGTCTCCAATTTGGTTAACTTGTAGGATCAACCAGTGAATCCTAAGACCATTTGTGGATTAAGTTTTCTATAAAACGCGGGTGTTCTTGAGTGATTAAAGTAAAAGGGAAGAAGGTAACTGACTGTCTCGTGCGAAACCGTCGAATCACTTCAATGAGGGAGGATAAAACAAAGGAAAAACTTGCAGGAATGTAAAGGAAAGCAGATTAAAATTGCATTAATCGTAAAGGGTTTGGTACCCAAGATCATACATTCGCTCCTTAAACTCGTTTCTTAATGCGTGTCGGTACTTTGAGCGTGGGAGTTTGGGTATGAGAGATTGTGACCCGTTTTTCCTATGAAAAACTACTACATATATAGATAGGAAAACACTACCTACGTAACTGTACAGAATATTTACAAAAATGGTAACCGTTATGGCCACGAGGCCACGTTCTTGCTACATAACTGCCGTTGCCTTCAGGGCATTAGCTTCAACAGTTTGTGAAATACAATGGTTAACTTACATTCTACAAGATCTCTCTCTGCCTTTCATTACACCAACAATATTTCTTGAGTGATTCGAGGTGCTCAGGGCCTCCCAAAGGAAATAAACTTCCAACAATATTTCTGCCTACCTTTCTAATTGCTGCACAGAATATTATAAAACACACTACACAAGTGGCAGTTCCCACATTAGACAGTAACTGCTGACAGTTACTGTCATACCCTAATTTTGTCCGGCTTGGGTCAAAACCCTAATTTTCCACAAAAATAAATAATTTGTGAAGTACGACATCCTTTTGAAGAGTGTGAGGAGCATTTTGCATGCATCCTTGAGTTTCAAAAGTCATTCTAGGGTTTTTAGGGTCGTTTTTAGAGTGAAAATGCATTTTGAGCAAAAAACAAGGTTTTAGGGCAAAAGAGTATTTTGGTCATTTTCCATAAAAGGATGATTTCTCGTCAAAAATCATTGTGCAATTTTAGAGGAGTTTATTTGAGGCAAAATATTTTTGGTCATGCATATATGTGGCGCATGCATGCATGGTAAAAAAAAATTCAAATTCAAAAGGCCTCAAAAAGGAATATTCTACAAAAATTGCAAGGTGGGATTTTTATGATATTTTTGGTCATGGTGATCTCATAAAATGGCATATTCCTAGGATATACCTTGTATATGGCTCAAAATGGTTAGATATTTTTAGATTTATGTTGAAAGGAATAATCAAAAAAGGTTGGATAATGGAATGGTCACATAATAGTACAATAGTACTATTTGCCAACTAGCAAAACTTGGGCACTAAGGCCACAAGCAAGCTAGGTGGCGACACCACACCCCATTATCCCTCCATTTTTGATTTATTTTCATCACTTGCAAAGTGTATCTCAATCATGACCCTCCATTCAAATTAAGATGCAAATCTCCTCCATTCATTCATAGTTAATGACAATCTTGTAATATGAAATTGTGGAGAAACATTTTTGGAAATTCACACCCTCTCCACTCGTCTCATGAGCCACGAAATTCCACCCCTTTCACTCCCTCATTTGTGCTTTCTCAATGTCCTCAATCCATGTGATCATCAATCCTAGCCTTTGATTCAAAATTAAAGTCCAATCGTAGAGCACAACTAATGCACAAAGACTTAGATACGCTCAAACCTAGTTGCATTCTATAAATACATTGTTAAACTCACCTCTCACAATCTTTTGGCCTCACAATTCACACTCAAACTTGAACCTCTCCTTTCCTCCCTCTTGGCCGAAACCACCTCCTCATTCTACACTCCATTCTTCAATTTTTCACCATCAAATCCTCCATTTCTTTGATTCCTACACTAGATCATCTCCTATTCTTCCATTCTCTTCAAGGTTTCATCATCAAATCTCCAGGATCAAGCTAATTTTGAAGACTCATGAGTAGATTCAAGTTTATTTTGAGCTTACTTCATCTCTTTCTTCATTTCTTTGTGAGATTTTGAGGTAAGCCTTAAATCCTTGCATCACATCTTTAAATTGCTTGCATAATCTCTCTTCTCCTCATCTCAACTCCTTCATATATTGTTGTTGTTGCTTTGAGGAGCCATCTCAAACACTATTGACAAGCACTTAGGGAGGCTTGGGTGTTTGAGGTGGCTCCTTGGCTTTGAAGGAGTTATTCTTGTGTTCTCTTGCATTTTCTTGCATTTTCAATCTTGTTTGCATAATTTTCATCAAATGAAAACCCATTTTATGCCTTATTTGTTTCGGCCATAACCTCTATTTTAGGGTTCTTGTGTGTTCTTGTTCATTTCATGATTTGGGTTTGAATAATTGTTGATCCTAGGTCATACATAGCCTCGGGTTTGGGCAAGGAAATTAGGGTTCAGGTTGCTTGTTTTGTTTTCTTCGATTTTGTGTGAATAAATGCATGATTTAGTTGATGTTTGTCTTAGGAACTTGCATGATAGATTAGGTTCTTTTCCTTTTGTGTTGTTTTGTGTGTTAATTTGTCAATTTTTGCATGAAATAAGTTGATGATTCTATGCTTGCTTGCATTCGTCTATGACTAGGGTTTTTACCCCTTTGATTGCTTGAATATTGTCATTTTGATTGTGGTTGAGTAAATGCAAGTTGTGTCATTATGTTTTCAACTTTTTACCATTTCATTAACTTTTTACTTTTACCATCTCATTCACCTTTTTACTTTTACCATCTCATTCACTTTTTTTACTTTACCATTTCATTAAACTTTTTACCACTTATTTCATTAAACTTTTTACCATTGTGCATCAAAACTTTTTACCACTTTGCATTCTTTTCTTTTACTACGTTGCATCAAAGCTTCTTACCATAATTCATCTAGCTTTTTACCACTTTGAATCATGAATCATTTTATCTAAAAACCCAAAAACAATTCGCATAACTCATGTTCTCTTTTACCTATCCTTTGCATTCATTTCTAACTTGCATATTCACATGTTCATGCATACTCAAATGTTCATACCTTGTACAATAAATACGCTCATGCATTCATAGTCTTGTATGCTCAATCATTCATTCATGCATAATCTTGTATGCTTTCCCATTCATTCATATTCTTGTATGATCATTCATTCGCATCCTTGTATGCTCATATTCGCCTAATCATGCACATCATTGCTTGCATGTTCATTCATCTAACCTAGATCATTCTATGCCTATAATCAATTGTATCCTCTTGTTCATGATGCTTTTTAAATGTCTTGATTCAATTATGTGCAATTCCCTCCCCATGCATGTACTCTTATATGAAGATGTAAGCCTACTTACTTGTTGTAGCATAGAGTCATTAAGGTATACGCATACCCTTTGAGATTGTTGCCCGTCCCGTAGCAATGCTCACACACACGCACTATTGTTTTGAGAACTTTACCTTGCCTCTTTGACAATTAAATCTCTTGATTGTATTGGCATGTTGTTTGCTGGTGTTTTTAGCAAACAATCACTAGTTTTAAATAGTGTGTTTGTGAGATCAAACTAGGAAATCTCGTTGACGATTGC
Source organism: Oxytropis ochrocephala (assembly GCA_020916435.1). Classification (NCBI taxonomy): domain Eukaryota; kingdom Viridiplantae; phylum Streptophyta; class Magnoliopsida; order Fabales; family Fabaceae; genus Oxytropis; species Oxytropis ochrocephala. Next base: position 111,687,223 of record CM037089.1, read on the forward strand.
CTTCGAGTTTACGTGCTCTTGTAGATTTCAAGAAGTACAAATTGTATGCGTAGATAAATGAAAGAACAAAACAAAGCAAGAATTGCAAAAGAAGTAAATGATTGCATTGAAATGTAAAGGAATTGGTGCACAAACACGTACAATGATTCTGTTCACTCGTTTTTCGCTGTGGCTTGGAAGTTAGAGTTCTCAGAAATTGTGTTTATGTTGTGACCCTGATTTTCTATTGCAAAATCATATATATACTCCTAAAGGAAAGCACTAAGCAGTAAGTAACTGCCCTCTTAACCGCTTCCTAAACTCAGTCTTCAACCAAACCGTTGATAACCGCTCGCCGAGCTTCGAACGTAATTTTGTCGCAAACTTCTTTGTTCCTTTTACTCGAAGTGATGAGGTATTAACTTGTCGAAATTCCTGTCTTCGCCAAACTTTGAGAATCCCCTCTGTCGAAGTAAATATTAAAATGGCTTGAATGGGACCTGTGATTTGTAGGGTATCATAAATGAAGATTTAAATCTTTATCATCCCCTTTTAAATGCTATTGTCGAAATTTTGAGATAACAGATTGCCCCCCAAAAAATGTTTCTTTCGACAGTTCGAAGAGTAGAAGGAGAAAGTACATTTTTGAAAATTGCGAAACGTCACCTCCAACTACCTTCTGCATTTAAACAGTAAGAGAAAAATGCCATCATTACCCGCGCAGTTAAAGCGGCACAGATAAAACGGCATAACTAAAGCGAACCGTCTGATTGGAACAACGTGGCATAATTGATGAGTCGTCACGTCCTTGAAGGGTCGCAAACGTGTGGGTCGTGGTGATCATGTGAACCACTGTACACGCCAACATATAAAACGTTTGAGTCTCTTCGTTTCCTTCTTTACTCACTTGAGCCTTTAGCGTAATTTCTGAAAAAGATCCCTCTGCATTCCCCTTTTTGAGAAACCCAGAACCACGAAAGTTGAAAACTTTCACTTTTCCTTCCAATATTACGCCTGCATTCCCTCTTGTTCCTGTTTTAGGAACTATGACTTCATCTTCTAACGCTGTCACGAAAATCAACAAAAACCTAACGGAGGTTGAGGAGCCAAGGGATGTTCAGGAAGTTGAAGATTCCGTTGATGAACCTGACACCTACGATCAACGTTCACTGGTTTGGCATAAACAGGTATTACTTCCTTCGGCTAAGCCCTGTACCCATGCCTTCTTAGGCCCTCTGCCTGACACTTTGCTAGAAAATGCAAAGCTCGAAGCGATTTTTCCTAGCCCCAGCAATCTTCGACCCATAATTTTCACTGAAGCACCCTTTCGCTTGGACTTTTTAGATAACCCACCTAGGGTTTTTAGATCTGCACCCAGAGTTGGCCATAAAGACTATTTTGCTTGGCTCGACAAAATAGAAGCCCAAAAGGCTACTGTTTGGAAAGAATTAGGCATCTTCGACCTAATTCAGTTGTCGAGATATGGGCCGAAGTATAACAGTATCCTAATTCTGGCAGCCATGCAATTTTGGGATTGCGCCACCCATAGTCTTCACCTCAAATGTGGTATGCTATCCCCCACTCTTTTGGATGTGGCTGCCATTACTGGGTTGAAACCTTTAGGTGAAATTTTTAACCCTCAACTCCTTACTGAGGATTATGACTTCACATTTGCCAACCCTTCTTTTGCCCCTTATATCAGTGAACAACATAGGACTGATACACAAGAAGTATCTGATCAGGAACATATAGCCTTTCTTACTCTTTGGTTGTCTATGTTCGTTTTTTGTTCCCGCTCCCTTCAAGTTTCTAAGTCTTTCGTGCCATTGGCCACTCAGTTACACGCAGGACGGAACATCAATTTAGCTAAATTGATTTTAGGGACCCTACATCAACAACTCGACGTTGCTGTCCGAGAGTTAAAACAAGACGAACCAACCACCCAATTCTTGGTTTCCGGTCCCATGTGGTTATTGCAACTGTGGCTTGTAGCCACTTTCGAGTCTAGGCTTAGTTTGTGTATCCCTAAATCTGCCAAACCATCTATAGAAACAAGAGGAATTGAAGGCATTCGTCTAGCACAGTTGAAGTCTAAACTGATAAGTCTCACTGTCGGAGAGACTTTCTCTTTTTACTTCAATGTTTTTCTGAACTGTACTGAGTTCAAAGATTCTATGGCTCCTTTCATTGACAGACCTTATGGGCCTACTTGGTTTAGAAGGCCATTTCCCTCTGTTTCTGACGAACATGCCGAGGAGACCAACCAAATCTGGCAAGCATATCTTTCGCCAGCTATTCTTTCGACTAGACTTACTCTAAGCAAGAGCAGAAACAGTTTTGGGATCAGTAGGTATTTCCCGAGCTATTTTGCAAGGCAATTTGGCCTCTGCCAAATTCTACCTGCCTTCATGTACGTGCACTCGCGAGAGCTTGACAGTCCAGAAACCCAGAAAGCCTACGATCGGACTTTTAAGGAGTTCCATTATAAAGCTTTAGCTTTTGAACCTTTCGATTTCCTTCCAAAATTCTCGTGTACAAAGAAATTCCATGATTGGTGGTCTGAATACTATACCACTGCCGCTAAAGCGGCCTATGGAAACAAGGACGAGGACCTCAGAAGCAAGCTGTTATCCGCCTTCCCTTCACGACGTGAAGGTATGTACTCCTCGACACTCAAAACCTTTCTTGCATTTACTACTGGTATCCTAATCTCTAATACTGTTTGCTTGCCAATATTTCGACGCTAGAAAAAATTGAAGCAAAGCCCAAAAGAACGAGAAGCAGGACGACTACAACAATGCTCTCTCCAAAAATCAAGAAAGAGGCTAGAACAAGTTCCACTGGTAAACCCACCCCAACAAAGGTAAGTTACTGTCAGCCTATTTCGAGTTTTCCGAGTTTGACCTTTGAATCACATCAGAATCTTTCCCTCTTTCAGAAAATGACCAAGGCATTAGGTTCTCCCAAGGAAACCGAAAAAAGAGGAAAACAAATTGCCTCTCCTAGTTCTGAGGTAATGTCCATAGACTCTTTTTTAGTTTAAGAATTCTCAGGAATTTACCATTTATTTTGTCATATTGTTTATATTATAAACTGGTTTCTCCTTTCAGGAAACTGATAGTGATGACATGCCTTTGGTAAGAAAATCGAGAAAAAGAGCATCAATTGACCCTGAGAGGGTAACATCTGGCATCGTCATTAGAGAACCTTCCGAGTTTCGACTTTCTCCTAAAGTTAAAAAGCGCAAGGTATACGTCCTTTCGAACTTACTCTAAACCAAACTTGCTTACTCTCTTGCGTTTCGACACTAATACTATGACTTAATGTAAACAGCTAGTGAAACAATCTGACCTTGCTCCTGTGATTGAGACTCTCACTGAGGTTGCCGGCAAAGAGCCCTCCACTGCCAAGGCTCTTTCACCTCTACCAACACCCCACGTGGTTAATGAAGAAATTCCTCAGGAATTCGCAAACAGAAATGTGACCCAAGAGCATGCTGCAACTGAAGCTCCATCAACAACAGACATGGAGGCTACTCTCGTGGAGTCGACCAGTTTGCTTGTTGAAACAGAAACTCCAATCATTGATGTAGGTGTCTCGAACATTATTGGCGTCGAACAAGAGGCTATACCTGAAGAAGAAACCCCAGTTTTGGGCGTTGAAAATCTGGCAGATAAACCACCAGGTGAAGAGGTTATTTCTGAAAGGAATCCTGACAAGGCCATGGTTGATCAAGGGGGAGAAGGACTTGGAAGGGATGATTCTGGAAACCATAGCACTTCTGTCAAAGAATCTACTGACAGTGCTGTCAGTGAAAGAGAACTATCTGAACTGAAGGAAAGAGATCCTTTGGCAGCACTGAAGATCATGTTAAGTTTACAAAGCTCGTCATCTCATTTGGTTGCCAGCTCTTCAACTACTTCATTAGCCTCTGTCAACCAGGGACCGTCAGAAGGACTCATTCAACAATTGAAGACCAAAATACTTGACGGGAACCTCGTGGCGAAACTTGAGAAAGATCCTTCTGAGTACCTCGAGATTAAATCTCTTATTCAGAAAATAAACAGATCAGAACCTCCTCGGTCTTTTCTCCTCTTCGCAATTGAATTCGGCTCCTTCTTCGAGCAGATTTCTCTAATGATTAAACAACGCTCTGACATTCTTCGACGCAAAGATCAAGAGGTTCGACTTCGTGAAAAAGGCCTCGACTCTCTCAAAGTTGCTCAAGAAAAAATTGAAGCTCTCGAGACACAAGCAGAGAAAGATTCTAAAGAGATTGCCGAATTGGATTTGGAGATCCAACGTTGCCAAGAGGAAATCAGAGCTGCTCAGTTGAAGCTGTCGAATGCAGAGCATCGAAAGAACCTAGTACAAGAAAGGATGGCCGGTTCTTCTTCATCAGAAAAGAAGACTGAGGCATTGGCAGCCATAGCATATTTGGAAGACGCCAACCAACGCCAAGCTGCCATTTCTCAACTTGATAAGGATTTGGACCTCGTCGAAACTTCAATTGCTTTGAGTGCTGATGTTCTCGAAAGGCTTAAAGCCTCTTTGAAGAACCTTTAGAATTTTTAGTAATTTAGAATTCTTAAAATGGCTATGTAATTTTGACTTGTATTTTACATTACCATTTGCGAATGCTTTTGAACTATTTACGTCTGTTCAATTTTTATTTCGTTCAAGGTTGGCCTATACTGCTTCAAGTATTTGCCATTTATTCTAAATACTCTGTTTTCGTCACCTAATTCTTCGACTTCATAGGCGCCATTCGAAAAGCATTGAAGTACTCGAAGTGGACCCTCCCATCCTGGTGACCATTTACCTAAGACTCTGTCTTTTTGTCCATAGGCAACAAAAATTTCCACACTAATTCTCCCTCTTCAAAGGTTTTTAACTTAACCTTTTTGTTGTAAGCTTTAGCCACCCTTTCCTTCTGTCGAATAAGCGTTTCTAAAGCCAATAACCTTTCTTCGTCTAAATCAACTAATTCATCAACCATCATATTCCAATAATACTCAGAAGGAATTTCATATTGTCTTTGAATTCTTGTTGATTGTAAACAAATTTCGACAGGTAACACTGCATCATGTCCAAATGTTAGCCTGTAAGGAGTAGTGTTGATAGATTCCTTAGGTGACGTTCGACAAGCCCATAACACCTGATCAAGAGTATTATGCCAATTTTTGGGTTTCCGCCCAATGTGCTTTTTGATCAAATTGATAATGATCTTATTGGCAGCCTCTACCTGACCATTGGCTTGTGCGTAATATGGTGTTGAATTCAACAACTTGAAACCAATTTCAGCAGCAAATTCTACTACTTTTCGACCAATGAAAACAGTACCTTGGTCCGTTGTGATGGACTCTGGAATTCCATATCTGTAGATGATATGATTCTGAATAAACTTTATTACTGTCTCTTGATCAACATTGGTTAAAGGTATTGCTTCAACCCATTTGGTAAAATAATCAATTCCTACAAGGATGTATCTATGGCCTTTTGATGAAGTTGGTTTTATCTCTCCAATTACATCTAGAGCCCAACCTCTAAATGGCCAGGGTTTAACTATAGAATGCAATTCATTTGCAGGTACATGTTGTATTCCTGCATGCTTTTGGCATTCTTGACACCCTTTGGCAAATTCTATGCAATCTTTTAACATAGTTGGCCAATACATTCCTTGTCGAAATAATAACCATTTCATTTTGTGGCCTACCTGATGTGAACCACATGCTCCACTATGTGTACTAGAAACTGCTAAATATGCCTCACTTTCGCTTAGACATTTTAGTAATACTCCTTCAGGAGTTTTCTTAAACAGTTCGTTTCCAATCAACACATAACTTAGAGCCCTGTATTTCACCTTTCTATCAGCATTTCCCTTGGGATTCTGTAGATATTCTACGATAGGCCTTCGCCAATCATCATCAATCATATTGTCAAGAGCAAAAATTTCTGCTAAATCAATATTATCAACAATGTGACGCTTTTCGACAAAATCTTCGCCTATTGCCCCCCAAATTTTTGGTGTTGACAATGATATTGAAGAAGAGTCATTGTAAAGGGAATCATTTGAAACAAGTTTGTTTTTTATTTCAATTAGCTCTACTAGGCTTCGTTTGGAAACCTTGTAACCTGAAGCTATTTGCGCCAATTCATTCGCCACTTGATTATCTATTCGTGGTAAATGTTCAAGGTCGACGGTGATAAACCTTTTTAACAAAGTATTGGCAGCAATGAAATACTTAATAAGGTGTTCTTTAACGCATTTATATTCCTTCGTCAATTGTTTAATGACTAGCTCTGAATCACCTTTTATTTCGACGTGTTCTGCCCCCAATTCGAGCAATATTTTAAGGCCTACAATTAAAGCTTCGTACTCGGCCTCGTTGTTGGAGCATCGCTCCTGAATTTTAAACATATATCTTGTTGGGATATTATTCGGTGATATGATTAAAATTCCTATTCCACACCCATTTTTATGGCTTGAACCGTCGAAATATAAGTTCCAACGTTGGTGGCCTTCAATTGTCAAAATATTTTCGACAACAGAGTGGTCTACAATAAAATCAGCAACCACTTGGCCTTTAATCGACTTCAGAGGTTGATAGGTTAAATTGTACTCTAACAAAGACAGTGCCCATTTACCAACTCGACTATGCAGTATTGGCTTTGATAGCATATGTTTAATGACATCAAAATGCGAGTAGACATAAACTTCGGCTGGCTTTATATATTGCTTTAATTTCGTACATGAGAAATACAAGCAAAGGCATAACTTTTCTATCGGGCTATACCTTGTTTCAGCATCAATTAAAACCCTACTAAGGTAATAAATGGCCCTTTCGACACCATTATCATCCTCTTGGGCTAACATGCTACCTATTGTGTTATCAGAAGCTGCTATGTACAATTTTAACACTTTGTTTCTAATAACAGGCAACAAAATTGGTGGTTTCGTCAAATAAGACTTAATTTCGTCAAATGCTGCTTGATGGACTTGCTCCCATTTGAACTCGTCTTCTTTCTTCAGTCTCAGCAATGGCGAAAATGATTGTGTTTTGCCACTTAGATTTGATATAAACCTTCGAAGGAAATTTATCTTTCCCAGCAGTGACTGAAGTTCTTTCTTGGTCGAAGGAGCCTTCGTTTCCATAATTGCTTTAGTCTTATTTTGGTTAATCTCAATGCCCTTTTTGTGTACCACAAAACCCAAGAATTCACCTGGCAGTTCTTATGAATTTGCTCCTGATCAGCCTCTCGATCTCCTCTTTAATCTTTGACAATATTTGAGGGGCAAATCTTCTTGGCATTTGCTTCACTGGTTTCTTCCCTGGTCGAATTGGCAGCTGCAGTTCTACTACCTCTCGACTCAATCCTGGCATTTCATGATAATCCCAAGCGAAGCAATCCTTGAACTCCTTCAGTAGTGAAATTACTTGGGCTTTTAAGACACCATCAAGGTTTGCACTAATAAAAGTTGGCCTTTTAATTGAGCCATCCCCCAAGTCGACTTCTTCTGTTGGGTCTTGAGCTTGCATACGTTTTGTTGAATCATGAGGATCTTTTTCAAATCCTAATGGCTCATCGTCATAAATGCAGTCTAGTTTGCCATCCACAACTTCGCCATTCTCATCATTTGAATTTGTGGCTTCAACAGCCATCATTTGTCGAACTTTCTCGGCTTCTAGAGCCGTTTTTATTTTATTCTCGGCCATGTAGGCCGTAATTCTATCCCATGCATTGGGCATTGACATAAGAAAAAATCTTATGGTTCGGTGTCCCATCCTGTCGAAGGAGGAACTTCTCCAGGATAGACACCTGCATCTCCTACATTCTCTCTCTCCCAAATGAATCCATGAATTGGGTGGAGGTGAACTGAGGCAAGTACATTGTTAGATGGGATGTATGCCTGATCAGAAGATGTACATGGCGCAATATTCGCCATTTGCTTATCGAAGTTTTCCTTAGTGATCTGATTTACATCAGCAAGGAAGTAACTTTGGTCTGCTTCAATATTTTCCACCAGACCATCTTCTTTCCATATGACTAGCCTTTGATGCAAGGTTGAGGGCACTGCACCAACACCATGGATCCATTCTCTTCCAAGAAGCAGATTGTAGCTTGCCTTAGAAGCGATGATGAAAAACATAGTGGTTCTTCTTACAGTGCCAACAACTATGTCCACCTCTATGGCTCCCAGTGATCTACCAGTTTTCCCTTCATAATTGGCCAACACAATATTGTGTGGCCTAAGGTCAGTGTCAAATTTACCTATAGTCTTCAACAAGGCTTGAGGCATTAGATTGACTGCTGCACCCCCATCCACCAATATCTTGTTGACACCAACGCCATTGACCTTGGCTTGCACATACAATGGCTTCAAGTGAAGTTGCATACTCAAATCTGGCTTCTCAAAGGTAGCCATTTGGTCTTCGACACAGCCGTCGTTCATGACATAGTAGCAAACTGGCTTGTGATTAGCCATATCTTCGGTAAAATCCTCTTCAACATCATTTGGGACTGTAATGGCGTCGTATTCACAAGGTAATATTGACACCACGTTGCAAATGACATCGAAGTCAGGTTCAGAATCTTCGAACTCCGAAGTCATGTCCTCGTCAATGTCGAATTCAGGTTCTTTTATCTTTAAAGAAGATAATGGGGGAAATATCCTTTCCATTGCAGGCCTTCTTGGCTTTTCTGTAATCACAGCTTTACCTTTGGCCTTTTTCCCAGAACTTACCTGATTCGCCACATTTATATTGACCTTCGTCGTTCCTTCAGCCTTAGCAACTGCACTTCTTGCTGCCTTCGAACTACCTGGCATCTGATCTCCAGTAAGGGCTAACTTCTTCTTCTGCCTCTGGAATCTACGCCATTGGGTCTTTGTCATCGGATTTTTTCCTTTGTAGTTGTTTCTATAGTTGTATTTGGCAGCTTCATTCTTATCAGATTCAGCAACTTCGACACGTGGAACAGCGTGTTTGTAGTGTTTACAACCAGCATGTATCCACTTCTCATTGTTCGGATCTGGCATTGGAATGAAAGGCTTGGCAGAAGCTGACAGCATGAATCCCTTTTTGTCTGGATTCTTTTTTGCAACCTGTTGTTTGTTTACCAAAGGTTTAGTAAACACCTTAGGCTTATAATCAGGAAGGTCGCCCCTTTTGAAGCTAAATTTTGGCCTCTTGTCTGGCCACTTTCTTTTCAATGGATGTCGAACACTACATCCTTCGACACTCTTGGCCGCTTCTTTGTCGAAGACGGCACTGCATCTTGGGCAAAGCATTACCTCAGAGTTTGTAAGTTTGCACCTGTTAAGGAAATCTATCAACTCTTCCTCAGCCTTGGGATATACAGCTTGCACCTTTTCGTGTAATCTTTTTGTGTCATTACCTTCGCTCTATCATCAGCTTGCACGACGCTTTTCAGTTTTTCCTTGGCAAGTTTCACATTACTTTGAGAATCTGCCATCTTGACTTCGACCATATTTATGTCAACTTCAACGGGCTCTGCGTACATAGCTTCGATTTTAGGCAAAGGATCAGTATCGATCTGCATTGGCGCTTTCTTTTTCTTGTCACCAAATTTCAATCTCCCTTCCTCAATTGCCTTTTGCACTATATCCCTGAAAAGTACACAACGGTCAGTAGTATGTCCCAAAAAATTGTGAAACTTACAATAACCCTTTTTCTTCCTCTGTTCGAGAGGAGGTACTTTCAGACCATTAGGCACTATTATTTGGCCATCAGTTACTAAAAGATCAAAAATTTCGTCACATTTAGTAACATCGAAAGTATAAGTCTTAGGCACAAACTTATCATTTTTAGGCTCTACAGGGTTATTCCCATTTGCAGGCCTTAACAATTTACAAGCATAAGGAGGACCAGGCTTAAGTTCAGCGACGTCTATCTCCTCTTCATCGACATCACTTAGTGCGTAGTCGAATTCTTCATCAACATAGGCTATTTTTTCCTTTTTCCGAAAGTTAACGGAACTGTCTTTTTTCTGGAATTTATTAGCCCTAGTTTTTTCTTCTTTGAGCCTTTCAACCTGTCGAACTCTATCGGCTAATTGGGCCATGTCTCTCAAATGAGACGTATCCAATTTCTTTCTAATTGAATAATCAAGGCCTCCAGCTGCCATTTCGACGAGTTCATGCTCAGACACTTGTGTGAAACAACGAGCCTTTAGTAACCTAAACCTATTTAGATAATCATCAATAGCCTCAGGTACTTTGCGTCGAACACTGGCCAATTCTTTAAGACTAATTTTCGACTGGCCCATGTAAAACTGCTCATGGAACGCTTTCTCTAGTTGCCCCCATGTGTATATAGAACCAGGAGGCAAGGTTGTAAACCAAGTAAAAGCATTCTTAGTCAGAGAATTTGGAAAATATTTCATTTTCAAGTTCTCATTTTGTGCTATATCTCCTGCCTCAGTCATATACCGGGCAATATGTTCGACTGTAGACTCACTAGTATCACCCCCAAATTTGGTAAACTTGGGAATTTTCCAACCCCTTGGCAACTCAGTCTGTAACGCGTATTCACACAAGGGTGATATAAAATTAGGCCTATGCAAACCTACGTTAAGGCCATTTTGTGCCATTATAGTCTCTACTAGAGTGACTATATTATCCTGAGCGCCCACGTTGTTTCGTTGCACTTGTCGAACAACTTCATCAGCATTCTGATTTCTGTTTACCAGGACTACTTCAGGGATATGGTTTGCTACCCCTCGCTGTTCGTCTGCAACCGTTTGGGTTTCGACTGCAACCGCTCTTGGAGGGTTGTTAGGCACATTACCCATGACATTGGGGATTTGCCTATTATTAATCATAGGGGTCCCAAAGAAATCGGCAATCCTACCCATTTGATTCGCCAACATCTGATAGCTTGTATTGGTGTTTTGAATCAACGGGTTAAAAACCGTACTCATTTGTTGGGTTAACATATTAACCATGTCGTGGTTACTTTCGTCCACTTGTTGTCTTAACGCCAACAAAGATGCATTGGTTAATGCCGCAGGATCCCGTCCTTGTACGCTCTCATAAGAGACGTGTGTAGGAGAGAAAGTCGAAATATGAGGCATTCCAGTAGGCATGCCATACATCCCCGAAGGAAATGGAGGCAGACTTACGTTTTGAAAACGTGCCTCTAAACCGTTTCCTGTCGCCATATAAGGACTAGAATGTGGCCCTAAGTAAGGACTAGAATGAAGCCCTATGCTTGATGGCAAAGAAACAGACTGTGTCGACCCAATATTGGTCATTGATACTGCAGGAACGGTTATTGACGTTGTTGGGGCTATCGTCCCTACAACTACCCCTGTACTCACATTTGCAGAGTCAGCGGTCGTCCCTTGTCCTTGTGAAATTACAGGACTAGAACTAGAAGAACTGCTAGAATTGGTACGTACCATTCTACCACTTTTTAAGCGCATACATACGTATGCACTAACAACAAAAAATTGTCAAATCAAAGGCAAAGGTCCCACTGGGCGTGCCAATTTGTTTGCTGGTGTTTTTAGCAAACAATCACTAGTTTTAAATAGTGTGTTTGTGAGATCAAACTAGGAAATCTCGTTGACGATTGCCTTCGAGTTTACGTGCTCTTGTAGATTTCAAGAAGTACAAATTGTATGCGTAGATAAATGAAAGAACAAAACAAAGCAAGAATTGCAAAAGAAGTAAATGATTGCATTGAAATGTAAAGGAATTGGTGCACAAACACGTACAATGATTCTGTTCACTCGTTTTTCGATGTGGCTTGGAAGTTAGAGTTCTCAGAAATTGTGTTTATGTTGTGACCCTGATTTTCTATTGCAAAATCATATATATACTCCTAAAGGAAAGCACTAAGCAGTAAGTAACTGCCCTCTTAACCGCTTCCTAAACTCAGTCTTCAACCAAACCGTTGATAACCGCTCGCCGAGCTTCGAACGTAATTTTGTCGCAAACTTCTTTGTTCCTTTTACTCGAAGTGATGAGGTATTAACTTGTCGAAATTCCTGTCTTCGCCAAACTTTGAGAATCCCCTCTGTCGAAGTAAATATTAAAATGGTTTGAATGGGACCTGTGATTTGTAGGGTATCATAAATGAAGATTTAAATCTTTATCATCCCCTTTTAAATGCTATTGTCGAAATTTTGAGATAACACATGTTTAATCTTAGTTGATGATCAACATGTTCATGATTGCTTGATTAGTGAATATGTTTGAACGTCATTCCTTCATTTTGCATTTGCTTATGGACTCGGAGTTGATTGAAACGTTCTACTATCTTCTAAAATCCTTGTCCCAACAAAATTCTTTTTTTTCAAAGATCTTCAACAAGTCAAAGTGAGTTAGTAGTGGGGATCACTCATAGCATTTGCTAGTTTGATCACCATGAACGCTCTTCAATTCCAAAACCCGTTCTCAAACTTCAAAGCCCAATTTGATTAATAGTGATGATCACCCATAGCATTTGCTAGTTTGATCATCATGAAAATCAACCATTTTCCGAAAATCCCTTTTCCAAAAAACAACAATAAAACGAGTCGTCACTAATAGTCAATCAGAGCCTTTGTTCGTCTGACTAGCGGTAACGGCTCCATTTTCCAATGAGTATTTAGTGATGATTACCCAAAGCCTTTGCTTGTTTAATCATTCACTAATACTCGTCGTATTTCAAAACCTAAAAACTAAAAAAACAAAGAAAAACACAAAAAGCGCCTTTTCAAAAACTCAAAAGACAAGAACTACGTAGCTTTGATTTCTCCATCGCACCAGGAGATACGTAGGAGCGGGTTTCTGTCCCGTCAAGCACTTTTAAATAATCAAAAAAAAAGAATTCTTCTCCCCCCGTTTTCAACAAACACTTTTTTTGAGAAATAAAAGAAGTAGAACGAATCATTTCAAATCAACTTTGTCAAAACCACACATTAAATTAAAGGTTCCCTTTCAGTAGGAATGATGTGTGGGGTGCTAGTACTTTCCCACACATAACTGACCCCCGAACCTACATCTCTTGTTTTCAAAAGGCCATCCGCCCAAAAGGACTTTTTTTTCAATGTTTTGGTCCTTAAATAAAATATTGATGGCAGCTTCACATTTTCTCGTTGCACGAAGAAGGATCCAAACCAGATTTTTCGGGGCGCAACAGTTACCAAGCACTATTGCTGTACAGACATAATATTATTAAATACACATTACATAATAATATTATAAAACACTCAGTGAACATTTGGCAGTTACCACATTAAACATTAACTGCTGATAGTTACCCAGAGTTCTCTTCTGCAATAACAGTCCCTGGAATCTTGCGCCCTCCTCTTCTCTTTCTCACATAGACATTCTGAAACCTTCTATCAATTGTGCAGAAGAGAAGTCTAGAAAGACTTGCATCTGTGACATCAACTATTTCAGGTAGCCAGAGTATTTGTTCTCTATAGTGTCTGTAGAGGAAGTTGAAAGATTATGCAGAAATTTTATTTATTCTTTTCACAGTTTGATACTCTTTCCATCACTTACCAATGGAATGAATAAATTATGCAGAGGACAAGGAGAATGCCACAAAAAAGCGTCGCGTGGAGCGTTCTCGAAAGTATATTTGTAACAGAAAAATAGTATTCTCCTCCTAAGATTTTATATTAGACATTTATCTAAACTACTTGTTCAACTCATTGAGGAGTAATTACAACTCACAAGTTAGTTTTATAATTATTAACTAATTAGTAATTACATTTCACAAAATAGGTCAGGTTTAGCAGCTTTGGAAGTCATCCAATGCTCATGAAACATGAAAGCCTTATTTTTTATAGAACCTTCTTGTGATGCAGAATGGCCAAGGCAAAGGAAATTAAGGAATTTGACACCGTCCATTCCATTGGATATGCAAGCTGTATTGAAGAGATGTGAAAACCTTGAAAAGGAAATTCGATCACTAAAACTTAATTTATCCTTCATGAATAGGTAATCAAATCCAAGTGACAACTAACATTCATTTTTTATTTATTTTGGGTCTAAACCATCGATATCCTGAGGACAAAAAAAAAATCTGAGACCTATTTTCTCTTTTCGCAATACTCGAACTCGAGAGTTAGAATCTAAGTGTCTCGTCAATTAGACCAACAAGCATTTGTTTAGTATTCTTTTTTTCATGACAAATTTGTGTAGTATTCAAATTCTCATTATAGAGTCTCTTGATTGCTTGTTAACTATATTAGACTTTGTAGTTATTAAAATATGAAAAAGTGATGTATTAAGATGATATACTGTTAGATTAGTCATTTTAATCTAGCTAATTCTATACTAATGGTTAAATTAAATCTGATTCTGTTATTTAGTCACAATGATAGTTAGTTAGTTTAACAGATAGTTAGTTAGTTAGATACTGATAAGTTTGTTAGTTTTTTCCCTTTTCTCAGTTCAATGGGATTGTATATATACTGTAATCATTGATTATCAATACAAGTTGAGTTTATTTTGTTCGAGTGTTTCCCTCTCTAACATATACTATAAACTTTCAGGAAGGATTCTGAACAAACAAAGCAAATAGAGGACCTTCAGAAGGAAAATGAAGACTTAGCAGAAGAAAAAGAGCGCCTTCTAGAAGAGATTGATAGAATTATATCAAAAACTCGAAATGCCTAATGTTTTGTTTCCCTAATGTTAAGAAATGCATCTCACTATTACTTTTAATCCATCAATCAATGTAACACGAAGTTTTATTTTTCTGTGACAATGATATGAAAATAGATTATTGCAAACATTATCAATAGCACTAGTATAAACAAAATGCATACTTAGAGAGTTGCTAGATTGTTTATTGTTGAGATGGAACAATGTGGTTGACATTGACGTTTGTAATTTGCTAAGCAATAAAATCTTCAAGGACTTGTGCATTCACAACTAGACAGTTAACACAAATGACATGTTGAGCTAGTTAACTTCTAACTCTAGTTTATAGTTAAAAATAATTAACTACATACCTAACTCAAACTATATATTTCACCTAACACAAACAAAAAATAGTCATTTTTTCCTAATGGCTAATCATATTCTGTTTCTCAACTCACACCACATGATAGAATATTAATTAGAGAACTTAATATGGTAGACAACTACACCATGGACAACTGAAATGCAGTAATTTCTTTAAAAAAAGTGACTCTTTTCAGCACGTTAGTTTGGAAAAGTGATTCTACTTGATTATAGTACACCAATAATAACAATTATTATTATTATAATAAATATATAGTAGCAAACATTTGTGGAGAACACTGATTGAGTAGTAGCAAATGGCACCGACCTAAAGACGCACAGGAACAAAAAATATAAAAAGGTGGACGTCTTTTTCTTTTGAAACAACAAAACAAAAGAGAAAAAGTCAGCAAAGCATACTCTCTCGTTTCTGAATATAAGAAAAACTGGCAATGTGTTTCAATGATCTATACAGTCAATTTTTAACTTATATTCTGTCACAGAATGAAAGACATACATTCTTGAAGAAACAAATGAAATAAAGATAAAAGTAATTATCTCTCTTTGTATTTTTTCTTTTAAGACGATTTTGATGCATTTATTGATAAACGTAAATGCCTCTCGTCCGTGGCGCACCAGCTCAGCTGGCAGCTTGCCTAACTTTGGACATCAGGTTTCCGTGTTCGACTCCCCCCGTGAGTCGAACCCGGAGCATTTCCCTGGGTATGTGTGTTGTGGGTCCCACTCCTGCCAGTGCAGCTACTGGCCTCACAAAAAAAAAACGTAAATGCCTCTCGTGTGAGAGTCGTGACTCGTCACGTTACATGACACAATGTGTGATAGAAACTTAAAAAATTCGTATAAATAAATGATAGGCAAAATATCATCCGTGTCTCTTAACTTATTTTCTGTTTTCAGTTATCTCTTATGTTTTCGTGTTAACGAATAAGTCCCTTAACTTTTAAAATCATTGTACTGTTATTCTTTTTTGGCTAAATTATAGTTTTAGTCCCTCTGTTTTCAAAAATTCAGACATTTAGTCCCACTATTTTAAAACTCAGACATTTAGTCTCCCTATTTTAAAAAATCAAAGATATTTAGTCCCAAAAGGGGATTTTCAATTTTTTTGGCTGATTTGGCATCCAATTGCTGACGTGGCACTCATTAAATGACGTGGCAGCTGACTCAGCTTGCACATCAACATTCAGAACTTCACAGGCTTCACGATTTCCTCTTCTTTTCACGATTTCATTTTCTTGTTCACGCACAAAACCCTAACTTTTGTTGACGTGACACTCATTAAATGATAAATGCAAGCTGAGTCAGGTGCCACGTCATTTAATGAGTGCCACGGCAGCAATTTTTTTTAAATTAAAAGCCAAATCAGCCAAAAAAAACTCAAATCCCCTTTTGGGACTAAATATATTTGATTTTTTAAAATAGGGGGACTAAATGTCTGAGTTTTAAAATAGGAGGACCAAATGTCTGAATTTTTGAAAACAGGGGGACTAAAATTATAATTTAGCCTTCTTTTTTTATTTTCTGTTTAACTCCGTTAACAAATATGCTTAGGTGTCTAACGGTGCTGACATGGCTTATATTTATATAAAAGTTGTTTTTTATTAATTGTTTGGCTTATGTGGATTTACACATCATTTATAAATTAATTTTTTTTTGATATGTAGGCAGTGCATTACAACCACTAAAACTCACACACACAATCATGGCGCCTCTGAGTCTCGACTTGATTACTGGGATTCAAATATCACAATTTGATTTGTGAATCGCAAGTTGAATAGCCACGGATTAACTTAATTTTATTAATTAAAAGAATATATGGAAATTGTTTGTCAGGTCTTCAACCCCCAAATCACCCAACACAGTAGATCTTCTTCTCAAACCAAACCAGCGCCATCTTTTTGCACCTTCATCATCCATCTTCATCATCCATCCCCAAATACTCCTCTTTATCTCTGTTTCAGTTCTCTCCCTCTCCACTATCATTTCTGTTTCAATTCTTTCCCTCACCAGCGTACGACACCCATACCCGTGTCATTCTCAGCAACATTGAAACCCGATCGTCTTCTTCAATAAATGTTGACGAGTGCAGAAACTAACTGAGAGATGAACCAAAAAATTTATTGAAGTCTTCTCTAGTTCATCTTCATCTTCTCCAAAGTTAGAGATCTAAAAACAAACATTGAAACCAGTTCGTCTTCTTCAATAAATGTTGCAGTTCATCTTCTTCAATGTGCAGAAATGAATCATAAATGAAACAAAAGAATCATAAATGAAACGAAGCAGATCTAATCGAACAAAGACAAAATGAAACAGTTCTGGAATTCGTTTTTAAATAGATATAAAAATCAAATAGGAAAACTTTCGGTTTTTCCTCTACTGTTAAAAGCTTTAATAGAATTAAGGTTGTGAGATAATATATAGCCCTTTCGGCGAGCCGAGATTCCGTGGAGGAGTGGAAGGGTTGGGTGGTCGGGGAGGGAGGGTTCAATGGAGGAGAAGAATAGAATTGGGGAAAATGATGATGTGGCTTTTTTTAATTTGAATAAGTAATTAATCTAATCTAATCTATCTAATATCTAATATATATTTATATAACTACTACTCTACTAAAATTACTCATATAATCATTTTAGAAAAGTGACACCTATACTAACTAAGGATAAAAATGTAATCTAATATATCTAATATATATATATTTATACAACTACTACTCTACTAAAATTACTCATATAATCATTTTAGAAAAGTGACACCTATACTAACTAAGGACAAAAATGTAATTGACTCACTAAAAAACAAAAACAACTTTTCAGTTTCTCTTTCTTCTTACACTCTCTTTCTTCCTTTTATTTTTCTCTTTCTTCTTATACTTTTTTTCTTCTTTTCACTCTTCTTTTTTTAAACCAATCTTTTTTACTTTTCTCTTACACTCTCTTTCTTCTTTTTTTCTTTTTACCTTACTTTTACTTTTCACATAAATAATTCTTCTCTTCTAATCTAATCTAATCTAATACTAATTTATACAAACACACCACCAATGAAATTACCAATTAAGCCCTTTTAGAAAATTGACACTTCACATAATTGAGGGCAAAACTGTAACTTAAACACTAAAAGACAAAACACCAATTATGACAACTTTTCCACCCTCTTTCTTCATATTTTCTTCTTACACTCTCTTTCTTCCTTTTTTCTCTTTCCTCTTACACTCTCTCTCCTCCTTTTACTCTTCTCTTACACTCTCTTTCTTCCTTTTTTCTCTTTTTTTTTATACTCTCTTTATTTCTTTTCACTTTTCTCCTACACTCTCTTTATTTCATTTCTTTTTTACTTTACTTTTATTTTTCCATAAACAATTATTTTCTTTCTCTTCACTTCACTTTTGTTTTTTTAACTAAATTTCTAAATTTATACAAACACTACTCTACTATCACCTCTTATTGATAATGAACTAAAATAATTAATTAAACTACGAGATAACTGCAACGATAAATAAAAAACACGGGATAACTGCACTGATATATAAAAAAAATATAGGATTAATATTTGTCAGTGATAATTAATTTTTTTGAAGACCACTATAAACCTACTATGTAAAAAAAAAGATTTAATGACTATTTAAACTACTCATTAATATTTAACATAAATATTTCTTATTGATTATCTACTATCTATCTTTTACTATCTACTATAATATACTATTCAACTAAAATAATCAATTGAAACTACGAGATAAATGCACTGAAATATAAAAAAAGACGGGATAACTATACTGATATATAAAAAAACACGAGATTAATATTTGCTATTGATAATTGTAATTTTTGAAGACTATTATACACCTACTATCTAAAAAAAAAGAATGCTTAATGGCTATTTAAATTACTAATTAATATTAAAGAAATATTTCTTATTAATAATTTAGTATCTAACTTTTATCATCTACTATAATCTACTAATCAACTAAAATAATCAATTGAAACTATGAGATAACTGCACTGATATATAAAAAACACGGGATAACTGCAGTGATATGTAAAAAACACGGGATTAATATTTGCCTTTGATAATTATAATTTTTGAAGAATAGTATCAACCTACTATCTAAAAAAATAAGAATGATTAATGACTATTTAAACTGATTAATATCTAAAAAAAGACAACTAATATTTGCCTTTGATAATTATAATTTTTGTCCTCATCAAGTACACCAAAACACACGGTTTAACATCTCACTTTACTTATTTTCTTACGAAATTAAATCTTTTTTTAGCACAAATTTTCATATTTAAACATGCAATGTGTGCAGATATATATATCAGATAGAAAATCTATAGAACACACACGTTTGCACTTGAAGGAAAGTAGAAAATATGTGTGATGTGCTGACAGCTATGATGTACGTAAGGGGGTAGAATTGATTGGTTTGGGGTTGGTCTAGTTAATTTTAAAAATGCACTTGGTTTTAAAATTGCAACCACAAGTAGAGAAAGGGTTTTTTTTTATGTACCCCCACCTTTTCCCCTTATACCCCCACCAAAATTGAAAACCCGAAAATTCCCTTTGCAATCTTTTTTTTTCTGAAAAAAAAGCTCCATCGTATATATCTCCTTTTGGACATATATACGATGCACACTATTAACACATCGTATATATGTCCTTAAGAGGTATATACGATTACATCTCACACGGCCAATCGTATATACCTCTAAAGGACATATATACAATGTGTTAATAGTGTGCATCGTATATATGTCCAAAAGGAGATATATACGATGGGTTTGAATTTTTTTTTTTTTTTGTAAATCTGTAAAAAAAATTTAACGGTCCTGATTTCACTTTTAAAGTTCATCAACGGTCTGGATTGCACGACAAAATCAACGGTTGATAATCTATTACCTCAACTATAAATACCCACTCCCACCATCACTATTTTCACACCAAAAATTCAACTTCATTCTCTCACACAACACATGTGAAGATGATGCAGGCTTCGCTAATGTCATACTACGAGTCTTCTTCCCTCGCTATTGTTCATTGTAATTTGGGTCTCATGGATCATCAGGGCATCACCTTAGAAGATAATGGTGTAGCTTTCAACGGGAGAGATGTTATATCGTGTAGGTTGAAACACTGCATATCATTTCCTGCTCTTAAGGAGAAACTGCTGCAGATGGTTCAACCAGAGAACGACGAGCATGACATAATTCGTATCGTTTATCGGAAAACGGAAACGACTGATGAAGGTGTTTACTGGTCTACTATGGATGTCAACAACGAGGATGACCTCCGAGAAATGATGTCCAATCATATTAGGTTTAAATGGAGGGGTTACATTCATCTGTATGTGGAAACCAGAAGGACTGTCGCTGAGATCCTTCGTCGATTAACTCCACCAGCTTAGTAGTTTCTATTGTATTTTTTTTTATCTGTCTATTTTTATTCTAGTTGTTTATGTTTTATCGCTTGTGTAACTTTGTTTTATCGAATCAATGAAATTGAAAATTTATGCAAATTCGTAAAATATAACTACCACCGAAAAAAATTAATAATAAAGTGCCAAAGTAACATGAGTACAAATACATCAAAAAAGCGATAAAAAAAATGCCTAACGCCTCTCCTCGCATACTCGCGCGCCCCCGCCTGCCTAAGTTCTGTGAAATGTCATCGGTCTTTGTCATCCCCACCACCTATATGGGAGTGTCTCGATATGCCCGATCGCCATTCGTGATATCGCCATCACGAATCCTCTCCTGGTAGTCGTCTGAACCTCCTCATCCACTCGGGATCATCGTGATCGTAGCTCGAGAGAGGTGTCCGTGGCTCACCACCCGGGTGATGGTGGAGCCGGTAATAGTCTGGGAAGAGATGCATGGACGTACCACTCTAAGTACCTAGGTACAGTCTCATCCTCCCGCCGAGCAGCCCGAGCAGTGCGCAGGATGTCCTCCACAGATGTCATGAAGTGGGTGATCTGAAAGACGCACTCAGTGTGACTCGGGCGACCTTTGAGAGGGTCACGCGGGATGTACTGACGATACCCAAACTGACGCAGACACCTATCAGGCATGTAGGGGACTCTGAAGTCAGCCCAGCTGATGAAGCCTCTGTAAAGGGATATCTGCTCAAATGGTCTAACATCCCGGTGCTCCTCAAATGGCCGCCAGCAGACATCCTCTGGCCTCAGCTCATCAAGCATCCTCCTGTAGTGGCTGAGCTTGAGGTGATCTGACTTCTTCTTCCTAAACCGCCCAGCAAGTGGCTCCGCACCCGGTATATGGCCAGGCAACCTCACCGCCATCTGAGGGAAGTACCACATGATCCAAGCCTGAAATACAAAAACAAACAACATATTTAATTCAAAAAAGTTGACCCAAAGTCAGTGTGATTTAACAAAAAAAATGAACTTAAAATGTGTACCTGAAAGAGGCTGCCATACCCTCCACACTGCTGCGTCTCCTTCAAAGACGCAGAGTTCAAGGACTCATACATGGCAGCTAGTGCAACTGCACCCCATGCATAGCCTCCAAGAATCTCTGGAGTCAAATCAGCCAGGTAGACCAGCCACTTAGCCTCCGCCTCGCTCTCGGCCTTCATCAAGAAGATATCAGAGGTCGGCCGGGCGTAAAAACCCCGAGCAATCAGAATGTCACCCCCTCCTCCAAATTACGCTCATAAACCTGCTGCAGCCATTTGAAGCTGTAATACGGACCTCCTACGGTGTTGTTAGCAGCCTCAGTCCGTGAAACACCAAGATAGGTCTCTGCAAGCAGTGTGGCATAATCCGCGCCCACAGTAACTGTAGGAGGTGTGGCATAGTTCCCCTGGATGGGAAGATGCAGCAGACAAGAAATGTCATCCAGAGTGATCGTCATTTCACCAAATGGCAAGTGAAATGACGAAGTATCTGAGTGCCATCTCTCGATAAAAGCCGACAGCAACTCATGGTCTACGACAGCGTGGCCAGTCTGCAGAAGTGGCTCTAGTCGAGAGTCCCTGACCAATGTGGAACGCTGACGTAGGGCATCATATAGTAGGTGCAACCTGGTATGGACTTTGTTGCCATGATTCCATACTTTGACAACACGCTGAAAATCCTGCATTAAAAATAAATAAATGACGTAAGCAAAAAGTGCAGAGCAGACTATGTGCGCGTTAAATTAATTATTTAAGCAAAAAAAATAAACTTACGAGGTCGGCCGAGTATAGAAGCTGCAGATGATCCGCCATGTCGCTGAACAGAGGTGAGAGGCCGAGGCTCAGCCGATCTTGAGGCCGATCCTCCCGATGCCCCGATCCTCCCGGGCTCGCTCTCCCCGATACTCGGACATATGATCGTCCGAGTAGTACATATCGGCCAGAGGTCGCTCCCGTGATACTCCGGAGGCGGGGAATGGTAATGAATAGGCTGGGGATGGTAAACAGGAGGCTGTGGAATGTACCGAGGAGTAGGCTGAGAATGATACTGAGGAACCGGCCTCCCCCTATACCAATCCTCGTGCTGTGTCTGCTGAAGATAATCCCCGTGATAATACTCCCTATCATCCTGAAAAGGAGCTGCGTCATGCTGCTCATACTGGGGTACCTCAGGCTGATTATGCCTCCGAGCCCTCGCTGAAGCATGGAGCTCATTATGCCTCCGAGTCCTCGTGCTCGGAGCAGCAGATGACTCCCCTCTCTCTGTCATAGGAGATACCTCCCATCTCCCTCTCTGACGACTCGTCTGACCGCGATGCATACCGGACACTGCAAGCAAACCAAAAAAACAATTAGTAAAAACTGGGAAAAAATACTCATCGTATATACATCAGGCAGGGGGTATATACGATGCTTACATTTAAAGCGTCGGATATATGTGTTCTTGGACGTATATTCGATTGGCTCAAAGATACAGTAATCGTATATACGCCTTGGCAAGGGTATATACGATGGGGAAAAAAATGAACTATCGTATATAGGGTTCTGGTGAGGTATATGCGATTAGTGGTTTTCAGGCTAATCGTATATACCTTTTTGTGGCGTATATGCGATTGAAAGGTGGTCAATCGTAGGTATGACCAATTATGTGAAGAAATGGTGATTTTGTAAAAACACAGGGGTATTATGGTCATTTCACAGCGTGGGTGGGGGTACCAGGGGAAAATGTGGGGGTACAAAAAAAAAACCCGTAGAGAAAAGGGGAAGATGTCACGTTGGAAGGGAAGGATGGAATGAACAAAAAATTGGCCAAGGGAGTTGCAACAAAAAATGTTTCGCGGGCGAAATTGATTCCCTATGCCAAGCCGCATACATGTTCTAGATAAAGGGCTTTATTAAATAAATAGGCCAGTACTTTTCCCACACCCCTCCCTACTCAGCGCACACCTCTAAACCTAAAATATTCCAAAATTACCCTCACGTGAAACACCTCCAAAATTATGATTTTAACCCGTTCGGACAATGTCATCCGAACGGGTTCGAACTGTTTCATCCGAACATAGCAAATATGATACTTATCAGTTATCATAATCACAATACAAAAATACAAACAAATAAAAAACATTATAAAATGCTCCTAGGAAAGCACACAGAAGCGATGGGACCTTAGCACAAGACAGAAGCGATGGGACCTTAGCACATGACAGAAGAGCTGAGCTTAGACAGAAGTAAGCTGACCTTAGCACATGGTATTTGCATTCACAAGCTATTATCAATGTCTGTTATGCTCTTTTTTTTATTTAATAATTTTAAATTATCTTAACTGCAAGAGAAAGAAAAAATTTAACTCAATATCTGCTATTATCAATGTTTGAGAATAAGATCCAAATTGAACGAGTAAGACCTTTGATTTGAGTCAAGATTTATAATAATAATAACTATAAATCACCACCTCCAATCACTTTGCATTAGGAAAGCACAAAACAGAAGCAACCAACTTTTGGTTGTTCGGATGATGTAGTCCGAACATGTTCGGATGACATTGTCCGAATTGGTTCGAGTGACTCCATTCGAACAGTTGAAATAGTGCACAAGAGGGTGTGAAGTCAAGATTTAACACACTCGAACGATGTCGTTCGAACCTGTTCGAAGGCCCGTGTTCGAACAGGTGAAATTTCGTGAAAAAAAAGAGGTTTTAACTGGCCTTTTGGTCATTTCACACCCTTGTGAGGTGTGTTTTGAGTAGGAGGGGGCGTGGGAAAAGCAATCGCCAATAAATAAATAAATGGGCCTCCAAGCCCAATTGGCATCATCTCTATTCTCTAACCTAGAAGAATACATTCCGTGCTTTGCAAACCAGCAGCAGCAAACAGCGAGAAGGGTATTAAAGAAAGAGGAACCAGCAGCAGCTGCTCACACCTCTATTGAAAGTCCAGATTTCGTTCTTCTTGTTTCTGAAACTTGCTTCATTCCCAGATGATGAACGGAGGAACTCATCAGCACAATGACGACAAGCTAAGCGACTTACCAGATTTCGTTTTGATTCACATACTGTCGTTTTTGAGCATCGAAAACGCCGTTCGAACTGGCTCATTATCTAGAAGATGGAAGCATATCTGGAAAGGTCTTCAAACACTTTCTTTTAATAGCAAATGCTTCACAACTTGCAAGCATTTCACCGAATTCACGAATCAGGTTCTATCTCTTCACGATCCTTCCACGGCGTTAGTCGCTCTTGATTTTCCAAACATGTTACCGATAGAACCTCGTCTACTCGAAACTATTGAAACATTCGCTGCTTCACGAAATCGAAATCTCAAGCGATTAAGTCTTTTTTATTGTCGTATTGAAAGGATTCCGAATTTCTTGTTTTCTTGTCATAGTTTGGAATCTCTTACACTTAGGATCGCAATTTTGGATAATGTAGTATTTCCAAATTCTCTGAATTTGCCTGCATTAACCTATTTGAAACTACAGGGGTTAGCTTTTCGCTGCGGAGATAATGGTCGTGCTAAACCTTTTTCAAGGTTTAACAAATTGAACAATTTGATCATTGAGTGTTGTATACCCGAGAAAGATGGACAAACTCTCTTTATATCAAATGTTATGCTTGTTGATTTGGTTATAGATACATCACATCGGTTTTCGAATATTGAGTTACATGCTTCTAGTCTTTGTAACTTTACTTTTAATGGCGATCTTAATCAGAAACTCTCTGGGAGCTCTTTTTCTTGTGTTAAACATGTGAGTATTGATGGATATCTAGCACTTTTCTGGCGTGTTAAAGTAATACCCACTTGGCTAATAGAACTTGTGAAATTGGAATCGCTGACAATATCTGCAATTACTCTTCAGGTTCCAACCTTAACTTCTACTATTGTTAAGTTTGTTTTGCCAAAAATATATGATTTGCATTACATTAAACTGGTTACTGGTCCTAATTAACTAGTTATTTATTAGGCTCTCTCTGAAATTCCTGACTCTGACTTATTGAAGAGCAAGCACAATTCATGGAGTAACTTGAAGTCACTACAAGTAATACTTGACCCAACCATGATTAGACAAAGAGATGTAAATTATGAGGTAGCAGGTGGCAAGCCATGGAATGGAAATGCGAAGTTGAGAGAAGTCATTAAAACTTTGGAACCATATGCATCCATACTTGATGGAGCAATTGAATTTTTCACTGAAAACTCACCCTCTGCAACTGTTGACATCGTAAGCGTGAAATTAAATATTTTTTAATTTGGCTTTTGTTTCATGTGTTTCTATTTTACTTGGTCTCCCCAGTTTTTGTATATTATCATGGATAAAACTACAAGTCTCTTAGGTAGAGACACAATTTGTACTTGTATGGTTATTCACAACATATTCCTATATGCTTTGGAGTGGTTGAGATGCTCCTAATATTGCTTTTACTTTTGACTCTTCAATAGTTATTTTATCACTAGTTAGACAATTTGTGGGATATTGCAATGTGCCCATGCTCCTAATATTGCTTCTGAATTGCCCAGACCCTCATTTCCCATCTATCAATTTTACTAGTTAACTTATTATTCTATGGGTTAAGGCATGATTAGAGACTGATTTATGTACTCACGCATGTCCTTTTTTGGGGTTCAGTTCCTTTCTCTACCTCTTTCTATTTGTTTCTAATCTTCACCACAGACCTCTCAGTCTACATTCTACCTCCTAATCATTTGCCCCATCCTTGCTTGACATACCTCTTAGTCACCATACTTACCATGCTCAGTTGCTCAAATATGTTGTTGTCTTCTTTTAATCTTTTTCTCTAGATAAACTCATTTAGTAACTCTTGTTCTTCCTCAATTTATTCTTATTTTTTGTTTGCTCTTCTATTCTCAAAAATGTAGTAATGGAATTTTTCATTCAAAGTTTAGTCTCAGCAAAAGTTTACATCGTAAGTTTGAAATGGATATCTAACATTTTAAAGAAATATTGTTTAGTTTGATATTTGTCTCATCTATTTCTATTTTACTTATTCTCCTTGGTTTTAGGTAGAGGCACAATTTGTACATATATAATAACATGATTGCAGGATACTTATTGTTTACTTATTGACAACATTTTCCTTTATGCTTTTGAACCATTGAGATCTACTAAGATTTCTTTTGCTTTTGACTTTTCTATAGTAGTCACTAGCTAGACAATGTGTGGGATATTGCAATTCCAATAAGGAACCAACAACATCCTTTAATTAAGTTAGATAAGTTCACATGATCCTGATTTG
The DNA here is from genome assembly GCA_020916435.1 of Oxytropis ochrocephala. Lineage (NCBI taxonomy): Eukaryota > Viridiplantae > Streptophyta > Magnoliopsida > Fabales > Fabaceae > Oxytropis > Oxytropis ochrocephala. The sequence goes on from CM037089.1 coordinate 111,713,862, forward strand.
CTCAGACCCTCGGTTCTCATGCATGTTTACAAATGTTCTGTAAAATCAAAATAAACTAACAGAACATAATTAGATTTGGAAATAAACTTATCTTATCCTCCTTACCAATTAAATTATAATTGTATGAGTTAAGGCATGATTAAAATCCAACCAGGCATGGACATGCTTAGAGATAAATTTTCCTACTCACCCTTGTCCTTTTTTTCTTGTTCTATTCCTTATTTTTCCTCTCTCTATTTGCTTCTAATCTTCACCACAACCCTCTCAAACTACTTTCTACCTCGTAGTCATTTTCCTCATCCTTGCTTGGAATAGCATCTGTCACCACACTCACCTTCCTCAGTTGCTCAAATATGTGGTTGTCTTTTAATCCTTTCTCTAGATAAACCCAACTACTAAATTTTATTCTTCCACTTTCTTTCTTTTTCTCCTTTGCTCTTTAATTTTTTTCTAGGCTTTTAGGTGTGCTCCTCTCTCTCTTGAATTAATGTTGTATTGTTGGAAGGAAATAGACTGAGTAATATCAATGCATTATGTTGATTATACTCGTGTAATGTCTGCCAAAAAGTTTCTGTTTTTTCATTATTACGTTTGTAGTCTAGATTTATGACAGGATTGTTAGTAGTTTTGTTTTATTTGACAGAATTGTTAGTACCACTTACTAGTTTCATATAATGTTGGCTATATGTGTACCAATTTGACGCAATGACAGGTTAATGAGTTTTGGAATGGTCTCACTGCTATTTGTTTGGGGCTTAGGATATTGTCTTTAAAGTATTAAATATGTTGACATAAGAATTGGCTTCCTCTTTACTCCATGTTGTACTTGACTGGTAACTTGAAATGACTTGCTTGCTTGGGGTCATGTATGGGAGGTTAATACAAATTAATGGACTAATTGTTGTTATTTTTTCAGTTGATACCAAAACGACCCGAGGGTTACTACTTTCTGTAAGTAATAGATTTTGAGTCAATTCTTGCCGGAGAAGATGATGCTTTAAAGCCCTCAAGTTCTTTGCTTGTAATTGCCACAAAGCCTTTCGCATAAATGAAATAGCCCTTCCTAACATACTATTTAAAGAATCTACAGTGCAACACTTTTGCGAACATATTGGAATCAAGAGTTTTGAGGATTGTACGTATCGCACGTATCGCCATATGGTACATACAAGCCTTTGAGGTTTGAAGACCTGACTTTTCTTCTCCTCCGGTAAACAAGGCAGCGTTTTTCTTCCATCATGTATTCTCTTTGTCTTTTTGTGCCCTTCTCTTGTTTTTTATTTAACAACCACTTTGCCTCTTTTTTTAGTGACCTTATGTCCATGTCTTCTCTTTGTTCTCTTTTTCTACATACCGTTATATATTAAATCATGCTTTTTTTGAGACTATATCTTTGTTTAGGAATGAAAACATTTATTTATTTTTGTTGATGACTTGAGTTATGTTGTTTTGCTTATGCCATTTTTTTTAAACTAAATTTGTCATTTTTTTTTAGTTTTTCATGTATCTTACGATATGCACGATACAAAAAAGCGATCGAACAATACATAATATGTATCCCGATTTAACTACCAAAAAACATCCGAACGATACATGATACGTATCTCGATTTAGCTTCCTTGGTCGATGCACTATAATGAAAACTATGTTGTTAGGATAAATCTTTCTACTAGTTAGATATGTTTAATATTCCACTTTTGTTTAAATATTTGATAACCGGTAGAAATTTCCTTATATTTACTTCTAATCTTGCACAATGCGTTATGAACTCAACTGAATATGTTATATAATAATATTGTGAATTTGTGATGTTGCCTTATTGAGAATGTTCAATTCAACTTTTGTTTTTGTGAATGTTGAATTTAATTTTAGCACACAGCCTTTTGACAATGGTAGTTTAGATTTCTTCAATTCCAACTTGGTAAATTCTCCACTGATGGCGGCAACTATGTGTTAGGAAATAGAGTATACCATATACATATTTCCATTCAATTGGAGAAAACAACATAGAAAAGTGTAGCATTGTATTGGAATATTTGTTTCCATAGAATGTAGTTATTCACTTAGAAGGACTTGTTCTCATTTCGATTACTCACTCTTCAAAGAAAAAAATGGTATTTGATTTGTTTCGGACTTCACATTTGTTTTATACAATCTATCCCAGAGGTTAGACAATGTTATTTTCTTTCATTTTAGTTGGTCGGGATTCACACCAGTACCCTAAATCATTTTTACCTTGAAACAATGTCAGATTTATAAATAATGGGAGTTAAAGTTTGGCCATTGATAAACCCCATGTTCCACGCGACAAGTAGGGATTTTCTAACTTTTGGGAGTTGGTGACTTCGGTGAACTTGTCTCTTCTCATTTAAACTTGATAATAAATTCTCCACCTTGTTGAGCCCGGGAAAAGGGACAGTCTTTTTCATATTTTCATCTGTTTGATCAATCAAGTGCACTATAAAATGCTACATGAATTTTTTAAAACATAACTTAAAGCACCTTCTTTCACCTTGCTGCAAGTTTGCGACCTAGTTACCCGCCCCAATGTCTTGATCTGCGTCATCGCCTTCCACCGTCAAGCGCCATTACTCCGCGAAAGGATGTTGCTACTCTGCCGCCTTCCACCACACATTTTAAGAAGCTTAACTGCGATATTCTATAATTACTCATCAAGTTATCCATTTCTCATCTCTTTTTACCCCTTTCTCTTTTTTTTCTATTTTTTTTTCTAACTTTTTTTAAGCGTGAACTTATCTGATAAAAAGTATGGTTCTTCATATTCCCCATATTAAAAATGAATATTCTTTTAAATAGATAGGAGTATGTCTAGCTTTTATTATTATTATTATTATTATTATTATTATTATTATTATTATTATAAAGTATGTCCATCTCTTAATAAATAGCCATGGGGCCGATGTCTGCTTTGTTAGGCCCAGTCCGGGTCATATTAGTTCGGGTCAGTAGATGGATATGGTATAATTACCTCTATTGTAAGGAATCATAGGTCCATGTTTCTTCCAACTTCCTAGCTACTCATTGGACATCCCTAAACCTTAAATATTCCGAAAATACCTTCAATGAAAAACTCCCCTCACGCTCTATTTTAACTGGTTCGAAGCACGGTCGTCCGAACCAGTTCGGAGGTATGAGGACCGAACCCCCAAAACCCTCCCTTCAAATTTCAATTGTTTTATACACCCACAGAAATACATTGGTTTGGGCCAATTATGTGATTGATGAGCCACAGAAACTTTCTGACCCACAGAAATACAGGGATTACATAAAGTGATTGATGAGCCAATTATGTAAAATTATGATTGATGAACCAGTTCTCTATAAAGTGATTGACGAACCAGTTCTCTATAATAATAGAGAATAATAGTAGTTTATTGATGAGTCAATTACATAAAGTGATGGAGCCAATTACAACGTAAAGAATCAACGTAAATAATAGATAGTTTATTGATGAGCCAATTACATAAAGTGATTGATGAACCAGTTCTCTATAATAATCAACGTAAAGAATAAATGCGTTGAAAGTAGTTTCCCAGATAGGTTACTCGCTTAGTAGTGCTCGAACCAGCCTCGGTGCCTACCGTGTTCAACCTAATAAAAATGGCGATTTTAGGGGGTATCTCTAAAAATAACACACTCAAGTCTGATGAAATTGAACTGGTTCGCTTAAGCGTCTGCGTGAACCGTACTTAATATTTAAAAAAATATAAAAATTCAATTTTCAATAAGGGTTTTTGGTCTTTTCACCCCATAAAGGGGGGTGTCTAGTGAGTAGAGGGGGGTTGGAAGAAGCATGGGCCAAATCATATACTCAGTTCAATAAATATTTCTGTTGTGAATCACTCTCTTCTCTCTCTCTCTCTCTCTCTCTCTCTCTCTCTCTCTCTCTTTCTTAAACCGTTTTCTAGTTTTTAGTTAGATCTCCGACAAACTTGGTATTACAGAGCGTAAGTGAATTGATCTTGGAGTAACGTGATGGCATCTACATCTATCAACGACGGTGCCACTTCCCGGTGAACATGCCAATTCTTGACCGCAAGAATTGGGAGCGATGGAATGTACAAATGAAGGTGTTTTTCGGAGCACATAAAATTCTCGAAATTGTTAATAGAGGATACGATGAACTCGGTGCGAATCCTACTGAATAGCAATGAAACACGCACAGAGATGCAAAGAAGAAGGATTGCAAGGCTCTGTGGTACATCCATCAATGGGTGGATGCGAGTAACTTTTAGAAGATTGCGAAGGCAACTATGTCGAAACCGGCTTGGGATATTCTGATCAAGTGTTACACTGGTGGCGATAAAGTGAAGAAAGTTCGATTACAGTCTCTCAGGCGACAATTCAAGCTTTTTCATATGGAAGGCGATGAGAAGATTGCTGATTACGTGAATCGATGGGAAATGTTTTAATTCATACGAAGGATGGCAAAACAACTATAATTGAGAATGTGTTTTATGTGCCTAACATGAAGTGTAATTCGTTGAGTGTAGGGAAATTGTTAGAGAAAGGGATTCTCAGTTACAATGAAAGGTGAATTGCTGCAACTATATGATCCTAAGGACAGAATTATGCTGAAGTCAAGAGTGTCTAAGAAAAGGACCTTTAAGTGCAAGATAATGGAATATAATGATTAATGTTTTGTTTGACAGCTATAGAATGTGGTGAATAAAGTTGGTTGTGGCACAAAAGGTATGGGCATTTAAATTTCAAAAGCTTGAAATTGCTGCATGATAAAGAACTAGTGCTAAGGCTGCCAAAATTGGTAATTCCTTCAAAGGCATGTGATACTTGTTTGAAAGGTAAGCAAAGCAGTTTGCCTTTTACAACTAATGCCCCTATGAGAGCTAAAGAAGAACTCCAGGTAGAACTAAATTGCAAGGCAAAAGTGAGGCAATGGTTCTGGTAAGCTATCATGCCACTAGATGATATAGACTCTATAATCCACTAACACAATCTATAGCAATAAGCAGAGATATTTTAGTAAAGGGGGAGGAAGCATGGGTAGTAAAGATACAGAGTGTTGCTACAGTTGAATTGAGCCCTGGTGAAATAGTCTTTGATAGTGAAGAAATATCTGATACAAGGTCTGTAAGTGCTTTTGATAAATCAGAAAATGAAGAACCAACGAGTGCAAGACCAGTACGTGTTAGGAGACTGCTTAGAAGACTCACTAATTGTGAGTTAATGTACGATACTGCAGTAGATTAAACTATTGAAATAATTCATTTTTCCTTAATGGTTGGTGCTGAACCAATCAGTTATATGGAAGCATTGAAGGAGAAGAAATGGAAACAGGCTATGGTTGAAGAGCTAAACTCCATTGAAAGAAACAAAATTTCAGAACTCACACTCATTGAGCTGCCAACTGGTAAGAGACTAATTAGAGTGAAATGGATTTTTAAATTGAAATTTAGGGTTCTTGCAAAAGCATGGATTAGACTATCAAGAGGTGTTTGCTCCTATCGTAAGGCATGCGACTCTGAGATTGGTAGTGGCTATGGCATGTAGCAAAGGTTGGACACTCTCTCATATGAATGTTAAGTCTGCCTTCCTCAATGGACCACTTGAGAAAACTGTTTTTGTCACTCAACCACCTGAGTTTGACGTTCATGGCAAAGAGAGTATGGTTTACAAATTGCACAAGGCCCTCTATGGCTTGAAGCAAGCTCCAAGGGTTTGGAATAGGAGAATTGAATAGTTCCCAGTTCCATTGGGTTTTAAAAGGTGCAAGGTTGAATATGGTGTCTATGCACTACAAGAAATTCGGGCAATACCGGCGGGCGAAATCCGCCGGAAATTAGCCATTACCGGCGAATTTTTTCCGCTGGTTAAACAGTCGCAGGTAATGGTTACCGGCGGATTTTCCGCCGGAAACGGGCATTACCGCCGGATTTGGTTTTATTTTAAAAAAAATTTAAAAATCTTCCGGAAACGCACTTTACCGGAGAATTTTTTCCGTCGGAAATTTACCGGCGGATTTTTGTCATTACCGGCGGATTTTTGCCATTAACGGCGGATTTTTTTATTCGAATTAACTTTTTAATTTTTTTATTATTTTTTAAATTATTCGAATTATTTATTTAATAAGAAGTGAGTAAAAAAGTGTAGTAGAATATGAACATAAATAATATAGGAGAGAGTGAGAACGAAAAAGTAGGAAGAAATAAGAATGAAAGAGAGTATGGGAAGAAATTATATAGGAGAAAATAAGAAATGAGAATGAATAAGAATGAATGGGAGTATGAGAAGTAATAATATAGGAGAGAATGAGAATGAAAATGAAGAAGTAAACAAGAAATAGGAATGAATGAGAAGGAAGAAGAAAGAGGAAATGTAGAAGAGAGATATGTAGGGAAATTTATGAGGATTGAAGAATATGAGAAAGAAGAAGAAAGAAAAAATATAGATAATGTAGTTTTGATTAAAAAAAAAGATATAGATAATGTAGAAGAGAATGAGAAGGAGTTAAAGAATGAAATGAGAGAATGAGAAGAAGTTAAAAAATGAAATGAGAGAATGAGTGTAGGAGAAAGTTTTATTTATAGACATTTTTGAACAGTTCCGCGTTTTTACCAGGATTTTTTAAAATAAAAAAAATTTACCGGCGGATTTTTTTTTAAAAAAAAAAAATTTACTGGCGGATTTTGGAACATTACCGGCGGATTTCAATAAAATAAATTAAAATTTTCAAAATCCGCCGGAAATACTATTTTTTCGGCCGGAAATTTACCGACGGAAAAAATCCGCCGGAAATGCACCAAATCCGCCGATAATACGCGAATTTCTTGTAGTGATGTTCAACAAAATGAAAGCAAATTAGTGCTGGTTTGCTTGTATGTTGATGACCATTTGGTAACTCGAAATGATGATTCAAAAATTGATAAGTTCAAATCCTTATTGATGCAGAAGTTTGAGATGACTAATTTAGGAAGATTGTCATATTTTCTGGGTTTCGAGTTCTTATTATGGACAAATAAGGGTGCTATTATGCATCAATTGTAACTATGTTGCATCACCAGCAGAGGCAAATTTAAATCTATCCATCAGTATTGATGATGATAAGGTTGATCCAACAATGTACAAGCAAGTGGTTAGATGCCTTAGATATTTGTGTCATACAAGGCCTGGCATATGTTACTCAATGGGAGAGATTAGTAGATTTATGAATGATCCTAGAAAGGTTCATCTGTTGGCTGCAAAGAGAATTACGAGATACATCAAAGGCACTCTTAAAACTGGTGTGTTGTTTCCTGTTGTTTCAGATTAGGAGGAAGTTGGTTTGATAGAATATAGTGATGCAGATTGGTGTGGTGACAGGGAAGATCGAAGGAGTACTTCAGGCTACTTTTTCAACTATAATGGAGCACCAACATCATGGTGTTTTAAGAAACAACCTGTGACAGCATTGTCAACTTGTGAAGTTGAATACATTGGTGCATCTTATGCAGCTTGTCAAGTGATATGGTTAAGTCAACTACTTGAAGAATTGAAGGGTGGTCTACATATGCCACTATTGCTGAATGTTGATAGTAAATCTGTAACACCTAAAGTAATTTTAATTACTTTTAGTGTTGTCTGAATGTTATCAAGATTTATTTTGATATATATATATATATTTATTTATTTGTGATTTGTAGAAATGATGGTGTGGTTGTGAACGTCTGGTAAAACTATGATTTATTGGAGTTTTATGGGTAAAGGTAAGTTGTTTAGGGGAGTTTGGTAGTAATTAAATAGAATAAAGGCACAAAAGGGATTTCTTACCTTTTTAAACCAATTTCACTACGACTCATACTTCTTCCAACTCCGGAATTACTCAGTAGATACCCCATAAAGGGGTGAAAAGATCAAGATACCCTTAATGAAACTTGGAATTTCTATTTATTTTTTTAAATTTAGTACGGTTCGGTGCACGCTTGGCCGAACCGATTCGAATCTGGCTGCGTCGAGTGTGTTAAATTTTACCCAGACACCCCCAATTAGGTTTTTAACAGGTTCGGCCAAGCGTGGGTCGAACCAGTTCGAACATGTGAAGGCCGAACCTCACTGTTATTGGTTTTTTTAATTTGCGTTTAACGAAACTACTTCGAACGAGAAATTAGCAATTTGGCAACGATAACTTACTAACTTTTAACGAATATAACGATAAATTGAATACTTAATTATCGACTACTAATAAGTATAACAAAAACTAAACATATATAGATAACTGCAACAAGTCATACAAACCGAAAAACTCTAAAAAAACAATCAGTGCAAAATCAAAACTAAACAAAATAAAATAATAAATGATAGGGCAAGTGCGAACCGTTAGCCATACTGAAAAGAAAAAATCGAATCGTTAAAAATTCGTTAAACTTAAACAATTCAGCATCCAGCAACAATTAGGGAGGTCCGACCTTGTCAAGTGCGAACCGGTGCGGCACACGCATGGCCGAACCACACTTAACAGGTTCGGCGCACGCATGACCGAGCCACCCATAAACAGTAAATAATAGTTAAAAAACTGTTTTAAATTCAGGGGTATTTTAAATTCAGGGGTTGGAAGATTGAGCAACTAATTTCTGAAATTTCAACTTCTCCCCATCTTGAAGCAAAAATCGTGTTGCATGTCAATTTCGGAAGCTTTAATCATTGTTTTGGGAACTTGCGTGTTCAGTTCAAACTCTAAAGAGTTTAGAAGAAGGTCATTAAGGGTCAAAGCTCAAGTCTTGTGGCTGTTTGGGTGGATGATTCGCATAGGAGCTGGTTTGGAAGTGCGCTAGGACCTAAATTGCTTGCTTTCTCTTAAATATGGCTCTTCAATCAAGTGAGTTATTTACACCATTTGGTAGTTTAGTGCTATGAACACTTAGGTAAGTACTATGGATTACATGCATAGAAATGATTCCCTCCTTTGAGTATGTGTTGGTCCCTTTAATGGCATTGTAGATGATAGAATCCATCTTCATAAAATCCAGAATTTGCTTGCATATATTTGGTGTTCTATGTTGAATGAATTCTAAGTGAGTTGTTAAACTTGATTTGTGTGCAATTGGTTTGCATATGTCTGGTATATGTGTTGAATTTGATGAAATCTCCATGTTTAATATGATGGTATGTGGATTGGGATAGGTTAGAAACAGTTAGGTTGAGTTAGAAACACAAAATCTTCATATTTACACATAGAGGCAAAAACACAGTCGTGTTTTAGAAACAGTGGCACCCGTGAATTTCGGTAACCTTTCAATGTGTTCAATGGGTAATAAGTTACTTGAACACAATGAATGACCTTATAAACCCATAATTTATGATGATGTTCCTCTTTAAGAAAAAGAGTTCGTATGCTTAATTTATGTTTTGCGTCTCTTACTTGTTTACCAATCGTTAAGATGAAAGATTCGAGTGTGAGAACTATATGTAATGGATTAATGAATGGTTGAATGTGCTTGAGGTGGGTGTCATGAACCTAATATCAATGGCCAGAGGTTTCCGCTCAATAAAATGTTCAGTGCGGGTTCCCCAAATGGTATGTTAATAGCATTCAAATGTTTAAGACTATTGCGTTAGGGGGATGCGTTCTCGGTAAAACAATAAAAGATATGCAGAATTTTTCAAAAAATAAAATAAAACAAAAGATATGAAGAGTGTATTATAGTAAGGATTCTAAAAATAACTCACTTAGATTATGTGATCTCACCTCTCATTGTTGTTGTTTTTCAGACAAGCAGTTGAAGCCTCGGGAAGGTAATGCAAAAGGAAATGATTCTAATCTTTGAGGACTATGTTGCCTTTGAAGTTTCAGTGCTATGTTATTGTGATAGTCTCATATATTGAGACCTTTTGTATTTTAGTTAAGTATGAGATTTGAATTTTTATGTATTAGGATACATATACATTTGTATTTTGGATTAAGTTTGTTGTGTTGACTCCGATAGATGATTTGAACCGGTTTATGGTTAGAATCTTCAACTAATGTTAAGAAATTCCTATAATCTTGAGTCAATTATGGATATTTGCTACTCCATTATTATTAATCCAAATTGTGAATTTGTATCTCTGAAACGTCTAAAAAGTAATATTCTGGATTTTATTGTCAACTAAAATCTAGGATGTTACAAAATCAGCAATCAATCTTGCTAAGAATTCCATTTCACATGGGAGAAGCAAACACATAGAAGCACGATTCCATTTCTTGACGGAACAAGTGAATAATGAGACGATTAAGCCGAGTTACTACCCAACAAGTGAACAATTTGCTGATATATTCACTAAGTCGGTGAAGTTAGATTAGTTCTTAAAGCTAATAGTTGAATTAGGAATGGTGATGTTCTAATTCATTGTTGCTGTTAATTTTTTGCTGATATATTCACTAAGTGTTGTATTGTAATTCAAACTAGCCATTGGGCGAGTGTCTTTGTAAGGCCCAATTAGAGTGTGTTTGTCTGCTTTGTTAGGCCCAATCCGGTTCATATTAGTTCAGGTCAGTAGCTGGATATGGTATAATTACCAATACCCTGTTGTAATAAATCATATACTCAGTTCAATAAATTTTTTTGTTGTAAATCACTCTTCTTCCTTTCTCCCTCTCTCTCAAACCATTTTCTGGTTTTCAGTTAGATCTCCAACAAAAGAAACATGAAAGCTTTTTAACAGTTGTGATATGGCCTGAAAAAGAGTTTATAAGTGGATGACAACCCTCACCTTACAAGTCGGTTTTGTGGGGTCTAGTTAGGCCTAAACCACATTCTAAGATGGTATCAGAGCCAATCCAAGATCCGTTGGGCCACCCGTTGTCGGGCCACCCGCTCCAGATGTCTATTCCTGGGCTAACCCACACACCAGATGTCTGTTCCTGGGCGTGAGGGGGGTGTGTTAAGAGTCCCAAATCGGATGTGATATGGCCTGAAAAAGAGTTTATAAGTGGATGGCAACCCTCACCTTACAAATCGGTTTTGTGGGGTTGAGTTAGGCCTAAACCGTAACAGGTTTCATGTGTTCCAAACTAGTTTAATTAATTTGAGAGATTTTTTACTCATCTAAGCCTTAGCTGCCATGATATTTTATAGGGACAAGGATAATAAATTGATTACAATCACTTGTAATATTGTTACTTGATACAAGAACAACTACTTTACAACTCATTGTGTAGGTACAAATGCAATAAATCAACATCAAAGTTTAGCTATATTGTGAGAATTGAGTGACTAGTGACTACTACAACTACATCTGTTTTAGGAGTTTTTCCCCTTACCTTTTACAATTCGCTATTTAAGAAATAAATCCATCACGGTCTAATTCCACATTCACCAAAAAAAAAAATCACAAAGAGAGAGAATTGTGCAGAAAAATTAATAAATTAAGCATGTAGAAAAAATCAAGAGATTAACCAATTTCATTAATGGGTATATGTTTGTATGAGTTGTACTACAAGAAAATTGACATATAACAACGGCAAAAATCTATGGGTACATGCTTAAAAACAGGTATAGTACCGAAAACCTATACCGATGGACGGGTCTTTACTTAGTCTTTATTTAACAACACTCTAGGTGAGTCGGATCCATAGGTGAGTCGGAACAAGGACTCCCCTGTTAACGAGTTTGGTGTGGTGCGGTGAGCCCATAGTACATGGGGTAATTCTTCGACCTAGTTTCCTTTGGTTTCTTCAAGTCGGCACTTCAGATCTCGAAGAATGACTTTGTTTGCGACTTGATCTTGTCCGCCGGTCTGAGAATGCTCCACTAATGTGAATCAGTAATTGGTTGAGATGCCGATCATCAGCTTTTGGAAGTTCTTATCTGTGAATTGCGTAAAAATATAATAAATAGTCTTTAAACCATTATATATTCATCAATTTATTCTTTGAATTACCTACCTTATCTCTTATTTGGAAAGTAATTGTGTGACTAAACTGATGAATTTAGAATAGTTTAGAAATTTTTTACTATATTGATACCAAAATTATCAATAAAATCAGACAGGTGTAATACATTATCCTTGTCTGATTATCAATAAAATCAGACAGGTGTAATACATTATCCTTGTCAATTAAAAAATATATATTTTTTGACCAAAATTAAAATATATTTAAACTCAGTGAAAACCACTATGTTATTCCTTATCGAGATCTCCCATGTTTTTATATATGAGTGACAGTTATTTATCCAGTGTTTTTTATTTATGATTGACAAATATTTATCTAGTTGCAAACATTTCTCTTGTATATTAGTATTATAAAACATTGTCTCGTTTATAATTTGTATAATAAATTATAATTACTGGTTAGAAATATTTGTTTCGTGGTATTCTATGTATTTGTAACAATCATTTGCCACTTTTTTATATTTATCGGTGACAATTACTTTTCCCCTTTTTTTTGAGGGACCAAAATATGTTTTGTAAAGACTAATTTGAGTTTAAATATTTTTTAATGTCAAAAAAATTAGAGAAAAAAAATTGTAGATTTGATAAAATTGCGGAATTAAAATTGTAAATTTGATAAAATTGAAAATCAAAATTGTAAAAAAAAAAAAATGAAACTAAAATTACAAATTTAATAAAATAGAAAAACCAAAACTGCAGGCTATTTGTTATTTCCTTGGATCCCGTTTATTTCAAAAGAATGTACTCTCCAACTAATTTTTTTACTCAAACTCTCCAATTAATTTAAAACTGATGTATCTACTACATAACATAGACTACGTACAGAATTATTTGATGAATACTCATTTTTCTCTTATTTAACCACATGGAGTATTCATTATTAAGAGGAAACAGATCCTATGTTTCTCTTTTCTTGCTGAAAACAAAACCTGTGATTTCCTTGCAGAATTGAAGAATGCCTTTGAAGGTGGTCGACGCTACAGTGTTGAACTTTGATGGCATCTTTGAGAAGTTCTGATCAGGTGCTCCTCAAAACAAAGCCATATTAAACTTGAAATCAGTTTGTAATTTATTTTGAGTCTTGTTTAGTTATGTTTTTAAGTTTTTTACCATTGTAACTGAGTTAGTACAGTGGCTGTAAATAGTTGGATAAGTTAGTTTTACCTTAAGTTGGTTAGCTTAACTGTATGTGGTTATTCTGTTAGAAGGTGGTTAACCATAGGCCAGTTAAATACTGTTTGCATTGACTTTGTAGAACACTTGAACAGAAATGAATGAAGAATTTTTCCAGATTTTCCTTTTCCTCTGTTTCGTTCATTTCATTCTCTGCAATGTTCAAGCTTGATTTCACTCCAAATCTATGGAGAGTTGATACATCAACATGGTATCAGTAGCGACAAATCGCTTCCGCTTCACATCACTTCACACGATTCTTCATCACTCCGTCAATTGATTCCTCGATTGTTCCCCTTTTCGAGTTCAATTTCGTCTCCGTTCTTTCATCAATTCGTCTCCGTCAATTGATTCCTCGATTGTTCCCTTTTTCGAGTTCAATTTCGTCTCCGTTCTTTCATCAATTCGTCAATTGATTCCTCGATTCATCAAATCGTCAATTGATTCCTCGATTCCTTCCTTTCTCGAGCTCCATTTCGTCTTCATCTTCTTCAAAGATTTTTGCTTGACATTCTTCTTCCATGGCGGACATCAATTCAACCTCAAGCCCTTACTACATTCATCCCTCAGACAATCCTGGGGCTGTTCTGGTCTCCAATCTTCTCAACGATTCAGGAACAAACTATGGATCATGGTCTCGTGCCATGACTATAGCGCTTGGTGCCAAGAACAAGTTAGGTTTTATCGACGGATCTATTCCCAAACCAACCACCGCAGTCACTGCCGCAGCCTGGGTTCGTAGTAATCACATGACAACGTCATGGATCTTGAACTCAATCTCGAAAGAGCTTCACAGCAGCGTTCTTTACTCTGATTCTGCGGCGGCAATTTGGAAGGAACTAAAGAATCGTTTCGAGCAAAGCAACGGGCCAAGAATCTTTCAACTGAACAAAGAAGTTCTTAATTGTTCCCAAGGTAGTCTTTCGGTTAGCGCTTATTATAGTAAGTTCAAGGGTTTGTGGGATAGTTTGGCTGAACAGAATCCAAAGAATACCTGTAATTGTGGTGGTGCCGATGCCTTGGTCGCCTATTTGAATCGACAACACGTCTATGTCTTCCTTATGGGTCTCAATGAAGCTTATAGCAGTGTTCGTGGGCAAATATTACTCATGGATCCTCTCCCAGACATTAGCAGAGCCTTCTCACTTGTTATTCAAGAAGAGAAGCAGCGTGAAATTGGGCATGCCTCTGTGGAGAGTTCCTCTCAACTTGCCTTTGCCGTCAACACCAAAGGCAACAAGAAAGATAGGCCTCAATGCTCACATTGTGGAATGCTTGGGCATATCAAAGATAAGTGCTTCAAATTGCACGGTTTTCCTCCTGGGTACAAGAAACAAAAGGCTGCTGCCCCTCAACAATCTGTGCTACAAGTCACTGCTGGAGCAAATTCATCAAATGAACCTGTCATTGATCACCAGCAATACCAACAATTGATCCAGTATATGCAGAGTCAACTTGCAAAGGCCTCGGTCACTGAAGGCACAGAGAAATCAGGTGAAATTGTGCTTCATTTCACTTGTTCTTTAAGCTTGCTACACTTGATTTTCACTTGCCTTTATATGAATGACTGGATATTCGATTCTGGGGCTACTGCCCATATTTGCATCTCCTTGGCATCTTTCATTTCGTATACAATGTTGAGCAATACATTTGTTACACTGCCCAATAAGATTAGAGTACCTGTAATGGCTACTGGTTCTGTTAAACTATCCTCTGGACTAGTCTTACATAATGTGCTATGCATCCCTAGTTTTCATATAAACATAATCTCTATTGGTTGTTTAAATCAAGATCCAAGCTATCATGTCTCTTTTTCTGATAATATGTTTTTAATCCAGGATGCCCTCCAACAGAAGGAGATTGGAAGGAGTAAATTTCATAATGGATTGTATTTTTTTACTTCACATTTTCAATGTAATAATGTCACAAATGTTTCACCTAGTCTAAGTAGATTTCATTCTATCTCTAGTGCCCAATTATGGCACTCTAGGCTAGGGCATGTATCATATTCTGTTTTGAAAACTTTATGTACAAAATTGTCCTCTTTGAAGCATGTTGAATGTAATACAGATTCCTGTGCAATATGTCCTTTGTCAAAAATGCATAGATTACCTTTCATTTCCAATAATCATTACTCTAATTTTCCTTTTGATTTAATTCATTGTGATGTGTGGGGGCCATTTCATCAATCTACACATGACCACAAGCACTACTTCTTGACCATCGTGGATGACTGTACCCGTTTTACCTGGCTGCACCTGATGAAAACCAAGTCTGAGGCGGCTAATCTAATCATGCACTTCTTCAAGTTCATCCAAACTCAATTTCAGAAGCAGATCAAGGCCATTCGCACCGATAATGCTAAGGAGCTGGCATTGAACAGTTTTCTTCAGAATGAAGGAGCTATGCATCAGCTTTCCTGCCCACACAGACCTCAACAAAATTCTGTGGTGGAAAGGAAACATCAACACTTGCTCAACGTTGCTCGGGCTTTATACTTCCAGTCCAAAGTGCCTCTACAATACTGGGGAGAGTGTGTTTCCACTGCAGCACATTTGATCAACAGGACACCTTCCTCTGCTCTCAAAGGTAAATCTCCCTTTGAATTGCTTTATCAACGTGAGCCTGATTACTCATCTTTATGCATATTTGGCTGCCTTGCCTTTGCCTCAACTATACCCTCCCAAAGACACAAGTTTTCTCCTAGGGCCACCCCGTGTGTCTTCATGGGATATCCCATTGGAGTCAAGGGATATAAGCTTTTAGACCCAACTACAAATAAGTTCATTGTTTCTAGAGATGTGAGCTTTTATGAAACCACATTTCCATATCACCATACCTCTCCAAATGAGCCCTCTCCTTTGCTTTTTCCTGCATCTTTACTTCCAAAACTTCCTGACCAGCCTTGTACTTCTACTCAAATAATAGACAGTACCTTAAACAGTGAGCCAATCATTCCCTCTCCTATACAAGATGATCAACCTACATCTACTGACCCTGCTCCTGTTCCTATGCAAGAAAATATCCTTGATCCTGTTGAACCAGCCATACCTGATCAACCGGAACCAACCATACCCGTTGAGCAAGAGCATGAGCAAAACATACATGTTGAGCCAGAACATG
This sequence comes from Oxytropis ochrocephala, assembly GCA_020916435.1. Classification (NCBI taxonomy): domain Eukaryota; kingdom Viridiplantae; phylum Streptophyta; class Magnoliopsida; order Fabales; family Fabaceae; genus Oxytropis; species Oxytropis ochrocephala. Next base: position 111,730,047 of record CM037089.1, read on the forward strand.
AGCAAAACATACCTGAACCTGATCAACCAGAAGTAAGACGATCCACAAGGCCTCATAAACCACCAGCTCACTTAAATATCTATGACTGCAACACTGTTCAGTATCCCATTCAATCATTCCTCAGTTATGATAACCTAAATTCCTCTTACAAACACTTCATCAACAACATTTCCTCTGTGTTTGAACCACAATTTTTTCACCAAGCAATCAAATATCCCCAATGGCAAAAGGCAATGGCAGATGAGTTAATTGCTCTAGAGGCAAACAATACATGGACTGTAGTTACAAAACTTGCTGATAAGAAAACCGTAGGATGCAAATGGGTCTATAAAGTGAAATATAGTGCTGATGGGACTGTTGATAGATGTAAAGCTAGGCTTGTAGCCCAAGGTTTCACACAACAATGTGGTATTGATTTTCTTGATACTTTCTCCCCAATAGCAAAGCTCACCTCTGTCAGAATTTTACTTTGTTTAGCTGCACAATTAAATTGGCATATGTTGCAATTGGACATCAACAATGCTTTTCTCCATGGGGAGCTTGAAGAAGAGGTTTATATGAATCTCCCTCTTGGCTATCCAAGTCAGGGGGAGAATAAAGTGTGTAAGCTAAATAAATCTTTATATGGACTTAGACAAGCCTCGAGGCAATGGTTTGCCAAATTTAGTGCCACAATCACCTCCTTAGGTTTTAGAAAGAGTTCTGCTGATCATTCACTGTTCACTAAAGGGTCTGGAATTAACTTTGTGGCATTATTAGTATATGTTGATGACATAGTATTAGCTGGTCCCAATAAGTCTCTTATACATGAGGTCCAATCCATGCTGCAAAAGCACTTTAAGTTGAAAACTATTGGTGAATTGAAGTATTTCTTAGGGCTTGAAATTGCTAGAACCAAATCTGGGATACACTTATCACAGAGAAAGTACACTCTCCAGCTTCTAATTGACACTGGCTACACCTCTGTCAAGCCAGTTTCAGTGCCTATGGACCCCAGCATCAAACTGAATAACATAGATGGCTCACCTTTGGAAGATCATGCTATGTATAGAAGGTTAATTGGAAGGCTAATTTACCTGACAATATCCAGACCTGATATAACCTACACTGTCAACAAATTGAGCCAGTTTATGTCAAAACCCAGAACTCCACACCTTCAAGCAGCTCAATTCTTATTGCAATATCTGAAAGGAAGTGCTGGTAAAGGTGTGTTCTTTCCTGCTGATCCTTCTCTACAACTCACTGCTTATGTAGATGCTGACTGGGGGTCTTGTGAGGTTAGCAGAAAATCCACAACTGGTTTCTGCATTTATCTAGGACAGTCTTTGATTGCTTGGAAATCAAAAAAACAAGTAACTGTTGCAAGGTCCTCTGCAGAGGCAGAGTACAGGGCTTTGGCATCTGTTACTAGTGAGCTTTTGTGGATTAAACAATTGCTCCGTGAATTTAAAATTGGAATTGATTCAACTATGGTTTTGTCTGATAGCAAATCTGCTATTCAATTAGCAGAAAACCCAACTAGTCATGAGAGGTCAAAACATATTGACATAGATTGTCATTTTATTAGAGAATATGTGCAGAATGGTTTCTTGAAGCTAATACATGTTGGTTCTCAGTAGGGATGGCAAAACGGGTTTGGCCCGCCGGGCCGGCCCACTAACCCGCCAAAAAAAGGCGGGCCGGGGTATTGGGACCACTGACCCGCTAAAACCGCCCCGCCAAAAAGGAAAAAACCGCGAATAAAAAGCAAGGACGGGGCGGGTCGGCCCGCCGGCCCGTTTTTATTTTATTTTAAAAATAATTTAAAAAAAACTATAATGATTTATAGTGTTAGTGTTTCTTCACTTGAAATTCGATTTTTCTTCACCTGAATGATAGTGTTTTTTGTTTTGAGTTCTATATATCTTAATGTTTGTAATGTTTTGTTAGACAATATTATGTTTTGTTAGCCAATGTTATGTAATTTGAATCTCTAGACTTTGACGTTGTACATATTATGGTTTTTTGGTTCTTAAGAATATTTATTTTGGTTGCTTGATGGTTAATCTTAGTTATCAAGCAATCAAAATACTAATTTCGGTTGCTTTAAGATCAATACTTGAATTATGGTTTTTGACCTTTTGGTTGATGGTTCTAGATGACATTTCTTGATGGTTTTAGTTTCTATATAGTTAATCCAAGTAATTCCAATGCTACTATTGTTTTAAACTTTTATTTTGAATATATCAAGAGTTTTTAAAGTAAAAATCTGTTAAAAAAGCTTTATAAAAAAACTGTTTTAAAAAACAGGTGAAAAATCTTATTGAAATGTTAAAAACATGTGAGTTTTTTCAACTCGCTATGTTTGGCGGGCCGGGCCAAACTTTTCAACTCGCTATGTTTGGCGGGTCAACTCGTCCCGCGCCGCTTTTAATGCGGTAGAAGCGGCCTACGCTTTTTGCTTATCCTAGTTCTCAAAGCAAACAAGTAGCAGATGTGTTAACAAAAGCTGTCCACAAGGGTCTTTTTCAGCAGCTCATCTTCAAGTTGGGTATGAAAGACATATATCTCCCAACTTGAGGGGGAGTATTAAACTTGAAATCAGTTTGTAATTTATTTTGAGTCTTGTTTAGTTATGTTTTTAAGTTTTTTACCATTGTAACTGAGTTAGTACAGTGGCTGTAAATAGTTGGATAAGTTAGTTTTACCTTAAGTTGGTTAGCTTAACTGTATGTGGTTATCCTGTTAGAAGGTGGTTAACCATAGGCCAGTTAAATATTGTTTGCATTGACTTTGTAGAACACTTGAACAGAAATGAATGAAGAATTTTTCCAGATTTTCCTTTTCCTCTGTTTCGTTCATTTCATTCTCTGCAATGTTCAAGCTTGATTTCACTCCAAATCTATGGAGAGTTGATACATCAACAAGCCAACCTCATTCTCTTCTTGGCAGATAATGATCATGATACCTCTCGTAGCCCTGGTGTTTTCTCTTTTTTTTTTTCTTCTTTTTTGCTATTTTTGTTTCGTTTCTCACCTGTTTTTTGTAGTTCATGAGAAGATATAGAACTTTTGATTTTTTTGATAATTTAACTAGGTTGTTTTTTTTTGACAAAAATGTTAACTATGCTTGTTGGGATAGAGGTTTATATGCATATGAATGGTTGAAATAGCTTCAATGAAGTCACTTGAAGCATTCTTAGATCTATAATTGCTTCTTTGCATGCTTTTTGTTGGTGTGAACCTCCAAGAAAAGCATTGCAAATTGTCCATTCTTTGTGAGACAGGCCATATTTGAGCTTTTTTTTTTCTATCAAGTTGGTTTGATGATCTTCCAAGAGACACTGTGTCTTCATTGCGGGATGGGTGCGAAAGAAAAATGAAGAGAGGAAGGAAGAAACATGGACCTAATTGGATACATTTGGTTTTTCCAGAGCCTAAACTAAAACTTTTTTTATAGAGACAAACTAGATCAATGTGATATTTGTAGAGACAAAACATATATTTAAGCCAAAAATTTACAATGTCGGTATATATCGATTAAATTTGTAATGTTGTGTTCTTGTTAAAGTTTAATGAGAGTATGTCAAATTAGTTTTACAACAACATCAAGTGAAAATTTAATTATTGTTAGTTCATAGTTTTGCTAGTAAAGCATAGAATAAATGTTGAATACTAATGGTAATGGTGACATCGCAAAGCTTCAATACAGCATGCAATGGTTGGCTCCTATAGTGTTTTATTGTATTTTATATTTTAGTGGTTTTGACCTTTGAGCATGATGAATCTACTTGCTAATTCTAGATGATGTTCAGTAACTTCAACTGCACTAGTCAAAATAATGACCCAAACTGAAAATTGAGCAAGAATTTGAATCTTCTTGCTATCTGCTTAGTGATGAAAGCAAGAACAATATTTATAAAGCTTTTAGAATCAAGTGAGCTGATACATTGTGAAAACAAACTTGACTTTGAATGAATGAATATATATATATATATGGATGCATGTTTTCAGTTTTAAATTTTAAATGTAAATTTTAGATTTAGTTTTTTTTGTTATCAAACCCGTCCCCGTCCCCAGTGGCGGGTATTTAAAATTCAGCTGGTCAAACTCAAATGGACTCTGCAGAGTCGAGTTTTGTTGTCATGCCTAGAAGAATGAGTCTATGGGCTATGGCATTAGAGGGTGGCTATGATGAAGGGTGTCCTAATAGTAATTAAAGGGGTGCAGCTGCAAAGTACAAAATCTTATCCCAATGTTTATTATTTAACAATTTGTCCGCTAAAAGATTTTGGTTAAGATCTGCGACAGCAACTACTTGAATGACTTTCAAAAACTTAGTGTACGTTCGGGGTGGTTTTCTGTTTTCTGTTTTGGAATTTTCAAAAACCAAAACCAGTTTTTGTTTTGAGTTTTAAAAATTTCAAAAACCAAAACCAGTTTTCAGTTAAGAAATTTTCAAAAATCAAAATCACTTTCAAACATGAACATAAAAATAAAAATTCATCATAAACTTATTTTAATCTAAACAATATATAACATTAAGTTTGAAAAAAATTAAAATATTACAACTATATAATCTATTTATTATTTAATAATACTAATATCAAAGGTTAAAAGTACTAATTATCGACATACACAGGTTAGAGTAGTAATCGGTAGTGGTCAGATTGGTGGTGATGGTCATAGTGATTGTAAAAGTGGTGTTTGACAGTGGTTAGAGTGGTGGTTGGCAGTGGTCGACGGTGGTCGGAGAAGTAGTTGGTGGTCGCCAAAGTGGTGGTTACCGGTGGTCAGAGTGGTGGTCGGAGGTGGCCAAAGTGGTGGTGTTTGACGATAGTCAAAGTGGTGGTTGATGGTGGTCAAAGTGGTGATTGACGGTGGCCAGAGTGGTGGTCGGTGGTTGTGGGTGGTGGGTGGTGGTGGTTGTTGGCGGTGGTCTGAGTGGTGGTTGACAGTGGTCAGAGTAGTGGTTGATAGTGATCAAAGTGGTGGTTGACGGTGACCGGAGTGGTGGTAGGCGGTGGTTGGAGTGGTGGTTGGCGGTGGTCAGAGTGATAGTTGGTGGTGGTCAGTGTGGTGGTTGACGGTGGCCAGAGTGGTGGTCGGTGGTGATGGGTGGTGATGGTTGGCAGTGGTCGGAGTGGTGTTGATGGTGGTCAAAGTGGTTGTTGGCGGTGGTAAGAGTGGTAGTTAATGGTGGTCAAAGTGGTGGTTGGTGGTGGTCGAAGTGGTGGTTAGCGGTGGTCGGTGGTCGGGGTGGTAGTTGATGGTGGTCAGTGTGGTGGTTGACGGTGGCCAGAGTGGTGGTCGGTGGTGATGGTTGGCAGTGGTCGGAGTGGTGGTTGACGGTGGTCAGAGTGATGGTTGATGGTGGTCAAAGTGGTGGTTGACTGTGGTCGGAGTGGTGGTTGGCGGTGGTCAGTGGTGGTTGGCGGTGGTCGGAGTGGTAGTTGGTGGTGGTCAGTATGGTGGTTGACGGTGGTCGGAGTGGTGTTGGTGGTGGTCAAAGTGGTGGTTGACGGTGGCCGGAGTGGTGGTCGGTGGTGGTTGGCGTGGTCGGAGTGGTAGTTGGTGGTGGTCAGATATATTGATGATCAAAGGTGGATGAAACAAAAACAGAAACAAAAATTATAAAACCTATTTTTGTAGTTTTGAGTTTTGAAGGAAAACTGTTTTGAAATTAAGGAAAAAACCAACTCAGCTCCATTCTACACGAACATGTTTCTGTTTTGAAATTGACTTTCAAAACCAAAAACCAAAAACTCAGAACCAATCCGAACGGGCACTTGGACTTTTAAAAACTGTTTTTTGCGTTTAAAAATTTCAGAAAAGAAAAATTTGTTTTTGGTTAGTGTTTTAAAAATAGAAAGCTATTTTTAAAAGTGTAATCAAACAGGCCTTTAATCACCAAAATGTTGGAAAAAACTGAGAAGTGTTGTTAAATTTTTTGATAAATTATGCTAGCTAGGGTGTGTTTTTAGTTATTCCCACTCACAAAATGTGTTGCCACCATACAACAACAATTCTTTTGTTGCATATGCTTCTTAGTTGACATTAAAACTAGACCACTGCATTGAATAAACAATCACCTCTAAAACCAACAAAATATATATTGAATAAATAGTTTTTTTTTGACAAGATTGAATAAATAGTTGACCACTATAGTTCTACATAAACTAAGCATGATGTCTACATAAACTAAGCATGATGACAAAACCATATATTTCCATGTTATGCAAAATTTTGCTTGTGTACACCAAATTGAACTTCCATTTTTGACAGGAAACCCAACTGCAATTAAGTTTGGCCAGATCTGTGTTTAGTTAAAAGTGAGTTGAATATAACATGATTTTTGTTTAAATACATTTACCGAAAAATGTACAGTTGCCCCTTGAAAACTTGATCTAGGCATGCTTTTACAAAATATACAGTTGATTTATAATCCCAAGACTTAAATACGTTTTTTCGTCCCTGCAAATATAGCGATCTTTTAAATAAGTCCTTGCAAAACAAATTTCCTTAAAAAGGTCCATGCAAAGTAACTTTTTTTAAAATACCCTTCTTTGAAGTATTCAGTTAGCATTTGCTGACGTAGCTAACAGAGCTCCATATTGGCATATTTTATTTTAAAAAAGTCCCTGTATATTTTTTTCTTTCAAAAATACCCTTTTGTTATTTTCTTTTATTTTAAATTGCTAACTTCGATATATTTTCCTATTTTACCCTCACCCCCTCTTCTTCCCTATTTGTCCCTCTCCTCCCTCCCTACTTGAAACCATATTTTTGTTTCCAAGTGAAAATCATTGAAAAGTGAAGACATAATGAAAACAAAAAGCAATTTTGCAGTTCAAGAGGATGAAATACTAACAGTAAAGTTACAGGCTACATGGATGAAAAGAACAAAGATCACAAAAGTAATCTATTATGCTTCTTTTTTCTATTGAATAGAGTAAATTTCCCAACTTTTGAAGTACCGTAAAGTATAAACTCAAGTAAATAATGTTGGCTTTTAATTTTCATACCCCCCTCCTTGCCTTCCATACCCCCATAATACGATTTAAGACCAAAATACCCCTGTCATTTTCACAAACTTCCCGGAATCATCATGAATCCGTAGTCATTTTTTAAAACTTTGAGTTGTTTCCGGATTTATCTATTGATGATAAATCCGTAGTCACTTTTTGACTCTGATTTATCCTCAAGAACAATTTTTTTTTTTTTTTCTTTCGAAAACATCTCTATGAGATAAATCCGTAGTCAAAAAAAGTGACTACGGATTTATCTCTTGAGGATAAATCCGTAGTCAATTTTTTTGACTCGGATTTATCTCATAGAGATGTTTCCGTAGTCAATTTACCTTATGGAAACATCTCTATGAGATAAATCCGAGTCAAAAAAATTGACTACGGTTTATCTCTTGAGGATAAATCCGTAGTCAATTTTTTGACTCGGATTTATCTCATAGAGATGTTTCCTAAAGAATTTACCTTATGGAAACATCTCTATGAGATAAATCCGAGTCAAAAAAAATTGACTACGGATTTATCTCTTGAGGATAAATCCGTAGTCAATTTTTTTGACTCGGATTTATCTCATAGAGATGTTTCCTAAAGAAAAAAAAATTGTTTTTGTTTTTGTTTTTTAGCAGGGGCAAAATTGGAAGTTTGGGATGAGATGGGGGTATAGGGTCCAAGGGAGGGGGTACAAAGATCAAAACCCAATAATGTTTTGTAGGCTAAGAATTACTTGCATTTTGTAAACCTTGACATAAAAACTCATGTGGTACTTATTATCACAATTAGCACGGTCTCTGATAGGTAGAAATATCAACAACCAATTAGCTTTTACCAAACACATTCCTCACTTGATGTCAATACATTTATCTATTTAAAAAATTTGTAACAATGAAACCAATGGTGTGACATCTGGGGCTAACGAGGGCGGGGAGTGATCGCCGGTGCCCAAAAAGGTGGCATGGCAAAGAGGGGCTCCTGGCAGCTTCAAAGCGAAGGGGCGCGTGAATGAACCGAATACGCACCGGAATGAGAGGGATCCCGAGGTGTGTGCGGTATGGGGTGCATGCAGTTGAAGAAGGCTTAAAAGAATTGATTTGGACTACCTATACCAACAAGATGCATCTTCTTTTAGGGAGCCCATCCCATAAGAACTCCATAGTTAAGCGTGCTTGGCTTGGAGTAGTAGTGGGATGGGTAACCTTCTGGGAAGTTTCCCAGAAAGCATGCAAGTGAGGACAAAACATGCTGAAAAGACTCGTGTTGGTTCGTGGGGGCAGTCAACAGTTCTGGAAGTAGTCTGGGATGTTACAAATGGCAACATTAAAATACAAGGAAATCAAAAGAAGGATACATATCACTAGCGGTCGTATTTCAAAACAAATTAAAGTCTAGGACCATCCAAAACGAGCTCGAATTATTCCAGGAAACCACTCTGCTTTGTATCTGTGTAAGGTGGGTACCTTATTGATGCATCACCCATAAAACCTCTGTAAAGAACTGCATTTTTGTGGGTAAAAGAATCAAAGGATAATTTTCCATGGTATCCACCCATTCCAGTCTAAATTGCAAAATTGCTTTTTTTTTTCATTTTTTTTTCACTTTTCAATGATTTACACGTGGAAACAAAAAAATGGTTTCAAGTAAGGAGGGAGGAGAGAGACAAATAGGGAGGAAGAGAGGATAAGGGTAAAATAGGAAAATAGATCCAAGTTAGCGATTTTTAAAATAAAAGAAAATAATAAAAGGGTATTTTTGGAAAGAAAAAAAAAGTTATTGTAGAGGGACTTTTTTAAAAGTCAAATATGCCAATATGGAGCTTCATTAGCCACGTCAGCAAATGCTAACAGAATACTCAATAGATGGGTATTTTTTAAAAAAGTTATTTTGCAAGGAGCTATTTAAGAAAAAAAATTCGCAGAGACTTATTTAAAAAATCGTTATATTTACAAGACGAAAAAGATATTTAAGCCTAATCCAAATAGCTTTTGATCTTTAATCTTCGTTAGTTGAAAGAGAAGTCATCATTCAATATAGATCATTAAGTACATAAACTAGTCAAAACAAAAAATTATGTAATTTTTTTTTGACCAAAATAAACTTATAGCATTTCATTCATAATCAAAGAGTCAATACAAGTGGGAATATAATAAAAAACGTGGGAGCTAGCATAAGAACTTGATGCTCTCGCAAGAGTGTGAGCAACAAGATTCGCTTGCCTCGTGGTAAAACTAACAAGGTAGTTTCCTAGAGAAGATAAAAGTATCCAACAAGAACGTAATATAGCTCCATATTCGGTAACAAGATTAGACGAACCGGGAACACCATCTACTACTGCTTTTCAATCAAGCTCGATGGTCACATTCTGGACATTTGACTCTTGTAACCAAGTAAGTGCTTCTGGGGTTGACCATGATACTAAACAGTTTTAGCTTTCACAAAGTCACACCCTTCATTACGAATACACATACCGACTCCATACCGTCCATCATCAAAAAAAAACAGCGTCAACATTGCACTTTACCATACCAGCTGCCGGGCGAACCCAAGTAGAAATGGGAGGAGGGCGCAAAAGGGAAGAAGGTACATGATTTGAGGCTTTCGCACGCTTTGCCTGCTGCCAAGAGGAGAGCAGATCTAAAGCACTTTGAATAGAGATCCTCACTGGTTTGGAGATATTCTCCCATACCTTTTCATTCCTTCTTTTCCAAAGAAACCAAATCATCGTAGCAAAACACGTACGGGAAACGCCCTGAAATAACGACAAGAGTTTGAAGAAGCAGTCCTTGTAGCTATCGGTTGGCAAAATTCCAAGGCTAATTTTATGCCACAAACCACAACTGCGCCAAACATCTTTAGCCCGCAGACATCAAGAAAAATATGGCGCTCATCTTCAATTGGAGCGTCGCAGAGAAGACGCTCATCTGGCCAGGGGACATGACGACGTCTAAGATTGGAGCGACAAGGTAATACACCACAGGCAGTTCGCCAAAGATGGATTTTCACCTCGGATGGAATATTGAGTTTCCATAGGGTACTCCAATAACCTGTAATGTGAAGATTAGAAGAATCGGTCATAACATTCATAGCCACATAGTAAGCAGAACGGACGAAATACAATCAATCACGACTTGGATTCCAAAGTAACGAATCAGTAGGGTCGCGACACCGAAGTAGTAAAGATGAAATTCTAGATTGATCTTCCGGTGTGAAAAGTTGTTGTAAGAGATCAGAGTCCCAAACGCCGGTTTGCGCATCAAAGAGAGAACTGACAGTCAAATCCTCGGTACCAGAAACAACCGGGGAAGTAACAAAGGAATTTGCCCCTCCTTTCACCCAAGGGTCTCTCCAAATATTTATATTAGTGCCATCCTCAATCTTCCATCTTGCCCCATAATTAACCAAAGCCTGTGAAGAATGGATATTATGCCAAACATAGTTGGGATTATAGCCCAAGCGAGCCCCCAAGAAGTTCCCATTAGGAAAATATTTAGCTTTGAAGACATGAGTAACAATAGCATCCTGGTTATTGCATAAGCGCCAACCTTGCTTCCCTAGCATGGCTAAGTTGAAACCATGAAAGTGACGAAACCCCACACCACCAAATTCCTTACGCATAGTCAGTTTATCCCAACTAAGCCAATTAATTCCTCTACTTGAACTTCTATAAGTACCCCACCAAAAGGAGTTGATCATTCTTTCCATCTCCTCACCTAGAGTAGTGGGGATCAGAAAAGTACTCATACAATATGCTGGGATTTCTTGTGCCACTAGTACCTCTCTCCCTACCTTAGACAGATGACGCCTTGACCAATGTGAGATCTTGCACCAAACTCTGTCTCTCAGAAAACCGAACACCTGTTTCCTACTGCGGCCCACCATGGATGGCATGCCTAAGTATTTACCAGTGCCTAGACATTCTGGTGTGTGAAATAAGCATGTGCAAGTATACACAGTCACAAACAAGTAATAAAGAGTAAGTAAAGATCGTTCCCACGAGGATTGACTAATTTTTAATGTGTTTGTTTAGCATAGGTAAACTAGTGTGTCTACAACTATTCAGAATTTTGTGGTTGGTTTTTGAAATATAGAAAAACAGAATTTAAATACCTGTAGAGGATGTAATTTAAGAGAGAGTTGAGATGCTTTTACCATATGAGTTCCTTGTGAGAATGTTGTCTTTGTCTTTCGGTGCTTGAGCACACAGTGCTTGATCACTTAGTGTAGATACATCAGTTAAGGGTGGTTTGTACAAGCTCAATAAACCCTTGTTTTTTTGCAGAAAGTGGCAAGTGTGTCAAACTCCTCGCCTCCTTTCAAGTGGTTCAAGTTGCTAAATACTTTCCCTTAGTAAAAACCCCACACATGAACAAAGACTATGCTAATTACTTTTGAATTAGCATGGAATTACTAGTGACTTTGTGGAAAACAAATTTCTCATCAAAGACTTAAATAAACACTTGCCTTTGCTTCTAGTTCTTGAGATCTAGTTGTAAGTCAATCTCTTGTAAATACAACTCCCCTTTGTTCTAAGTTAACCTTAAAACAAGTTTAATTCAAAATAAGAACTAGTAAGTGAGGCACCCTTTTGACAACACAATAGTTCTCACGAGTTCATCATATGACTAGAGCATCCCAACTAAGGAATTTAGCTCATCATCGTCCACATAAAGTAATTAAACAAGGCAAGTAAAGAAAGCATTGTAAATAACTTGGAAATGTAAATTGCTTAAAAGTAAATTGCTTGAATGGACAAGTCTTGCAAGAAAGTAAATTGCTTGATTGGACAAGTCTTGCAAGAAATTAAATAACAAGAAAGTAAATAAAGAGTAAGATGAAGAACATGAAATAAGAACTTAATATTAATGAAGAACACTTGATTCTCAACTAGGAAGAAGTGAAGAATAGAGATGTCAATTCCTTCTTACCTTCCTCTTAAGTTTAGAGTAATCAAAGTGAAGTAAAAAGACTTGGAAATAAAATGAAGAACAAGATGAACTTTAATCTAAAACTACTATTGTATCTATATGGTAATCTATATATTTTCTTATTTTCCTTTACAAGAGATGAAAGAGTCCTATTTATAGAAGTAGGAGATTTCCTTCCATGGAGGGTTTTCTTTGTCTTCAAGTATTTGACTTCTTTGCTTGCTTGTGAAGTTTTCTTTGACCATCATGTGACTTATCCTAGTTATTTTGCAGGTGTCAATTGTTGTCACTTTGAATGGGAAACATTCCTTTGAGTGGGAAACATTCCTTTTGAAGGGGTCCAATTAGTTGATGACATTTGGCTTGGTGTAATGATGATGTTTGTTGTTTTTATCCCATAGATGACTTCTTTGGTAACTTGATAATTGATTCCATGTGATCACCGAGCTAGTAGGAGGCCAAGCAGGCTCATTAGAACGAAATCAAATTGAGGTGCTTCCAATGTGGGGTCTTGTGCTACTTGCTTGTTGCATGCTTCATTTGCATGCTTTGGTGCTTAAGCACTTTCGATGCTTAAGCACTTAATGCAAAATCACAGAATCTGCAAAAGTACTCAACAAACATATCAAACATACCAATTTGTATATAAATTGAACTTCTATCTCCTTGATAATGTATTTTATGATTTTCATCTCTTTTTATTGTATTTACAAGTTTATTGCATTGGTTTCAAACATTTATCTAAGTAAAGACTATGAATAACTCTATATAAAATAGAGTTATCACACCCCCAAACTTAACTTGTTGCTTGTCCTCAAGCAATAACAAAATAACAAGTAGGATTCTTTTGATGAAGAAGATCGATCACCTTTCAACTCCTTTCAATCTTTCAAAATGTGATGTTCTCTTAAAAGAACCTTTCTTTCCTCCAATCTCTATGTCTTTGTACCTTTGAAATTCATCACAACCAAAGCTATTAAAACTCTTTTATGTGCGTGTGTGATCCATTGAAATTTGATTGGCTCCAAACTAAAAAAAGGTTTTCTTAAACTTTTGAAACTTTAGAAAAACTTTTGGTCAACACAAAGGTGTTTCAAAACATAGAGTAGACTCACAAGATCCTTAAGCTCGGGGCTTTAAGTATATCAAAGGGCTTGACATGAGTAGTTTAAAACTTTTTGACTCAATGCTTCTTTTTTGATGTTTCTTTTTCTTTTGGTGCATAAGCATCTACTAGATAAGCACTAGATGCTTCTTAAAACTTATGTTACCCTCTTTCTTGACCTCATGTGCATACTTTTTCTTGATTTGTTTTTTGTTTTTCTTTTTCAAACCAAATGCACTTTGGAACAGGATTCATTGTCCTCCTTATGCATACTTTTCTTTTTCTTGGTTTGCAAATCAAATGCACTCTGTTTTGAATGAGTTCAGTTTAGATATTAAGCAAACATAGTTTTGACACCTTTTGATTTTCTTTTTGAAACTTTATTGAGTACTAAGCTCCTCATTTTTGCCTTTGTTTTCATAAAATCTCCCCAAACTTATTTCTCAACACTCTTCTAAGTTTTTAATAAAACTTTGTTTTTGACCTTGGTTTTCTTAAATTCTGTTTGTTTCGGAAAAACTTTTCACTCAGTTTGATCATAGTTGAGATTATAGCCCCAGCGAGCCCCAGAAGTTCCCGTTAGGAAAATATTTAGCTTTGAAGACATGAGTAACAATAGCATCCTGGTTATTGCATAAGCGCCAACCTTGCTTCCCTAGCATGGCTAAGTTGAAACCATGAAAGTGACGAAACCCCACACCACCAAATTCCTTACGCATAGTCAGTTTATCCCAACTAAGCCAATTAATTCCTCTACTTGAACTTCTATAAGTACCCCACCAAAAGGAGTTGATCATTCTTTCCATCTCCTCACCTAGAGTAGTGGGGATCAGAAAAGTACTCATACAATATGCTGGGATTTCTTGTGCCACTAGTACCTCTCTCCCTACCTTAGACAGATGACGCCTTGACCAATGTGAGATCTTGCACCAAACTCTGTCTCTCAGAAAACCGAACACCTGTTTCCTACTGCGGCCCACCATGGATGGCATGCCTAAGTATTTACCAGGTGCCTAGACATTCGACACACCTAGAGTGCTTTTACCATATGAGTTCCTTGTGAGAATGTTGTCATGTCTTTCGGTGCTTGAGCACAAGTGCTTGATCACTTAGTGTAGATACATCAGTTAAAGGGTGTGACCCGTGCATGCTCAATAAACCCTTGTTTTTTTGCGATGCAAAGTAATGCAAGTGTGTCAAACTCCCTCGCCTCCTTTCAAGTGGTTCAAGTTGCTAAATACTTTCCCTTAGTAAAAACCCACACATGAACAAAGACTATGCTAATTACTTTTGAATTAGCATGGAATTACTGTCGACTTTGTGGAAAACAAATTTCTCATCAAAGACTTAAATAAACACTTGCCTTTGCTTCTAGTTCTTGAGATCTAGTTGTAAGTCAATCTCTTGTAAATACAACTCCCCCTTGTTCTAAGTTAACCTTAAAACAAGTTTAATTCAAGTACAAGAACTAGTAAGTGAGAGCACCCTTTTGGACAACACAATAGTTCTCACGAGTTCATCATATGACTAGAGCATCCCAACTAAGGAATTTAGCTCATCATCGTCCACATAAAGTAATTAAACAAGGCAAGTAAAGAAAGCATTGTAAATAACTTGGAAATGTAAATTGCTTAAAAGTAAATTGCTTGAATGGACAAGTCTTGCAAGAAAGTAAATTGCTTGATTGGACAAGTCTTGCAAGAAATTAAATAACAAGAAAGTAAATAAAGAGTAAGATGAAGAACATGAAATAAGAACTTAATATTAATGAAGAACACTTGATTCTCAACTAGGAAGAAGTGAAGAATAGAGATGTCAATTCCTTCTTACCTTCCTCTTAAGTTTAGAGTAATCAAAGTGAAGTAAAAAGACTTGGAAATAAAATGAAGAACAAGATGAACTTTAATCTAAAACTACTATTGTATCTATATGGTAATCTATATATTTTTCTTATTTTCCTTTACAAGAGATGAAAGAGTCCTATTTATAGAAGTAGGAGATTTCCTTCCATGGAGGGTTTTCTTTGTCTTCAAGTATTTGACTTCTTTGCTTGCTTGTGAAGTTTTCTTTGACCATCATGTGACTTATCCTAGTTATTTTGCAGGTGTCAATTGTTGTCACTTTGAATGGGAAACATTCCTTTGAGTGGGAAACATTCCTTTTGAAGGGGTCCAATTAGTTGATGACATTTGGCTTGGTGTAATGATGATGTTTGTTGTTTTTATCCCATAGATGACTTCTTTGGTAACTTGATAATTGATTCCATGTGATCACTGAGGCTAGTAGGAGGCCAGCAAGGCTCATTAGAACGAAATCAAATTGAGGTGCTTCCAATGTGGGGTCTTGTGCTACTTGCTTCACTTGCATGCTTCAACAAGATGCTTTGGTGCTTAAGCACTTTCGATGCTTAAGCACTTAATGCAAAATCACGGAGAATACTGCAAAAGTACTCAACAAACATATCAAACATACCAATTTGTATATAAATTGAACTTCTATCTCCTTGATAATGTATTTTATGATTTTCATCTCTTTTTATTGTATTTACAAGTTTATTGCATTGGTTTCAAACATTTATCTAAGTAAAAGACTATGAATAACTCTATATAAAATAGAGTTATCACATTCAGACACACCTAGAGTTGCAATTACACGATCTTTGGTTTCATTGTTGGTGTTCCTGCTGAAGAAATTTTTTGACTTCTGAAGATTGATAGATTTTCCTAAAGCCGCTTCATATGTAGTTAGCACCTCCTTTAAGGTTGGACTCTCCCTGTCATCAGCCCTACAAAACAAGAAGCAGTCATCTGCAAAAAGTAAATATGTCAGGATGGGAGCTCCTCGACACACTTTGATCCCATGGAGATCACCTCTAGCCTCACAATTTTTAATTAGAGCAGTAAGTCCCTCAACACACAATATAAAAAGGTAAGGTGACAGTGGGTCACCTTGCCTGAGACCTCTCCCAGGTGAGACTGAACCAACTCTCTCACCATTCATAAGCACTGAGTATTGAACCGTTTCTAAACACAACATCATCCAATCAACCCACTTCATATTGAACCCCATCTTCAACATAATTCCCCTCAAGTATCCCCAATCCACCCTGTCATAAGCCTTACTAATATCAATTTTTAGCGCCACCTCCCCCATCTTCCCTTGAACCTTGCATTTCATATGGTGGATCACTTCTATAGCAACCATGACATTATCAAGAATCGATCTATCCGCCACAAAGGCTCACTCTGCTCAGTAGAAATACATTTATGGAGAACTACCTTCAACCTGTTAGCTAGGACTTTGGAAATTATTATATAGATCACATTACATAGAGCAATCAGTCTCAGGTCACGCATAGATGTAGAATTGTCAACTTTGGGAAATAACACAATATTAGCATCATTTAGCATAGGAAGGAACTCACCATTATTAAACCAAGTAACTGCAGAGTGGAATAATTCTGGGCCACATAGATTCCAAAAGCGTTAAAGAAAGCCGGATTTAGACCATTCGGACCTGGAGCTTTATCAGATTGCATTTGGAATAAGGCTGGCTTGAACTCCCCAATGTCAAAAGGAGCAAGCAAAGCTGCGTTGTCATCACCTGTCACCTTCCCATTCAAACAATCCAATACTGGGTTATAATGACTTTGCGCCCCCTCAAAAAGTGTAGTAAAGTAGGACAAGGCAATGGTACCCAACTCCCTCGAGTCCTCCACCACTAAACCAGCGTCCCTAGTCAGCGAAGTAATAGAGTTACGACGACGACGTGCACTAGCCATCGCATGAAAGAATTTAGAATTAGTATCACCATCACGTAACCAATGAACCTTTGCTCGTTGCCTCCAAAAAGTCTCCTCTTGTGACAAAAGAGAGTTAAGACGGGTATTTATCTCATGATAACGAGCACTAGCGTCAACATCATCAGAACTGCGCAATTGCTCCAACTCTTCTCTACATTTACTAAAATCCAGACGGTACCGAGAGCAAAGTTTTTTCCCCCAACTATCCACTACACTAGTACAATCCTCCATTCTTCGCATAAAGTCAACATCCACACCCCTTGCCCAACTCTCATCCACCACCTCCGTGAGACCATCCTCCTCTAACCACGAGTTTTCAAAGCGAAAAGGACGAGGGGTCCTTCTACGCCTCCTCTCCCATAACTGAAGCCAAAGTGGAGTATGATATGATCTACTAGCAACATCGTTAATAAGACAATGATTTGGGAATAGATCAAACCCTCTTGAGTTGCAAACATACGGTCTAGTCGTTCTTCTTTAAAGGCATATGTACCCATTCCTCTACTCCACGTGAAAAGGTGTCTTTGCATAGGAATATCAACAAATATACAATCTTGAAGCCAATGGGCTCTATCCGCACTATCCTGCTTATCATCATTAGAAAGAAGGTCATTAATATCCCACTATACACCATGGCAACGAATTATCTCTGGCAAGGGTCCTCAAAAGATCCCATGAGTCACAACGCCTACTACTATCCGGATAGCCGTAGAAACCAGTAAATCTCAAAGAGGTCCACATCAATAAAATTTTGAGAATAAGAAGTCACCGAGCAGTCAAAGGGATGCCTCCAAACATACCAAGCCCCCCCACTGCTACCCACATAGTCAACTGCAAACGCCGCATCAAAACCCAGACGAACACGAATTTCCTCAATCTTATTAGCATGTACCAAAGTCTCGCACAGAAACATTACGTCCAGTTAGTACGTCCGAACGAGGTCACGAAGGGACAGAACTGCTCGTGGGTTACCCAGGCCCAAGCAGTTCCAGCTAATGATACTCATGACTCCCAGCAAGCCTGACTGCCAGGACCTGCACTTAAAAAAGAAACATTTGTACCATTGTTAATTGTAGCCTCATTTATCTTCCCACCACTCTGCCCCACCATACTATTATTATTGCTACTATCCTCCTTACTCTCTCTCATCCTCATACGGTCCATCTCCAAATCCAACTCATCTTCCATGACGTCATCATTAATCATTGTTGGCGTGACAACTTTCGTTACCGCTGGTTGTTTAAACAATATTGTAGGATTCTTGGACACCTCAGCTAGATGGTCCACCATATTAATATTATTATTAATGCCAGAATTAGTAACCGCCGACGTTCCCCCATTCACGCTAGCATTCACTCCCGAGTAACTACCTTGCAAATTTTGCAGCATTGATCTTATA
This sequence comes from Oxytropis ochrocephala, assembly GCA_020916435.1. Classification (NCBI taxonomy): domain Eukaryota; kingdom Viridiplantae; phylum Streptophyta; class Magnoliopsida; order Fabales; family Fabaceae; genus Oxytropis; species Oxytropis ochrocephala. Next base: position 111,748,275 of record CM037089.1, read on the forward strand.
TTACCAACATTACCAATCAGCGCCTGATTTGGCAGAACCCAGTCCTGGCCTTCCTCACGAAGCCAACGTGACCCACCTGAATTACCACCATGACGAATATCCGCCTTCAGCTCTGGTCCCCAGTTTCGGAAGCCATCATCATGGCCGAGCTCAAACCTCTTATCACAGAACATGTCAAGATGACCCAAAAGACCACACAAGAAACAAAAATTGTCTAACCTTTCATACTTCAACGTGACCTCTTTCGCTTCACCCCCAGCCTTACGGAGTTTCAGAACCTTGAGCAAAGGCGTACGTACATCAAGCATCACCCTGATATGCATATAAAGACGCCAAAAGTCCGACGAATTCTTTGGATCATACTCTAAGAAACAGCCAATAGTATTACCAACATGCTTTCCAACGGCCTCAAACATGAATCCACTAGGAATGTTATGGACCTGAACCCAGAAGGGAATTTGGAATAAAGGAACATCAGTTGGTGCAAAACCTTCCGGAATAGTGCTCAGGATCAGGAGATGTTTATCAAAGGACCGAGGCCCTTGTTTCATGACCCTCTCAAAATCTAACAGATGAAAAAATTGAAATAGAAACACCCTCGGTGCCGCTTCTCGGATGTTCACACCTCTTCCCGGTCGCCAAACACCAGCCATACGCTCCTTCATGATATGCACACGAATAGGTCGGTCAGTTAAAAACCTTCCCACTACAGTCAGCGCCTGAGAAGGGCGCACCGCAGTAACTTGCTCCTCCCCTATCGCCACGTCAACCTCACAAGCACCGTGGAACTTCAGCAACAGAACAAGAAGACCATGAAATTTCAGCGTAGCCCAACTCAAACCTCACAAGCACCGTGAAACTTCAGCAACAGAACAAGAAGACCGAGAAATTTCAACGCAGCCCAACCCAAACCTCACAAGCACGCCGCCGTAAACACCCACAAACAGCGAGAACCCGAGAATAGAAATCACAGTGCCTTCCCACCGAGGCCGCAGTTGCGCACACCAACAATAGTAGAAACGCTGAGAGACCCGAGACCCAAACCCACAAATTACTCACCGTCACGTAGCCTTGAGAAAGCCTGCGAACAACCACGAAGTAGAAGGATAGAACGCAATACTGTCTTCTCACAAGGAGAGAATCATCTCACGAGGGGGAACCCTAGGAGAGAACGTTTGCTTTATTAAGTAAAATATGTATTTTTTTTATAAACTACCATATTATAATTCTTAAAGTGATTTTTACTAATTCTTGTTGTTTAACTATGTTGGACCAAAATTTATTTGGGTTTTTTTCTTGTATCCTAAAACAACAATTCAAACTCCCCAAATTAGAATCTTAAGCAACACATCATACAATCATCAGTTGTGCTCAATTTCACTCAAGTTCCTCACCTATAAGTGTTTCTCTCTCTCTCACATAAGTGTTTCTCTCTCACACCCAAGTGTTTTCAGGGTAATGCACTCAATCACATCACAAGCAACACACTACCATAGGCTTGACATAATTCTACAACAAGCAATCACACGCAAATACCACACACATCATGAGGACTTATTAAGGGTTGTAATGGGGCTTGGGTAAGGAAGGATAAATTTTGGAATCTTGGCTTTCTTGATTGGAATTGAGAGATGCCATTTTCACTTATGAACCTTTCCTACGCTTACCAACTTCACCAATGAATTCCCCACCATACAAAATTGAGCTTGTAATTTCTTCTATGTTTGGTTTGAATTGATTTTGATTTCTCTTTTTTTTTTTTTTCTTTCTTTCTATCTTTTTTTTTCTTTTTTCCTTTTTTTTTTAAGAAAATAATATACTACTTCTGGTATAGCACCCCAAACTTGAACAATTGCTTGTCCTCAAGCAACCCCAAACTTAATTTGCAACCCTAAACTTAATTTGCCACCCCAAACTTAATTTTGAGCTTCAAGTTCAATAGTGAATATAGACCCCTCAATTCCAAACAAGTGGGACACTTGGTTTTTCAGTTTATGGCTTGTAATGAGGGTAATCAATCCAAAAAAAAGGTCTAAGGCTCAGATGGGCTATTCAAAACGGTCAATAATAAAGGGTAGGCTTTTTAAAGCTCTGGCTGCCAAAAAAAAAATAGAAAGTCCTCAATCACGTGTGTGTGCATATAAGCAATGCAAAAGTAGTCAAGAACTAAGTCAAGTTCTGAAGAGTGTCACAAGCAATGGAAGCACTCAAGAATAAAATTAACTGTTTGGCTTAGATGCTCACAGGTTATTCATGATAGGGTATTAAGCACACTGAATCAAGTAATCAAATGTTACAGAAGATTCCTCTAAGGGTTTTCATCCAAGGGATTTAGAACAACAAGATGCATGATCAGTCCCATTTAAACTGGTTCATAAAATTTAAGAGCATAGCATCAAAAGGACATTGAAAATCACAATCCAATAAGATTATCCATGAAAACTACATTCCTCTATCAAATAGAAACATGATCAAAACATTTGTAGGAATGCAGCTTTTACATCACATGCCATGAACAAAAATTGTTTCAGAAAAAAAACAAGTGTCAGTGTAAAGAGAGTTCAACAAAACAATAACAAAAAATAAAGACAAGACATGGAAATAAAGGAGAAGAGATAGAACACTCCCTCGCATGGGTTGTCTCCCATGAAGCGCTTCTTTAACGTCACTAGCTTGACATTGCAATTCCCCTCTGTCAAGGTGGAATATATGACACGAAGAACACATCATCCTTCTTCTTCCGTTTATGAGGTAGGAAATTCATGAACTTGAGGTACAATTGTATATGCTTCCATACCCTCTCAAGGTGAAGGATGATGAATAAGGCATAGAAGGAGTCTAAATATCTATCAATCTCTTCACTCCCCTCTTCATTGCTTCTCAAAAGATGAGTAGAGAAACTCATTTGTTGGGTGGTTTCTTGTTGGATTTTCACACCTTCCCGAGATTGAGAATTTTTAGCTTCCCTCCAAACAATGGGATCCTCTCGTTCAATTCTTTTTCCTTTTGCATCTTTCTTTTTCTCCCATGATTCTTCTATTATTGAGCCCTTTTCTTCTTGTTCCGAATCTGAGGTAAAACCAAAAGGCTCACAATTTCCACTTAGATGATGAAATGGTTGGTTACTTTGATTAAGCGGTTGGTCTTCTGCTAACCAATCATCTGCTAACCAGTGATATGATTTGTCAATGACTACCATTTCTGGCTCCTCATGAATTTTAGGTTGAGCCAACCAAGGATAAGAATCATCAAGGAGTACCATTTCTGGCTCCTCATGAGTTTTAGGTTGAGCCAACCAAGGACAAGACCCACCAATGAGTACCCATTCTGGCTCACAAAGGCAGTACACAAGATCCTTTCCACAAATATCACAATATGAGTGTGTCTCACAATTACCAGTTAAATGTGGTCCTCCACAACAACAACAACAAAGTTGCGGTAGTATGGACTCCATGATTTACAAAATATTCACCTGGCTTTCATAGAATCAAGGGAGTAAAAGTGGCAACAAGATAAAAACAATATGTATAAACTAAAAAGAAATAAGAAAACTAAAAACAAACTAAAGTATGTACGGGTTCAAATTAGTTGTTGCCTTCGAATTACTAGTAAATGTAATTTCGATCCCCGGCAACGGCGCCAAAAACTTGTTGGGATTTCGGCAAGTGTACCGAATCGTCGCAAGTAATAATAAAACGGTAAGACCGAGTGTCGAACTCAAGGATCGAATGCAAATACCAATAAGCGTTAACAACAACTAAACGAACACAAATAGACCAAGATTAAGTTGATATGATTGAGTAATGAAATCTAAGGTAAAAGACAATAAAATGTTTTTGTATTTTTTTATAATAGAAACCGAAGAACGCTTGAAAAGATGAGATGATAAAAGATGTTAGGGACAAACTCCTATTGATTCCACACTATTGCAATTGATTTGAATTAGAAAATTACTCTCTCTTTAACTTTGTTATCAAACCCACAACATTAATCAATTCCTAATTCCTTAGGCAACCAATCCTTTGTAAACAACTAACAATCCTAATTCCTTAGGTGATTCTAATTGAGAACAAGCATTACAATTAAGGGTTTTCAAGATACAACAACTCCAAGACTATTCCTAGACTAAGAATTGAAGGTATTCAATCTCAAGCATTCAAATACAAAACTTCCATTTCATACATAAACCATACATCATTTCATGAGTGATCAATTCATAAAAAGCATTAAGAACAAAGATTGAATACACAAAGGAAGAAGAAATATAACATTTAATTAGATCAAAATCAACTACAATAGTGTTTCATCAATACTCATTCATCCCTAACCAAAAAGAGATTTAGCTACGCATAGAAGAAGAAGAGGAAAAACAGAAATTACACTTGAATGAAGAAGAAGAACTCATTTGAATCTCCAAATCTTGTTCCCAAGCCTTGAATCTTCAATAGAGATGAGATGGAATGAGTGCCTTTGAGTTCTAGGGTTTCCAAGAGTGTAAAAAACTGGTTTTTTCGAGTTCCAAGTCGCTACTTAAGTGATTTCGCGATCGCCTTCATTCGGTTCGCGCGCGTGCGCGCAAGATACGCGCAAGATACGCGCATGCAGCTACCGGAATACTACGCGCCATTTGCGCGTGGTCGGCGCCACGCGCGCGACTTACGCGCAATGACTTCTTCGAAAATACCGCACACTTGCGCGTGGTCGGCGCTTCTTACGCGCGACTTCTACGCATAGCAAATGTGCTTTGGAGAATTTTTACAATCTTGCGCGCGGATCGGCGCTTCTGCGCGACTTACGCGCAGCGAAACAAAGACTAACTCCACCAATGGATGTTTAGTATAAAATGAGACCGCGAGGTCTTTATGCGTCTTTGCGAAAACTTGCTTTGCTTAACTCTTCCTAAATCGCTCCAACTTCACTTCTTGTTTGCACAACTTGTTCTTCAATTTGATCTAGTTTCTGAACACATAAACATAAAGAAACCCACATAACACTACAAAAAACTAGATTCAAATATTCACAAATTCTGCTCAAACTTTACTGGTTTTCATTAAAATCTTCCTTCAAAACACAGTTTTTAACATTCAAAACAATCATGTGATATGGATTTATCAGGAACCCTAGGAGAGAACGTTTGCTTTATTAAGTAAAATATGTATTTTTTTTATAAACTACCATATTATAATTCTTAAAGTGATTTTTACTAATTCTTGTTGTTTAACTATGTTGGACCAAAATTTATTTGGGTTTTTTCTTGTACCTCCACCAGCTTCCCCCATACCCCCACACACACCTCATGAAAAGACCTAAATACCCCTAACACATTACAAAATCCCCAAATTTTTACATTCTGTCACATATATACGTTTGCCAACATATCACTCGTATATACCTCCTAAAACCTATATACGAGTGAGCATTTTCAACCCCAATCGTATATACGTGCCATCACACATATATACGACCCCTTCTTTTTTCAACATCGTATATACGTGAATCCAACGTATATACGAGTCATCCTTAATTCTTCACTCACATTTACCTCATTGGAAGATATATACGACGCTCTAATGTAAGGCATTGTATATACCTCCCTCCCCATGTATATACGAGTGTGTTTTTTTAAGCTAATTGTGTTTTTTTTCCTTTGTAGTGTCTGGTAGGCATCGCGGTCAGAGGGGCCATCGTCAGAGAGGAAGATGGGAGGTATCTCCTAGCGGAGGGAGAGGGGAGGCATCCACTTCTTCGGCTGCTCCGAGTACGAGGACTCGGAGGCATAATCAGCTGCACGCTTCAGCGAGGCGTGCTAGGGACTTGGATAGGACACGCGTGACCACCGGTGAGTATCGAGATGCACGGCCAATACTCATTACCAAATTTCACCACCCCAATGATCGATCACAACCAGCTTCAAGATCAGCCCCCACCACCCGATGATCGCGGCCTCCTCGATGTCGGGGCGCCGAGAGTATTATCACGGGAATTTTCTACAGCAGACTCAGTATGAGGATTACTATCGGGGGAGGAACCCTCAGCATCATGCCTATCCTCAGCATCCGCCACAGTATCAGGCTGAGCAGGCGCCTAACTATCAGTAGGATCACTATCAGGAGGAGCAGCCTCAGGAGGATGATGAGTCTCAGACGGATATGTCGTCAAATGCGTCTATGTCTGAGCATCAGGAAGAGCAGCCTCAGGAGTATCAGGGGCATCATGAGGAGCCTCACCCTCAGCCTCGGCCTCATCACCCTCTATTCACCGATCCGCGGATCATATACGCACTTCAAGATGCTACCGACCTTAAGTTGAATTTATTGCTTACTTAGTTTATTAATTAACGCACATAGTCTGCACTTCTTGCTTACATAATTTATTTTTAATTCAGGAATATAATTGTGTTGTGAAAGTCTGGGCTCATGGTAACAAAATCCTGAGCAAGCTGCATGTACACTACGAGGACCTAGATCAGCGTTCCCTAGAGCTCAGGGACTCCATACTGACGCCACTAGTCTTCACTGGCCACAACACAGTGGATCATGAGCTGCTGTCCACTTTTATCGAGAGATGACACTCAGAGACTTCGTCATTTCACTTACCATTTGGTGAAATGACGATCACTCTGGATGACGTCTCTTGTTTGCTGCATATTCCCATCCAAGGGAACTATGCCACACCTGCAGCCCTTATGATCACTTCGGAGCAGGCCAGACAGCTTGCACAGAGGTATCTGGGTGTTTCACGGATTGAGGCTGGTAACAACACCCGTGGCAGTCCGTATTACAACTTCTCTTGGCTGCTAGATGTTTTTACCTGTAATATGGCGGAGGGGGGTGACATGCAGGTTGCTGTTAGAGCTTATCTCCTCCTGCTTCTGACCTACAGTATCTTCACTACGAAGACTGGAGACCGGGCGGAGGCTAAGTGGCTGCTCTACCTTGATGATCTGAGTGCAGATGTTCTTGGAGGATTTGCATGGGGTGCAGGTGCACTAGCTGCCATGTATGAGTCCTTGAACACTGCGTCTTTGAGGGAGACGGCACAGTTAGGAGGGTATGCCAGCCTATTTCAGGTACAATATTTAACTTTATTTTTTCCTTAATTCAGACTTTGGTTAAATAGTTTTTTAATTAACTTTATTTTTGCATTTCAGGCTTGGATTATGTGGTATTTCCCTCGGCTGGCGGAGAGGAGGCCTCCTCATATAGAGAATGTTGAGCCACTGGCTGGGCGCTTTAGGAAGAAGAAGACAGATCACCTGAAGCTGAGCCACTATAGGAGGATGCTTGATGACCTGAGACTAGAGGATGTCTGCTGGCGACCATTTGAGGAGCACCGGGCTGTTAGACCGTTTCAGCAGATCTCGCTGTACAGGGGCTCCATCAGCTGGGCGGACTTCAGAGTTCGCTACATGCCTGATAGGTGCTTGCGACAGTTTGGGTACTGTCAGTACAACCCACGTGACCCTCTTGCAGGTCGTCCTAGCCATACCGACGGCGTATTTCAGATCTCCACCTTCATGGTTAGTGTCAGGGATGTTCTGCTCACTACTCATGCTGCTCGGCGGCCGGATGAGACTGCACCTGAGTACTTAGACTGGTACGTCAGTGCATCTTTCCCCAGACTATTACCGGCTCCACCACCACCACAAGTTTGGACACCTGAGCCAGAGCCACAATTCGACGATCCTGAGTGGATGCGGGAGGTTGTGGACTTGTGTAGGCAGAGGCTTCGTAGAGGCGAGATCCATCATGGCACTCAGACGTATCAGAGACTGTATCAGTTGGTGGGGATGGCACAACCTGACGGACCACCACCACGTAGGCGACGCTAGGGAATTTTTGTACTGATGTTTGTACTGACGCTATTCGTACTTTGATGTTTGTACTGATATGACTTTATTATTATTAGCTGTTGCACTTTATTATTACGGTTGTTATATTTTACTAGTTTCCATAAATTTTTGATTTCATTGATTCGATAAGACAAACTTAAACAAGCGATAACACATAAACAACTAGAATAAAAATAGAAAGATAAAAAGAAAATACAATAGAAACTACTGAGCTGGTGGAGTTAATCAACGAAGGATCTCAGCGACGGTCCTTCTGGTTTCGACGTATAGATGAATATAACTCTTCCATTTAAACCTAATGTGATTGGACATCATGTCTCGGAGGTCATCCTCGCTGTTGACATCCATGGTAGACCAGTAGAGACCTCCATCAGTCCATTCCGGTTTCCGATAAACGATACGAATTATCTCATGCTCGTCGTTCTCAGGTTGAACCATCCGTAGTAGTTTCTGCTTAAGAGCAGCAAATGATATGCAGTGTTTTAACCTACACTGCATAACATCTCTCCCATAGAAACCTACACCAACATCTTGCAAGATGATGCCCTGATGATCAGCGAACCCCAGATTAGAATGAACGATAGTGAGGGAAGAAGGCTCGTAGTATGACATTAGCGAAGCCTGCATCATCTTGACTTGTATTCTGTGTGAGAAGGAAGTTGAATTTTTGGTGTGAAAATAGTGAGCGTGGGAGTGGGTATTTATAGTTGAGGTAAAAGATTATCAACCGTTGATTTTGTCGGTGCAATCTACACCGTTGATCAACATTGAAAGTGAAATCCTAACCGTTAAAATTTTAAAAAAAAACCTATCTAACCCATCGTATATATGTTTTTGGGACATATATACGATGTTGGCATTTAGAGCATCGTATATATGTCCTAAAAACGTATATACGATTGATAGTTCTACGGCCACTCGTATATACGTTTTTAAGACATATATACGATGCTCTAAATGCCAACATCGTATATATGTCCCAAAAACATATATACGATTGGTTTTTTTTTTTTTAAAAAAAAAAAAGAGTTTTGAAAGGGGTATTTTGGGGATATCAAATTGTGTGCGGGTATGGGGGTATGAAAAAAAGAACCCAATTTATTTTGGATGTGAAATTACCAAAATAGATTTAATCTTAAAATTCAATTAAAACTATATATAATGTATTTAATTTATATTATATATATATATATAATATAAATTAAATACATAGTCTCTTAGCAAAAATTTAAAGAAGAACTTCATAATAACAAACGAACTACTGAGTGCCTGAGTGGTAAAGAAAAATAAAGGGCTTTTATTAAATAATTGGGCCTCTAAGCCCAATTAGCATCATCTCTAACCTAGAAGATACATTCCGGGGTTTTTTTTTGGTACCCCCACCCATTCCCCTAACACCCCCACCCAAATTGAAATCCCCAAAATGCCCTTTGTAATCTATTTTTTTTTTTTTCGATCGCATCGTATATATGTCATTTGGGACATATATACGATGGAAATGAACCTAACGCATCATCGTATATATGCCACTGAAGAAGTATATACGATTGGTGGTGTAACCACCAATCGTATATACTTCTTCAGTGGCATATATACGATGCGTTAGGTTCACTTCCATCGTATATATATGTCCCAAATGACATATATATGATGCGCTCTTTTAATTTTTTTTTTTTAAAATTGTAAAAAAAAATTTAACGGTCATGATTTCGCTTTCAAAGTTGATCTACGGTGTAGATTGCACGCCAAAATCAACGGTTGATAATCTTTTACCTCATCTATAAATACTCACTCCCACCATCACTATTTTCACACCAAAAATTCAACTTCCTCCTTCTCTCACACATCACAAGTGAAGATGATGCAGGCTTCGCTAATGTCATACTACGAGCCTTCTTCCTCTCACTCTCGCTCATTCTAATATGGGGTTTGTTGATCATCGGGGCATCATCTTGAAAGATGATGGTATAAGTTTCGATGGGAGAGATGTTGTTTCGTGTGTAGGTTAAAACACGATATATCATTTTCTCGCTCTTAGCGAAAACTATCGCAGATGGTTCAACCGAGAACGCGAACATGAGATAATTCGTATTGTTTATCGAAACCCAAACGACTAGTGGAGGTATTTATTGGTCTACCATGGATGTCAACAATGAGGATGACGTCCGACACATGATGTCCATTCATATAACAATTAAATGGAGGAGTTACATTCATCCATGCGTCGAAACCGGAAGGGCCGTCATTGAGATCATTCGTCGATTAACTCCACCACTTCGATAGTTTCTATTGTATTTTCATTTTATCTGTCTATTTTTATTCAAGTTGTTTATGTTTTATCGCTTGTGTAACTTTGTTTTATCGAATCAATGAAATCAAAAATTCATGGAAACTCGTAAAATAAATAAAAATCCAAAAAGTTAATAATATAATAAAGTGCCAAAATAATATCAAATACATCAAAAACAAATAAAAATCCCTAACGGCGTCCACCTCGTCCTCGCCCCGTCGTCCTAAGCTCCCCCTGACCACGTCATCCGGTCTTTGCCATCCCCACCATCCTATGGAGTGTCCGATCTGGCCGGATGCCATGCGCGATGTCGCCGTCACGAATCCCTCTCTACAAGCCCTCACAAGCTCCACTAATCCGGTCATGATCGTCGTGGCGTATCTCGGGGAGGTGTCCAGGTGAGCTCTAGGTGATGGTGGTGATGGTGGAGCCGGTAATAGTCTGGGGATAGAAGCCCTGACGCACTCTCTAAGTAGTTACGTCTGACCGATCCGGCCTCCGAGCAACCCGAGTAGTGCGCGGATGTCCTCCACAGATGCCATGAAGTGGGCGATCCCAAACACGCAATCGGTATGACTTCGGACGGCCACTAAGAGGTCACGTGGGATGATCTGCGTGTACCCAAACCGACGCAGACACCTATCGGGCATGTACGAACTCGAAGTCACCACGGTGATGAAGCCTCTGCAGTAGGAGATCTCGCTCAAAGTGCCGGTCTACCACCTGCTCTCCTCAAATGGTCGCCACAGACATCCTCCTCGGCCTCGGCTCATCAATCATCCTCCCGTAGTGGCCGAGCTTGGTGGTCGACTTCTTCTTCCTAGCGCCCGGAAGTGGCTCCGCACCGGGATATGACCAAGCAACCTATCCACCATCCGGAAAATACCACATAATCCAAGCACAAATGCAAAAATAAATAACATATTTAATTCACAAAAATTTACCAAAAGTCGGTCGCGATTTAACAAAAATACAAGAAGTTAAAAGGTATACCCAAATAGGTGGCATACCCTCCTCACCATTGCTGCTGCGTAGTCCGAGATGACGCAGTGTTCAAGTCATGATACATGGCGGCTAGTGCACTGCACCCCATGCATAGCCTCCAAGAACCTCTGGACTCGGATCATCCAGTAGATCAACCACTTAGCCTCACTGCCTCCGGTCTTCGTGGTGAAGATACTCAGAGGTCGGAAAGCGAAGCGAAAAAGCCCCGACAAAGAATCGTGATGTCACCCCCTCCTCCAAGTTGCGCTCGTAAACTGCTCCCACCATTTGAAGTCGTAATATGGACCCCCACGGGTGTTGTTAGCGACCTCAACCCGTGACACACCCAAATATGTCTCGTAGTGGGTGGCAAACTCCGAGCCAGCTAACGGTGAGGCGGGGAGGTGTGGCATAGTTCCCCGATGGGAAGGTGCGTGACAAGAGACGTCATCGAGTGATCGTCCATCTCACCAAATGGCAAGTGAAATGACGAAGTGTCCGAGTGCCACCTCTCGATAAAAGCCGACAAAGAACTCATGGTCTCTCGTGTGGCGTGGCGATGCCGGAGAAGTGGGGCCAATCTGAGTCCCCGACCACGGTGGTGCGTTGAAAGTAGGTCGGGGTAATGAAGATGAAGTCTAGTATGGACTTTGTTGCCATGAGCCCATACTTTGACAACTCACGATACTCCCGAAATAAAAATAAATAAATAATGTAAGCAAAAGTGCGGACTATGTGACTTAAATAAATTATTTAAGCAAAAATGCAAAACTTACCGGGTCGGGAGTATAGAATCAGACATGATCCGCTAAGTCGGTGAAAAGAGAGGTGGACGCTCCTCCCGAGGCTCCTCCTCCCGATCATCGCGAGGAGGCTCCTCCCGATCTTCTTGAGGCACCTCATGATACTCGGACATGGATGGTGCGAGTAATAAGCATCGACTGAGTCGCTGCTGCTGCTTGATACTCGGGAGGTGGGGATGGTAATGAAGAGGTTGGGGATCATCTTTGGGGATACTGGGGATGATATCGAGGAGTAGTGGGAATGATCTTGAGAAACCGCCTCCCCTATGCCAATCCTCCCTGCGCTGCGTCTGCTGCGGTAATCCCCGAGATAGAAAGCTCCAGCCAGGTGATCTTGGCCGCTCGGTGAGCACTCACCGCCTCGGGCTCATACTCACCGCCTCGGTGTGCTGTCTCTGTCTCTCCGTCTTTGAAGCATGGGTGATTATGCCTCCGAGTCCTCGTGCTCGGGCGATGAGATGACTCCCCATCTCTCTCGATCGGAGAGACCTCACGTCTCCTCTATGCCTACCTGGACACCTGCAGTGAAGAAAAAAAAAAAAGTAAAAAAAAAAAAAAAAAAAAAAAAAAGCTCATCGTATTTACATCAAAAACGTGTATATATGATGCTTACTTTTTGCTCGTCGTATATAGAGTGCAGTGGGGTATATACGATTGGATGAATTTACGCTAATCGTATATACGCTTTGAATAGGGGTATATACGGTGAGTAAAAAGTGTTAAATCGTATATATAGTGCAGTGGGGTATATACGATTGGTTGATTTCTGGGCTGATCGTATATACGTTGAAGCTGGCGTATATGCGAGTGAAGGTGGTCAAACGTAGGTATGACCAATTGTGTAAAGAAATTGTGATTTTGTAAAGAGTCAGGGGTATTTTGGTATTTTCACACGGTGGGTGGGGGTGTTAGGGGAATGGGTGGGGGTACCAAAAAAAACAGCCTACATTCCGTGCTTTGCAAACCAGTAACCACCACTTACAGAGATGCGAACTACACCAAACAGGGAGAAGGGGTATTAAAGGAAGAGGAATATCCATCAGTTGAAACTCCAGATTTGGTTCTTCTATTTTCTGAAACTTGCTTCCTTCGGAGATGATGAAGAGAGGAACACATCAGCACAATAACGACAAGCTAAGCGACTTACCAGATTGTGTTTTGATTCACATACTGTCGTTTTTGAGAATCAAAACCGCAGTTCAAACTTGCTTATTATCTAGAAGATGGAAGCATCTCTGGAGAGCTCTTCAAACACTTTCTTTTACTGATAGACCCTTTAGAACTTTTAAGCATTTCACCGAATTCACGAATCAGGTTCTATCTCTTCACGATCCTTCCATAGCGCTAATTGCTTTCAGTTTTCAAACCATGTTACCGGTAGAACCTCATCTACTCGAAACGATTGAAACATTCGCTGCTTCACGAAATCAAAATCTCAAGCGATTAAGTCTTTTTTTTCATCGTATTAAAAGGATTCCAAATTTCTTGTTTTCTTGTCGCAGTTTGGAATGTCTTAAGCTCAAGTGCAGATATATTGACCATGTAGTATTTCCAGATTCTCTGAGTTTGCCTGCTTTAACCTATTTGAAACTAACAGGGTTAGTTTTTCGCAGAGGAGATGATGGTTGTGCTGAGCCTTTTTCAGGGTTTAACAAATTGAATAATTTGATCATTAAGCATTGTAGACCTGAGAAAGATGGACAAACTACTCTCTTTATATCAAATGTTATGCTTGTCGATTTGGTTATCGATACAATATATCGATTTTTGAATATCGAGTTATCTTCTCCTAGTCTTTGTAACTTTACTTTTAATGCCGATCCTTATCAGGAAATCTGTGGCAGCTCTCTTTCTTGCGTAAAACATGCGAGTATTGATGGATATGTTACACCTTCCTTTGAAGCTGGGGTGATACTCATTTGGCTACTAATAGATCTTGTGAATTTGGAATCGCTGACAATATCCGCAAATACTCTTCAGGTTCCAACCTTTACTTAATTTCTTTTATTATTAGGTTTGTTTTGTCAAAAATGTTTGACTTGCATTTCTAGTTACTGGTGCTAATTCACTACTTATTTATTAGGCTCTCTACAAAATTTCAAACTCTGACTTATTGAAGAGCAAGTACACTTCATGGTGTAACTTGAAGTTACTTCAAGTAACATTGTCCCCGGATAAAGAGGCTTTTAATTTACGTACCCCCCTCATTCCCTCCCACACCCCCATAATGTCCCAAATGGACAAAAATACCCCTGAAAATTTACAAAAATTACATGGTTTTGTTAAAAAAAAAAAAAAATTACAAATTTGAATTACCTCTAAAATTTGAATTACCTCAAAAATAATGGAATTTCGGTTTACCTGTAATTAGAAAGATTTTGAATTACCTCGAAATGAGGTAATTCCGTTCATAAATTGTGAACCTAATTACCTATTTCTGAGGTAATTCCGAAAATTTAATTTTTTTTTTTCGAACGAATAATTTAGGCTAAAAAATCGGTTTTCGGACAACATACTCGGATTGTAATGAAACCACAGCCATTAGAAGCGAAATAAATCAACAATCAAGACTCCCTTAGAAGGGACTTCTTACGGGACAACAGCCTCAAAATCCCAAATTCCATCGTTTACTATTTTTTACGATTTTTTTTAATTTTTCATAGTCTCCAAAAAATCTTAAAAAATTTGTATAGCCTTATTTTGGTTTTGTTAGATTTTTAGTGGTGTTTTTATATTTTTTTAGAGTAGTTTTGACTATTTTTAGTAGACTTTTAGTAATAAAAATTAAAACAAATCGTATATATACGCACTTCAAGGCGTCTGGATTGGCCCGATGCTCTAGATGTCGCCATTCACCTACTTCACGTGCTTATTTTCACTCATTTTTAGACATTTTGGACCCATAGTTGTATTTATACTCCTATTTTATGTTGGTCATTTTATATATTTTGACGTATTGTTATTAAATCGTAAATCGTTAAGATCATATTTCCAATAAAACGCGTTTAAATCTTAAGACCAAAATACAAACTTTTTTAAAAAAAAAATTACAAATTTCGAATTACCTTTTTAGAGTAATTCCGAAATTTTTTATTTTTTTTTGAACCGGAATTACCTTATTTTGAGGTAATTCCGAAAATTTAATTTTTTTTTTTTTTTTTTAAAAAACGCAGGGGTATTATTGGCATTTTTGGTATTATGGGGGTGTGGGTGATAATGAGGGGGGTACGAAAATCAACATCCGGATAAAGAATGCGTGCGTGAACTAATATTAACCGTCATGAGACGGAGACATGTAGATCATGAAGTAGCATGTGGTAAGCCATGGAAAGAAAATTTGAAGTTGCAAAAAGCCATTAAAGCTTTGGAACCATATGCATACATACCTGATGGAGCAATTGATTTTTTCACTCAAAACTCACCCTCTGCAACTGTTGACATCGTAAGTGTCAAATTAAATATTTTTCAGTTTGGTTTTTGTCTCATCTATTTCTATTTCCCTTGGTCTCCCCAGTAATTTAGTATATTGTCATGGATAAAACTACAAGTCTCTTAGGTACATACACAATTTGTACATGTATAGTTCAGTGTAGTAAGTATCGTACGATACGTATCGCGATACGATATGAAAACACCCTCCAACGATACGTATCGCAGGGTGTATCGAAAATGGCACTGTATCGCTGCCGTATCGCACCGTATCGTAAGTATCGCGATACGCAGGTGTATCGCACGATAATGGCACTTTTTTTCAGATGCTATTTTTCACCTTTTTTTTCTTCAATTGGGCTGATTGGGTTTTTTACTTATTGGGTACTGTAATCGCACGATAATGGTATTTTCCTCAATCGTTTCATCTATTCACTGTCCCTCTCCTTCTATATATTCAGCCAACTCTCCTATTCCATCGTTTCACACTCTCCCTCTCCTAATCCATATCTTTATCCTTCTTTATTCTTAAGCCAACAGTCACATTTCTGAGTTCTGAACTTTTCAAGCATATTTTGCGGTTTTTAGTTTATACATGATATATTTCATGTGGTTTTGAGACTATATCTCTATTTAGGATTGAAAACATTGGTTTTTTTGTTGATGACTTGTGTTTTGAAGTATTTTGGAGTTTATATATGATATATTATATCATATTGTTTTGCTTATGCTATTTGTTTTTTACTAAATTTGTCATTTTTTTATTGTTCATGTATCGTACGATACACGATACAATACGATACACGATACAAAAAATTGGCAAAACGATACACGATACGTATCCCGATTTAACTACCATGGTATAGTTATATAGTTATTCACAACATTTTCCTTTATGCTTTGGAGCCGTTGAGATGCTCCTGATACTCTGCATAACCTAAAAAACTAACAAGACATAATTAGAATTAGAAATAAACTTATCATATCCTTTTTACTAGTTAAATTATTATTCTATTGGTTAAGGTTCGATTAAAACTCACCCATGTCATTTTCTTCGGTTCATTTCCTTTCTCTTCCTCTCTCTATTTGCTTCTAATCTTCACCATAGACCTCTCAATCTACTCTCTACCTCCTTATCATTTGCCTCATCCTTGCTCAGTTGCTCAAATATGTTGTTGTCTTCTCTTAATCTTTTCTCTAGATAAACCCATCCAGTAACTCTTGTTCTTCCTCTTTTTTTTTTCTTTTTTTTTTCCTTTTCTCTTCCATTCTCAAATATGAAGTAATGGACTATTTAATTCAAAGTTCACCCTCGGCAAAAGTTAACATCGTAGGTGTGAAATGCATATCCAAAATTTTAAACAAATACTTTTTAGTTTGATATTTGTCTAATCTGTTTCTATTTTACTTATTCTCCATGGATTTTAGGTAGAGATACAATTTGTACATATATACTAATATGATTCCAGGATACTCTTTTTGACTCCATTTTCCTTTACGCTTTGGAACTGTTGAGATCTACTAAAATTGCTTTTGCTTTTGACTCTTCTATAGTAATCACTAGCTAGACTATTTGTGGCATATTGCAACATCCTTTAATTAAGTTAAATAAGTTGACATGATCCTGATTTGCTTATACTTTCCGTTCTAATCCATGCTTACAAAATGTTCTACAAAATCAAAAGAAAGTAAAAGGACATAATTTGATTTGGAAATAATCTTATCTTATCCTCTTTACCAATTAAATTATTCTTTTATGGGTTAAAGCATGATTAAAAACCAACCGGGCATGGACATGATTAGAGATAAATTTTCCTACTCACCCTTGTCCTTTTTTCCAGTTCCGTTCCTTATTTTTCCTCTCTCTATTTGCTTCTCTAATCTTCACCGCAACCCTCTCAATCTACTTTCTACCTCCTAGTCATTTGCCTCATCCTGGCTTGGAATAGCATCTAGTCACCACACTCACCATGCTCAGTTGCTCAAACATGTTGTTTTCTTCCAATCTTTTCTCTAGATAAACCCAATAACTAATTGTTATTCTGCCTCTTTCTTTCTTTTTCTCCTTTGCTCTTTACTTTTGTTCTAGGCTTTTAGGTGTGCTCCTCTCTCTTGAATTAATGCTTTTTCTCCTCTCTCTTGAATTAATGTCCCGGAAACTAACATTTCCCCCACCCCACTAACAATTGCCTATCTAAAAAAAAATGTTTTATTGTATGATGAGAATAGACTGAGTAGTATCAATGTATTACGGTGATCATACTCCTGCAATGTCTGCCAAAAAGTTTCTAGTTTTTCATTATGTTTGTAGTCTGGTTTTATGACAGGATTGTTAATAGTTTTGTTTTATTTGACAAAATTGTTAGTACCACTTACTAGTTTCATATATTGTTGACTATATATGTACCAATTTGACAAAATGATTGGTTAATGAGTTTTGGAATGGTCTCACTGCTAGCCGCTCATTAATTTCCAACTTCCTATTTTCTTATCATTTGTATGATATCTGTTTGGGGTTTAGGATGTTGTCTATAAAGTATTAAATATGTTGAAATAAGAATTGGCTTCCTATTTACTCCATGTTGTACTTGACCGGTTACTTGAAATGACTTGCTTGATTGGGTTCGTGTATGGGTTGTTAATACAAATTCATGGATTAATTGTTGTTATTTTTTCAGTTGATACCAAAACAACCCAAGGGTTACTACTTTCCGTAAGTAATAGATTTTGAGTCAATTATTGCTGGGAGAAGATGATGATTTGAAGCTCTCAAGTTCTTTGCTTGCAAATGCCACAAAAACTTCTGCATAAAAGAAACAGCCCTTCCTAACATACTATATAGAGAATCTGCAGTGCAACACTTTTGCGAAGATATTGGAATCAAGAGTTCTCAAAGGGCTGTTGCATGGTAGTAAGTATCGCACGTATCATACGATATGTATCGGGATACGATACGAACAAGCCTTTAAAGTTTGAAGACCTATGTTTCTTCTCCTCCGTTAAATAAGGAAGCGTTCTGACTTGAGTTATGAAGTGTTTTGGAGTTTATATATGATATATTAAATCATGTTTTGCTTGTCCTATTTATTGTTAGATAAATTTGTCTTATTTTTATTGTTCATGTATCTTACGATACATGATACAAAAAAACATTCGAAAACTATGTCGTTAGGATAAATTTTTCAACTAGATAGATATGTTTTATATTCCCCTTTTGTTTGTATATTTGCTAATTGGTACAAATCTTCTTATATTTGCTTCTAATCTTGCACAATGCGTTATGAACTCTCACCCCCTACCCCCTCCCCCCTCCCCACCCACCCATCATTTTTTCTTTTTCTTTTTCTTTTTATTTTCATATTTAAGAGTATATTAAAATTTAGGGAAAAAATTGGATCTATAAATACGTAAAGTTCGTTCCGCGATAATCGAATTGGTGAAAAATGAAAATTAATTTCGTGATAAATTATGTAAAGTGTAATGCTAGCAAGTATGTTTTGAGGTACTTTAGAGTTTGGAAAAAAAATTAGTTGTTCATATACGCAAAATTTGTTCCTCAAAAACTGGTTTGTTGAAAGAAAATAGTAATTTTGTAATGAAATACGTTAGCAGTCAAAAAATGTGTTTTGGGGTACTTAAGCAGTCAAAAAAAATTAACTATTCAAATACCCAGAGTTTGTTCCTCAGTAACTTGTTTGGTGAAGAAAAAAATTTATAACTTATTTAAGTAAAGTATGTTGCTAAGTAGTGTGTTCTTAGAAGCTTTAGTGATCATAATAGTGTGTTTTTTGATTCTTTAGTGTTCCCAAAAAATCCAAGTATTCATATATTCAAAATTTGTGTCTCAATAATCGATTTGGTGAAAAAATAATAATTTCGTGACAAATATGTACACACTCTATATTTTAGTTTTAGGTTTATAGTCGACTTTTTTTTTATTACATATATATTTTTTAATTCATACTTACCTTCAATTTAAACAATGTTTTCTCATGTTGCGATTTAAGAAAGAAATTTTACCCAACAAAAATTCTATATTAATTAGAGTTTTTACCCCGTGCGCTTGCGCTAGTGTTGTATATTACTATTGTGAGTTTGTGATGTTGCCTTCTTGAGAAAGTTCAATTCAACTTTTTTTTAAATGTTGAATTCAATTTTAGCACATAGCCTTTTGACAAATGGAAGATTAGATTCTTCAATTCCAACCTGGTAAATTATCCATTGATGGTGGCAACTGTGTTAAGAATTAAAGTATACCATATACATGTAGCCATTTAATTGAAGAAAACATAGGAAAGTGTAGCATTGTATTAGAATATTTGTTTCCATAGATTGTAGTTATTCACTTAGAAGTACTTGTTCTCATTTTCAACTCTTCGAAGAAAAAAATGGTATTTGATTTGTTTCGGACTTCACATTTACTTTATACAAGTTTGGATTTGGGTTTATTTTGAAGAGAATGTGAAATTTGTGGTAGTTGGTTGTGGATTCAAAACGAGCACCCTAAATCATTTTGGGTTTTTTTTCCACCCCACTCCTTATACCCCATACCTCCATATTGCCTTTTAACCCAAAAATACCCATGATTTTTTTTTTTTAAATTTTTTTTTAAAGATTCCTGGATTTATCCGTAAATTCAGAAGCTTAAATATTTGGATTTCCGGAAATACCTCAAAAAGATGTTATTTCTGGAATTCCCCAAAAAACTGGACATTTACCCACGGTTTTGTCCATAGGTAAAAGTTTTTTAAAGAAAAAGAACTTTGACCCACGGTTTTGTCCGTAGGTAAAAGTCATGGTTTCTTTTGGGATTTCCGAAAACACCATATTTTTGGAAATCCCAAATGAAACCATGACTTTTACCTACGGATAAAACCGTGGGTAAATGGGGGGAGCTAGGGGTTGAATTTCCGGATTTACCTCATTTTGATGTATTTCCGTAACACATTTAACCTTCCAGAAATGCATCAAAATGCGGCAAATCCGAAAATCCAAAAAAAGTGTGTTACGAATTTACCTCTTTTGGCGTAATTCCGGAAATTGTTTAGATTACAGGGGTATATTCGTCGATTTGGTGAATTATGGGGGTATGAGATATAATTTGGGGAACCCAATCATTTTTACCTTGAACCAATGTCAAATTTATAGATAAACGTAGTTAAAATATGGTCGTTGATAAACCCCATCTTCCATACTACAAGTAGGGATTTTCTGACTTTTGGGAGTTGGTGACTTTAGTGAACTTGTCTCTTCTCATTTAAACTCGATAATAGATTATCTACCTTGAGCTCGGAAAAAGGTACATGTCTATCTCATGTTTTCACTTTTTTTAGATAGGCAAAGTGGTTAGTAAATAGTGTGTTAGTTGTTAGAGGGGAGGGGGAGCAGGGTTCGAACCCCGTACGCCAACATTTTTCCACCAACGATGTCCCTTTCACTCAACCAAGTGAACTACCCTTCTGGGACCATGTTTTCACTTGTTTGATCAATCATGTGCACTATAATATAATACGCTACATGGATTTTTTAAAAACAAAACTTAAAGCACCTTGTTTTTCTCCTAGTAAGAGAATATGGATTGACCACAAATCCTATGTTTGACTAAGAATGTAGTTGTGCTACCTTTATAATAGCCCTAGCTCTCCATCCACCCATGACACTTTCGAATCTGAATCAATTTTAAGGAGGAGAGTCAATAACCCAATAAAAACAAACTGCTATTTAGTTAGTTAAGCAACAAACTACAAAAAAACAGCCAAATCGTGGGAGTTTGATTGTGGGGGTTTTAAAAAAATCCCACAAAATTAACTTTAAAAGTGACAGAGCATCAGTTGTACATGGATTTTTTACTTTAGTTGAAGGAGTTTTTAAAACCCCCCTCCAATTGAACATTCGGTTACCCTCTTTTCTTTTCAAAATAAAATAGCGCTCCCTGACTCAAAAAAACCCTTGAAAATTTTTCATTGTCCGCCTCTTCACATTTCAGTTTCCGCCTCTCTGTATTTTCAGTGTCCCTCCTTGCAGTGCGCTTCTCTCTCCCTCAGCAACAACCACGCTCTCTCTCTCGTACCATTATATGATTCACATCCATACCCCATCATTGATCAAAAGAGAGAAAGACCCTTCGTCTCTGTATCTCTCTCTCTTGCTGTCTATCGCATTGGATCTCATAGTTGATGCCGACACCAAGAACAAAGTTTGTTCGTCGCACCATCGTCACGTACCAACCTCCCATGTTTGAACGCTCTCATTCAAAAATTGGTAACTTTCTCATCTTTTAAATTTCGTAACCATAGTTGTATTTTGTTGTTCTAATGAATTTGTTCAAGTGGTTTTTTGTTCTAATAAAACCCTAATTCTGCAATTCAATTCAAACTGGTTTGTTCAACTTCAACTTGATTTGTTGCTGTGGTGTTCAACTTTAACCCTAGGTCTTAAATTCTGCAAGTCTGATTCCAGCTTCATAACTGGTACACGATAAGGGAACTCAAAGCTACTACTAATGGGTTGTATGAAGAAAATGTGATTGGTGAATGTGGCCATGGAATCGTGTCCTGTGGCGTGCTCCTTGAAGGAACCAAAATGTTGTTAAGAAACTTTTGAGTAACAAGTATGTTACTTGAAACATTCTTTTCTTTTTCTTTTTGGATTAAATTGGTACGCAGCATATTTAAATTGGTACTCTTACTATTATTGCAATATGTAATCCTTTCATAGAATATTTGCATCAATAGTGTCAAACCATTATTCCACATATCTGAGCAATAATAGTGGATTTAGCACCAAAAGCATGCTTGTACTCATCATTATTCCTGCCTGCATCCGTGCAGTTATTTTTGCTCCAAAAGAATATTGGATTTAGCTTCTTTTTGAATCCTTGCAGTTATTTTACGATTATTTCTAATAGTAAATCTTATGTGATAGTTTTTTATTTAGGAATCACAAGAATGGACCAGTTGGTGGATCTTATTAAGCGAATTAAGATATACAAGTACAACTGTATTGTACAGTGTTGGAGGCTTAGAGCACTGCAGTTGTTTTGTGAATCATGAAAGAAAATCATGCAGTTGTTTCAATTTCTAGTGTAAAATGAGATTGATCAATGCTTGAATTTTTGAATAGGATGAGATGGAAAAATTAATTGTGGAAAGAAACTTGCAATGTTAAACAAACTATGAAGCACTTGTGTGATTGCTTTGATTTGATGCACTTGTTTGTTTGCTTAAACAAACTATGATAGAATAGGCCTAAATACTTATGTAGTTATATATTTATCAAGTACTTAATCACCATGTGAAGAGCAGATAATCACCTCAAGTTTTAGTTTGAATCCACTGCTATATTACTTTGTGACCACTCCTTTGTACAGTATGCAGATCCTCTCAATTCTAATTTCATTTCCTAATCAGCTCGACCCCACCGTCAGCGTAAACCCTTCACTGGTACGTAACCAATTCAATTGCAGCTCCTTTTCTTTAGCATGGGTGTGAAATTCAATTTTATTATGTTTTGGTTTTAATTTCATTTAATTCAATCCAGTTTGATTATGCTTTGCTGCTCCTTTTCTTTTGCCATCTGAAAATACAAAATGTTGGCTTGAATTCACTTATTGTTATTGGTGAGTGCTGTTTAGATATAATAGGTGCATATGTATAAATTGGACAAATGCTGCATGTGCTGTGGTCAAGAGGGGGTTGTTAATTCTGCAAAATCTAGACTGTGTTTCTGCATGGAAATTGATTCTCTAACTGTAAAATGGTCTTGTTTGGATGAGAAAATTGAAGAAAAACAAACTGTATCATATTAACTAACTAGCTCTAGCTATGACAAGTAACTCCAACTAATATGCACCTGTTAGTTTAGTTAATAAATTATGAAGTTCTACTGATTAGTTTAGTAACTTTGCCAAAGGTGGATCTGATTCTTTAAGTATTGGGCAATAGTTCTAAAATTGAGTAGATGAAAAAAAGACATCACTTGTACTGAATTGAATTGTTCTCCGGTAGTAATTATTGTATTTTTCTTGACAATATTTGGGTCTTTGCTTAACTTTGATAATGCTTAAAATGTATGGTAAACATGGCATAAATACTCCTCTTGTGCTGTCTATCTATTGATTGCCATAAGACTTTTCCAAAAGCTTTGTTATTTGCTGGTTTGCTTACTTGTTTGGCTTATATATTTCTTTGTTAGCTGCATCTGGTGCTATGCCAATTGATCAAAAAAGTTGTGTTGGAGGGTATATTGCAAATTAGGCTGGTGTGATTGCTTTGAAAACATTGTGATATGGATACCAACGTTTTCATTCAATGCCCTGCAGGTATAAGAGAGAAGCATGCCAATGTTTTTATTTATATCCAATGTGCTTAAAATATACCAGAGTAAGACTACTGCTGGTGAAGGATCTACTGCTTTAAATGCTCCTCCAGCAAAGGTGAGATCAATTTTCAATGTTATGAATGTTGTTAATGTTACCATCATTTTTGTTGTTATTTTTACTGGTATATTTTAAGGATGTTCCCAGTTCACGATCCGCAAGAGGAGATTAGAAGAATCCATGAAAATGGCATAGGCTATTGCTACGGAGAATATGGCCAAGAATTAGCAAGACAAGAAAGAGAGAAATTTGGAGTTGCAGCTGGGGTCAACGTTTTCTTAGGATCTTTAAGTATAATATTGTTTTAAGCTATTATAGATTTTGGGTTGTATTACATTGAATATTCTAGCTACAAATGTTTCATTTGACAGTTATATTGTGTATGTTTGAAATACATTTATGTATCATGGTTATATTTTAAATAAAGTTGTGTACTTTGATTAAATCATCATGGTTATATTTTAAGTGAAGTTTTGAGTACTTTGATTAAATTTATTGAATTTTGATATTATATATATAACACATGGGTGCTAGTAATAGAAGCTAATGATGAGGTGAAGCGAAGACCTTCTCAATTATACATAATTACAAAAGAGTATTAAGATTTAAGATTCTATGTAGAATATTTAGAGGAGGTTAAAAACCCCTGCAATAAAACCCCCACTAATCGTAGGGGTTCAAAACCCCGTAGTAAAACCCCCGCAAATAGAACTAATACCAGCGTTTTCTAAAAACCCCCGCAAAATGATTGCGGCACTTGAAACTCCGGCGTTTTTAAAAACCCCCGCAGTTTGATTTGCGGGGGTTAAAAACCCCCGCTAATTGACTTAAAAACCCCCGCTATTTGATAAGTTTTTTGTAGTATATTGCTAGGTAACCAACATCAACATTTGGCTATATTGTGAGAATTGAGTGACTACTACAACTACGGAAGTTTCAAGAGTTTTCCCCCCTTACCTTTTACAATTCGCTAGTCCAAGAGATTAGAGAAATAAATCAATCACGGTCTAATTCCACATTCATCAAAACAATTCCACCCCGCCAGGAGGTCGGCATTGGTGGGGTGGGGCAGCTGTAGGTGGCGGTATGGCATCGACATGGGAAAGTTGCAGCAGCACCGGGAATACAGTTGTTAGAATATGAGGACCTCTTTCAATGATGGAGGAAGCATGCTCAACTATGAGGTACAGGGTTCAATATATTTTTGTTCCCTATAAAATTTGAATATTTTGTTTTAGACCCTATAAAGATTTCATTCACTTTTAGTCCATACATTATCATATTAGAAAGTTAGTTTTAGAAGGTAGTTTGGAATAGTTTTTCTTGTTGTAATAACCTTTCATACTTAGTTAGTTAGGTAGTTTAGAAGGCAAGATTCACATAATATTTAGAATGAAACAGCGGAACAAGGTATAGGCAAATGTCAAAAAAAAAAAAAAAAAAAAGAATCAAAGATTTTTTTTGATGGTAGATTAATTATATTTCCTAAATCCTTGATATTTTCTTCACAGTTCATTAATAAATAGAAAGGTCTTAATAAATTATGGCCTTAGCATTTAGTCCATATCTTCTGCATCGAAAACCGAATAAAACCAAAATTATGGAGAGTTCTGTGAATAAAACACAAAAAGGACTACTTATGCAGAGCTCTGTGTTATGCCAATTGAATAAATTTGAATAAATCATTTCCGGTAATTTAGAAGGAGGCAGAGAATAGCTATTCTCATGAAGATTGGTGGAAAACCCTGAATAATAAGCTTAAGGACTTAATACACGCAAATGTGAAAACCAAAGATCGACGCTCGGGAGACCGAACCCGGCAACCAAGTGTATCATCTCTAATCTAGAAGATACATTCTGTGCTTTGCAAACCAGTAACCATACAGAGATGCGAACTGCACCAAACAGGGAGAAGGGGTATTAAAGAAGAGGAACATCCATCAATTGAAACTCCAGATTTCGTTCTTCTAGTTTTTGAAACTTGCTTCATTCCGCAATGATGAACGGAGGAACACATCAGAACAATGACGACAAGCTAAGCAACTTACCAGATTGTGTTTTAGTTCATATACTGTCGTTTTTGAACATCCAAGAAGCAGTTCGAACTGACTCATTGTCTAGAAGATGGAAGTATTCGCGATGTCATAATCTCAAGCGATTAAGTCTTTTTTATTGTCGTATTAAAAGAATTCCGAATTTCTTGTTTTATTGTCATGGTTTGGAATCTCTTACACTCAACTGCCAAAATATTGACGAAGTAGTATTTCCAGATTCTCTGGATTTGCCCGCATTAACCTATTTGAAACTTCGTAGTTAGCTTTTCGCAGCGGAGATGATGGTCGTGCTAAACCTTTTTCACGGTTTAACAAGTTGAATAGTTTGATCATTAAGCATTGTACACCTATGGATATTTTATACGGACAAACTCTCTGTATATCAAATATTATATATGCTGGTCAATTTGGTTATAAAGAAGAGGACAATAACATTTTCATTTTCGAATATTGAGTTAGTTGCTCCTAGTCTTTGTAGCTTTACTTTTAAAGCTAATCTTAATCAGAAACTCTCCGGGACCTCTCTTTCTCGTGTTAAACGTGTGAGTATTCATGCATATATTGGACCTTTCTATGATGCTGGCGTAATACCCACTTGGTTGATAGAACTTGTGAATTTGGAATCGCTGACAATATCTACAAATACTCTTTGGGTTCCAACCTTAACTTAACTTCTCTTATTGTTAAGTTTGTTGTTTCAAAAATATATGACTTGCATTACATTGCTGTCCTAACTCACTACTTATTTATCAGGCTCTCTCCGAAATTCCTGACTTATGGAAGAGCAAGCACACTTCATGGAGTAACTTGAAGTCACTACAAGTAATAACGTATGAATATGTGTCTAAACATATATTAATGATGATGAGACAGAGAGAAGTAAATCATGATCGAGGTAGCAGATTGGAAAGGAAATGCGAAGTTGCGAAAAGCCATTAATGCTTTGAAACCATATATATCCTTCCATACCTGATAGAGCAATAGACTTTTTCATTCAAAACTCACCCACCGGCCACCGCAAATGTTGACATATATAGTAAGTGTGAAATAATTTCTTTTAGTTTGGTTTTTGTATACTAACATGATTGCAGGATACTTGCAATTCCAATAAGTAACCGTAAACATCCTTTAATTATGTTTAGATAAGTTCACATGATTCTGAATTGCTTCATGATTGCAAAATATTCTGCAAAACCTAAAAAACTAACACGACATAAGTCAGGTTTTAATGAAATATTTGACTTTTCCTTTTGTTTTCCTTTTCCTTTGCTATTCCATTCTCAAATATGTAGTATTTGACTTTTTCATTCAAAACTCACCCTTAACAAAAGTAAAGTTGACATCTTAAGTGTGAAATAAATATCCAACATTTTAATGAAATATTTTTTAGTTTGGTATTTACCTCGTCTGTTTCTATTTTACTTGTTCTCTTTGGTTTTATATATGCACAATTTTTACATGTATACTAACATGACCGTATAATACAAATTTATGGACTAACTGTTGTTATTTTTTCAGTTGATACCAAAACGACCTGAGGGTTACTACTTTCTCTAAGTAATCAATTTTGAGTTAATTCTTGTTGTAGAAGATGATGGTTTGAAGCTCTCAAGTTCTTTGCTTGCAATTTCCACAAAAATTCCGAGTAAAAGAAATAGCCTTTCCTGCAACACTTTTATGAAGATATTCGAATCGAGTCCTCAAATAACTGATGCACCATAACGAAAACTAAATCTTTCAACTAGTTAGATATGTTGAAGATTTATATTCCATGTTTGTTTAAATATTTGCTAACTGATACAAATTTCTTTATATTTGCTGCTCATAACTGCTTAAAAAGAATGAGACAACAACATGAAAGCTTTTTGACAGTAATAGGTTTCATGTGGTCCAAACTAATTTAATTTGAGAGATTTTTTTATTCATCTAAGCCTAAGTTGCCCTGATATTTTATTCATCATCCAATTTATTATTCCCTCCGTCTTACAATAATAGTTACTTTAGCAAAGAAAATTGGTCTCAAAATAATTGTCACTTACGATTTTCAATGCAACATTAGTTGATTTTTTCCAATTGTACCCTCCAATTAAAATAATATTAATCACTTCCAAGTTATTATATTCATCACTCCCAAGGTTTGATAAGGATAATTTAGTAAAAACACTATTATCTATCCTTCTTTTATAGTCTTTTCTTAATATGCGTGAAATGAGTTAAAACGACAATTATTATGAGACGGCGGGAGTAAATAATAACAATAGGTAAACTTGCTGTCACGTGTTCTTAATCCAAATAAGCTTAGAAATGAATTTTGCTGTCAAATATTGAACAAGGTAAATTTTGCTAACAGTAGGTAAATAAACTTCATACATGTTAAACAAGGTAAGGGATAAATTTTGCCCTGATTTTTTATTAATTGATACAAAAACAATTACTTTACAATTAAAAGGTTGCCCTGGTAGTATCCTGGGATAGGTATCTGGCTGCAGAATGTTAAGTCTTTTAAACTTCTTTGTAGAGCTGCCTTTTTACATAATTCTGCAAGGTATTGGTATGTAAAGTGTATACGAGGCATTACACTCATTTCTGCTCCTGGGTGTTTCTCGTCAAATGCAGCTTTTACTTCTTCTCCTATTAAAGGGGGTAATTTCCTAAAGAATTTCTCTGATAATTCCTTGGAAATGTATAACCTACCTGATTTAGCTGCCAAAATCTTGAAGTCATTCATGTATCTGATGACATCCTTCATACTATCACAGGATAATCTTTCAAGGTCTCTGTAGGCTCTATTCTGCTCTTCTGTCGATCCTTGATATGGATCCTCTAATAAGAATATTCTTCTTATCTGTGATATTACATTTTGAGGGTCATCTGCTACATTCTCCAGAGCTTGCTTCATATTCTGTTGGGTATGCCATTCTCCATTGAATCCATATCTTCTTTTCTACTTCTCGATCCGAGCAAGTTTTCTATGAAGGCAATCTTACTTTTATTGCTGTCAAATTGCCTTTCATTGACCAGATTCATTGTGATTGATCCCCATCTGTCTATGACATCTTCATACATATTCCAATATTTTCAGGAAGTACAAGCATTGCTCCGTCATTCTGTTGTGCTGATGGAAGATTCCATTGCTCATTGTTATTTCCCCCCTTGAACCTTGCCACAGTAGCTCTAAGGCAATCAAATTTGGGCTGAGAGGTTGTTGCCTGAGTTTGATTTGCTGGAGGGTAACCTACAGGACCCATTATTGGTTCTGGCGGTGTTCTATATGTGGATATTACTGATGACGATGATGAGTAAGCTTTTTCTTCATGTTTTCGGAGCTTTAGATTTGCCAGAGAACTGGGATGTAGTCTCAGTGGAACTCAATGAATCTGACAGCGAAGCAATATGCAGCATGTCAGAGGGAGAAGCAGGGCAAACAGTAAATAATGCAAAAGCGGCAGTAGAAGAATTAGCCCTCATGATTGGAGCTGAAAGTGGAGGGTGGAGACAAAGAAAGAATCACACTACCAGAAAATCAGTTGAAGTGTGAACATTACTGGACCAGGGAAGCTGTTGAGGAAGCCCAATACAATTGCATGATATGCAAAGACAGGATCGACCCAAACAGGAGGATGAGTTGCACATTATGTAAACTAGTTATATATGTTTACTATGTGCCAACTATTATTATTATTATAAAATCAAGATCCAGACATCGGGTGATCAAAGGAGGTACATCGGCAACAAGGATGTACTTATTAGGGAATTGTGCCAGTATGTTGACTATCTCCAAGCAGAAAACGAGAAGTTGCAGGGATTGATTGATTGAACAACAGATCCAAAAGAAGGCTGAGGAGACTATTAAAGCATCAGAAAGAAAGAATTGCATTTTGGCAGGCAGGAGGAGCAAACCTTAAGGCTAGCAGAAACACAACAGCCCAGAAGAATACAGAACAAGCTTTACAACATGACTGTTGAGTTTGAAATCCCAGGAGTAAAACCCTTTGAGGTACAAGCCATACTTGATACTGGCGCAACATCCTGTTGCCTAAATATCAATTGTGTACCCAAAGAGGCATTAGAGCCAAGCCCTTACATTACCTATTTTAGAGGAATAAGCTCAACAAAGCAGGAGGCAAAGTGGAAGTTAAGATATGGAATGAAAATGAAGATTGGAGAGAACAAATTCAGGATACCACTAGTCTACACGTTCGACATGAATCCACTAGATGGCATTCAGATGTTAATTGGATGTAACTTCATCAGGGCAATGTATGGAGGTAGGTTTGAGAATTGAAGGAAACATTCTGACACTCTACAAGAATGTCACTTCAATCAACACAAGCACAGAAGCCAAAGTAGCAGCAGCCATAGAAGAGCTGGATATGGATGAAGCAGAATACTTAGCCACTCAAGAAATGGTACTACTGTTCAATATTGGGGAAACAAAACCCTCATTTTTAAGTAGGTTCTATAAAGAAATAGAGGAATTAAAGACAGCAGGCTACATTCCATTGAAGTACTGGAGTAAAAACCAGATCAAATGTAAGCTTGAGATCATTAATCCGGATATAACAATAGAGGATAAACCTCTCAAGCATGTTACCCCAGTCATGGAGGAATCATTCAGAAAGCATGTTGATGCACTACTGAAAATAGGAGTAATAAGACCGAGCAAAAGCAGGCACAGGACGATGGATGGCTATGATAGTCAACTCCGGAACAGAAATTGATCCAAAGACCGGCAAGGAAGTTAAAGGAAAGGAGCGTATGGTATTCAATTATCGTACGTTGAATGATAATACCTACAAGGATCAATACAGTCGTCTACCTGGAATCAACACAATCCTGAAAAACAACCGGGCGGCTCAACCGGTTGAACCGAGAACCGGACCCCTATCCGGTCCAATTGAACCTGAAAACCGGATTGTATGATAACCGGAAATTGAACCGGATAAACCGGTCAAAAACAGGAACCGAACAGGAAACCAGACAAAAACCGGGAATTTGACAGAAAACCGGATTTTACCTATTTTCTTAAAAAATGGTATATCATTTTGATTTTTCATTAAAAAAATGATAAATGATGTTACTTTTTGGTATATGGAATATTTTTGGCTTAAATACATTATAAGCCCTTGCAAAATAGCGAGAAATCCATATAAGCCCCTGTAAAAAAAAATTTCTAAAAAAGCCCTCGCAAAATGTTAACGCTTTTAAAAAAGCCCTCGCT
Source organism: Oxytropis ochrocephala (assembly GCA_020916435.1). NCBI lineage: Eukaryota > Viridiplantae > Streptophyta > Magnoliopsida > Fabales > Fabaceae > Oxytropis > Oxytropis ochrocephala. The sequence goes on from CM037089.1 coordinate 111,779,285, forward strand.
GTTATTTTTGTTAAAAAAAAAATTTAAAAAAGTCCTCGTAAAATGTTAACGCTTTTAAAGAAGCCCTCGCAATTAAATTTTTTTTCTCTAAACAAGCCCTCGTAAAAAATATCCACGTCAGCTTTTTTTAACTCTTTTATATTAAAATAACACCGAGGGCTTTTTTAAAAGCGTTAACATTTTACGAGGGCTTTTTTAGAAATTTTTTTTTTACAGGGGCTTATATGGATTTCTCGCTATTTTGCAGGGGCTTATAATGTATTTAAGCCAATATTTTTTATCCTTTTTTATAATTAAATTTTTGAAATAAATAAAAATAATTAAAAAATTAATATGTACAGAAATATTATTATAAGAGTACTTATATTGTAACTAAAAAATAATAGTACTTACATTATAGTATCTATTATTATTGTATATTATAATGTTATTATGTGATATTATAACACTTTTTTTTTGTTTTTTTACCCTTTATATATTGTGAAAAGAATATTAAATAGTCTATTTAATTAATTCCAGTTGAACCCCCGATTCAACCGGTTGAACCCCGCGAACCTTGAACCGCTGCTTCTTCCGGTTCAATATCCGGTCCGGTTTTGATTACTTTGAATTAAATCCTAAACACTATGCAATTAAATCATAATCTGTCTTTGTGTAGCTTCAAAGTCATTATGTGCAGTCCATAGCCTCCACTTCTACTATATGTTTGGCCTCTGTTTGCAGCTTGATGATCAGATGAATCTGGATTGTCACAAATCCTATGTTTGACGTGGCATGGTGAGGTTGCGTGTGAGTAAACAAATATGAATATCACATCAATTAAAGAGGTAACACATCAGATTTTTTTTGGCCAATTTTGACTAGGGGGAAAACATTTCACAAATTGAGAAAATGGAGAGACTAAAATCGTGAAAAAAATTGTTGATGACTAATTATAGAAGAACCAAAATTGTAATTAAGGCAAAAAAGTTTGAAAATATAAATTCTTTTTTGACAAATGAAAATATACACTCTTGATCCCATATTTTTTAATCAACAAATATTAATTTTCAGTGTGCTAGTAGATAGCATTTGAATTAGAGATCCCTTACTCTAACTCCTTTACATTTTTAAATGAGGCCCTTATTTGGTCTCTAAATTATCACGCTCTCTTCTATTTATTTTGTATAAATCAGATATCATTTGTACGTAATTATAGAGACTATTCCCTTGAACCGACATTCTCTCCAATTTGAATAGACTCTAAACTATTATATATTCATCAATTTAGTCCTTGAACTACCTACCTTATCTCTTATTTTGAAACTAATTGTGTGACTAAATTGATGAATTTAGAATAGTTTAGAAATTTTTTATTATATTGGTAATTTACCAAATAAAAAATAATTTCTAGGTTACCCTTGAAAAATACGAGTAATTTACCAAATATAATGTGATATCAATAAAATCAGCCAAGTATGATACACTATCTCTAACAATTAAAATATATTTATGCATTTTCATCAAGTTAATATTAAACTAGTGAGATATATGTGTTAGATTTTGAATAAATACAAGTGATATTGGATAAGATAACCAGATTATTTTAAAGGCAACCTAGACCTCACTGAAATAAAAACTTTACATAAATCTAATATTAATAGTCCAATATTGCGCATTAACCCCTTTTTGATGTACATAAACACAATTGAAGAACATCAACATTTTTTTTTAAAACATCAATAACAAATATGAATATTTTTTTTTAACCAACGAAAATTGAATCTATTAAAAAAAAGAAAAACGAAGACAAAAAAGAAATTAATGGGGACTAGACCAAAACCCAAGGTAAGAGAGCAAAACAACCAACAAAAATGAAAAAAAATGAAAGAATAAAAACATAGATAAGAAAAAAAAAACAAAACCAAATCAAAAGGATTCAGAAACAGAGTTAGCTTTTGAACGAGTATTGTATCCAACGACCAACTTCTTATTTTGTCTTAATTTCTTCTTTTGAGTCTTGGACACAACCGGTTCAAAGTAAGCATGTCGCGCAACTGCTCCATGGGAATCAGAAGTCACAGGATCACCAACATCGTCTGAAGACTCACCCCAAAGCTTTCTTAAAATTTTCATGTTAGATTCAACTACCGGGTTTGATGTAAAATTTTCATGTCTTAATTGAAGAACATCAACATAACTACACAAAGCAAAGAAAACAATAAAATCAAAAACACCAACTTGAAGAAACAGAACTCTACTCAACAACCAGAGAAGAGTCCTTAAGAAACAGGACATTTAACCATTACCCATATAAGTGTTAACTGAGAAATAAGATATTAAGAAGGTACACTGAAGCATTGGCGATTCAACTACTCTTAAACACGTGAAAACAATGAGGTAATAATGAAGTAAGAAGCATGACTAGGAAGAACTCCACTTGATTTAACTGTGTTTGTGGAAGCAACATCCTCTGTATCATCATCATAGATGCGAGGTGAAGATAGCATAAAGCAGTTGAGAAATGATGTGAGCATAAACATGTTTGTATCAAGTTGAGAAACTTTTGTAGTTAGGATGATGATCCTAAATAAATATATAGATAAGATCAAAATAAAATGGACATATAAATAATATAAATATATTACTTGAAGATAAGTGTCGTGAATGATTCGACCAACAACACCTAGTAAACGATAAACTTCAAATTGCCATGTCATCGATCACTACAAGGATAAGTGCTTGAATTAATATAGTGAAATATGTCTTGTCATACTAGATTATTTGACTCTGAAGATATTCTTGTGTGTATCTAGATGATAATGATAATTTCATTTGCTTTCGCTAGATTCTAATTTGGAGTGGGAATAGGCCGAGCGGAATTGGGTTTTGTATAGCCTAAGTCCATGGCCTGCATTGAAAACATTAGGCTTGAGTCTGGTCTGGCCCGTGATCTATTATAGTCCGACTTTTGAGATCCAGACTGGCCTGGCCTTGTTGATAGTTTGATTAAAAGTTTATTTCACCAAAAAAATTTTACAAAAGCATACAACCTTTGAGTGGTATTATAGACTAACAAGCTAATTGGTCAATGAGATTAAGTTCTGATTCGAGATCTAACAAAACCTTTTAGAGAATTATTTTTATATGACATCGTATTTAAATTCTATTTTATAATAATACCTTTAAATATGTCGTAAATTGATGTAGGTCAATATTTTAAATAAACATAAAATGTAAGCAAATTTATGATTTAACACAAAGTAGAAAATTTAATATAATAATGGTAGTAATAAAACATATTATTTATTGCTTCAAAAAAAAACATATTATTTATATTTATTTAAGTAAGACGCGGTCTAGTAAGTCTAGAACGCTTTTTTGGTGATCTGTAGTCTAGCATTGGCCTAATGTAGGTTGGGCAGGCGGCAGGCCTAACCTATTCGCCCACCACCCCAACAACCCCACCCCACCCCACCCCACCCCACCCCACCCCAATTCCAAATTCTAATCAAGTATTAAAATTCTCATTTTAAGCCTTATATGTTTTATTAGTTTTATAAAGCAAGAAGACCTCCTATAATAAAAAGCATATAAATATCTTAATCTTAATCTTAATACTATTAAGGCTAACTTGAATGTACACAAGTTTAGGAGTAGTGTTTTGGAGCCAATTTTTAGGTGGACTCCACAATCATTTTAGTAGGTCCTACAAGCAATGTGTGAATAAGAAAAATAGAAATATGTAATTTGTAAGAAAAATGCATGTGTCTTGGGTGGGTCCCATCACTATTGTAAAATATATTTTTTATTGCTATCAACTTTTAATATTCTTAAGGAAAAAATTATGCTAAACAAAATTGGTGAAAAATAAAATTAGTTTCGTGACAAAATGCGTAAAGTGCAGTGCTTAATTAAATGGAGTGTTTTCGAGTACTTTACGGCTCAAAAAAGTTTTAACTATTCAAATAGGCAAATTCGTTCCTCGATAATCAGTTTTGTGAAAAATAAAATTAACTTCGTGATAAAATATGTAAAGTGCGACGCTAAACATTGTGTTTTGGAGTTTAGGGTCCGAAAATATTTTAAATGTTCAAATATGTGAAGTTCGTTCCTCACTAATCGAGTTGGTGGAAAAAAATAATTACGTGAGAGAATAAGTATAGGGAAACGCTAAGCAGTGTGTAATGAAGTACTTTACAGTTCGGAAAATATGTGTTTATATACACGAAGTTCGTTCCTCGATAACCAGTTTGGTGAAAAAATTAATTTCTCGACAAAATACTAAAGTGCGATCATAAGCAATGTATTTTGGGTACTTTAAGTTTTGGAAAAAAATCTTCTAACTAATTAAACACACAAAGTTTGTACCTTGATAACCGATTTGGTAAAAAAAATAATACTGTGACGAAATATGTAAAGTGTGACGCTAAACAGTGTGTTTTGGAGTACTTTTAGGGTTTGGATAAAATTTTAATTGTTCAAATACGCCAAGTTTGACCCTCAATAACTGACTTACGCAAATAAAAATTAATTTCCTGACAAAACATGTAAAGTGCGGCCCTTATAAGTGTGTTTGGAAGACCATCACAAACCCCTTCTTCAGCAAACCTCTACGTGCTTCAGAAGATCAGCACAAATTATCAATGAGAAAGTTGTTAAAACAGGAGGGAAGTAATTATAGAGTTGACTTTTAAATAGTTAGGAGATTCTAAATAATAATTTTAGTTTTTTCCTTGAAAATTCTTTTATTTTTGTTTTTACTTTGAACTGAAATTACTCAAGTGAGCATTTTTTCCATTTTAAAATTCAACTTCGATAATATATATATATATATATATATATATATATATATATATATATATATATATATATATATCATTAATTTGATTCATCACATAATTTTACTTATCAAATAGTTCAAGTACGTAACAAATCAAAATATGTATAATACCATATATTTTTTCATATAGAAATCTCGTGCATCGCACGGGGGCAAGGTCTAGTATTACTTGAAGATAAGTGTCGTGAATGATTTGACCAACAACACCTAGTAACGATGAACTTCAAATTGCCATGTCATCGATCACTACAAGGATAAGTGCTTGAATTAATATAGTGAAATATGTCGTGTGTCATACGAGATTAGTTGACTCTGAAGATATTCTTATGTTTATCTAGGTGATCATTTCATTTGTTTTCGCTGGATTCTTTTTTTGTACAGAGGTCTTTTATCTTGTTCTAGTATTTGGAAAAAGGAATTCTAACTAATTCAGAGTTCGGCTAGGAGCTAAGTAAAGTATATATGGTTTTAAGATGTTTCATTTTTGGGGATTGAATCGAGGTACAAGTTGAGTTCTTCCCTTTAAATGAAATGTATTAACCACTTGCACTCAAATTTGAAGTTTGTTTTCACTAGATTCTAATCAAGCCAACTCAAAGATAAAGCTATGAAAATTTTAATTTTCAACCTTATATGTTTTTTATTAGTTTTATAAAGCAAAAAGACCTAGTATAAGACCCATTCTTGAAAATAAAAGGCCTCAACTACAAATTGTATTTTGAAATATACCATGTGTCAATGCCAACATCAGCTTCGTTTTAATCTACGTCAGCATGTTATTTCGAAATATATCATCAAAAAAGCAGAAGCCGGGGATCAAACTCATTCCCCCACGCTACAACCTCCTGCCACTAACCATTTGAGCAACCACAATTTCGTGCTACTAAAGCGTATTACATAATGTTTATCCTATTCTTTCTTTTATTGCAAAACCTTTTACCTACTTTTTATATCTATTTTTTATTTATTTTGATACATATATATTTGCTATTATATATTACATTTATATATTATATTTATTTGACATCTAATATTTTTTATCACATTCCAAAGATTTTATTCTATATATTTACTAACTAGAATGTTATTAAATATGAGTAATTTTATTCATTTCAACTTTTTTTAATTCTCATCTTATAAAAAATGTTATATATTAAAAATGTTTGTCACATATTTTTGTATTCAGCTTGATGCACATACAATTAGAATCAATATACAACTTTGATCGATTATTTATTATTTATATTTGTAGGTTACAACGTTTGTGCTTAATATTCTTCTATTCACTACACTGCACTTAGAAAACAAGTTGAGAGAATAAACAAGATGACAGCGAACATTGATCCTGTGGTTGTCAACGTCAATCACCTTAGTCAAAAGCAAGCTAAATTCCTTATGCAAAGGTATATTTGCTATATATTTGTAAGTTACTATTTACTATTACTATTTTGGATCGTATAATACTTATAACTAATTCTTGTTGTAATAACATCTCAATATGAAATACCCCTGAAATTATATACCATGCGGTTGTCACTACTAAATTTTAGAGTACTATTATGGCAAAAACATTGATCATGTGGGTCACTCATAATATACTGTGGTACTCTTGCTATTTGGAATTTTGAACTTAGTGGTACAAAGGAAAATACTCTCTTCTCCACTAGCTACTATTGCTATTTACATGTTAAAAGAGTGGTATCACAAAAATTATAGATTTTGTATTCTTTAGAGTCTCACTTCTCTTTCCATTCGTTCCCTTCCCTAATTTTTACTTTTGAATCTATTCAAATACAAACATAACCATGTTTTTTTTGAATTTGTTTTTGTCCTCCAAGGTAATTTTCCATCTTTAGGTATAAATATTATTCCTTTGGGGTATGGTCATGTGCCAAAGTCAATGACACCTAAGACTGAACCCAATTACACAATCTTATAAATATTTAATTAAATTATATGCAGCAAACAATTGTATTTTCTTTTGAAGCAACAAGCAATTGTATTGGATAGCAGAGATCAATATATATATAAACACTATTTTATGTTGTTGGGTTCTGTCTATAATTGAGAAATTGGACTACATGAATGTATTCTGTCCTACCATTTTTAATCTAAAGTATGCAACATGAGCCGTTTTCGCAAAGAAATATACGATAATCATTTTAAATTGCAACACACATATTTCTTGATAGATTTTTGGAGGATTCTTTTCTGATAGATTGTAAGCCATATATACAATGTAGTATAACCCTTTGAGGTATTGTATTGTGACTGATGAATTTTTTTTAATGAGGAAAGTTATATTATAGCGGGTATACAGGGTAGTTGTAACATCCCTAATTTCGTTAATTTCAAATTAAGAAATTAACGAGTGATTTATTACTCGAATAGGTAATAAATCAAGTCACGGATATGAGGTTGTGACGAAAGCAATTTATAATTGCCGGAGAAAATAATTTAAATGCATAAACTGAGTGGAAATTAGTACTCTAAGGGTATTTTAGGATTTATACGACTTCCGTTAAATGATCTCCGAGACACAAAAAGTATCCAAAATACTCTCTCATTCCACACTTGTGATAAAATAAGAAAGAATTAAGAAAGAGAAGAAAACGTGGCAGAGAGAGAGAGAAGGAAGGAATTAAGAAATGGATATAATAATAAAAAGAAGAAAGGAATAGAAAGGGGAACAGAGAGCACAGCGTGAGAGAAAGGAAGGAATTGGAAAAAAAAAAAAAAATGAAGCAGAGGAGAAACCGAGAGAGAGAGTGGCGATGGAGGAAGGAAATAGAAATGGAAGATCTCCCTCCACGTAGCACCGGGTAAGGGGCTTTTGGTCTTGTTTTCTTCCATTTTTCGTACTCTATCTATTGGTACCACTTTCACACCCTAATTTATTCTCTAACTCAAGTTGCCATTAATGGGTTTTGAAGCTCAAAATTGGGGATTTATGGATTTAAGCGAAATTGAAGCTTGGAATTGATGATTGGAAGCTCAACAACTGACGTGGAGTGTTCGGTTCCGGGTTTGGAGCGGATCCGAAGCGTGTTCGTGTGTTATGTGTCGATCGAGCTTCGGAGAGTTTCGGTTGTTCGTGATTTTCATCACGATAGGTGAGTTTTACTCACGTTTAGGGAATTTCCAATTTTGTATTTGTGTTATGTTAGAGTAATTTCAAAATTCGGAGTTTCGAGAATTTTAGAGTCAAAAACGGTATTTTACGAGATTATGTGTTTTTGAAACATAGAACGAAACAATATGATTTTGATTGATGAATTGTATTGCCTGGACTGGAATATTTGTGTGTATGGCTGTACGTGGTTGTTTAGGATTGAAATACAGTTCGGGATCGATCGGAGAACGAAACGGAACGGAATTGGGCATTAAGTCGAGAAGTTCCTATGTTCCCAATATCCAATGTTTCGTTTCGACGCTCCGTTCGGCTTCAAACTTCTTTTAAATCCTTTTCCTAACCACCTAGAGCATTTATGTGGAATAAAATTGTTTGATGTGAATCAGTTGAATTTTCAAATCTATTGGAAAACCGTAAATATTTGTATATGTGCGAAATAAATGATTTTTGAACAAAATGATGTCTGGACTGGTTTTACAGGTGGTTATTATTTTTGGAATGTCCGTATTACAGAGGAAACTCTGCCGAATTTTCGTTAGAAATATTGATACAAATTCAAAGTGGTTTTGAAGTAAACGATTAATGCTTTGATTATTTTGAAAAACCGAAATATTTAGAGTACGAGTGGGAACCAATGCTTTCCGTACAAAATTGTGTCTGGACTGTATATACATTGTATGATTTCACAGACAGGGATATTTATATAAATGGAAATATCATTTGACAGATATGATTGGGTGACGACTCAATCTAAAAGGTAGTATACTAGGGGAGGGGAAGTCATGAGCCCCAGAACCTAGGCCTCAGACTGTTTGAAGCTAGCTTAGGCTAGTGGAGAGGTTCACCGGTAAGGCCTCAGACTGTTTGAAGCTAGCGTAAGCTAGTGGAGGGGTTCACCGGTGATGTACTAAATCATGAAATGTTTTATAAATGGGCGTACTTAGGTTGGGAGGAAACTCTCAACGCTATTGACCAATTCGGTGAGGGATTGGGTGCGTCGCAAATAATCCTTTTAAAAGAATAAATGTGTTATAAATGGTCCGAGTGATAGGTAAGGGGTCGCGGTAAAGCTCACTGAGGCAAGTTGTCTCACCCTACAAATGTTGTTGTTTTTACAGAGAAACAGGGAAAGAAGTTCCTTTACGGCCCGAGTAGATGGCGTGCACGAGGAGAAATTGAAGACGTAGTTCTTCTAGCTCTATTTATGGTTTTTCCATTGTATCTTTGTATCTGATTGTAACTTAAATTTGTTTTAAGTTATGTATCGTTTCCGCTATTCTTGTAAGATGTAAATCTGAATAGGAAATATTATCTCTGATGTATGCTAAGTTGTACACTTTAGTATTTCTAATAGATAGAAATATGAGGGTGTTACATTTGGTATCAGAGCGGTTCGACCTAGTCGGACGTAGAGACCTTATGGTCAAAAGGTTAGATTGTGTCAGCTAGGGACTTAGACAATTAAATGTCAGAACCTTTCAGTATATTATGTGAAGTATTGAGTCAGGATCCACTCAATGTTTCATGTGAGTTACTGAGAATTATGACAGTTAGTTGCCTCAGCCCCGAAAATGTCCAAACCCTACACCATAGGAATTCTGGCCTTCTCAGTTTATCAGAGCACGCAGCGAAAGCAAAGGGCTATAGTTGGTGTTCTGCAGCAAGTAAAGGGCAGCCAAGTTGGTTCGAGGAAACGGTGGGCGAATGTTCAATCAGTGAACCAGGTGCAAATGTGAAATTGCAGTGGAAGTTATCGTAGGTCCTGCAGGGAACTACAATTAAGAAAAAGCCTTCAAAGCGTAATAATGATGATCGTAAGACCTGTTAAGATTAATTGATGCACCCGAGGTCCTGACCGTTGATTAGTCAGTCTAGCAGTTATGGAAATATTATTCTATATATAACCCTACTTTATGGATAGAGTAAACCCCAGCTTAGATTGCAGTTAGAGGTTTTCTCTGGATAGCTGCGAGTCTTGATCATGTTCCATTTCCTCTGGGCCACATAGTGAAATACTATGAAACCGATCTAGTAAGTCGTAGTGCAATCTCAGAATTGGCTACAGAACGCAATGCGGATCGAATTAGTTTTGATTACGGTTTCTGAACCAAGTCCTAATCAAGATAAGATCAATGGGTGATTTTGAGGGTGACATGTACCGGGTTTCAAATAATTCCCCGTTACGGTACTATTTCGGAAAGAGTGATTATTGGATTGAAAGACCTGCACCTATAGGGAATGTTAATGTTAAACTTTCAGATGAGGAACTTGAGGAATATCTTTTCAATCTATTTTTAGAAACTCGTGTCCAATCAAGTTATGCAATGGACTGTTACTTGATTTTGAGAAATGACCGCAGTAAGGAAAATGAGATGTCACATGTGAGGGAAATATACTCAAGCTGGTTGATATATATATATATATATATATATATATATATATATATATATATATATTATGAGAAAGCTAGTCTCGGTATGTGAGAAATTTCGATAGTTCTCCGACTTGTTTTATTTATAACTTCTAATCCGGAACTCCGATTCTTATGTTCCGGGATGCGTTGGAAAGCTAACGAAAATGTCTACACATCCGAGTAGGATTTGAACTAATTGTTCAATGGTATTCTGAAATGTACTTTTGCCTTACCCTAAGCTGTTAAATCTTGAAGCGGTTGTAGAACATAAACCCATTAGAGGCTTGGGAATTGGAAAGAGAATTTCCAGCCGTTAAGACGAGATTCATAGACACCGGTTTGGAATGATAATCATGGTAGTTTCCAAGAGATTTATTTCTCAAAAATGGTCAGTCATATCTATAACCCTCAGCAGTTAGCGGAGTTTTCAAGCCAACAACAATGAGGCAATTCATTAGTATACTACAGAAGTAGAACTTTCAATTACCTAAAGTATTGAGAGTGTTGTTGTTCTATCGGAAGACCAAATCAACTAAGTGTTAAGCACCTGACTTCTAGTTAGGCAAGACACAATCCCTACCAAATGGATACGCTAAGGAGGTTATGGTTCTGTTTAGATATTGTGAAGTTGTGAGAGAGGTAGGACCAAAGGAATAAGTAAGATAGTGGGAATTGTTCTCTGAATCAACGCTGGAGGCATTATCTTGTGCCCGTTTGATTCCGTGAAAGAATACTTTTATTTGGTTCAATTCAAAAAGGAATCAGTCAAGAAATGTTGCTTTGCATGGAAGGTAGCTGGTTCAGCTCTCACTCGTCTATATTCAATGAAATAAAGTCAAATGACTTTGATCTGTAATCCATTTGTAATGCATGAAATTTTTGGTTCACAAGTTACATTAGCAACTACCGTGATTAGTTACTACCATTGCAGATTACTGAGTTAGTAACTTTTGCATAATATTATTAATAGTCCCTAATCTAAAGAATATTTTGATATTTGAGATGGGTACAACCTTGTATCACTATTATTGATGGATTCCAAGTGAATGAATAATAGATTCCAGTTCAAGGGGATGGTTGGTTGGAATAGTCATCTGATTTCCAGGTTCTGAAAGGCCGTCCATGTGTGTGAAAATATCCGGATTTCGGAACTAAGTTTCGAAGATCGAGTTTCGAGGTGAAAATACGTCTTATTAGTATGTCGGGTTAGCAAAGAAACAAACTCCTATGGGTAAGTGGGGAGATCATTTCATATTCAAATGTTTCCAAAGAAAATTTTTACAAAACCGTTACCCATTTGTGAGATAGTCATGAACTCATTAGTGACAGAGTTTAACCCGAAGTTCTAATAGTACAGTATTCCCATGAAATCGGAACGTGATATTACCTAGTTTTCCCACAAGTTGGGGTGCTCCTGTGTTACTTGTTGGAAAGAAAAGATGGGAGCAAGAGATCGGGTATAAATTACCTCCAGTTGGATAAAGTTATGGTTAAGAATAAGTATCTATGTCGAGAATCTATGCTTAGGTTGTTTAGCTTCAAGGTGAAGCAGTGTTTTCAAAGATTGGTCTAAGGTCGGGTTATCTTTAATTAAAAGTTAGGACTTAGGTATTCCGAAGATAGTTATCCATACTAGATACAGACATTACGAGTGAGTGATGCTCTTTGGTCTAACTAATGTTCCTACGGTATTCATGGATTACATGAACCGAGTTTTTCACCCGTACTTCGACTAGTTGTTGAAATTCTCATTGATAACATCTTGGTATACATTAAGACTATGGTGGATCGTGACTCACGTCTCCGCATTGTCTGAATATACTTCGAGTAAAGAAGTTGTACACTAAACCTCTGAAGTGCGATTTCGGGAGGTTTGAAGTAAAATGTCAAGGATATGTGGTATCCATCATTATGGCGATAGATTCTAGTAAGGATGAAGTCGTGATGAATTGGGAGTTACCGTTATCGGTCACGGAAGTAAGGAGTTATTGGAACTAATTGGTTGTATGGTAGGTTTATCGGAAGAATTCTCACAATAGTTCTTCCACTCATTCGGTTAACTTGTAAAGGTCGGCCGTTTGGATGGGATTTCGATTGTGAGGAATATTTCGAGAATTGTAAGAGGATTGACTTCTATTTCAATCTTCATTCTTACGAATCCGTCCCCGGGATTTCAAATGCACAAATGGCGCTTGGGAAGAGTTTAGGCGGTGTTTGATCTTTGAATTAACAAGAAGTCTTGGTTTAAGTATTCATGCAAGAGAAGCCTCATGAAAAGGATTTTCCGACTCATGATTTGAAATGGAAAACTAATGGTTATGTAGGGAGAATTGAAGGTAACTCGAGTCGACAAAAAGGGTTATGTTGATGTAAGGAGTAGACTACGAGAGTTGGATCCGATGATCTGTATTGTAAAAGTTACATCAACCATTGTTACCTGGTAGAGTATTGCCGCGTGAAGAACTCAGTTCTCGAGTGTATGGTGCTAGTGGAGTATTGTATAGTTTTATCTTGGGAATTGTTCAATTTAAATGAAGTGTTTCTTGTATCCTAATTGAGGAAAGACCTTCTAATCCCAGTCAACTGTGGAGTTAGAAACGATCGATCTTTGACTAATTCGTCATTTCAGCCAAATCCAAGTCATATCTAAGGTCATGAAGAGAAAATGCTTCGGACGAGAACAATTACAATTGCTTAAGGAGTTTGTAATCGTTTTTCGGTTCGAGAAGCTATTTGGGAATTAGAGGGACGATATGTGGATTAGATATCCGTATATATACTCTTGAGGTATGTTTGTCAAATTTTGAGGACAAAATTTTTCAAGTTGGGGTGACTGTAACATCCCTAATTTCGTTAATTTCAAATTAAGAAATTAACGAGTGATTTATTACTCGAATAGGTAATAAATCAAGTCACGGATATGAGGTTGTGACGAAAGCAATTTATAATTGCCGGAGAAAATAATTTAAATGCATAAACTGAGTGGAAATTAGTACTCTAAGGGTATTTTAGGATTTATACGACTTAGTTAAATGATCTCCGAGACACAAAAGTATCCAAAATACTCTCTCATTCCACACTTGTGATAAAATAAGAAAGAATTAAGAAAGAGAAGAAAACGTGGCGAGAGAGAGAGAGAGAAGGAAGGAATTAAGAAATGGATATAATAATAAAAAGAAGAAAGGAATAGAAAGGGGAACAGAGAGCACGCGTGAGAGAAAGGAAGGAATTGGAAAAAAAAAATGAAACAGAGGAGAAACCGAGAGAGAGTGGCGATGGAGGAAGGAAATAGAAATGGAAGATCTCCTCCACGTAGCACCGGGTAAGGGGTTTTTGGTCTTGTTTTCTTCCATTTTTCGTACTTATCTATTGGTACCACTTTCACACCCTAATTTATTCTCTAACTCAAGTTGCCATTAATGGGTTTTGAAGCTCAAAATTGGGGATTTATGGATTTAAGCGAAATTGAAGCTTGGAATTGATGATTGGAAGCTCAACAACCGACGTGGAGTGTTCGGTTCGGGTTTGGAGCGGATCCGGCGTGTTCGTGTGTTATGTGTCGATCGAGCTTCTGAGAGAGTTTTGGTTGTTCGTGATTTTCATCACGATAGGTGAGTTTTACTCACGTTTAGGGAATTTCCAATTTTGTATTTGTGTTATGTTAGAGTAATTTCAAAATTCGGAGTTTCGAGAATTTTAGAGTCAAAACGGTATTTTACGAGATTATGTGTTTTTGAAACATAGAACGAAACAATATGATTTTGATTGATGAATTGTATTGCACGGATGGAATATTTGTGTGTATGGTTGTGCGTGGTTGTTTAGGATTGAAATACGATTCGGGATCGATCGGAGAACGAAACGGAACGGAATTGGGCATTAAGTCGAGAAGTTCATATGTTCCCAATATCCAATGTTTCATTTCGACGCTCGTTCGCTTCAAACTTCTTTTAAATCCTTTTCCTAACCACCTAGAGCATTTATGTGGAATAAAATTGTTTGATGTGAATCGGTTGAATTTTCAAATCTATTGGAAAACCGTAAATATTTGTATATGTGCGAAATAAATGATTTTTGAACAAAATGATGTCCGACTGGTTTTACAGTGGTTATTATTTTTGGAATGTCCAGATTACGAGGAAACTCTGCGAATTTTCGTTAGAAATATTGATACAAATTCAAAGTGGTTTTGAAGTAAACGATTAATGCTTTGATTATTTTGAAAAACCGAAATATTTAGAGTAATGCAGTGGGAACCAATGCTTTCCGTACATAAAAATTGTGTCCGGATCAGTATATACATTGTATGATTTCACAGACAGGATATTTATATAAATGGAAATATCATTTGACAGATATGATTGGGTGACGACTCAATCTAAAAGGTAGTATACTAGGGGAGGGGAAGTCATGAGCCCCAGAACCTAGGCCTCAGACTGTTTGAAGCTAGCTTAGGCTAGTGGAGAGGTTCACCGGTAAGGCCTCAGACTGTTTGAAGCTAGCGTAAGCTAGTGGAGGGGTTCACCGGTGATGTACTAAATCATGAAATGTTTTATAAATGGGTGTACTTAGGTTGGGAGGAAACTCTCAACGCTATTGACCAATTCGGTGAGGATTGGAGCGCGTCGCAAATAATCCTTTTAAAAGAATAAATGTGTTATAAATGGTCCGAGTGATAGGTAAGGGGTCGCGGTAAAGCTCACTGAGGCAAGTTGTCTCACCCTACAAATGTTGTTGTTTTTACAGAGAAACAGGGAAAGGAGTTCCTTTACGGCCCGAGTAGATGGCGTGCACGAGGAGAAATTGAAGACGTAGTTCTTCTAGCTCTATTTATGGTTTTTCCATTGTATCTTTGTATCTGATTGTAACTTAAATTTGTTTTAAGTTATGTATCGTTTCCGCTATTCTTGTAAGATGTAAATCTGAATAGGAAATATTATCTCTGATGTATGCTAAGTTGTACACTTTAGTATTTCTAATAGATAGAAATATGAGGGTGTTACAGTAGTCAAACCCATTTATTAGATATCATGCTAAATTAGAGTTTATTATAGCGGGGATAGAAATACATTAGAGTTTCGCGCTGCTATTTCAAAGTAGTGTGAGGAAGTATTTAAAATCTTTTGATTGTTTGTTTTTCATAAAACAAAATAAAGGAGGGTACAAAATCCCTTAATGAGAAACTAACACCGTTAAATTCAACGACATAATCTACCATCAGAGAGAGGGGTTGTCCTGATCATCCCAAGGGTCAGGGGAAATGATATCAAATCTATCATATTAATTTTTCTTAAATTAATTATTAAAATTCATTTTTAAACAAAATAAATATGGACACAAATATTTTAGCAAATTCTTAAAAAATAGATTTGTCATTCTTGATATGTTATATGAAAATATATTTTTAAAAGTGATGCCCAAATGTCTATTTAAGAATATGGAATCAAAAATAAGATTAAAAATAATTTATTAGGCATTTTTAAGGTATGACAAAAAAAGTGACTTGTGATTTTATATGTACTATGCCTATTTTTATCAATCATTAGTACTGTCACAGGTCATGCGGGCTGACTAATGATGCATCGGTCCGGCCATTAACCCAGTGACCAGTGATCTGATCTGATCTGATCGGGCCGATCACCGGGTCGGTTTTAATAACATTGATAAAAAAATAGAATTGTATTTTTTTTTGTTCCAAATTAGCTTATGGATTTCAAATATTTATTGTCATATCAGTTACTTAGCCAATATTTTTGCAAGCACATGATCGTGTTGGATTTCAACATATTTGTATCATATGTTTGCATAGTGTATCCAAGCTATATGTATTAACATCGGAGTCATGAATAGATAATACCTATTAACAGATCTCTCCTTGAAGGGTCTGTATACAACATCTCTAAATTTGCAATAGCTCTTAATCTTTGGGAAGTACTGCAGTGCGCTTGAGAGGCACGAGTCTGAGTGATTTGAAGTTGCAAGCTATCGTTTTGTGTGTGTGTGTGTGTGTGTGTGTGTGTGTGTGTGTGTGTGTGTGTGTGTGTGTGTGTGTGTGTGTGTGTGTGTGTGTGTGTGTGTGTGTGTGTGTGTGTGTGTGTGTGTGTGTGTGTGTGTGTGTGTGTGTGTGTGTGTGTGTGTGTGTGTGTGTGTGTGTGTGTGTGTGTGTGTGTGTGTGTGTGTGTGTGTGTGTGTGTGTGTGTGTGTGTGTGTGTGTGTGTGTGTGTGTGTGTGTGTGTGTGTGTGTGTGTGTGTGTGTGTGTGTGTGCACGGGAAACATTTCGGGTACATTGGTTATTAAAAAATATATTAAATTATTAAATGTCCCACCCACACAAATATGTAGCATTGTTTAATTGATTTATGTTATTCACATAGATTAAAGCATTTTTTATAATGGATATACTACATATTGAGAGTTCATTAAAATCTCATTTAATATTATCCCTCAATTAACATTTTACTATTTTCTTTGGCAAATTTTGGGTATAAATCTCTTTATGTAGAAATAAATTAAATTTATTTGTCATATCTTTGCTATCCAATTAGGTATGGCAATGGGACTGGGTGGGGCGGGGCAGGGGTGGAAAGTACTCCCCGTCTCCGCCTCCGAAGTTGTCCCCCCTCCCAACAAATTCCCAAGGCCCCTACGGGACCCCAGAAAATTATTATAAGTTAGAAAAACATATAAATTAAAATATAATAAAATTGAAAAAATATATATAAAAGTAAGACTAAAAGAGAAAACTTTAACATTTTAATATAAATAAAAATTAGTCATACTTTTATATTTTAATATTTTTAAAGTATAAAAGTTAGAACAATTTAATATTTTAAATTTTAAATTAAAAACACAGATAAAAGGCTAAAAAAATTATTACTTATAATATATATATATATATATATATATATATATATATATATATATATATATATATATATATAATAAAAATATTTATGTAATATATTCGAGGCGGGATCCCTTGGGATTGCAAAAAAAGGCACTCGTGGGAACCCGCAGGCATTATCTGCGTCGGGTATGGGGCGGGTAGCATAACAGGTACCTGCAGGTTTACTATACGGATAATTAGACTACCTGTCAATAAATTGGGTGGGTCCAGATATTAAGAACCTGTGCCCGCGGGTACCCATACCCGAAATAAATATACTTATTTGAAAAAAATTCTATTATTATTTATTTATTTTAGTGTTATTTATCTTCTTTTATTAACTAAAATAAGCTAAAAAATAAATGATAAAATAAATATATGATGAAATGCCTAATTTTTTATATGAATGGAGAGAAAAGATGGTGTGCAAAAGGTTAATTTGTTTGGTATATTTCAAATTTTATTTTCAAATAAATTTTATTTTCTTTATTAATATTCAAATAAATATATATCAATTAATATAAATTTTAATTAATTAGTAACTGAACTCAAGATAGATCATGCGAATACACAAAAAAAAAAACTAAAGCCGATACACAATAGATGTAAATTGTAATAAAGAATTGGTATTATGCAAAATATTCTATGTTTTCTGTTAAAAGAATTAATATTGTGCAGTACCATAGCCCAAGACTATAAAATATTCAATAGTTTCCAATTAGAAGTACACATTAATTTTCTTTTATGAACTTGGAAGGATCGAGACAAATGCTAGAACATGGATGTGTAAGAACTTGCATCCTTCTATTGGAATCCATAATTGATTGAATATTTAGATCTTCAAATATAACCTAGTGAAACGAATTGCAATGAAGAAAATGTCATTATTCTCTATGTTCAACAACTATATTATAAACGTCAATATTGTTTTACTGATACAATATTAGTGGTAAACGTGATTATATTATTTGGTTTGATTTTTAGTCACTTAATAATTAATTAAACAATAATTTTTAATATACCCTTAAAAATTAAAATAATTTAAATAGTAAAACATACTAAATTGAAATTGAATACATGACATGTGATATAATTAAATATTCATATCTAAGTTAATTGAAAAACATATAATTAAATATTCATATGTAAATGAATTATTGTCAACTATCAAACCTATTAGCATATTGCACCATTTAGAGAAATTGATGAATAATAACGCCAGTTTATTATAACATTTAATTGGTATGATGTGATGTTCAATACAAAAACTATAACTGATGAAAACGCTATGTCTTTTATTATTTTAAATTACGTTACAAATTTAATTGGTATGATGATGGTTAAATTTTCAAATCATAACTGATAAATAAAATATTGTAACTGTCATAATTATTAGATATATTAAAGACCATATATTGTAACTGTCATAGTTATATAAAAATAAATTATATTTATTGAAGCAAGGACGTTTTGAAAGTATAATTATTTTTAATTATGGTGATAGGACGTTTTGAAACTATAATTATTTTTAATTTATAAAAATAATTTGGATATTAAAAGATTTTATTCATCATTTAACTATTACTTCTACCAAAAATCAAACATTAATTTAAATATTTCTAACTTATAATTCTAATATAAAATTAATTTGATTGTTTGCAATAAAAAATGTTAAGATTTGATTTAGTTTTGGAGACTAAATTGGAGTGTCTCAATTTCCAGGTAAGGCCAAATTACCTATAATTTTTAAGTTGATTACATATGAAAGAAAACATGCTACTAAATCTACTAAAAAAATATTTAAACTTTTATTTTTAAAATCAAATTACCTATAATTTCTAAGTTGATTACATATGAAACTTGTTAAACTAATTCCACAAAACGTTATCCATATTTAAATGAAAACACCATTTATCTCAAGTAATAAAATGCACAAATTAATTGAGACAAATAATCTTTGGCTATTTCATGAAGATGTGTAAGCTATATATATCGAATGTCATTATATTTATGTATACTTTGTAATTGTTGATAACAAAAATGGGATTTGTATAGTGTGATATAAAATTACAATTATGTTTTTAACTTTACTTATACAAAGTATACATGTACTTACCATAATCGACCAAATTTACTGATGCACTCTATATGAATCTTCAAAACACTTATAAGAAACTTGTAAATCAACAATGTGGCTCATTCACATGTAATAGAATTCAACTCAATTCTTTCAACATGAATTTTCCAAATGAGGATTACACAATCCAACACCCAACGTTCACATACAATAGAATTCAACTCTTTCAACATGAAATTTCCAAATGGGGATTTACATTACAATTGAGATGGTGATTTAGCTAACATGAGGGACAAAAAGTTTGAACAAAATAGACATATTATGGAAAACCTAATTGACAACATGTCATATAACTATCTAATAGCAATAAGATGAAATTATAGAAAATTCATATATCTCCTAATAGCAATGGTATTCACCTCCTTCACCATGAAATATCCAAATGATTAAGAAGATCTCTCCAAGAAAAGTGAAAAAAACATGAAACACAAAACAATGTTTATTGAAGATGAGGTGATGATGGTGTGGAGAGTGAATCAAACCATCACCCAACCTTGGCTATTTATAGCCATATTTCCTTGGAGAGTTTTAATTTAAAAGAAAACGTTTTTTTTTCCTTTAATTCTCATAAACAATTTGGAACGTTACAAATTTAAAATCATTATTGAGTGAAATATATTTAAAAATAATAGAAATATGTTAAAAAATTATTTTATAATTTATTTGAAGCTAGCATTAATTGCCTAAATACTATTAGAGTGCCATGTGTTAAAAAAATTAATGAGGTTATTCTCAATTGTTAGATATATAGATATATATATATATTTTGTGTGATCATTACTGAATTACAGTATTATTAATTTCTATCTTTTGTATCCCTTTATGCACACTGTTGCTTAAAATCATTTCCTTGCTGAAAAATAATTGTTTACGGTTTCGTGGCCGCCCGTGCGCAGACACAGGTTTGTGTCCTAGTTTTCCTAATGACTAAACATGATCTTTTACCTAATACTAGTATAATTTACCCGTGCCAGCACGGGTCGAAACTCATTTGTTTAGACACCGTAAGGTAATTACTTCAACTATTTTAAATATTTATATAATATTAGGAAATTAAATTTAGATTTATGTATGTATGTATATATATAATATAATTATATATATAATTTCAAATGGGATGTGGGGTTTTGTCCAGGAAAGGATTTTGTTTTCTGTCATATAATGTTTTGTAATAATTAAATGCAGGAAAATTAATATAAAAGTATTCAAACAAAGTACTAAAACGAAAATTGAAACCGATGAAAATATGATTATCATCTAATGTATTCTGAATGAGTATATAGAAAAGCACATTATTTTTTGGCACCTTTAAAAATGCAGTTGTATGTTTTCGTGTGATATATGACACGTCGATTTCTTTGTACACCGTCTTTTATCCATTCATTATGATATATAATATATATGTTTATACATTTATTTATTTTTATATATATATATATATAGTGAGTATTTTTTTATAATCTCGTCCTAAAGAATTTTTTATATGGGTTCTTTTTTTAT
The DNA here is from genome assembly GCA_020916435.1 of Oxytropis ochrocephala. Classification (NCBI taxonomy): domain Eukaryota; kingdom Viridiplantae; phylum Streptophyta; class Magnoliopsida; order Fabales; family Fabaceae; genus Oxytropis; species Oxytropis ochrocephala. Next base: position 111,800,177 of record CM037089.1, read on the forward strand.
AGTGAGTATTTTTATCTATAAATTACCATCCTACTTTCTACTTTTTTTTTGATAAGATACTTGGTTAAATTTTGATAAGATTGAGTTGTAATAAGTAAAAATAAAATTAACAATTTAACACCAGATTAATTCCGACAAAAGTTAAATTATAAATATGTCTATTACAAATTAAAAGACCAAAAGTAGAAAGTTAGTAAAATGGTAATTACTGTCTTACTAAAAGGGTAAGTGAAATGACTGCTTACTCAAAGGGTAATAAATAGCAAATATAAGTGTCAAAAAGAAGGGACGGTCACACATTTGTTCCACTCAATCTCCCATACTTTAGTTTAGAAGAAGTGCTATAACAAAAGAAGGAAACATGATATTGTCAGATCATTTCTTATTGTATAACTTGCATTGTCGTTCAATTGCCTCCTATGTTTGAGGCAGTGTTTTGTAAAAATCATAAATCAAGAGATAAATATATTCATGTTGTATTATACTTATCTCTTGATGTTCCATTGGTTTTATTTATTTTTTGATATACCATTATGCTTCAAGCGGATGCATGGTGTGATTTGAAGCATAAAATCTGCAAAAAAAAAAAAGTTTAGAAAAAACCATAACAGGTTGAAGAGAGAATTTAAAAGATTCGTAAAATCAAAATGCATGGAAGATTAGTAAGCACGTATTACATATTTTATCTGGAAGCTGATTTTCTTCAATAAAAAATGAGGCTATCTAGTAATATTCTTTCATAGAGAAATTTTAGATCCATTATGAATAATTAAAAAAATGTATCATTTGAAATAAAAAACAAAAATAAAATAAAATTATAATTTATCGGAATTCAGACACTAAATTTGGGTGATATATAATATGGACCCGGTCCAATGGTGGACCCTCCTATTTTTAGTAAATTTTATCATCAATATTGTTTGTGTTTCTCATTTTTTATTATTGAAAAATTCATTTTTTACTAAAAATGATAAAGGTCTACCTCTAGACCTTTTTTGAGAGGTCCATATTAGATGCACCCCTAAATTTGTCATGAAAAAATGAATCCCAGGCATTAGAAAATGAATCCCACATTAGAAGATCTATTAAGAAAAGGAAAATAAAATTACATCATGGTGTCAATTTTGTTTCTCTTTTATCCATCAAATCCAAAATATTATAAACATTTTGAGTAAAATCAAACAGTAAAGCAACAATGGTTAGTCTATAAGATTAAATAATAAGGAAATACTCGATCACCCGAAGATTGTCATCCCGATTACCGCCCGAGTGGTGTGTTCTTTTATTTTGTTTTTAAAATCTACAATTTTTTTTTGTCTTTCACACACTGATGATATAAAAAATGTGTCCTATTCATGAATATTATAAATTTTACGTGTCTTTTATTTTTAGGTGTTATTAGGTGAGAAACCGATAACTGATCAAAAAACATGAAGCCACCAATAATACTGTTTTGGAAGATTCGGGAGAGCTTTTATCGAGACTTATAGCAGTACTCCAAATAATAACTCAAGTAATCACCATCTAGGTCTGCTGAATAGCTTGTATATGATTTAATTATTTTAGGGGAGTTAACTAAAAAGAAACTCATTTGATTATGCTGCGTGAGGCCCATGTGGTTAATTTCTGTATTTAAATGCTTTAATTCAATGTTTTTCTAATAACCGTTTGTATTTAAATGCTTTAATTAACTAACGTTATGAAAAAAGGTTTATGCTTTTATTGTATAGTCTTATGACTCTGTGTGTGGCCCAGTTTTTCTAATAACCGTTTGTATTTAAATCCTTTAATTTCTGAATTGAATGCAAATTCAAATTCGAAATTTGTATGCATTTATATACAGATTTGAGTGAATTTCCACAGCCCGACACATTATATCCGATGGGTAATATTGATAACGTGATATGATCTATGCCGTTGGATCTGTGTAAAACGAAACCAATAAGATCCAACGATAAAACGCTGGCAGTGACACGCGGGCTGAATTGATGAGGTGAATTAAAATTGTGCTGATGTCATTATTGACATTGATGCCTAGGTGGACAATCCATGGTTTATTATAATATAGATATATATATACACACGTTTTGACAAATAATTTAATATACAAATTTGTATAAAATCTTTATAAATATATGTTGATAATACATTTTGCTAAAATTATTATCCAAAATAATAGCTATATTTTAGATAGTGTCCAGAGTATTTAAAATCTCACACAATGCACTTAAAGATACAACTTCTGTTTTTTTAATTCCTAAAAAAATTGTCAATTTTTTAAGTTACAAGTGAATGTCGACCCGTGCTGGCACGGGTGAATCATACTAGTAGAAAAATAAACGTTAGAGGAAAATTATCAAGAGGCAAAGACTTTTGAAATTAAAGAATATCTTAGTATTAATTACTAAATTTTTCAGTGATCATTATACAATATAATTCAATCGTGAGTACATACTAACCACAATTTAGTGTTTGTGTGGTCATCGAATTTTTTCGTTGATGGAAGAATGATTATTAAGGCCATTTAGTAATGATTACTAAGGAATTTCTTAGTATTCTAAGTCAAACTCGGCGTAGGCTTATGATGCTAATGAATCTCTTAGTAATAGTTACTAACCATAATTAAGTTTTTTTTTGTGAGTGAGGGGATAAATGAAAACACTTGTTAGTACATGCTTGTCACAATATAACTTTGGTGTGGTCACCGAAACAATTTTCAAAATCATCACTTTTAGTCGCTCAAGTGTTTTTTGTGTTTAAAAATACTGATGTGGCTTTTTTTTACATGTGTCTAGGGACTAAAATAAAAAATTAGCTATATTCGCAGGTATTAAAATGAAAACTTGTTATATTTGTAGAGACTTAAAAAGAAGCCACAACATATTTTTCAAACACAAAAAACACTTTGAGGATTAAAATGATATTTAAACCTTTAGATTTTAAATTGGGTTAAATATACTTTTAGTCCCTATAAAATTTCACTATTTTGTTTTTGGTCCCTATAAAAAATTTCATCAACTTGTAGTCCCTACAAAATTTCATAATTTTGTTTTTAGTCCCTATAAAATGTAAAATCATGAATACTCATGTATACCTTCAGAATTTTTGATTGATATTTTGCATACACGTTAAAGATATTAAAAACATCTCCCTCACAAAGAACAAACTCAAAATTAGATTTCTAGGTTAGTATTTCCTTTAATTTTGTTTCTTGAATTTTTTGCACTTAAAAAATTAATATTTAATTCATCCATTGTTAGAAAATTTGAAGTGTTTGTGGGATAGATATTTATAATGTCCTTAACATGTATGCATATCACCACTCAAAATTCAAGGGGTATACATAAGTTGGCATTTTATAGAGACTAAAATCGAAATTTTAAAATTTTATAGGGACTAAAAGTTGATGAAACATTTTATAGGGACTAAAAACAAAATAGTGAAATTTTATAGGGACTAAAAACATATTTAACCCTTTTAAATTTAGTTAAAATAAAGTTCAACGAATTACTTCATTCATTTTCAAACGGTTTTAACTCTGGTTTTTGAAATAGAAAAGATTTTTTTGTTATATTCTTTTAGAACAATAATGTTTGATCTTCATCTTTTGGATTTCTTGCCTCTTCTTTTCACCGTGACCCCCACTTTTTCAATATGACACTGATGACAATGAAGAATGTCAAGCGCCAAATACTAATGTTGGAGGGCGCCTAGCAACATTAGTGGAACTAACAACGATGGTGAAGAATGACTCCATGGCATTAGAGCGTGGCAATGCCGAAGGGTGTCCTAATAGCGATTAAAGGGGTGGAAGCTGCTAAAGTACTAATGAGTTTATGCCAATTAAGATTTTAATTAAGGTTGTTGAATATTACTTCAATCCAAAACAGAATCTTATCCCAATGTTTATTATTTAACAATTTTTCCGCTAAAAGATTTTAGTTAAGAACTGTAACTACAGTTACTTAAATGGCTTCCGAAAACTTATTGTATATTTGAATAGACTTTTAAAAATTATTCTCTACCTTTAAAAATTTCAAAAAAAAACACATTTTTTCTTGATTAGTGTTTTGAAAACCGAAATGTAATTTTAAAAATGTTGAAAAAGTGAGGAGTGTTTTATCTTTATATATACATCTTGATGACTTGATGTAGTCTCCATGTGGGACCTACATCAAGAATTCCCTCCAAAATTCCCCCCCTCCCCTCCTTTTGGCGCCAAACCCCTTCCCCACCCCCCACCCCCCCTCCCTTTTTTCCTTCTCCAAACTTTCTCTCCCCCTTTTTTTCCCTTCATATTTTTATTTCCCTTTTCTCTCTCTCTCTCTCCCTTTTCTTTCATGTTTTATATTTTAGTGGTACTTTACGATTAAATAGAAAATGTAACTCCATAATCAAATTTTTGGAATCGAACATTAATTTCGTAACAAATTATATAAAGTGTAACGCTATACAGTGTACATTTTGGATACTTTAGTGTCTGAAAAAATTTAATTGTTTAAATATGCGAGTAACTGTTTATTGGGTACTTAAATTTAATTTGTGTTAAAGTTAGAGTAACTGTCCTAACTACTTTTACACAAAAAAATTCTGTTACAAAAAACAGTTATGGCAGTTCCTATTGTGATCCTATCTTAGGCGGTTTATTTAGTTAGAAAGTTGTTAGTTATCCCAACGGCTCTCTAACTAACATGTCCGCATTCTATTGTGCCTACTAAGTGTATATATAGTAGTCTTAGCATTCATACAATTGTACAGAAATACACACAATCAATAAAGTTTTACAAGTTTTCATTTTACATTCAGTTTTTCTACTCTACAGCTATTCTATACTCCCTGTTAGACCGTTTGCTCCTTAATCTTCCTACGCTTCTGGGTTTGAGAGTGTCACAGTGAGGAGATTGTACCTCGCAAACAAGAAAAGAAGGAATTAGGGCAATATTCAAGGTGTGAATATAGCAAGAAGGAAAGAACAGAGAATATAGAGCAGGGTTTTACCTTAGTGGAATCTGGGAAGAGGTTTCTGGGTAGACTGTGGCACTGTGTTCATCCCAAGAACTCACTGCAAGGTATATGCAACAAAACCAGATACAAGAACAATTAGGGTATTGCGAAATTACCAAGAGATTTAGGGAAAATTACATAGAAGTGTAGTTTTTACCTGATTGAGGTATTTGGAACCCTAACTGAGTGCTCTTGTACCTGAAATTGCAGAAAGAAAAAAGTTAGGGTTAGGGTTTCAGAATAAAATCCTAATCTAACGAAATAAGAAATTAAACCACAGAAAGGGTGTATAATCGTTCGTATTACCTTCGATTGAAACCTGATTGTGAAAATCAAGTGTAAATCTAAGGTTCAGAAAGAGTTCTACATCGCGAGGTGAGAAGTAAGTATATCGAAGATTCAAATCGTAGTGACTCAGTTGCAAATCACTGGGATTTGCATCATCATCGTCAAAGATCATCACCAGCATTCAAACCGTAGAGAATTGTAGCTTCAATCACCATTGTTGAGTGGTGAGAGCTACAACGATCTAGGGTTTTCAGAGAGAGAAGAAGAAGAAACGAGAGAGAGAGAGAGCTAGGGTTTCAAGAACGAAGAGAAGTGGTTCTTGAAACGCCGGTGAGAAGTGAAGAGAAAGAATATATATATATATATATATATATATATATATATATATTTCGGGTTGGAACAGGATCCGCGTGTGATCCATTTCACACGGGTTCGGGTGCCGCTTTAACCCGGTGGGCATCACTTGGTTTTATTTGTTTGAACCATCAGCAAGAGAACTGGGCTGGATCATTTTGTAAGTAGACTCAAAGTTACTTTGTGCACCACCCATAATCACTCACAGCAACCTCCTGCAAGAAAGAAAAATCAAGCAAAGGGTTAAAATTCAACATGGTATCATTGAGCTAGATTCAATCAGGGCCTGTATTTCTAAACTCTTCTTTTAAATCTCTGCTATTCTTTTAAGTTTCTTTAAGTTTCTTTCTATTTTTTACACATACAGTGACTGTGTGTGTTGTGTTACTAATTGTGTGTGAAGTGTTTCTGTGTTACAGTTTAAAATGCCAAAAGATATTCAGTCACACCCTAGCTTTGGGGCTCAGGTTCCTATTCTCAATGGGAAGAACTGGGATAGATTGTGCCATCAAATGAGGGCAGTATTTGGCTGCCAGGGTGTACTCAAAGTTGTCAAGGATGGTGTGACACCATTGACAGCTACTGCTACAGATGAAGATAAAGCAAAATATGAAGAAGAAACCCAGAAGGATTGGAAAGCATTGCATCTAATCCATATAGGATTAGATGATAGTAATTTTGATAGAGTTAGGGGAGTTGAGAGTGCCAAGAAAGCTTGGGACACTCTTGACTCCTACTACAATGGGGCAATTGAAGCAAAAAAGGAAAAATTGCAAGCCCTTAGAGCCCAATATGAAGCTCTTAAGATGAATAGTGATGAGGATGTCATCACATATTGTGGCCGTGTGAAAAAAATTACAAATGCTATGAATCTTAATGGTTATACTCTTACAGATGAGGAAATCTGTAGGAAAATTCTTAGATCTCTAACTAAAAAGTTCTATGTTTGTGTCAACAGCCTTGAAGATACAATCAAGATAGAGGATCTAAAGATGGAACAGCTTCAGAGTAGATTGGAGGCTAAGGAGATTAGGTTAAACCTAATGAATGATGACAGTGATGATGAAACAACTTTCTTCATCAAAGGGAAGTCTAAGAAAGGTGGAGGTAAGGGCAATCCCAACAAGAAAAACCAGCAAGGCAAAGGTAAGAGGTCTAAACCTAAGTCTGGGAACTTTGTGGGTAAAGCTGAGAACTCTAAGTCTAATGACAACCCTAAAAAGAAGGACAAGTTAAATGTGCAGTGCTATAGATGTGATAAATATGGCCATTATGCTAATGAGTGTCCAACTAAACCTAAGTCTAAATCTAATGTGAATGAAGCTAACATAGCAAAACAAGATTCAGATTCAGATAATGAGCATGTTGTTTTTTCTATGTTTTCTGAAGACACAGAGTCAAGTAGTGACTCTGCTACTAATGAAATTTCTGAGATAGAGTCTAAGGAAGACTCTGTCATGACTAAACTTGATCTAACTCTTAGTGAGGACTGTGTTGTACTAGTGGTGACTACCAGTGATGGAAAGACCATCACTGAAACCTGGTACTTAGACTCAGGTTGCTCTAATATCATGACAGGTAACAAAGGGTGGTTAGTCAATTTTGATCCAAGTAAAAGGACCACTATAAGGTGTGCCTCTAACCGAACAATAGTTTCTGAAGGGGTAGGGGACATACAGTTTACTAAGGAAAATGGTCAAGTAATAATCAATGCATGGATGAAAACATTATGATGCATACATGATGAAAATGAAATGCATGAACGCATGTTCACTTGAAAAGTGTGATTATTCTAAATGTTTTTTTTTTTTTTTTTGATGCAAGGCGAAATTATGAGATGCCTGATGCATTTTTGGATGATGAATGATGCAAGAATGATGCTTCTTTTCAAAATGATTTTTATAGGGGCAAGACAAGATATGAAATGCCGATGCCCCTTTTCTTTTGAATGATGAAAGATGCAAGAATGGTGATATGAGGCAACCGATTGTCGTTACCACGAGTAACTCCGCATGAAACATTGAGTGGATCCCACCCAATACTTCACAATATATATCTTTGAAACGTTTTGACAATTAGTTGACTCAACTTAATTTCCTACTTGAAAATAAAACACGTGTGGTCGGGTCAAAGTGCCACGATATCGTAGAGTAACATCTCAAATTTGTAGTCGACAAACAAATTTGAGATATTACTACTTCGTTCAAAGGTGCACTTCTACCCGTTAAGCCATCACATGAGGAAATTTTTCTTTGTTTCGAAAGGATGCATGCGAGGAGAAATGATGTATTCGAACAAAGTGATGAGGTTAATGAATGATGCATGAATGCTACATTTTGAATAAATTTGATGATGATTTTTGTTCATGATTATGAATGAGATGCTTTCTTGTTTTCATTTTTTTTTGTACAATGAAATGCATGATGCTCATGATGATTTTTTCAAAATTTTGTTAGATGCAAATGCAATGGTGCAAAATGATGTGAATGCGAAATGATGTGGATGTCCGAAAAGGAGCCAAGAAGAGGATCATGATAGAATTGGGAGAAATGCATGAGCTTACCTTGAAGAAAGGCAAAGAAGAAGAAGGAACATGATTGGGATTGGGAAATGCATGAGGGTACTAAGCACATAAGCAAAAAGGAAGGAAAAACAAATATAGAAGGAGAGAAAACAAACGCACTGTGTATACAAACATGATAAAAAGAAGAGGAAGCCGAGAGGGATAGAGGCAAAACAAAGTATCCAAATCAAATCAATAACACAAACCACACATTTAATTAATTAGGCTTGACCCACTAAAAAGAAAAAGTCCCGGAGTGGAGTCGCGGTGTTATACCAAAAATCCCCGAGGGGTTTTTCTTCGTTTACAACTTTTAAAACAATGAAGTCGCCACCAATATTTTTATAAGGAAAATATTGAAGAAAAACTTTTGGAAGGCGGATGGTCTTTTGGAAAACCAGGAGATTTGGGTTCGGGGGTCGGTTAGGTATGGGAAGGTATTAGCACCCCACATCTCCTTTCTCTTGAAAGGAACCTTTAATTAAATGTGTGGTTTTAAGTGTTGATTTGGAAAATACTTAAATTTGCCTCTTGATTGAAAAGACTTAATGAATTTTTATTTGCGGCGCTTGACGAGAGTTGACCGCTTTGGTTTTTTGAAAGAGAAAATGTTTTTAGTTTGTTGTGCTTGACTTGAGGGAGGATCCGCTCCTACGTATCTCCCGTCGCGATGGAGAATTCAAAGCTACGTAGTTCTGGGGTTTTGGTTTTTATTATTGTTGTTTAATTGTGAAAATCGAGCTTTACGTGATGATCAATCGAGCGAAGGCTCCAAGTGACCACCATTAGCACTCCATTGTTAATAACAATTAAAGAAGTGTTCTATGTGCCAGGAATAAGCTGTAATCTCATTAGTTTAGGTCAATTAGTTGAAAAAGGGTTTTCAGTTTTAATGAAAAATTTGAAGTTGAAATTGTTTGATACTGATGAGAAGCTTATTCTGACCACACCTCTAGCCTCCAACAGAACATTCAAAACTAGCATAAGTGTAACTGAAGCAGAATGCCTCAGTGCCACTGCTGATGTTGAACATATGTTGTGGCATAGAAGGTATGGACACTTGAACTACAAATGCTTAAGTGACCTAAGTACTAAAGGGTTAGTAAAAGGTCTACCTAAGCTTAATCTCACTAAGGAAGCTTGTACTAGTTATCTAAAGGGTAAACAACCTAGGAAAAGCTTTAAGACAGAAATGAGATACAACTCTAAAGACCTATTGCATGTCATTTACTCTGACCTATGTGGACCTTTTGAAACACCCTCCATTGGAGGTAACAGGTATTTTATGACTATTGTTGATGAATTTTCTAGGAAAATTTGGCTCTATCTGTTAAAAACTAAAGGGGAAGCCCTAAATGTGTTCAAAAAGTTCAAGGCAATGGCTGAGAATCAATGTGGCAAAAAGGTTAGTTTTTACCTGATGAATTTTCTAGAAGTGTAGTTTTTACCTGATTGAATTTTCTAGAAGTGTAGTTTTTACCTGATTGAGGTATTTGGAACCATAACTGAGTGCTCTTGTACCTGAAATTGCAGAAAGAAAGAAGTTAGGGTTAGGGTTTCAGAGTAAAATCCTAATCTAACGAAATAAGAAATTAAACCATAGAAAGGGTGTATAATCGTTCGTATTACCTTCGATTGAAACCTGATTGTGAAAATCAAGTGTAAATCTAAGGTTCAGAACGAGTTCTACATCGCGAGGTGAGAAGTAAGTATCGAAGCTTCAAATTGTAGTGACTCAGTTGCAAATCTCTGGGATTTTCATCATCATCGTCAAAGATCATCACCAGCATTCAAACCGTAGAGAATTGCAGCTTCAATCACCATTGTTGAGTGGTGAGAGCTACAACGATCTAGGGTTTTTCAGAGAGAGAAGAAGAAGAAACGAGAGAGAGAGAGAGAGAGAGAGAGCTAGGGTTTCAAGAACGAAGAGAAGTGGGTCTTGAAACGCCGGTGAGAAGTGAAGAGAAAGAATATATATATATATATATATATATATATATATATATATATATATATATATATATATATATATATATATATATATATATATATATATATATATATATATCGGGTTGGAACAGGATCCGCGTGTGATCCATTTCACACGGGTTCGGGTGCCGCATTAACCCGGTGGTCATCACTTGGTTTTATTTGTTTGAACCATCAGCAAGAGAATTGGGCTGGATCATTTTGTAAGTGGACTCAAAGTTACTTTGTGCACCACCCATAATCACTCACAGCAACCTCCTGCAAGAAAGAAAAATCAAGCAAAGGGTTAAAATTCAACAGTTGTGGGACACAATATGAGTTCTTTTTTGACAATACCCAATATGAGTTCTTGAAGGTTCACCATTAGAGTAAAAATTGAGTGGAATTCTTAAAATTAATGTGGCATTGTGGACTCCATTTAAAAACACAAAGTGAGTTTACCATTGAAGATGCTCTCTACCTAGCGGTTCTTGTCCATTCCACTATCTCATGCACATTCTTTCTAGCTTTCACAGGATTGCTAAATACACTGTAGCTTTGGAATTGGAAGTACATGTCGAAAAAGGATAACATTTTGCAATTTATTAGAAGTTTATTTATAAGGGTGAGCAAGACTCGTCTCAACTTTAAGACTCATCCCGTCTTTGCCCCATTTAACCCGCAAAATATCGGGTTTGTTCAGTCTAAGGACGAGTTAGGATCTAAAGAATTGGCCCGACCACAAATTAGGGACGGGTTTGGGTAAGGTATAACTCATCCCAACCCGTCTCTTACTCACTGATCACCCTAATTTTTAATTCTATTACATTGGTAATGAAATATTTATAAATACAATATTCAATTTGAAATCTATGTTAGTTTAAGTAGAAACATTATTGTAAAGTAAAAGTCATATTTTAAGTTTGAATACATGATAAAATACTGAAAAAATTCAATTTATCACTTCTAATTTTTAGTCATTAATGAGTTATCACCTTATAATTTTACTTCAATTGTCCTTCGGGCCAACCCGATCTCATCCTAAATAAACTCAGTTTTACTTTGACCCTAAGAACATCGAGTTTGTTCGGGTCTAAGGACAAGTTAGGGTCTAGAAAATGACCCTACCAATATTTATGGCTGGATAAGGGACAAGTAAAATCTGTCCCAACCCGTCCTTTGCTCACCCTTATTTATTTCCAAACAAATTTGGATAAGTTATGTTATCTAAAAATGTAAAAATATATTGATTTGGCTGGCCTGCCACGACGCTCTCCCAACTTCCTTGTTACTCTGCCACCGAGGTATGATGAACTCCTCCGTGTGCCAACGTTGTGGTCATGGTGATGAATCGGTGCTGCACTGCTTGCGGGACTGTTCGAAGGCGCACAACACTTGGCTGGGCCTCGGTTTTCACTCGCCTAGTTTCTTTGCAGATGCTTCGGTTTTTTATTGGCTTCGGCTCCAGAGCAGGGCTGATGATAGTCACATATTTCTGGCTTCTCTTTGGTGGATCTGGCGCTCCCGCAACCTTGAGTGCATCGCTAAAGAAGTTGTTCCTGACTATGTACTCCGGTTGTCTATTCAGAATATGGCTTCTCTTATTGCTAAGGGATTTGCTTCGACTATGTCTGGTACTAATCCCTCTCGCCTGGTGTCGTGGAACCCTCCCCCCCAGTTTGACATAGTGCTTAATGTGGATGGTAGCAGCCTTGGGAACCCCGGAATCTCCAGTTTTGGCGGTCTGTTGCGTGGCACTGATGGGCATTGGATTGCTGGCTTCACAAGCCATATCGGTATCTCCAACAACCTACATGCCGAGTTACTGGCTTTGGAGCATGGTCTTATGCTTGCTTGGGATAAAGGATTCAGATCGCTTATCTGTTATTCTGATTCCTTAAATGTGATCAATCTTATTAATGCCCCCCTGAATGTTTGGAATCGGTATGCGTCATCTATTCAATCCATCAAGGACCTTCTCCGTAGGGACTGGTTGGTAACTTTGACTCACACGCTCCGGGAAGGCAACTTTTGTGCAGACTTTTTGGCTAAATTGAGCGCTGTTGGCACGACTTTCTACTCGATTTTAGATGTTCCCCTGCTAGTCTCAGTCCCCACCTCCTTGCTGATGCATCGGGTGTGGAGTTTTTGAGGATGTAATTTTTCTTATTTTTTCTTTTTGGCTCGCTTTCAACCTGTACTCTACCAAAAAAATGTAAAAATATATTTTTTTTAACGGGAAAATATATATTTAAAACTAGTGTATGCTAATTTGTGTTTTTTCTTTGGCTTAAATATATGTTACCCCCCTGCAAATATACTCATTATCCATTTACCCCCTGTAAAAATAAAACTCTTAAAAAAGATCTTGCAAATATAAATTATTTCTAGTTACCCCCCTGCTGTTAGATTTTGTTAACAGTGTTAAGTGTAAATATATGTTACCCCCTTGCAAATATGTTCATTATCCATTTACCCCACAGAAATAATATATTTACCCCTGCAAATATCCTCATTATCCATTTACCCCCCCTGCAAATACGCTCATTATCCATTTACCACCCTGCAAATAATAAGTGTTTCAACATACACTTAACGCTATTAACAAAATCTAACAGCAGGGGGGTAACTAGAAATAATTTATATTTGCAAGGTCTTTTTTAAGAGTTTTATTTTTACAGGGGGGTAAATGGATAATTGGTATATTTGCAGGGGGGTAACATATATATATTTAAGCCTTTTTCTTTTTAAATAAACACAAAAGAGCGCCGTTTTTTGATCCATAATTCTCAATCTCTCAAGCCTCATCGCAGCAGCATCATCACCGCACCGCCGTTTTGATCCCTAATAACTAGTATGTCTTAATCTCTTAGTTTTGATAATCATAATCTGTTTGTTGTTACTAGTAGTTGCAGATTAGCAATAGCAAGCTTCCTCTCTTTTTTTTATTCAATTCCCATAGTTGCAGAGTTTTGATAATCATAATCTCTGTTTGTTGTTGTTGCTAGAGACATGCTCAGCCGTGACCGTGAAACCAAACAAGCACGTAGGGTTTCTACTCCAATAAATGCGTAAATCACTGCTCACACCTCAATTGAAAGTTCAGATTTCGTTCTTCTAGATTCTGAAACTTGCTTCATTCTGAGATGATGAAGAGAGGAAGACGAAGACTTCAGCACAATGACGACAAGCTAAGTGACTTACCAGATTGCATTTTGGTTTACATACTGTCGTTTTTGAACATTGAAACCGCAGTTAAAACTTGCACATTATCTAGAAGATGGAAGCATCTTTGGAAAGGTCTTCAAACACTTACTTTTACACGCCACGGAGGAACTAGCGAGAATTTCTTCCAATTCGTGAATCAGGTTCTATCTCTTCACTATGCTTCCACAGCGCTAATCGCTCTCGATTTTCAAGTCATGTTTCCTGTAGGACCTGATGTATTCCAAACGATCGAAACATTTGCTGCCTCGCAAAATCAAAATCTCAAGCGATTTAATCTTTATTATTGGCATGTTAAGAGGATTCCCAATTTCTTGTTTTCTTGTCCTAGTTTGGAATCTCTTACACTCTGGGCCAGTTACAATAACCATGTATTATTCCCAGAACTTCTGAATTTACCTCAACTAACCTATTTGATGAATCTACGGGAGTTCGTTTTTAGCACTGCTAACCTTTTTTCAGGGTTTAACAAGTTGAACACTCTCATCATTAGAAATTGTAGACCTGAGAGTTTATTTCTTCAAACTCTCTATATATCAAATGCTTCGCTTGTCGATTTTATACACTCACCTTTTGAGTTTTCGAATATTGAGTTATCTGCCCCTAGTCTTTCAACCTTAACTCTTAATCACAATCCCTATCAAACAATTTCTGGGAGCTCTCTTTCTTGTGTTAAACACATGAGTATGGATGGATATGTTTCATATTTTTATTCCGCTCGCGTGACACCCACTTGGCTACTAGAACTTGTGAATTTCGAACCATAACTTCTTTTATCGTTATGTTTTGTTTTGTCTAAAATATAATAGTTGCATTGCATTAAACTCGTTACTGGTCCTAATTCACTGCTTATTTATTAGGATTTCTCTAAAACTCGTGGGGCTCTCAATTATTGAAGAGCAAGCACACTTCATGGAGTAACTTGAAGTCACTCCAAGTAATATTGTACCCGCATAAAGAATACATGCATGAACAAATATTAGTCACGATGAGACGAAGAGAGGTAAATCATGAGGTAGCAGGTGGCAAGCCATGGAAAGGAAATGCGAAGTTGCGAAAAGCCATTAAAGCTTTGGAACCTTATTATGCATCCATACCTGATGGAGCAATTGACTTTTTCATTCAGAACTCACCCTCTTCAAATGTTGACATCGTAAGTGTGAAATTAAATATTTTTCAGTTTAGTTTTTGTCTCTCCTTTTTCTATTTGTCATGGATAAAACTACAAGTCTCCTAGGTAGAGGCACAATTTTTACATGTATAGTTGTATACTAACATGATTGCATGGAACTCGTCTTCACAACATTTTCCTTTATGCTTTGCAGCTGTTGAGATGCTCCTAATATTGCTTCTGCTTTTGCTTTTGACTCTTTTATGGTTATTTTATCACTAGCTAAACAAACTATTTGTGGGATATTTCAATTCCAATAAGTAACCATCAACATCCTTTAATTAAGTTAGGTAAGTTCACATGATTATGAATTGCCCAAACCCTCATTTCCCATCCATCATGATTGCAAAGCATTCTGCAAAACCTAAAAAACTAGCGGGACATAATTAGAATTAGAAGCAAACTTATCCTATTCTTTTTACTTGTTAAATTATTATTCTATGGGTAAACTTATTTTCCTCTCTTTATTTGCTTCTAATCTTCACCACAGCCCTCGCAATCTACTTTCTATCTCCTAGTCATTTAGCTCATCCTTGCTTGCAATAGCATCTAGTCACCATACTCACCTTGCCCAGTTGCTCAAACATGCTGTTGTATTTTATTCTTTTCTCTTGATAAACCCAACAACTAACTTTTGTTCTTCCTCTTTCTTTCCTTTTCTCATTTGCTCTTTAATTTTGTTCTAGGCTTTTAGGTGTGCTCCTCTCTCTGTTGAATGAATGTTGTATTGTATGAAGAGAATAGACTGAGTAATATCAATGTATTATGGTGATCACACTCCTCCAATTTCCGCCAAAAAGTTTCTGGCTTTCCATTACTATATTTGTAGTCTGGTTTTTTGACAGGATTGTTAGTAGTTTTGTTTTATTTGACAGAATTGTTAGTACCACTTACTAGTTACTAGTTTCATATAATGTTGACTATATGTGTACCAATTTGCACAATGATAGGTTAATGAGTTTTGGAATGGTCTCACGGCTAGTTGCTCAATTAATTTCCAACTTCCTATTTCCTTTTCATTTGTATGATATCTGTTTGGGGTTTAGGATATTGTCTTTAAATATTAAATAGGTTGAGATAAGAATTGGCTTCCTATTTACTCGATGTTGTACTTGACTGGTAACTTGAAATGACTTGGTTACTTGGGTTCATGTACAGTAATTTAATACAAATTCATGGACTAATTGTTGTTATTTTTTCAGCTGATACCAAAACAACTCGAGGGTTACTACTTTCTGTAAGTAATAGAGTTTGAGTCAATTCTTGCTGGAGAAGATGATACTTTGAAGCTCTCAAGTTCTTTGCTTACAATTGCCACAAAAACTTCCGCATAAAAGAAATACCCCTTCCTAACATACTATTTATAGAATCTGCAGTGCAACACTTTCGCCAAGATATTGGAATCAAGAGTTCTCAATGGGCTGATGCATGGTAGTAAGTATCGCAATACAATACGTATCGCGATACGATACGAACAAGCCTTTGAAGTTTGAAGACCTGACTTTTCCTCTCCTCTGTTAAACAAGGCAGCGTTTTTCTTCCATCATTTATTCGCGAGTCACAGTGCCTTTCTTCTCTGTTTTTTATTAAAGCCTTTCTTTCTTCTTTGTCTCTTTGCAGCCTTCTCTTGTTTTTTATTTAACAACCACTGTACCTCTGTTTTTTTGGTGACCCTATGTCCCTATCTTTTTATTTAAGCCTTTGTTCTCTTTTTTTACATACGGTTTTGTATTAAATCATGTTGTTTTGAGACTATGTCTTTATTTAGGATTGCAAACATTTGTTTTTGTTGATGACTTGAGTTATGAAGTGTTTTGGAGTTTATACTTTATATATGATACATTAAATCATGTTGTTTTGCTTAAGCTATTTATTTTTTTCAAATTTGTCATATTTTCATTGTTCATGTATCTTACGATACACACGATACAAAAAAAAAAAACAGCCAAACGAAAACTATTTGGTTAGGATAAATCTTTTAACTAATTAGATATGTTTAAAATAATTTTTTATATTCCACTTTTGTTAAATGTTTGCTAACTGGTACAAATTTCCTTATATTTGCTTCCAATCTTGCACAATTCTTTATGAACTCAATTGAATATGTTATACAAAACTATTGTGAATTTGTGATGTTGCCTTCATGAGAATGTTCAATACAACTTTTTTTTTGAGTGTTGAATTCGATTTTAGCACATAGCCTTTTGACAAATGGCAAATTAGATTTCTTCAATTCCAACCTGGTAAATGTTCCACTGATGGTGGCAACTATGTGTTAAGAATTAGACTACACCATATACATATCGCCATTCAATTGGAGAAAACAACATAGGAAAGTGTAACATTGTATTAGAATGTTTGTCTCCATAGATTGTAGTTATTCGCTTAGAAGGACTTCTTCTCATTTTCATTACTCACTCTTCGAGGAAAAAAGTGGTATTTGATTTGTTTCAGACTTCACTTTTATTTTATACAATTTGTCTCAGAGCATACTATTTGAAGGACAATTGTTTTTTCTTTCATTTTAGATAGTACAAGTTTGGATTTGGGTTTATTTTGAAGAGAATGTGAAATTTGTAGTAGTTGGTTGTGGATTCACACCAATACCCTAAATCATTTTTACCTTCAAATAGTGTCAGATTTATTGATAATGGTAGTTAAATTTTGGCCATTAATAAACCCCGTTTTCCATACTACAAGTAGGGATTTTTCTAACTTTTGGGAGTTGGTGACTTCGGTGAACTTGTCTCTTCTCATTTAAATTCGATAATAGATTCTCTACTTTGAGCTCGGGAAAAGGTACACGTCTTTCTCATATTTTCACCTGTTTGATCAATTAAGTCCACTTTAATACGCCACGTGGATTTTTTAAAACAAAACTTAATCAACCTTCTTTCATCCCGCTGCAAGTTCGCGACCTAGTTACTCGAATAAGCTTAGAAATGAATTTTGCTGTCAAATGTTGAACAAGGTAAATAAACTTCATACATGTTAAACAAGGTAATCGATACAAGGAGAATGAATTGATTACGACCACTTAATACATTGTTACCTGATACAAGAACAACTACTTTACAACTCATTGTGCACCACTTTACAATTAAATAAACATTATACAATTAAATCATAATCTGTCTTTGTGTATTTCTCTTTCTCTTTATGCAATTCTTCTAGCAAGGTCTCCACTTCCACTATATGCTTGGCCTCTGTTTGCAGCTTGATGATCAGATGAATCTAGATTGTTCACAAATCTTATGTTTGACTAAGAATATAGTTGTGCAATCTTTCATTCATTGCTAACCATTGTATTTATACAACATTTAGTTAGTGTAATGGAAACTAACATAATTGTCATAACAGATGATGAATTATATACATTCTATAACACTCTCCCTTAATTCAAGCTCTCTAGATAGTAATCAAACATCACAAATGAGACATTACACCATAGACTAGGTACAAACACTCTCTCTTAATCTAAACTCTCCAAGAGATATTGAACCCATTTGCCTCCTCAATTCTCTAAATATATCCACCCTTAACCCCTTTGGTCAAGATGTTTTCCAACTGAAATTCTGATAGTTGATAGTTAACTTATTAAATTAATTATCATTGAAATTATAAAGAAATTAATTATTTTTTCTAAACTGGTGGCTTAAAGTTAGTAGATATAATTAAAATAGATTAAAGTGCGGTATATATTTAATTATTAACGGAGATGACTATAATTCAAACATAGGGGTGTTCAAAACCGAACCAAACCGATAGACACACCGCAAATCGAACCAAACCAAACCGAAAACCGCAAAAAGTAAGGGGAGTGTATATTTTAGAGTGAACTACATTCCCATAGTGAAATAAATCCCCCTCCCCCGGGATAAGCTTGAATTTCACTTCTCTCCCCTCTTATGTTAAAACATATACTCCCTTCCTTTGAGAAGTAAAAATTTAGAGTAGGTTATACTCGCATCCCCTAACAAATGCTTGAATTACAGTCATTTCCCTTATATATACTACACTTTAATCTATTTTAATATAAATATTTTTTATCATATCTTCTAACTCTAAGCCACCATTTAAGAAAAAATAATTAATTTAGATATCCTTTAACCAACCAACACTGTTAGCCCAATTTCTTAATCTACCTTGGGACACGGGGATTCAACCCGGTGCTCCCGGGTTCGATTCATGCAGTGGACAAACTCATTGTTAGCCTATGTGAAATTTGGTCTTAAGCACGAACGAAGATTAGGTTTTCGTTGAAAGCGGTTTACGCCCGAGGAGCAATGATCTGAACCAAAAAAAGATATCTTTCAACAAACAAGGATTGGTCTGAGTGGTAAGTTGGTACAAATCTCATCCCAATGTTTTGAGGTCGAGGTTTGAGTGTGGCAAAACCTTTATTAAGAGAGGAGAACCACACGTACTACCAACAAATCTGTTAACACCCAAAATCTGCTTAGTTGTTGGTCGAGGGAGAGCCTAACTAAGGCAAGATCCCAGCCGAGTCCATATGAGCCGATTTGCCCAAATTTGGAACAAAAGGGAGAGAAGGCCACATAGTAGCCTATATTTATCCCATTCTCTCTACTTTTTCCTATTATATCCAAGAATAGCAACCACATGGAAAAAGTTGGTAGCCTGTTCTAAGTATGGCCAAGAGGGAAGAGTATGCACCACCCAGAACGGAAGCAATGGCCTCTCCTCAAGAGAAGATCATTAATTCTGAGGAGGTTCAAATCATGAAGAAGTTAGCTAGGGACTTCAATGAAGATATGTTTGTTGAGGAGGGAAAAAATAGGCATTCTCAAAGAGACTTGGTAGAAAAGTCCATAATAATACGCTTAAGGTCAATTCATGGGCTAGAATTCCAAGAGAATAATGTTGCTTGCTGAGAACAGACAACTCGGCTAAAGAGTGACTCAATTGAGGAGTTAATAGCCGAGGGCACAATATATTATGCAGTTGAGGATGTTTTGGCCGAGGCAAATGAGCTTGCTTTGGGAGCAAGTAAGTGGAGCATGTGCATGGTCAATCAAAACATGGAGCAGGGAAATAGGAACGAAGAATATCTCCCCACTTTTTGTGCTAGTGGACGTTGTGGAACGACTCTCCTAGATTTTAGGGCATATGAGCGTTAATGTGTGTTGATCTTAACCAATTTAACGAAGGGTGATTGTAGGCTAGTGCCGGTGGCCAAGAGAGATCATATATATATATATATATATATATATATATATATATATATATATATATATATATATATATATATATATATATATAAGTCGGGATATATTGACACCAAGTGTTACACCAATTAATATCTTCAGCGTATACAATGAAATTTATCAATCCAACCGTTGAATAACGTTTATTACCTTTAAGATCGTATATATCAATTTTCATACAAATCAAAAATTGTTTGATTTACTTCATCTCACTCATTTATTTTGATGACTAATATGTTATTGAAAAGATAAGTAAATGTGTGATGTTAGATAAAACACCTTTGAGTATCCAATTTTTTTGAAATTTGATAGACATGATAACAATGATAATATAACGTTATTCAATGGTTTGATTGATAAGTTTCATTGTAGACGCGAAGATATTAATTGGTGTAAGTCGCTAAGTTTGACACCTATTGTCAATATACTCTCTCTCTCTCTCTCTCTCTCTCTCTCTCTATATATATATATATATATATATCTTTATTATATTTAATTGAGAGTTGTCACCTCAACTCTCAAAAAGCCACATCATGGGACTAATAAAGCCACGTCATCAGTTGTAAAAGCCACGCAATACATCTAAAAAATACGTGGCAGACACGTCAACATTTTAGTTAATCTGACGGTGGAGCCTTCTCCTCTGCACTTCATATCAACGGACGCCATTTAACCAAATTTCGGCTGAAACAATCGACGGCTGAGGTTGCTTTAGATTTCGGCTGTGAGCTGTTAAAATCTAAGGGACAAAAAAACAAATTGGTTAAATGTCATTCAATATTGCAATTAAGTGGTATGAATTGTAATAAATTCTTCATTGTTGATTTGCAGAACGTTTTTGATCAGTATCTTTTTTCTTCTTTTAATCTCACGCTAGTGGCACACACACAAATTGGTAATAGAATATTCAAAAAAAATTTAATGCCTGTGTGTATTAAACGACCCAGCATAAAATCAGCATTCAATCCATTTTAAAAATCAGCATAAAAGAATTTGGAATTAATGAAAAAAAAAACTGCCAGGTTAATTCAAAATGGTGCGCAAATTTTGGAATTGAATGACAATTTCAATTTTGCTATGACCATTACAACATTTTCAAAATGAATTTGGACCATTTTCATCAAAGGGGAAATTTCTTCAAAGGAATACACCAAGGTCTTCTCTAAGTTCTTTTTGTTTTCCTGAGATTTTATTGATGTTGTTTATTAATTTTTGCGCTTATCACACTGAACTCTTTAAGTGTTTCTATTTATACATTTTTGCAGACCTCAAGGAAGTTTGACATTGTTTCTTCAACTGATTTAATACTCCATTTTTGACATTGTCTCTCTTTCTATTTTTTTTTTGTTTTCAGTTCAGATTCTTCCTTTCGGCTTTCCGGTGCTACATCGTGTTTTTTTAGAAGGTAATATTGTTCTCCTCTTCTTTTCTACTTTCGTTTTATTTATTATTTCTACTTTGTGGTTCTCCTGATGTTTGGTTCCATGGATTTTTTTTGTATCTTGCTTTCAATTTCTAACCTTGATTTTTGTGAATTGGCTTCATGTTGCAATTGGGTTTTTAAAATGTCTATGTTCTTTGCTTATTGTTATTTAATTTACTCTATGTTGTCTTAGTCTTGCTTAGGGTTTTTGTTTTTACAGCTTTACAGAACATGTATTTTTTTGAATCATTTTCACTATTCTTTTAATGGTTGTTATGATTGTTTTGTTAACTATTGTTTATAGAAAATACTATTGTTTAATACGTGTTCGTTTATTTTGTTTTCGGGTCTATTCTCATTTGCTGTTTCTTGATCTAATGGATATGATTTAGCTGTTTTTTCATTTCGGTTTTAATTGCTGTTTTTTAATGGATTCGGTGTATCTCTATTTTTTAATTGCTGTTTTTCCAAGTGACTTTGGTACAATATTGAAATAGATGTACAATCAAGGAAGTTTCTATTTTTAAGTGTTTCTATTTTTACATTTTAAAAAGTTTTTCCATGTGACTTTGCTTATTACACTGAACTCTTTAAGTGTTACTATTTTTACATTTTTGCAGACCTCAAGGAAGTTTGACATTGTTTCTTCAACTGATTTAATACTCCATTTTTGACATTGTCTCTCTTTCTATTTTTTTTTTGTTTTTAGTTCAGATTCTTCCTTTCGGCTTTCCGGTGCTACATCGTGTTTTTTTAGAAGGTAATATTGTTCTCCTCTTCTTTTCTACTTTCGTTTTATTTATTATTTCTACTTTGTGGTTCTCCTGATGTTTGGTTCCATGGATTTTTTTTTGTATCTTGCTTTCAATTTCTAACCTTGATTTTTGTGAATTGACTTCATGTTGCAATTGGGTTTTTAAAATGTCTATGTTCTTTGCTTATTGTTATTTAATTTACTCTATGTTGTCTTAGTCTTGCTTAGGGTTTTTGTTTTTACAGCTTTACAGAACATGTATTTTTTTGAATCATTTTCACTATTCTTTTAATGGTTGTTATGATTGTTTTGTTAACTATTGTTTATAGAAAATACTATTGTTTAATACGTGTTCGTTTATTTTGTTTTCGGGTCTATTCTCATTTGCTGTTTCTTGATCCAATGGATATGATTTAGCTGTTTTTTCATTGCTGTTTTTTCATTTCGGTTTTAATTGCTGTTTTTTAATGGATTCAGTGTATCTCTATTTTTTAATTGCTGTTTTTCCAAGTGACTTGATACAATATTGAAATAGATGTACAATCAAGGAAGTTTCTATTTTTAAGTGTTTCTATTTTTACATTTTAAAAAGTTTTTCCATGTGACTTTGCTTATTACACTGAACTCTTTAAGTGTTACTATTTTTACATTTTTGCAGACCTCAAGGAAGTTTGACATTGTTTCTTCAACTGATTTAATTCTCCATTTTTGACAAGCTCTCTCTTTCTAATTTTTTTTTGTTTTCAGTTCAGATTCTTCCTTTCGGCTTTCCGGTGCTACATCGTGTTTCCTTTTAGAAGGTAATATTGTTCTCCTCTTCTTTTCCACTTTCGTTTTATTAATTATATTTCTACTTTGTGGTTCTCCTGATGTTTGGTTCCATGGATTTTTTTTTTGTATCTTGCTTTCAATGTCTAACCTTGATTTTTGTGAATTGGCTTCATGTTTCAATTGGGTTTTTAAATGTCTCTGTTCTTTGCTTATTGTTATTTAATTTACTCTTTTTGTCGAATAAGATAAGACTGGACAATGTACAGAGTTTCGAATTTTTATACTTTATATTTTAATAACTCCATGTGTTTCTTTGAAAACATATATGTGTAGAATTTTTGTCTTTGTATTGTATGTGTTAGCAGTCCTTTAGACCTTTATTTTGTGTTATTATAAAGAAACTGCAGTGTATAAACATTGGGTTTCTGAAGCATTTTTCACCCGAAAGTATAAACATTGGATAATTACTTATTATATTAGTTTTATCAGTGATTATATTAGTTGCTCATATCTCTACTTATGACAGCTTCACTTGGATGTATACGTAATTATTGATCTTATATATTGTTTAAAAAAAGTCATTTGTCTATCTCCCATCATTTTCAATCTTCTTATCTCAACTCCTCTCTCCCCATTAGATTCAATGATAAAATGAAAAAATTTGAATTTCACACTTAATTGCTTAGTGCACATTGGTTAGTATTTCTCAAGCTTATCTTCCTCCCAGTCTTATATTTGCGTCTTCCTCAGTTCTTTTCTCACCTTTAAGCATAAAAATGAGCTTTTGTCATCTCATCTTTGAAGATATTATGGGGAAAACAGAAAAAGAGGTTGAAGTAAGTGTAAATTTTTCCTTTTGTCATTTTCCTTTTGTCATTTTCCTTTTGTCATTTTCTACATTAAATTTCTAATAATGTGGTTCCTTAAGATGTTCTATACAAATTATCAATGTGATTAATGGACATAATGACCAAATTAAATTCCATTCTCCCTCCACAAGTAGGTATTCGAAATTTTAAAATTCAATGTGTAGTATATTGAATTGAAATTTTTACTACTCTAAATAGGACATAGGAACCTGATATATATGTGACACCAACACAAATTATATTGGAATATAAATCATCTATTCACTCAAAATCAAAACCACCCTATCATTTGCACTAATTTTGAAGTTGTTCATTCACCTTATTGCCACGCCATTCCTCATTTCGAGATATCATTGGCACCCTTTCGGTCGATAACTCTACATGAAGAGGAAGACATTTTGGCACAATACTTTAAATAGTTTATGACTGTGTTAGAGTGATTCTTACAGTAAATTATTAAAACGTAGGATAATGGACTCATCTCCGAAGAACGGACCCACTCAGAATGAGATCATTAGGCAACAAGTCTCCCAGCGAAAAACCTATGTTCAAGATCCAGGTTAGTCACGTTATCTATTTATTTGAACAGCTTCAGTTTGAAATAGAATTTGTTCTTTGTTTGTTATTACTAAGGTAGTATCTACATAATTATATATGCAGGCTTCACTGGTGCCAGCCAAGTGACTACAAACACAATGATGAATTTGCGGGGCCATATCACACAGCTCAACACAAATGGTATTCACGCATTTTGTTATAATATAATATCAAACTATATGACAGGAATAATATAAAGAGTGGTTAATATTTGGAACTTTGTCAGATGACAGTTGTGTTAAATCTTGCTGTTTATTATAAGTGATTTTCTCATTTTTTTATGCTACAAATAGTAAGCTAAACTAAACACACTTATATTGCGATTCAAGGTAGCAACAAGGAGACCATCCACGATGTCCAACTTTAGATGGCGCCTCATGAAGGTAATACAGACTCAAATTGCTATTCAATTTTTTGAGAGTGATGGACTTTGTTATCGTTAAAATATGTGTTGATTGTGTCTTCCCGTTGCGTAAAAACAGTTTGCAACCGCCGCCCCCGTGGACGGCCAAAGAAAGCACATACTAACGAAGAATCAGGTACATTCATAATGGTCGAGAATTTCAATGGAAGTTACTGGTTACTACGGCACAATAGTAGTCTTCAGTATCTAACGTGTATATCTCAAATAACTAATACATAGTGTATATGTTGTTCTGATCAGGATCGAACGCGAATCAAACTTCAACTGAGAAGTTGTCCACCACCCGTGCTAAAATAAGAAGACTACTAGAGGCCACACCAACACCAGTCCATGGTTCATCAGGTTTTGAGCATTTAACACCCAACGATGTCCACAGTCTTGCCAAATTTGACACTCACAAATGGAAGTAAGAAATGCTTTTAGTTCAAATAGAATGTCGTGAAATTTAAAACTTTCATTCAGCCTGTTAAGAGGCGTACTGAATTTCTAAAATACACTATATGTTGGCAGGTACATCTCAATTACAAATTCAGAGAACTCACCACCTTTCCTATGAGTCGTCTCTTCCATCTTCATCTACCAACACTGTAGCCAATTTCACACCTACATCTGCAGGTAACAATCACCTCTTCATTGGTTCCAATGGGCACCAAATGTATTTTTTTAGTTTAGTATGTACAAGTGTCAACCATGAACAACTTATAATCCACCAACTCACATTACATTGCATAGGCAAATAAATTTCTCACCTATGTGCATGTTGGCTCAATATTCTAATATGCAATGTGATGACTCTGTCCTGACAATATCTTCAGTTGCTAAAGTTGGACCCACCGCATTTGTGCGACCAACCAATTTCCATCATAGTTTTGTGCTGCTATATTGTTAATTTCGTATCCATTGTGTTATTACACAGATATCAAATCAAGCCCGGACATCACTGGTTCAGTAAATGACAACGTAGCACAAAGCGGATCAATGTCACGTACCCCTCTTTCTGAGATACAAAACGGTATTTCAGCACTGCAAACCAAGCCTACTATACTAGCAATGCTTTTATAATTTATGTGGGCGATATTGATCAACTGAAAATTTTGTAATTGTGTATTATGTAGTAATTTCGTTGCGGCCTCGAGGTAGGCCAAAGAAGATATTGACAGTTGAATCACTTACAACACAAGCACAAACCAGCACAATGGATCATACACCTCTTGCAAATTTACAAGATGGTATTGCATTCTTGCAACGTAAAATTGTTTGGCACCAGTCCCCGTATACATGATTTATGCAATATTCATCATGTGATTTTTTCATGTCCATGTATAATGTAGCAAAAAAGTTGCGGCGTAGGGGAAGGCCAAAGAAGACTCCTACCGTGGATTCCGTTGCAACAGAAACACAACAAGGTGCAATGGATCGTACCCCTCTTGCGGACATTCAAGACGGTATTCCCGCATTACATTTCCCAAAATTAATGAACATCAACCATGCCCTACATAGTTTAAACTATATTTAACATTCGGATTTTTCGTGTATACTTATTATGTAGCAACTGTGTTAAGGCGTCGAGGTAGGCCAAAGAACAATCTTACAGTTGATTCCCTCGGAAGACCGTTGCCACCGCCGAAGCGGACGAGAACCGATACATTATTTTCCGCTAAAGAGAACAGCATGCCATCCACCCCGGCAACAACCAGCGGAATCGATTCGTGTGCACCATCAGCCAGTACCCTAGCATATGGCAATTTTGGTAATAACCGACACCTTATTGTTATATCATTTTGATCTAATGTTGGTTTGTCGTCAGTATGACTATAGCGTTCCACCAAATAACCTTTGTGTAAATAGTGTCCTTCTGTATACTCTTTGTGTCAACACATGTGGTCGAAAGTAGAATATCTTAGTTAGTACGAAATCCACATTGATAATGCCGGCCTGTCACACTGATATTTCTTAAAACAACAACCACAATAGGTTTTTAATTCCTTTAGGAGTAGTATGATCTCCAAATGCATACCAAGTTTGTTTGGTGCTAATAGCTATTATGCTTATCAAAAATCAATTTTTAAAATGTTGCTTCTGTTATAATTATTGGTTACCCACGATTTTTTTAAATATTGCACTTACCTTGGCATGCCATAATTAAATACTTTTGGAGTAATGTTTGTCGTAGAGTCTGAAAATAGTTCCGCTTTTAATAGCAGATAACTACACGGTAGGTGCCCAGAAATCTGATGTCACACATGCTGATGCCACACTGACTCACAATGCCGAAACAATACATAGACGTCAAACAGTAGTGAACTTACCAATTCTCAGGTTGGACTTCGACATGGAACACGAAACCAACACGGATGACCCCGTACATCGTAACGAAGGTGAGATAATTTAAAATATGAAGCTATGTTTTTGCGTACTTTCCTAATAATCACAACTTTATTTATAACACATGAGCACAATGGCATTGTTGCACTTGAACTTTCATAGGTTCAACTAGCCAAAATCCGGATACTGCTCATCGCTCGATACTTTACGACAAATATGAATCCCACCGTAAGTTCTCATGTTGTTATTAGGCATATTGTTATCCGTTTTTAAAAGTAACTGTATTACAAAGATTTGTAGGACTAATGTTGTCTCATATGATGTTATTCTTGATCGCAGCTGCTATTGAGTTTGGTCAACCAACTTATCAATGTCGTGAATGTCACGCTACAATGTGGTTTGAAGAGAGGGCCGTCAAGAGAAAACGTTCAACCAACCAAGAGTTCTCTATGTGTTGTATGAAAGGGCAGGTCCACCTCCCATTACTTAAGGAGCCACCCCGACTATTACTGAACGTTATAAGAGGTGTTGATCCAAGGTCCGAGAATTGGCGTGAAAACATACGAGCATATAATAGCATGTTCGCATTCACGTCTATGGGAGGTAAAGTTGTCACAACAACTAATGATGGAGGTAGTCCACCACAGTTCATATTGGGCGGTCAAAACTACCATCGCATAGGGAGTCTGCTGTCAACGGACGGTACTACTCCAAAATATGCTCAGCTATACATATGGGACACCGAAAATGAGGTTGAGAACAGAATGAGCCATTTTAGGTAGATTACGAAATTTACAATCTTTGTTTCAATTTCGTCCTCTCCTAATATTGTCATGGCTTTTAGTCGTTTTCATCTAAATATGCCAATTTTGTGCCAAGACAGTATTGTTGCTATATTGAATATACACAACTTTGTATATATATATATATATATATATATATATATATATATATATATATATATATATATATATATATATATATATATATATATATATATATATATATATATATATATATATATATATATATGTATGTATATATGTGTGTATATATATATATATGTATATATATATATATGTATATATTTGTGTATATATATATATATATATATATATATATATATATATATATATATATATATATATATATATATATATATATATATATATATATATATATACATATACATTATGTACTAAAAATATATATTTATAGATGAGCAGTGTGTGTTAGCGTGTAGCTATTGTCTCACTCAATAAATCTATTTATATATATATCTATATATTTATGATATATAAAGTATATATAAAGTATATATATTTAGATATATCTATATATATACACACATATATACATATTTAGATATATATTTTTAGATATATCTATATATATCTATATATATACACACATATATACATATAAAGTATATATATTTAGATATATCTATATATATAAAGTATATATAAAGTATCTATATAAAGTATATATATTTAGATATATCTATATATATATATATATATATATATATATATAGGTATGTGTGTCTGTCTAGGTGTTTGTATGTGTGTCGAATTACAACCTTTGTCAATTAGCCCATTTGACACTATTTAGCTAAAAATATTATGCGACTTACATTGTTTGTGCCATTGTCCAGGTCCAACGACGGAATAATGTACTTGATGAATCGTTGGTCAAAGATTTGAAAGAAATGGTTGATCAGTTCAATGTGATTGCCGCAAGTATACCGGGAAGTTCGCGATATACAAGAACAGAAATCCGCACACGAGAAAATCACCTAAGGTTGATTCGGGGACAGTCAAGTGATCCACGAACCCATAATACCCCACATGTGATGAGGTTGCTTTGCCCTTATTATTGGGGATGATTCGCACATTGAGAGGGGACGTGACATCATCGTGAAACACATGACAAAGTAGTTTGAGAGGGTATATGAAACACACCCGGCTTTACTACCACTTCAATACCCTTTAATATTTGCGCGTGGTGAGGATGGCTTCCAGAAAACACTCCACTCGAGCAAAGGGGTGACTACATTAGATCACCGAAAAGGTCAATAAATCACCTTAAGAGAGTTCATTGCATTTAGAATTCAAGAAAGGGATGTGGAGTTTGGGCAAATTGTTAATGCATCGTCGTTTGTTTTAGCGATTCGTGATTGATCGCTATACCATGATTGAGTCTACCCGGCTCAAATTCATCCGCAACAACCAACAACCGTCTGATCGTAAGTGTTGGTCGTTTTGCAAGATCTTTGTTAGTAGAGGAGAAACCGATGCATCGACTATCGGCCGACGTGTCATTCTGCCACCATCGTTTACCGGTGGTGCCAGGTACATGTTCAACAACTGCCAGGATGCCATGACAATTTGCAAGCGGTTTGGATATCCAGACCTATTCATTACTATAACCTGTAACTCGAGCTGGCGTGAGATAGTTGATTTTGTTAGACCGCGTGGATTATCAGCGTCAGATAGACCCGACATCATATCACGTGTATTCAAGATGAAGATTGACCAACTGATAACCGACATCAAAACTGACGAAATGTTCGGGAAAGTTGATGCAGGTATTTTCATTTCACCCTACACGATGAAATTCTCATGTCAGGTGACATTTGCTTATTATTATTTGATCTCTAACATTTCAAATATTTTTACGTGGAAAAATCTCCAACCAAAATCTATCCAATTGTCCATTTATATATATATATATATATATATATATATATATATATATATATATATATATATATATATATATATATAGAAGTTTTGACTAAAATATTTGTTCTGCATGTGATCAACACAATTGTCACTGATCTTATTTGATAATTTTTATTCTCCCAATTACAAAGTTTTAAGGATAAGTTTGGTATTATGCTCCTAACCAATAGTAAGTAAATTAGAACTCATGTTTCAAAAAACCCATTTTGGAGTGAATACGTGCTCATAAATCGAAGAACTATTATTGTTATACATATTATTTGTAATATGCTCTATTTCCATAATTTTGGTGTGAAATAAAACTCGATGTTGACCTATGTTATCTTTTGTTGTCACAGTTATGTATACCGTCGAATGGAAAAAAAGGGGGCTTCCTCATGCTCACCTGTTGTTGTGGTTGTCCGCCGAAAATAAGCTGGTCACTACCAGGGACATAGATAGAATTATATCTGTGAGAGTTCTGGATCCTATTTTGTATCCAAATCTCTACGGCGATTAATGCGGATATATGATTCATGGACCATGTGGACGTGCCAATCCAAAAGCTACATGTACTAAAGGCACACATTGTACCAAATTCTACCCCAAGCCATTTCTACAATCAACCAAGATTGATGAGGATGGATATCCATCATACAAACGTCACAACACAGGCGTGACAGTTGACAAGGGTGATATTACATTCGATAACAAATTTGTTGTCCCATACAACCCTCAATTACTGATGAGATATCGTGGCCATGTAAATGTTGAGTATTGCAATAAGTCGAACGCCATAAAATATCTTTTCAAATATGTCAACAAAGGCCCGAACCGTGCAACTCTACAAGTGCTACGCACACCCGATAACCCGCAGGCTCCAGTTGATGAGATCCGTAATTTTTATGAGTGTAGATATTTCTGAGGCTATCTGGCAAATTTTTGCGTTCGACGTACATCATAAATGGCCTCCTGTTCAAAGATTGACGTTCCATCTACCAAATGAACAAACGATCTTCTTCGACGATGATGAAAATATAGAGGACGTTGTATGGAGAGCCCAGCATTATGATACGATGTTCCTTGCATGGTTCGCAGCTAACAGGACATATCCGGAGGGCAGAGATTTGACATACGCAGATTTTCCTTCGAGTTTGTGTGGAATGCGGTTGATAGGGTATGGCTACCAAGGAAACAAGGCTACAAACATTGGCCGGGTTAATTACGTCCCTCCGTGAATTGGTGAGAAATATTACTTGCGGGTTTCTTGACAATCCAAAGAGGTTGCACAAGTTATAAGTCACTGCGCAAGGTCAATGGTAAGGTGGAGCTCACTTTTGAGGATGCATGTTTCAAGTTGGGTTTGTTGGATGGTGATCGAGAATTTGTTGATGGGATCAATGAGGCCGATAAATTAGCATCCGTAATCGATTCGCCGTTTGTTTGTCACCCTACTATCTATGAATTCTATGAACAAGCCTGAATTTGTTTGGGAATCAACATGGAAGTTACTAGCAGATGGTATCGTGTATAATGTATGACGGCAGTTGCAAACTCCAGGTACCTATATGTTTTTTCAATTTAAAGCAACAAAAATGTTATTTACTTAAACAAGCATCATATGATTTGCCAAGCATTGACCAATTGCATACTTAAATGTTTTTGCATTGTAACCTATAATATGCTTCACCTGATTTGAATTAACTATAATATGAATTTTTAGACAGTGATATGTTGAGAACTTATCTGATAAATTTAATTATGATGCCTTTTTCCCAATAATAAGATACATATATGCAAAACACATTATAGGTGACGATATGTGCTTTATAAATTTCAGTTGGCTATAATATGCTTTGCTACAACAAGCTGTTACCATTTTTCTATTTTAAGAGATTCCTACAATTAATTAAGTACTTGATTTGATACTTTAATTGCACTACTGTAGTGGAGCAAACAATGTAGTTACCAATATACTACTCAAATCAACTACTTTAGTATAGAAAACCGTGAGTGCTTTATAGTTAACTAAAATATTTGTTGCTATGATGGGAACTATGCGTGTATGCGCAATTTAAATCAATTACAATGTGAATTGCTTAGCATTGGCCAAACAAGGTAGTTAGATGCATTGCTTAATTATCTTTCTTTTTTTTTTTTTTTGCAATGTCACGAGTTTCCAAATAAGAGATGAAGCATTGAAAAATATGTGCCTTATTGAAGTAGAAAAATTGCTCAATCTAAATGGTCGGTCTTTGTCCGACTACTCTATCTTAGTTCTAGAATTTCTTTGAGGATTTGACTACGAGAACAAATTAGTTCTGATGAGTTGAACTATGACAGGGAGGAAATGGCGCGCATCCATACTGTGTTGCTCAGTAACCTAAATAGTGATCAAAGGAAGGCATATGATGAGATCACCTGTTCAGTTCTGTCTGGTAGGGGTGGTTTTTTTTTTCCTGAATGGCTATGGGGGCACTGGCAAGACATACGAGTGGAATACTCTATCGGCTTATTTTCATTCTTTGGGGTATATCGTATTGAACACTGCATCCAGTGGTATTGCAGCTCTATTGCTCCCTGGAGGTAAGACGGCGCATTCAAAATTTGGGGTCCCATTGGTTCCTAGAGATAACTCAACATGTAGTATTAGTCAAGGTAGTCCAAGGGCACAACTATTAATTCAGTCTAAACTGATCATTTGGGATGAGGCTCCAATGTTGCACCGGAATTGTTTCGAGGCGTTAGACCGCACAATGAAGGATATAATGCCAGCAGTTGATCATCGCAACAAAATACAAACCCTTTGGTGGAAAGACAGTTGTTCTTGGTGGTGATTTTAGACAAATTCTACCAGTCATACGAAGAGGGACTAGATTAGATGTACTCGCTGCTTCAATTAATTCATCATCGATATGGTCAAGTTGTAAGGTACTTCACCTAATCACAACATGCGTCTTGGTAGTTCAAACGTAGAATCGAGAGAGGTTGAGATAAAGGATTTTGCATATTGGTTGCTAAAGATTGGGGATGGCCCCGCTTGATCAAATGAGTTCGGAGAGACGATGTGGAGATTCCTAAAGATCTATTAATCACTGGATTCACCCAATCCCCTACAGCGTTGATTGATTGACTTCATATCCCGAACTATTGGCAAACATGCACACAGAAACACTTTTTTGAAGAAAGGGCTATTTTGGCTCCAACACCGAGTCTGGTGAGCATGTTAACAATTATATCTTGGACCAAATTCTGGTGAAGTTGTGGAGTACCTAAGCTCGAGATACTATATGTCAATCGGATGAAGACAAATGAAGTTCGAGTGAATGGTTCACCATAGAATTCCTGAATGATATAAAGTGTTCTGGTATCCCCAATCATAAATTGAAATTGAAAGTAGGTGTGCCAATAATGTTGATGAGAAACATCGACCAATCAGCAGGGCTATGCAATGGTACGAGATTGATGGTGGACCATTTGGGCAAGAATATCATCACAACTCATCATCATAAGGAGAAAAAACAAAGGCGACAAGATATTCATTCCTCGGATGAATTTAATTCCAAGCGACATTGGACTCCCATTTAAGTTCGTGACGCGAAGCGCTTCCTATAATCGTGTGTTTTGCGATGACGATCAACAAAAGTCAAGGGCAATCACTATCTCACGTTGGAATTTATCTACCTAAACCAAAGTGTTCACACATGGTCGATTATATGTTGCCCTTTCACGTGTTAAGGCAAGAAAAGGACTAAAGTTGTTAATCATGGATGAGTATAAGAATTTGATGCATTGCACTAAGAATGTAGTGTATAGTGAAGTATTTGATAATGTTTAGTCAGATACGTGTCTAAGAATTCAATAAACATCGTCCAAAAACTTATATTATTATCTTGGTCGTATTAATTATGGTTATATATTCTTTGAACTAGTTGTAGTATTTACTTAACAACCGTATAATTTTCTAAAAATGTAAATATCGCCTGCTCACATAAAATGTATTCTCAAAATCTTTGTACTGTGTACATATACTAGTGTATATATATATATATATATATATATATATATATATATATATATATATATATATATATATATATATATATATATATACATTGTAGAGATTGATGTATGTTTTTATGGTTACAAGAGATGTATGTATGTATTTTACTTCCACTTGATTCTTTTATGCTTAGCTTTTGGACAAGTTAGTCCCTGATGGTGGAGAGATATAGAAACTAAAATGTTCATATTTTAAAAATTTGAGATTAATTTGTCCTAATTTTTTTTTTCAGAAACCAACTTGTTTTATACAAAATTTGTCAAAAATAATATAATGAGTATAGACTCAAATTAGTCCTAGACAATTTCCTCGCGGAATAAATTGGTCCCTGACAATCTTTTCTGGACACGTTAGTTCATGATAATTACAAAACGAGACAGTTACTCCCTACGTCCCTTCAGTCGTTACCAGCTCATCTAACATCTCCTACGTGGTATGTTAAGTGCCATCGTGTCATGGTAAACGCCGCGTAAAACAGTATTTTAGGCAAAATAAGTCCCTATCGTTACAAACTTGATTTTTTTTTTTAAAAGAGGGACAAATCAGTCCCTAAGCATTTTGTGACACGTTAGTCCTTGGTTATCTTCAACCTTAAATCTCTCTGATTTCTTAAACTAGAAACCATTTTTCACGCACAGATCGAGAGAGAATGATGTAGAGAGGGAGGAGAAGATAGGTGTTTTTCACTTCTCATTGTTTGTAGTTAAAATTTGAGAATTTTATTATTCACCATTTGATATCATTTCTAACATAATATTTTTCTTCTGCCTTTGCTTTTAAACCTAAAAAATTAACATGATAAACCAGCAACCACCCACCTTTCACACATCATTAATGAAAACAAAATATATTGAAAAACACCTC
Organism: Oxytropis ochrocephala; assembly: GCA_020916435.1. Classification (NCBI taxonomy): domain Eukaryota; kingdom Viridiplantae; phylum Streptophyta; class Magnoliopsida; order Fabales; family Fabaceae; genus Oxytropis; species Oxytropis ochrocephala. The sequence continues at coordinate 111,834,794 of CM037089.1, forward strand.
TCTCTCTCTCTCTCTCTCTCTCCCTCTCTCTCCCTCTCTCTCTCTCTATCGTAGGTAGGCATGCAAACCGCAGGGCGGGGTGGGGTGGGTTTTCCCCGTCCCCGCCCCTATCTCTATCAAGGTCGAGTTTTTTATCCCCCATTCTCGTCCCAAACGGAGACGGGTTCCCCGCGGGTACCTGTTTCGGCCATAAATTTATAGAAAATATACGATAATTAATAAAATAAAATCATAATTATTGTATAATGATAAAAATGTTAAAAGTGTTAGAATAGACTTTTCTATTGAAAATGGATCAAAATTAAAAATAAACAAATTTTATGAAACAAAATGATCGAGTATATATGCATAAAATAAAATAAATTAATTCATTAATGTTCTGTTGAGCGGGTTCAGGGTTTGGGCAAGAGAGTATCGACATCCCCGAAACACGCCATGTCCCCAAAGCAGGTTTCCCCCGTCAAACTCAGAGCGGGGTCGGGTGGGTACCCGCGGGTACGAATTTTGTTGACATGCCTATCTGTGTGTGAAAAATGGTTTATGGTTTAAGAAACCAGATATTTGAGATTGGAGATAACTAGAGACCAATTTATCCCATAACGCACAAGACTGATTTGTCTCTTTTTTAAAATTTTATTTTCAAATTCGTATAAAGTCAGGGACCTATTTTACTCAAATTACTATCTTACATAGCGTTTAATGTGAAACCGTGACACTTAACACGCCACGTAAGAGACATTAATGGCCGAAGAGACGGGGGAGTAACATGTCTCTTTTATTTATTTATTTATTTATTTTTGGTCAAGAACATGTCTCTTTTTTAAATTGCCGAGTTACTTGAAAAAATTGTCAGGGAGCAACTTATTTTCCACAGAAAAAGTGTCGATGACCAATTTAAGTCTTTACTCTAAAATAAAATTGAAGGACTAAAATGTACCATTACTGAGATACAAATCATTCATTTCTCGTCTACTATATATTGGTATATAATAATATAATATAGTAGACGATGCGTTTCATGTTACTACATAATAACAAGAACTAGGGTTTAGCATCAGCAGCAGCTGCAGGAATCTCAACAATGGCGCCGAAGAAGGTAAGAACTCCAAGGATAACACGAAACCCTGATTTGATAAGGGGAATTGGCAAGTACTCAAGATCTCAAATGTATCACAAGAAGGGAATTTGGGCCATCAAAGCCAAAAACGGCGGCGTTTTCCCTCGTCACGATCCTAAGCCAAAGCCTGAAGCTCCTGTTGAGAAAGCACCCAAATTCTACCCTGCTGATGATGTGAAGAAGCCCCTTGTTAATAAGAAGAAGCATAAACCTACAAAACTCAGGTGATTAGTTTAACACTGTGTAGTTAGTTATCACATTAACCATTTATATAATTCCATGTATGTGTGTTGTTGTTTTTTATTCATTTGATTGATTTGTTAGCTTTGATGGGTTTTTTTGTAGTTGTAAATGTTGAAAAAAATGGTTTTTGTGAATTTTGTTTTTAGTGCTTGGGAGGTGGAATGAGGTGCAAATTGGGATTACTCAATTTTGATGCTCGAATCCTTGTTTGATAAACAACTTGTTTAAGCACTTATATGTGCTTAGAAGTGTTTATGTATTTGCCATTTTTATAATAAAAGATAAAATAAAGTTGTAGTCATATATAAGCAATAAGCTATTCTCACAAGCTATGTTGCGGAGTTTATATTATTAGCTATTTTCATAAGATCTTCCAAACAGTCTCATTAGTAGTCTCATAAGTGCTTCCAAATAAGCCAATCTAATTAGACCTTTTAACTTATAAATTGATCCTTCGTGTAGTGTACGTTTTTTTTGAATTTTAATTCATTTTTAATTGGATTTGCTATCTTTGAAGTTTGTTTCTTTTTAGTGTTTTTTGGATAACTTTTACTTTTTCTATATATTTTAGTGTTAGAATTGGGGAAATTTCATGTTTTTGTGATTTTGTTTCTCTATTAGCTTTGGATGTGAAATGAGGTGTAGGATTGGGAATGGGATGAGGAGTGTCCATTTTTGGTGAAATGGTCTCTGTCTTGATTAATTTTAAATATGCACGTCTTTTTTCTGTTAGGGATTTTATTGACAAGTGGAAATGTGGGATCATATGTTGGATTTGGTTTTGTTTTCAGGGCTAGCGTTACTCCGGGGACAGTGCTGATTCTTCTTGCAGGGAGATTTAAGGGAAAGAGGGTTGTTTTCCTGAAGCAGCTTCCATCTGGTTTGCTTCTTGTCACAGGTGTGTAATGTATGTGATGAAACTAATTTATTTTGATTTAGTTTTTGAATAATGAGCATTTTCGGTGGGCAATGATTCGCTTCTTGTGGTTGTTTGACTGAGTTCTGAATTAATTTGATTGCTCTGTCTTGTATGTGTTCTTGTTTTACTTGTGATACATAATTGGTTTACAAATGCTGCCTCCTCTTTTGCCTACCGATTCGACAAGCTTGGTTTGTGTTTGTCAAGAATTTAAAACCTAATTTTGAGAAATAAGTACTTTTTTCTCCTGAAAAATGTATGGCAGTATGATTTTGGTTATCAACTATTTTAAACAGAAAATAAGATCATAGAAACACACTTATATGTTCAAATTTCACTTGACCTTATCATGTTGAAATTTTGTGTATCTATTTCTCTTTTCATAGATATGAAAGAGGTGGGACTCTAGCATAATTTGCAAATATATGTAGATGGGGTGGGGGTAGACAGGCAAAATTTAACATGAGAGGATTTATTACTGTACTTTTCTTCAATTGTTAGATGTTATCTGATCCTTACTCTATTATTTATGTCTTTCCCCGGTCTTTCTTCTTATATCGATTTCTTTGCTGTTTAAGGTCCTTTCAAGATCAACGGGGTTCCTCTAAGAAGAGTGAACCAATCATATGTCATTGGTACATCCACCAAAGTTGATATCTCTGGTGTTAATGTTGATAAATTTGATGACAAGTACTTCTCTAAAGAAGCCCAGAAAAAGAAAAAGAAGGGAGAAGGCGAGTTCTTTGAGGCAGAGAAGGAGGTTGGTTTTCAAAGTCTTTTTGTTTTTGGTTGTCTTTCTAATTTTCAGTGCTGACCTTTATTATCCTTTTTCCTAATGTAGGAGAAAAATGTCCTTCCACAAGAAAAAAAAGATGACCAAAAAACTGTGGATGCCGCTTTATTAAAAGCCATCGAGAGTGTTCCAGACTTGAAGTCTTACTTGGGTGCTAGGTTTTCTTTGAAGGCAGGAGTGAAGCCTCATGAGCTAGTCTTTTAGGATCTAGAGTGCCATAAGTTTCTTCCATTTTCTGTTTTTGTTGAACTTGTTCCTGATAGTTGTGTATTGTCCTACATTTGTTGGTAATTAACCTTTTGAAAGGGGTTTTCTTCCAATTTTGGTCTTATAATTGTATTCTTCTACCTTAATTACCTGCCCTCAACAAAGAAATGCCATGTTGGGATGTCAGTGCGTTATACATTATGTGATATTTTCTGTTAAATTATTTGGTAGTAAAATCATCTGTCCTAATTTTGTTCCAAATCCAGCTTCTTGTAAGCATACCTTTTTTTTTTTTTTTTCTTTTCTTTTTCTTTCTTCACCTTGTTGTATACCTTAATACACTCGAGTTGAACAAGTGCTTTAGGCATTGTTTGTTTATGCTTCTGTTGGCATTGGCTTAATAGAGTAGAAACTCGTTAAACAACTTGTAATACTCTGCTGTACTTTGTTATTCAGTCACTCTAAGCAAGTTAATAGTTAGTTATAAACTGCTGAGTCAGCATTGCTGACTAAGTGTTAGTTATAGAGTTAGTTTCTATATGCTACTGTATAGATAGCCTCACTGTGAAATCAGTTTCAATCGGGAAAATAGAATTCCAGAATTCAGTTTCATGAAGATTTCTCTTCTCTGAAATCTATCATGGCTAGTAAGTACTGATGTATCTGTACATTAAACCTACAACTGGCAGATTACATAATTAAACAGCCGTTTTTTGTTATTGATATTGTATGGATAAGTTTACAGATATGGCAGACTATGATGCATATAACCACCAGTAACAATTTTACAGCTGCACAACCCTACTGGGGTATGAATATTTCTGCCAAGTATAGTATATAAATGCTATGAAGTAAAATTACGAGAAGGGAGAAAGAAATGAATAAAACTCATACTGAAGTCTGAGACTGTATATATATCACAGCATGCTATCTGTTCTTGCTGGTAGCCTCTTGAAGAAATTGCTGGGGACAGCAGGCAGCTTGCTACGAAACTTCGGGTGGCGTAAATAATACAAACCAGCTACCAGAGCCACCACTCTTGGCGGTGTTGCATAAAGAACCACTGCTGAACACAAACTGAATACTACAAAGAGGCTAGTTGCTCTGGTATCTCTCCAGCTCAACAGAGACTGAAATCTCTCTCCTTGTGTAGCTATGTCCCCAACAACTGTCTGAATCCTACCCGCAACACTTCTAAGCCGGTCATACCGCATTCTCACCACATCAAGCGATCTAGAAGTTGGGAACGTATCAAACTCTTCGTCAAGTTCATCTGGGTGAACTGATTCAGCCCATGACAGTTTAGTATCCATGTGAGGTGGGTGTCGAGGACGGAACCTATAGTTCCACAAACCAATCAAGAACATGTAGAGAAACAGTGTTGGAAGTATCAATTCTGGGTAACAAATCAATATCAGAAACAGAATGTGAACTAGAACTGATGTGATGGGATTCTTCCAATGACAAACTTGGTTGAACCATTGACCCATTGTGATCATGTTAGAGAAAAGCGTCATGACGCGAAAGAAGTTAGCTTTGCTTCTTCTCATGCTCCACATATGGGAATCAACATCTAACATGTACTCAACTATTTCCTTTCTGAGGGGAGGTTCAGCTCTGCCAAGTCTCACAGCTACAATATTCATTGCTTGGTACCTCAGATTCTCTACTTGATTAACTGTGAAAGGGCGAAAATAATGCATTTTGGGGAGCAATGGTTGACCATAAATATAAACCATATTGGCTAGTGAGAGGGTAGTGAACCTCACTGCTAGCTGAAGCTCACCCATCTTCTTAACACCATGTTGGTGCAAAACAAGAAGTGGGTAAGAGTGAGTGTAGATCCTATGAGCTTCCAGTGTTGAGAGCCTAATTCTAACCTTTCCGACACGCGAATCCTTCGCTGCATTGCTTCCGAAAGCCTTTTCACCTAAATGACAGTTATCAAAAACTCCAAGTGTTATTACAGTGCAAGGATCATAGACCTCCCATGTGTATTGCTCATTCCATTTGGGACTAAAAGTGTCAAGAATTGTTCTGGTTCTGATCCATTTTTGGCCGTACTTTGCAACACAGTAAGCATCTGTGCTACCGCGACCGTCCTTCATCTTCATTGGGAGAAGTCCTTGTGCTCCTAAGATCCCTACTTCAAGCATCCCAATAGGCTGCTTCCAAAGTTGTCTAGCTGTTGGTCTATGATCACTTGCATACAAAGTTGATTCATCTAGAACATGGTATCCACCTTCAAGGCAAATCCTCATGTGAATCCTGCTTGAAAATTTAAGCTCATTCCTCCTATCAGCTTCCAGCACTCCAAAACCAAATTTCTCGAGATTGAACCATCGAGAATGAACCGGCCTGTGGTCTAGCCGCTTCTCAAAAAGCGTCAACGGTAATACTATCTTCCCGAGTACCTCATCTTTTGAAGGGTGCACGCGATCCTCCACAGTAATTGTCAGTTGCTCCTCAAATGGTTCAGCTGCCACAAAGACTAAATCTTCATCCCATAGTGGTGTAGTTGATCTAGTTGGACATACCTTAGTCCTCAGCACTTGGCTGCCCATCTGAGCTTTGACAAAAACATCCGGCAGCCGGTTTCTGTCACTCGGTATCACATCTTGCGCTTCGATTACATTGACTCTTAAATACCACAGTTTTGGCGACACATAGACCTTTGATCTGATGTTGAAAACACCTTCCCCATGGACAGTTGCAGCATCAGAATGCCAAGCATCTGAAAAGGCTTCATCAGCTTGAGTTCCCATCCAAACCGCAAGCATGATATCGCCTCGAACCCTTCCTTCTCCTCTCCGATCGTCAAGTCTATACCACTGAGGAGCCAATGGACTGTCCGGAGGAACTCTCGTCGGAACCTCATTGAGATCAAAAGCCACTCTTCCAATATAATCATCTCTACCCAACATTTCTTTGTCTTTCACAATAACTTCTAAAACAGAAGATTGAATTTGATCTTTAGAGAAAGCATAGACTTGGTTCCATTCAGGGTTCAATTTCTTCTCCACATGCTTTGTTCTTCCTTTATAGTTCCCCAACTTAACTTCCACATAAGGATCACAGCTCGAGGTAAGAGTACCCGGGGGAAGATTCTTCGCTTTCACTACACGAACATACAGATAAAACATCTGCTCAACAAGGTCATACGTGCTCGTCGATCTTTCGCCACCACTCATCCACCCTCTCCCACCGTAAGCTCCACCATTAGGCCACCGCTCACCGAGACGCGGATTCGTGTCCCTCAGATTATAATCCTCATGATGGCTACTATCAGGAGGAATTTGTTGAACTTGAGAATTAACTGACTGCATTGTATCTGCAGTACCTCTTTGAGGATTAACTGAATGCATTGTATCTTGAGTGCCTCTTTGTCTTCTCTTTATTGAAATCATTGGCTGCTGAAAAACTTGATGTTTGTGTAGATGTTGAGTTGTTTCTTGAACAGGTTCTCTTCTTTCTTCCTTTGGATCTTGATCAGTATCAAAGCCACTACACTGAGATGCTTCAGCAGGCAAATTTTTCACTGCTGTTTGGTTTATATTCTCTGCTGTGATTGTTTCTGAGGTATCAAATGCAGGAACTGAATTTGACACTTTGGGATCAGCTTCTATTATTTTGTTACTAAGGTTTGTGTTTTCTGTGGTTAAGGGAGGAAAATGAGAAATATTAGAAGCTGTTTTGGATTTGGACTGTGATGAAATATAGATTTTAAGGCCAATTTCACCTTTAACAGAAGAGAAAAACCACTTATTTTCAAGAGGGTAAGTTTGATAAACTTCTTCACCTTCTTTAACAAGATTAGAGCAAGGAATTCTAACCCTTCCGAGAAAGCTTCGACCGGGAATAGGCCTCCGTTCGTGGTAGACCGAGACTTCAATAGTTTGATAATGATAGTAAGGTTTGGTTGAATCCAAAGGGAAAAACAGTTTATGATTCCAAATAGGGTTAAGGTTTTTTGGGACAGTTCTTGTTCTACTTAATTGGTTTTCAAAGTCTACTTCAACAAATGTACTTGCTGATCCTTCACCGTCTTTTGGCATAAGATCATGAGCATTAATAACTTCTATAACTATCACCTTCATATCCTTTTGTTCTTGGTTTCTCTCCCTCATGAAGCTAAAGCTTAAGTTGGTTCTTACAAGTAATCTAATATTCTCTGTTCTGAAACAACTAAATTCTACTTATGAAGGCAAATATGATGGAAAGATTGTACAGTTAAGGTTGTCTCTCACTTTGTCACACACTAGAAGCTCTTACTACTTCTTTGGTTTCAAGAAAGGAATAGTTTCATGAAGAAGCTGCATGAGCTTTAGCTATAGATATATTTGTTCGATTAAAAAACTAAGCTCTAGAATATATTTCTTAAGAAAATCACTTTAATCTTAACATACATGTTCAATATATGAACTATATGAAGCATGAACACTTCTTCGTAATGTTGTGTCGCGTCGCGTGTCCATGTCGGACACAGACACTCGTTGGACACAGTGGCGGACCTATGTACAACTCAGGGGGTTCAATTGAACCCCCTGAAAAAATAATAATTGTACTAGTACTCCTATGTAAAAAAAACTTTTAAACTTTCAAAAATATGTCTTAGTAATCTCCGTAAGGGACCATTTATAAAACTTTATGTAATAATTTTACCAATGTCACATACTTTTACGAACTACTTATTTTCATATACTTAATTTAGGACTTAAACAGAAAAGAGCGTGTAAACTTAGAGACTAATAATATGGCGATTTATTCTTAAACAAGTTTGGAGTTAGATAAGTTAATTCCTTAATTTTAGTAAATTAAGTAAGGATATTTGAAAAAAAAAAATTTAAACAATCCTATGTACAATTTTTTTTATAAAGATATTTTTTTCACCCCTGGTTTAGGTTCCTGGGTCCGCCACTGGTTGGACACTCACACGACATGTGTCAGATACCTCTCTACATGGTTGCATTTATAAAAGATTATTTATATGACTTGGACACTTCGTGACACCGTTTGGACACTTCTAGACACTCCTATCATAATGTTTTTTCTAAAAAAATATCAACTTCTTGAAATTCTTAACTTATTATACATATTCTTAGGATATAATTTTTTTTTTGACAATATGATATAATTTTTTTCATCTTCAACAAACCTAATAAAACTTATCATCTTTGTTTTTAAAAGGTGAATAGATAAACTTTAACCCTCGATTTAAATTTTTGTAATATTCATCATAATAGTGTGTGTGTGTGTGTGTGTGTGTTTTATTGATTTAATTATTTTTGTAAAGCTAGGCCATTCTTTTGTCATGCAGGGTGTTATAAATATAATTGTTATAGTGTTATCATCAATGATTATATATATACTAGTGTCAAAAAAAAATCAATGATTATATATAAAATGAAACTGCTAGGTTTATGTTAATGCAATATAGTTACTTAATGAAGGAGGTTATTTGCATAAAGGGAATAGTTGAAAGGATAAGTTCTTTCTTGTATATGCAGCAATGCCAAAAAGAGGAAAAAAAAGTGATTAACTAAAGTCACCACAAAAAGCAGCTTAACTAGTAGGCTTGTGAGTTGTGACTATGTTCAAAGATACTTTCCTTGGGATTTATTTTCCTTCTCTTTTTAAGATTGTTTGTCATATATAATTAGTCATCTATCTTTAGATTGCTGACATTTTTTAATGTTGTTTTATTTTTACTTGCAAGCTCAGTTACTGCATATGTTTTTCACATGATGTTTATGTTATGGTTTCAATATCTACAAAATAGGGCAACATGGATAATAAGCAAAGAACAAAGGATAATGCAGTGATACAAGTTAGTTTACATTGCAGCTTTTTGTAAGTTGTTCATTACTTTCTGTGGATTAATGTTTGCCACAATAGAAATTTCCCTTCCTAATGATTAAATCAAGTAAAAAAAATGTATCAAGATTAAACATAATATTTTTACATAATATTTTTTGATCTTGTAAAAAAATAAAAGAAAAGATTGAGCATATTTATTTTTTTTGGAAATGACTTTACAAGTTTTTTTTTATAAGCACGCTTTACAAGTTAAATAGTTCTAGATAAATTTACAAACACTACCATACAATATGTTGGTATTGTTGTCCAATAAAAACATAACACCTCACAATGCATTTTAAGTTTTGTAAGTTGTATGATACTATTTGTAAGTTTTGTCCTTTGATATATACATTTTAATTCATTTTTTTTCTTTGACACGAGCATTTTAAGTTGTCGTACATAAGCATTTTAATTTCTGAAAGGCGATTCATATTTACAAATTAAGACTATTTACAAAAATTATTTATTGAAGATAAAAATTCAATTAATTGTCAATGTATTTTTTTTTGACAAAAGAATTGTCAATGTATTATAAATATGAAATTAATTCATTCATGAATTTTTTTTATAGAAATCAGGTTTATCTGTAATTGTGTCTCCTTTAATTTGGATTATAGGTGATTTTATTCCCTCGAATTATTAGCTAATAAAAGAGCTTTTTTTTAAGTCTAAAAAGCTCGTTGAATTTCAATAGTTATAGAATCCTCAATATAACCAACAAGGTTAATCCGAGTGGAAACTGTACTCGAATCTCAACCAAGGTTTCGGATTTGAATATTTGGTGTAGCAAAAACTCAGTCGAGAGGCGAGAACCACATTGATCGACAAAGCCACATGTGACCAGTAGATACTGTGCACCAATAACACGGTAACAAAAAAAGAATCCTCAATATATGTAGGAATACTTTTGAAAACAAAAATATGGCGCTAGAAGTCACAGAAATCACGTTTCCGACTATTATAAAATGTAGAAGTGCATAGACGTTTTATCCTACAGTTGACTACGGTAGTCTTGAATCTGTGTCTTCAACAATTCAATGATCAGTTCGGTTATCAGAATATTGCTAATAATACTTAGGGTTTTTTTTGTACCCCCACCATATCCCCTTATACCCCCACAATAAAGTGAAACCCATAAATACCCTTCACCAAACGTATTTTTTTAAAAAAATTTGCACCAATCGTATATATGTTTTTTTAACATATATACGACCCTATATTTTTGCCCATCGTATATACACCCCCAAGGCGTATATACGATTGATGTGGGGGTTGGCCAATCGTATATACACCTGGGGGTGTATATACGATGGGCAATAATATAAGGTCGTATATATGTTCATTTGAACATATATACGATCCCTATGGTATTTTTATTTTTTTTAGTCAAATAAAAATTAATATAGTGTGTAGTTCGTTAACACGTGACGATGTTAGACGTCGAACGAATAATTTAGGCTAAAAAATCAGTTTTCGGGCAACCTACTCCGATCATAATGTAACCACAACCATTAAATCCGAAAAAAATCACCGAGCATGACTCCCGTAAAAGAGACTTCTTACAGGGCTATGGCCAAAATCCCAAATTCCATCGTTTACTATTTTTTATTAATTTTTTTAATTTTTCATAGTCTCCAAAAAATCTAAAAAAATTTGCATAGACTTATTTTGGTTTTGTTAGATTTTTAGTGGTGTTTTTATAATTTTTTTGATTAGTTTTGACTCTTTAACGAATTTTTAGTAGCCTTTTAAAAAACAATAGTGAGGGTGGGAGTGGGTATTTATAGTTGAGGTAAATGATTATCAACCGTTGATTTTGTCGATGCAAACTACACCGTTGATCAACTTTGAAAGTGAAATCCTAACCGTTAAAATTTTAAAAAAAAATTAAAAAAATTATATAACAACCCATCGTATATATGTATTTTGGACATATATACGATGCATATATTATTTAACACATCGTATATATGTCCTAAAGACGTATATACGATTGCATCATACGCAGCCAATCGTATATACGTCTTTAGGACATATATACGATGTGTTAAATATAAGCATCGTATATATGTCCAAAATACATATATACAATTGACCTTTTTTTAAAAAAATAAATACATTTCAAAGGGGTGTTTTGGGAATTACATATTATGTGGGGGTATATGGGGTAATGGTGTGGAAAAAACAACCCTAATACTTATTATGTGTGTGTGTGTTATAATCAAAATGAATTGAGGCTCAACAACAAAGAGCCAAGCTCCAACAACAAAATGGGCCCAAATAATAGAGCCCAAAAAGAAGACCAAAGAAACAAGGGTATTTTTTTTGTACCCCCACCCCCTTACTTTATACCCACACAAACCACTAAAACCCCAAAATACCCTTACAAAACTTTTTTTTAAATCAAAATTCCAATCGTATATACGATGACTATTTTATGTGTAGCGACCGAAAAATCCGGGAAAGGATTCTTCAAAGGTTCATAGGAAGCCGCCACCGAAATTCTAGTTTAAGGGCAAATTCGAAAAATCCCTTTTAGGTTTGAGATAAGGCTGAGTTTGGGGTTCGGGAGTCGTTATGCGTGGGGAAGGTATTAGCACCCCACGACATCCTTTGTCTAATTAATTACGCTTTATTAATAATTACCCTTTTATTTACAGAAAAAAGACTTAATCAAATTTTTAGTTTTTAGTGCTTGACAAGAGTGGACTCTTGCTCCTACGTACCTCCGGATGCAATGGAGGAATCAAAGCTACGTAGTTCTCCCTGAAAAAGGTTTGTTGGTTGGTGTTTTTTAGTGTAGGGGTCCTAGGATTCCTTGAACTGCATGTACCATCGATTCTAGGACGACTAACTAACCGATTGTACAACCGACTTAGTCCCCTACTTTTGAAAGTATTTTTGAGGTTTTTTTTGAAAGAAGTTTATTTGATGTGAGGTGAGTTGGTTTTAGAATAGGTATTCTAGAACTCCTGAACTGTACAGCTCATTAGTTCTAGAACGCTGACTAACCCGGTTGTACAACCGACTTAGTCCCCTATTTTTAGGAAAAATGATTTATTTACAATTTTTACAAGTTTTTAGGATTACTGAACTGTACAGCTCATTGGTCCTAGGATGATGACTAACCCGATTGTACAACCGACTTAGTCTTTTATTTGATTTTGGGGTGGAAAAATATTTAATTATTGTTTTTGATTTAATGAGAAAAATATTTGAGTTAAAAGAATTAAAAAAAATGAGGAAGGGTGAAAATTGCAAAAAGGGGGTATTGTTAGTTGCAGGAGGTTGTCCAATTAAAATTGGGGTGTAAATATTAAGTAGCTCAATTCATAATGTTGGGCTTGGAGTCTGTGAATTGGGTTTAGATACAGGGGTGTGCGCGTCACAATTGAGAGGTGGGAATAGCAATCAGGGCTTGTAAAAATAATAACAAAAAGGAAAGACACTATAAAAACAGAGCCCGAAATTTATTTTAGTAGTAAACTAATCTAGTTTTTTTTTCAAAACAAAACTAATTCTCCTACAATTTGCATGTTAAAAACTTTAACCTTCAACCTAATTCACTTGTATTAGAACAAACAGAAACCTGACCTGGTTATTAAAAACTGATCGTACCTTGACCAATGAAGTGTTGAAGTAGTTGTTGTCCTGCTGACTGGACCGGTCGTTGAATGAGTGAAAGGACCGGTCCTGGCTTCACGCTGAGCACCTCGGGTGGTACCTGCAAAGACACTCCGACGATCTAGTGAGAGGCCGCTCGGGCAGATAGCACAAGGTATGAGAACGTACCTGATGCCATGTGCGAATGGCATATATATACTGTAGAGTTCCGACCGTTAGCGAAGATTTCGGCCGGCTAGCGAGAATTGCGGTCCAAGCAGCGTGTTTCGGTTGGCAGTTCTCGTGTTTGCTGATACACCCAGGAACAGTTGCCCCCCAAGCCTAGATCGCTTAAGAGCGGGCTGAGGCTTGAATCGATGCCCCCAGGAGTGATGTTATTTTGACGGAATTACCGCGACCGTTTGCTTTCTTGATAGGACGGTTTCGACCGCTCGTCAACCGTCGGCCGTGCTGACGCGACGGTTGGTCTTTACTGACATTTAAGACATGACGTTTGGTGTTTTCGAGGTTGTCTGAAGACAGCCATTGGTGAGAAGGTGAAACGTTGCGACGCTTCGTCTCCCGGTCCCCTTCGCGCCATGGGTCCGCACTATAAATAACCCTTCAGCTGAGATCATTTCTCACACTTTCACGAATTGCTCTGCCAGCGACCGACTCGTCCGACGCCGACTTGCATCCGTAGCTGATTTTAACTTTTTGCGACCGATCCACAACATCTGTTTAAGGTATGGATCGATCTCTACTTTTGCTTTTTAACTTGAGTTTTTCTTTGAATGTACTTTGCACTTTTCCACGCCTCGTGGTAGGGGGTGTCAGGTCCGGGGACGGCCAAGTCGCCCCCTCTCACGAGTACTCTGCTCGATCGACCTGACTCGATCCCTCTATCACAGGTGCTTTTGCATGCCACGAACGAAACTGACCGCCCGTCTTCCCGGCAGACCGTCTCAATCTTTTGCTACCTATATGTCGAGGCCGTCCGAGCCTAATCCCCATGAAGAGGAGCCTAAGTCGTCTTCGGGCGACAAAAATTATGGTTCTTCGAGCAGCAGTTCTTCGAGCAGTACGAGCTCGAGTTCCCACTCTTCTGCCCGAGGATCGGCTAGCTTGAGGAGCTCTGGCTCCAAATCCGTCCATTCAGACGTTCAACCGTGCAACACTCCACCACCGGAGACTGTCATATCTCGAGCGGGAGGAGAGGAAGAGGTGGAGGTGGTGATTATTGATGACGACGAAGCGGTGAGTGCCGTACAAGCCGCGGACGAGGAGATGGTGGAAGCCGAAAGCGGCCGAGCCGAAGAAGCCAACGAAGGAGCGGTAGTGCAGACTGCAGCCAGTTCCTCAGGTCGAGAGGTAAACAACGAAGGAGGATCGAACGAAGAGGCGGCCGACGTTCAAACCGACGTAGCCCGAGACCCATCTGACATGTCTTGGGTGTCAGAGACTCTTCGCTCACACAGGAGTATAATTACGGTCGGCCATTTAGCCTTGCCCGATCTGCAGAGCCACTTCGATGAGTTACCGGGCTGGAGGGTGAGAGGCATGAAAGATGGAGAAGACATTGCAACTTATTCCGCCAACCTCAAGTTCACGATGTATCGGCTCGTGTTCGAGAGGATGAACATCACCCCTCCTTTCACCGAGTTTCAACGTGACGTTCTACGTCACATCGGGGTCGCCCCTTCTCAACTCCATCCCAACGCTTGGGCGTTTCTGAAAACTTTTGAAGTCCTTTTGACCAAGCTGGGTCGGCCGGTGTCGATCATGCTGTTCTTTACTCTCTTCGAGCTAAGCTGGCTCAGGGAGAAGGCTAACAAAGAAAAGAGGGAGCAGGTCTCCTTCAAGATGCAGAAAACTCAGCACCGGTATTTCAAAGCATATCAAGAATCACTGGGAGCGGCCTGGAAAGGTCAATACTTTTGGATTGCCCCCACTAAGGAGGCCGGTAAGGCCATATCTGAGGTCCAACCGGACGGAATGCTCGGTCCCCCTTACTTCCCAATTATGTGGAACGAAGCTCACTTCTGCAGGAGGCCGGGCGATTACATCTATTCTGTCAAAGATTTGGGCGAGGCCGACCTGCAATCTTTGGGTATGATCAAAGCGTTGGCGAGCATGATGCTCCCAGACCCTAAAGGCGACATATCTTGTCGTCCCTTCGTCTTGCTCACAGGCCGGGCTCTGGAGGCCGAGATTGGTTTGCTTCTGAACTTTGCCTCTATATTTTTGTTGTCAATCTTTTCTTCTAACTCGTAACTCGTTGTTTTGCAGAAAGAATGGCCGGTAAGTCCTGGGACGTGCTCGAGTCAGTTTTGAAACCCACTGCAATTCCAGGGGCCAAGAGATATGAAGGACCTCGGCCAACGGTCGACGGGGAAGGGTCGTCGAAGGTCCCTCCAACTCCCAAAAGCCAAGGGAAAAAGCCAGTTTCCAAGACTCGGTCCCCCCCTCGCCGTGACGATCGCTCTCCCAAACGGTCCAAAATTGATGATCGGGGTTCGAACCTTGCTAAAGAGGAGATTCATATTCTCTCGCTCGAGGGTTTAGGGCAGGTCGAACTTGAGCGATTCAGGAAGAAACCCATGGCGGTCTGTGCTTCTCTCTGTATGGGAATAGACAAAATGATGGACGAGTTGGTGGGCGAAGCTGAAGGTAATCTCATTTTCCTAGTCCGTCGTTCTTTATTTTTGTTCGACCGACTGACTGTTAGATTATGTTTATTTGCAGGAGCTCGGATTGAGAAGGAGAAGGCCTTGGCTGAGGCGCAGCAAAAGTATGACCAACTCGCCAAGTCCAAGAAAGAAGCTCTTAAGCGGGGAGAGGACGACCGGGCCAAACTCTCCAAGAGGAACAAGGAACTTGCTGGTCAGGTGGCAAATCTAAAGAACGACCTTGAAGTCCTGGAGAAGGAGAAAGCCAAGGAGAAAGCCGATTGGGAGACCGAGAAGGCGGGGCTGGAGGCCAAAATTTGGATGATAGCTGAGCATGGTCGTAATGCAGTGATCGAGCAGTTCTACAACGCTCTCGGTCAGGTGCGGGTGCTGAACGCAGATTTGAACATCAATTTTGATGAAAAGATGATAAAGCCCGCCCATTATGTTGCGGACAACAAGATTATGCTGCCCGAGGCAGTTGATGAACAGGGTAACGTTGTTCGCCCCGCCTCGGTTCTCTTCTGAAGCCCGCCTGCGAGCGGAGTAATTTTTTGTACTAGTTTAACTTGCCTTTGGGCACAACAATTTAAATGCTGCCTTCGAGCAGTGGTATGTTTTGGCGCTCGGCTTCGACCGGGCGTCGCTATTTTGTAATGACAATTTAACTTGTCTTTTATTCCATTTACTTAAATTCGTATCGTTATGTCTACGCATCTTGTATGTTTATTTTTCTCTAAGTTTTCGAACTTTTAGGCCGCTCGGCGACCGTTTTGTATTATTTTGGAAACACTCGTTCAAGATAAGTTAGAGTAACTCAACGGGCTACTCGGTCGGATCGGCGACCTTAGATTGGGCCATCTTGATGGCACTTATTGGGACCATTTCGATGGTCACCCGATTCTTGGGCCATTTCGATGGCACTCGATTGGGCCACTTCGATGGCACTCGATTGGGACCATTTCGATGGTCGCTCGATTTAGATCGTTTCGACGGTCTAAAGTTCGTGGGTTATTTAACCCTTGGGCCATTTCGATGGCGCTCGATTGGGACCATTTCGATGGTCGCTCGGTTTGGATTATTTCGATGATCCATTTACGTTTGATTAATCTTCGATCGCTCTTTGCCATGAGCATGTTTGAGCGACCGGTCACACATTCTTGCGAGAAGGTAAAGAACAAATCATATTTTAAAGGTCAGGCCTCAGTAAAAAACCCAATGGGAAAAAGAGCGCCTGCCTGTCTTTCATTAATCGATCGGTCGTTCATTACATTCAAATATAATATTTTCTAAGTTTCTCTGCATTCCATGTCATAGGGATAGTCGCCCCATCCATGGTTTCCAGCTCGTATGCCCCCTTGCCAGTCTTTTTGATGACCCTGTATGGACCTTCCCAATTCGGTGCCAGCTTCCCCTGTCGGGCGTTTTTATTTCCCACATCTGCACGTCTCAGGACGAGCTGGCCGACCGAGAAATCTCTCTTTTGCACTCGAGCGTTGTATCTAGCTGCGACCTTTTGCTTGATCAGTTGTTCTCTTAGTGATGCTTGGGTACGCAACTCTTCAATCAGGTCCAACTCTTCTCGTATAGCTCGGTCGTTGTCAAGCACTGTAGGGGGATTTGAAGTTCTCCAATTTAGCTCGCCCATCTCTATGGGTATTACAGCGTCAGTCCCATACACAAGTCTGAAGGGCGACTCCCCGGTCGATGAATGAGGGGTCGTCCTGTACGCCCAAAGAACGGACTGCAGCTCTTCGACCCAATTCCCTTTCGCTTCATCAAGTCTTCGCTTCAAACCACGTAGGATAACTCTGTTGGCCGCTTCAGCTTGGCCGTTTGTCTGAGGGTGCTCGACCGAGGTGAAACGCTGTTTAACCCCTAAGTCGGCCAACATTTCTCTGAATCTTTTGTCTGCGAACTGGGTGCCGTTGTCAGTTATCAGTTGCTGAGGGATCCCAAAACGGGCTAACACACACCGTCCGAAGAACTTGCTGACTTTGGCCGATGTGATTGTTGCAAGAGGCTCGGCCTCGATCCACTTAGTAAAATAGTCTACTGCCACGATCAAGAACTTGAACTGGCCTGGAGCGGGTGGAAACGGGCCTAGCAGATCCATGCCCCACCAGGCGAACGGCCAAGGTGAGACAAGACTTTGTAATTCTGAGGAAGGTGCAATGTGGACATCAGCATGCACTTGACATTTCTTGCATTTCTGGACGAGCTTCTTAGCGTCCTCGTCCATGGTCGGCCAATAATAGCCGGCCCTGAGAGCTTTCTTAGCTATAGAACGTGCACCTTGGTGGCTTCCACAAACACCTTCATGAATATCTCTCAACACATGGTCGGCTTCGACCGACGTAAGACATCTCAACAATGGGGATGAGAATCCTCTTCTGTATAATTTCCCTTCTATTACCGAATACTTGGTCGCCCTGAGCCTGACCAACTTCGCCTGCTTCTGGTCGCTCGGTTCTTCCCCTTCAACGATGTACCTAAGAATAGGGGCGATCCAATCTGAATCTGTATTGACACAAAGAACGACCAACGACTGGCCTGGCTTGGTCGACACGCTCGGCCGATTTAGAGTCTCCTGAATCAAACTTCTGTGATTTCCCGGAGTTTTGGTACTTGCAAGCTTTGATAGAATGTCTGCTCGAACATTTTCGGTCCGAGGCACATGAGTCACTTCCGCTCGGTCGAACTGCTTGAGAAGTTCCCTTACTCTGGCTAAATAACTCTTCAGCACATCATCCTTAGCATCATACAATTCTTTGATCTGCGAGACAACAAGCAAGGAGTCTGATCGAAGTTCTACCCGGTCGACATTAAAATCTCTGGCGAGCTGCAGGCCAGCAATGCACACCTCATACTCGGCCTGGTTGTTAGATGTGTGGAACGCGAAAGTCAAAGATACCTCCACAGCTAGGCCATCTGAATTTTCTAATATTAAGCCTGCTCCGCTTCCTTTGCTATTGGACGACCCATCTACATGTAATATCCAGGTCGTTGCAGATTGATCTTCTGGAATCGGAGTCATCTCAGCTATGAAGTCGGCCAGCACCTGCGCTTTTGCGGCCGATCTGGATTCAAACTTTATACCAAACTCGCTTAGCTCAACTGCCCATTTTATCATTCGCCCCGCCAGGTCTGGTCGATGAAGGACTTGCCTAATTGGCTGGTCGGTCCTTACCACGACTTGGTGGGCTACAAAGTAAGGTCTCAATCTTCGAGCAGCTACTAGAAGTGCAAGAGCGAATTTTTCTATTTTCTGATATCTCAGCTCGGGCCCTTGCAGTACTTTACTAATGAAGTAGACCGGATTCTGTTTTAGGTCGTTTTCCCTGACTAACACAACACTCAAGACCTCTTCTGTTATAGCCAAGTATAAATATAGCGTTTCGCCCGGCAGCGGCTTGGTCATAATTGGAGGGTTAGTCAAAGCTTCTTTCAACTCATCCAACGCTCGCTGGCATTGGTCGGTCCACTCAAAATCTATCTCTTTCTTCAGCAGTCTAAACAGTGGAAGCGACTTGCAGGCCGCTTTGGGAATGAACCTGGATAAGGCAGCTACCATGCCATTTAACTGTTGTATCTCTTTTTTAGTGGTGGGCGGCCTCATCTCGGCGACCGCCCTGCATTTCTCAGGGTTTGCTTCTATCCCTCTTTCAGTTAGGTGAAAGCCCAAGAATCTGCCGGCCCTCACCCCAAAGGTACATTTCTCTGGATTCAGCCTGAGTGAATTTTTCCTTGCTTCCTCAAAGATTTCCCTCAGGTCGTTCACATGGTCTGGATCGGTCCCACTTTTGATGATCATATCGTCCAAGTACACCTCAGATATTCGACCGATCTGCCTTTTGAAAATCTTATTCATCATTCGCTGGTAGGTCGCTCCAGCGTTCTTTAGGCCGAAAGGCATCACCTTGTATTGAAAGTTGCCTCTATCTCGCTGCGAAGGTCGTCTTGTGTCGATCTGGTGGATACATCGTAATCTGATTGTATCCTGAATAAGCATCCAAAAAAGATAATAATTTGTAGCCCGAGGCCCCATCGACCAGCTTGTCAATGTTGGGCACGGGGAAGGCATCCTTCGGGCATGCCTTATTCAGATCGGTGTAATCTACACACATTCTCCACTTGCCATTCTTCTTCTTAACCAACACGACATTGGATAGCCAGGTCGTGTACTTGATCTCCTCTATGAAGTCGGCCTTCAGGAGGTCCTCAACGGCCTTTGCAGCGGCTTGAGATTTTTCCTCATTTTGAGTTCTTCTTCTTTGTGCGACCGGCTTGGAATTTTCATCGACTGAGAGTTGATGACAGGCGATTTCCACTGGGATACCGGGCATGTCAGATGCCTGCCATGCGAACAGGTCGGCATATTCTTTCAAACATTGCACAAGGTCTTGCTTTACTTGCTCCGACAGGTCGCTACCGAGCTTCACCGTTTTAGCTGGGTCGTCACCCAGTTGCACATTTACAAATTCTCCATGAGGTTCTGGCCTTTTCAGCCTGTTTTTTAGCTCTCGGGCTAAATCGTCATCATTATCTTCTGGGTCGCTGTCTGGATCATAACGAGCATCCAAATCAGCGACATTGACTTGATGGCCTTCACTAGAGATCTGAACATTCGGGCCACGATCTACCTCATCACAAATTTCTTGATATAGAGTGTGGCTTCGCCTTGCTGCCTCAAGGTCGGCCGCCAGGGTAACTACCTGGTCGTCTTTGCTGTAGAACTTCATCTTCAGATGTACCGTTGATGTAACGGCCTCTAGTTTGCCCAAAGTCGGCCTACCAATTATACATTGATAGCAGGATTTGAGGGGAAGTACAAGAAACGTCGTCCTGACCGTCCTGTACAGAGTGCTTTCCCCAGTGTCATCACCAAATGTTACCAAGAGCTCGATCGTCCCCAACGGATAGGTAGTCGCTCCATTGAAGCCTGTTAGAGGAGTGGGCTCGGCCTGGGGAATTATCTCGCTCCGATCGACCTTTAACTTGTCAATCAATTCTTCAAACATTATATCGGCCGAGCTGCCTTGGTCGACCAGGATTCTCTGGACCTCTGTGTTGGCCATAACTGCTCTGATTACCAACGGGGCATAACTGTTTGGCTTGCCATCATATAGGTCGTTATCACTGAAAGAGATGGGAAGTCTGCTCGAGACCGGCTGCGGTGCTGAAGTGGACCCGACCATCAGAAGTTCGTCCCATTTTCTCTTGGTGGCCTTGTTAGATTCCCTGCGATCCAGGGGGTTTCCACCGTGGATAACCATTGCTACATTACGGCCTTTAGACTGTCTAGTATCTCGATCTTCAGACCGGTCTTTATCTTGGGTGCTCGTTACGACTAGAGCGCCTTTTCCCCTATCTTGATCATTTTCTTTCGTCTTCTCTTGAGGTCGGTCGCCTTCGTCCGACCTCACATACTTGCCCAACTTGCCTTTCTGAATGAGCTCTTCAATATCGTCCTTGAGGGCCATACAGTCGTTAGTGTCATGACCCTTGCTCTTGTGGTAGCGGCAATATCTTTTGGTCGGTCGCGCCCCCTTCTTGAGCACGAGTGGATCGGGCCGCTTCACTCCCACAAACTCATTATTCTGGCACTCGCTGTAGATCTGCGCAATGGAGGTGTTGAGTCGAGTGCGATGATCAAACTTCTTATCTCGAAAGTCAGGCCGATTGTCGCGGCGACCTTCATGCCCCTTGGTCGGCTTACTGTGTTCTTCTTTGGGCCGCGCACGGGCGACCTTTCTTGCAGCCAAAGTCTCTTCATACGCCATATGGACGTTTGCTCTTGTTAGGAAATAACTGAGGTCTTGGTAATGATTCAATGTGAATTCTTCTACGAACCTGTGGTCCGGTCGAATACCACGCTTCAAATACTTCAACTTGTCCTTGTCTGACAAGTCACGAACAGACTCGGCCTCGGTATTAAACCGGTCGATGTACTGTCTCAGCGTCTCGTTATCACCTTGAACAACAGAGTCCAAGTGTTCTTCAAATCGATATTGGCAGCGATTGGCAGTGTAGTGAGACAGAAAGATTCTGATCAAGTCTTCCCATGATGATATGGTGTTGGGACGAAGAGATTCCCACCATTCCAATGCTCGGCCGTCCAACGACTGAGGGAAAAGCCTGCATTTCATGGTCGATCCCAACTCCCTATAACAGCAGTAATTGTTGAAATACCGGAGGTGTTTGTCTGGATCGCCCCGGCCATCGAACTTGTTAAGATTGGGCGGCTTTCGCAGATCTCTAGGAATCCTGTAGCGTCTGATTTCTCTAACGAACGGGCCGTTTTCATTCTGAGTGTCGTTCGACCCAAAGGGTTGCATAGCGAGGCATGCCTCGTTGCCCGGCATTCCATAGAATCCTCCGGAGGGGCCAGCTGGTGGAAGTTGAGGAGGCCTTCTGGGTCGCTCGCTTTGGCCTCTCCTTGGCCGACGCGAAACGTCCCTAATTCTTCCATCTCTGAAATCTTCCAGTTCGTCACGAGAATCCCAAGATCTGCTTCTCGACCGACGTGACCCGGACGACTCATTGGAGGAGTACCTCGCGGCGAAGCGCGGCGCGGTCGGGGATGGTAGCCGAGTCCTCATAATCATCATAAGACAACACGGCGTCTTCGCGCGTTCTGCCCAGGGGCGATCAGGCGCCCTAGTGCGTCGTCTCGGGACCGATGGGTGGTGCTCTCCCGGCGAGAAATGCTCCTTCGAGGAGGGGAGCGGTGCTTCTGCGCCCGGATCGGCGTAGAGGCGAGAAGTTCTCTCCGCCTTCCGCACGCGCGCGGCGGAATCGACCTGCTTTCATATTGAGAGATGGCGCGTCTGCATCTGCGATCACCGATTCTTGTTTTGCGGGATCTGCGAGCGGCTGAGTGATGTGCTCCGCGGGTTCCTGAATGCCCGCCGCCGGCGGTAGGTCATTAAGGCGGCGGTCATTCGTATCTGTTGAAGGGCGACCGGCGGCGACCACCATTGTGCATCGGGGTTCTTGTCGTGGATGTCCTTGAGATTCGTGGTATCAGACCGCACCACACCCTCCGAGTCTCTCTTTGAAGTTGCCTGAGGGGTTGAGTCGAGGAAGCGGCCCGTCTTGGCCGCGCGAGAGCCATGAAATGGGTAGGATAGCGCTCGTCCCCACTTTGTGGTCGCCCAATTGATTGTACCTTGACCAATGAAGTGTTGAAGTAGTTGTTGTCTGGCGCGGACCGGTGATCGTTGAATGAGTGAAAGGACCGGGTCACTCGGGTGGTACTGCAAAGACACTCTCACGATCTAGCAGTGAGAGGTCGCTCGGGCGGATAACACAAGTATGAGAACGCACGATGCCATGTGCGAATGGCATATATATCTTTCGTAAGTCACCCGACCGTTAGCGAAGATTTCGGCCGGCTAGCGAGAATGCGGTCAAATTCACTTGTATTACGTTGGTGGGCCGCGAGCCCATTCTTTGATTGATGCGATTCGTGTTCTTTGATACACCAGAACAAAAACAAAGTTAGATCTATGCATGAATCTAATTTGTATATTAATTTTGATACTAAAAAGGAGTTGGTTTGTTCTTAATCACATTATGTTCTAAAAGGATAATCATTGGTTCCATCAAGAAAAATATGATTCATGTTTCTTTTTTTATTTTTGGTACCAATCTTTATGTCTACACTATTAAATTTTTATAACAAAATAAGAACTATGGACTTCTCTTATAATATTACACACACATACTATTTATATATTTTGAACAGATCTAACGCTAATAACAACAACAATCACGTACATATTTTAGCATCTATTAAGACATAAATACATGTATACTAACCAGGTCTCCAGCTTCTGAATAATTTCTTTATGCTCTTGCCCGTTTGTTAGACTCCATTGTTATTGTTAATGCTACTCATATCCGACCACTTCCATCTGCGTGTGCGCATTCTTGCTTCAGATCTAGACTTAGTGTTTTGGTGATTGGGGTTTCAATGTGAAACCCTAATCCTTATTTTTGTGATTTTTTGAGATCTCTTTCCCTTTTGACTCTATTAGACTGCCTATTTATATTAGAAGAATTAGGTTAAGCAATTAATTCTTGATTTACCCTGATTTGGTTTATTTTTCAGATGCTTGGAGAGGAAGATTAGGGTTTTGGGAGAGCATGAAGATCCAAGCCCAACTGCTACTTGGGCTAAAACTGCTTTTTTTGTATTTTTTATATTTATTTTCGGATTTGGCTATTTTTGTATTCCTAATATTACTTTTTTTTTGCATTTTTGGACTTTTGGACATTTTGAACACTTCTAAATTGTAAATTAAATTAAATAGATTTTTTTGGCATTTTTGGACTATATATATTATTCAAAATAAATTAAATGGAAAAAATAAAAACAATAAAGAGAAGTTGGACCAAATACAAAAGTGAATCGGGCCTAACTAAATAAAAGCGCTTAGAATAAAGCCCAAATAGAAGAAATAAGCCCATTAAGCGATAAATACTAAAAAAACAAATTGGAACCACGTTTGTAGGCCCAAATCAAAAGGATAAGCCCAATATGGAGAAAAGCGACTTAGATTAGTCTACTTATGTTCAATTAGGCCCAAATATCGAGATTAAACTGAAGAATGCGTGAAAAGATCGATCATTCGCACGTATGCCTAGCTTAAGTAACGGTATTCGAGTTTAATTGAACAGATAATTGAAATTGGCTTGAATTAGAAAAAGAGACGCTATTCTAAAAACTTATAATTGTGTTACTTCGAAATAAAAATTACATAAAACAAGCGAAAGAAGACGGACACAATTGGGGTATAACAGCTGCCCCTCTTTATTAGTATTTTACTAGAAAGTGATGAGTTCTCGAACTTTCGTAGTAGAAATAGGAATAAAGATAAGATAGACGCTAATTTTGTCCGTTTAAGGGAAGTGGAAGGTTTGAGAGATAAGAGGAGTGGTTAATACTTGGCGCATTAACCGAGAGTTGAATGAAGGGTCAACAAGGACTGAAGGAGCACTAAGGCTCTGAAGGACCACTCGAGTCCGGAAGGCCGCTGGGCCTTAATTGAAGGACCATCGTGGTCTCAAGGAGCGCAACTAGCTACGGTACTAGTAAAACGGTATGAGGGGGCCTTTATATTCGAGCGGCCATGATGGGTCAAGATCAGATCTAGAACCGATATGTTGACCATGAATGGCGCCCATCGTGTCTTAGGTGACACAACTAGTCCGAAGGACCACTGGGGTCTGCGAAGTCCGCGGGCTCGACTCGACGCTGTTGCGACTGGGCCACTTAGGGCACCTCGCTCGAAGGACCACTTGGGGTCTATAGAGATCAACACGGTGATCTGTGATATGATATGAGACCAACGCTTAAAGCGCTGATATTAGAGGAACAAAATATAGGTACCGACACTTGAAGTCGATTCAGAAGCAATACATGTAATGCATGCACATGTAACAATTGATTTTTGGCGATGTGATGAATGAAATAGGTGATTCTTTTCTCTTTTTGTTTTTTTGTTTTTAGTTTTTTTTTAATAAATGCATGAAATGCGAATGTGAATGAAATGTTTGAATGCAAATGCTATGGCGCATGGTGCGATGATATGAAATGATTGATTTGGGTGTAGAAACATTTTTTTTTTGCGATGGTGAGATGTGAGACTTTGGATGTGAGAGGCGTGGGTGAATATTGATCATTCTTTGGAAAAATTAGTTTTGATTCAAACTTCGGCATTCTCAAGGTCCTTATCTACAGACATTGATATGAAAAAGTACTCGATCGTATTTGCAAGCTCACTTTTTTCCTCTTCCATTATGATACCCCATGATGACCGAAGTTTATGTCCACGAAGTTACCTAAGTGGATTTTTAGCATCACATGATCAACTTGTGTTTTCTCTCTCTGAAGCTTTGTTTAGTAAAGACGTATGTTAGTGCAAGTATAGATGAATGAGTCAGTTAACTTAGGGTTCTAAAGGCTTAGGGCGAGGACATTTGTGGCACATGAAGGGGTGAATGACTGACTGATCTTTGTCAAGGTCATGAAAGGTAGGTTTTTCCAAGCCAAGGAATGCAGGACTGTCCCCCAATTTTGATTTGATGACGGTGAGTGCATGACTTGCCCCTGTCTAGTGGTGACAAGCTAGGGGTGTAGAAGATGATGAATTGGGAATGCACTGACTTTGGAAGCGAGAAATTTTGTCTCAACCCATAGAGTTTAGTGTTGCCCCATTTATGGCAAGGACAAGATTGCCCTGACTAGAGTAGTAGCATTTTGGGTAATGAGTTGAGAAATTGCCCCGGTATGGTTTTATGGCTGTGAATATAATGAAGGGATGAGATGGGTGTCGGGTGAATTTCCCCATTTGTAGGTGGAGTGAAGAGTGACAGGATTGCCCCACTTGGAATGGTGTTTCGAATGGTTGCCTTTAGTGAGATTGGGAAAGGTGACAGAGTTAGGGTTATGGGTTTTTGGAGATGGTTAAATACGGCTGTATAGACTGGGAGTGGTATGGGATGGACACTGGACAAATTTCCCCAAGTTCAAATGGAATAGATGGTGAAAGGGATGCCCCACTCTAGGATCTCGGTGACGATCCTAGTATAAACTTTTAGTTCTCTATAAAATGACTCCCAGACTATGATAGTCTTGAGTGTTCGCTATGATGACAACACCACTTGGTGATCACTAAACTTTGTCTTGGTATAATTGTAACTTGAATGAATCTTGTAGTCCAAGCCCTTTGATTTCTTTTCTTTTTTTTTTGAGTTTTTTTTAGATATTTTTTTTTGAGCAAACATATTATAAATAAATAAACCGAATTGTCCTGAAATTAAAATTTTGAGAAAACAAAAGCAATCAGTCATTAATCGGAATGAACTCTAGAGGGTTGTAATTTGGCTGAAGGTCAGGGTTTATGACGAAAAGGATTATTGCGCTCAAAGAGGTGTTTGAGGATTGATGGGACAGATGATTTTTATTGGTGGTGTAACTTGGCTAATGGGTAATGATTTATGAAGGAAAGGGTTATTAGGCTTAAATGAGTGTTTGAGGTTTTATTTATGCAGCAATTGACGTGCCTCATGGTAGAATGGACCTGTTTAGGGATGTAACTTGGCCAAGGGTTTATGAAGGATAGGATATTGAGGACAAGGGAAGTGTTTGGGGGTTTATTTCAGACAAGGATCTCTTATGCATTTAATGGTAAGAAGTATCAACTCATAATTGTACCACTTTTGCTTTTTCGATCCTCTTTTTTGATTTCATTTTCTTTTTTTGTTTTTGATTTTTTTTTTCTTTTTCTTTCTTTCGAGCTGAGTGACTTGATAAAATGATACACCATTTTTGATGTGGAATTGATCCTTGTCTAGGGTGATTGAAAGTTTCTTTGGATTTTGGCTTAAGGTGGGTGACAAAGGATTTCTTGAGGATATGGGAAGATGGTCAAACTTCATTTCAAAACATGATTGCTCGTTTTCTCAAAAATTAACTTAAGGACAATAATTTATTTACTTTTATATATTTGCTCTTTTTTTTTTACCCTAATTTTTGCTTAGGCCACTCTTACGAGTTTTCAACCTAACGGGCTTTTTTGATTTTTTTTTGTAAAGGACTTGCACCAAGGGAATACAATGTTGACAAGGTGTTTTAGAGATCACGAATTTGCCCCAGTATGGAGGGCCTAAAGCATTATTTCATTAGTGAGAACAAACCAAAAAGTCGACTAGGTAGGGGAGTATGTACTTTAGGGTGGTCGGGGTGGGATTAGACTTGGACGGGGGGTGATGACAAGGTAAGGACATTAACTGACTCAAACAAGAATGAAGACACATGTCACACATAAGTTACTACATGAATGCTTCGTAGAGAGTTAACACGAGTTAAAACATGAAAGAAAATTTTGGCGGACCATTTCGGTCATTCATCATGGGGTGGATAAGATGCAACGCTTTGATGTGAACGTGCTGCTAATTTGAAAATTGAGTGCCTTGAAACGCTTTGAGCTTGCAACTAAGTATGGCTAAACTTTTTCAAAAAGAATGATTTACCTCACAAGAATGTCTCACCTCTCATCACAATTTTTTTCTAGAATTATGCTCATTTTTTTTGTAATGCATGATGTAAGTATGCAAATGAATGAGTGTGCATGAAATGCGAATGAATGTATGTGAAATGCGAATGTAATGATAATGTATGTGAATGAAATGATAATATATGATTTTATTTATCGCGTCGGGGAATTATAAGTTTTACGTTTGGAGAGTAAAGTACAAAGTTTGACTTTGACTTTAGCATGCATGACTTCTCTCCAAAATAAAGCTTTTAATTCTCAGGCAGTCGTAACATAAGATGTATATTTTTGTTTTTTGTAATGCAAAGAAAAAATGCATGAGGTATGGTTTCTAAGTCATGAGAAATAATGATTTGGGTTTTTGACTTTTTGATTTTTTGATTTTTGGATAAAAGACAGTAAGCACAAATATTTGTTTGAATGCAAGGGTATGAAGCTCCTTTGTGACCCTAGAAAGGTAACTTACGGAGTGGGTCTAAGGTTTCTTTTATAGTGAACCTCACAAGGGTAGTTCTAAAGAATCCTACACACGGTTCCTAGAGCCAAGGACTCCAGTCAAGAATACTGACCCCAACAATAGGCAAGCTATTAGAAGGGATAGCATCCTCAAAGAGAATCAAACTCTAGGTGAGATTTTCGTGACGACCCAACGAGACGTACGTCCCGCAGGCCATCACTACGCAATCTCGTTCTAACTTAGGTTTGCACTCGAGTCCGGGTAGAGGACTTTTCTCACATGTGTGTGATGTGTAGATGTGAAGTGTGTGTAGGAGCAGTTTAAAATAAACCTCGAAGCTGCAATCAAAACAAATATACATACAAGTATCGTCTTCTACCCTAGGGTTCATATATCACAAAAGACTATAATATGCGAAAAATGAATAAATAAGGGAAGGGTAAACATTAAATTAATCCTAAATAATTAGACTAGGTTTTGACTCTCTAAAAAGAATTAAGTCCCCAGTGAAGTCGCCAGCTGTAGCGACCGAAAAATCCGGGAAAGGATTCTTCAAAGGTTCATAGGAAGCCGCCACCGAAATTCTAGTTTAAGGGCAAATTCGGAAAATCCCTTTTAGGTTTGAGATAAGGCTGAGTTTGGGGTTCGGGAGTCGTTATGCGTGGGGAAGGTATTAGCACCCCACGACATCCTTTGTCTAATTAATTACGCTTTATTAATAATTACCCTTTTATTTACAGAAAAAAGACTTAATCAAATTTTTAGTTTTTAGTGCTTGACAAGAGTGGACTCTTGCTCCTACGCATTCTCCTGATGCAATGGAGGAATCAAAGCTACGTAGTTCTCCCCTGAAAAAGGTTTGTTGGTTGGTGTTTTTTTAGTGTAGGGGTCCTAGGATTCCTTGAACTGCATGACCATCGATTCTAGGACGCTGACTAACCCGATTGTACAACCGACTTAGTCCCCTACTTTTGAAAGTATTTTTGAGGTTTTTTTTGAAAGAAGTTTATTTGATGTGAGGTGAGTTGGTTTTAGAATAGGTATTCTAGAACTCCCGAATCTGCATGACTCATTAGTTCTAGAACGCGACTAACCCGGTTTGTCAACCGACTTAGTCCCCTATTTTTAGGAAAAATGATTTATTTACAATTTTTACAAGTTTTTAGGATTACTGAACTGTACAGCTCATTGGTCCTAGGATGATGACTAACCCGATTGTACAACCGACTTAGTCTTTTATTTGATTTTGGGGTGGAAAAATATTTAATTATTGTTTTTGATTTAATGAGAAAAATATTTGAGTTAAAAGAATTAAAAAAAATGAGGAAGGGTGAAAATTGCAAAAAGGGGGTATTGTTAGTTGCAGGAGGTTGTCTAATTAAAATTGGGGTGTAAATATTAAGTAGCTCAATTCATAATGTTGGGCTTGGAGTCTGTGAATTGGGTTTAGATACAGGGGTGTGCGCGTCACAATTGAGAGGTGGGAATAGCAATCAGGGCTTGTAAAAATAATAACAAAAAGGAAAGACACTATAAAAACAGAGCCTAAAATTTTAGCTAAATCTAATCCTCCTTCCTCACTACCCAGCGCAGCAGCCACCAAATAAACAGGGGGATCCGAAATTTATTTTAGTAGTAAACTAATCTAGTTTTTTTTTCAAAACAAAACTAATTCTCCTACAATTTGCATGTTAAAAACTTTAACCTTCAACCTAATTCACTTGTATTAGAACAAACAGAAACCTGACCTGGTTATTAAAAACAAAGTTAGATCTATGCATGAATCTAATTTGTATATTAATTTTGATACTAAAAAGGAGTTGGTTTGTTCTTAATCACATTATGTTCTAAAAGGATAATCATTGGTTCCATCAAGAAAAATATGATTCATGTTTCTTTTTTTATTTTTGGTACCAATCTTTATGTCTACACTATTAAATTTTTATAACAAAATAAGAACTATGGACTTCTCTTATAATATTACACACACATACTATTTATATATTTTGAACAGATCTAACGCTAATAACAACAACAATCACGTACATATTTTAGCATCTATTAAGACATAAATACATGTATACTAACCAGGTCTCCAGCTTCTGAATAATTTCTTTATGCTCTTGCCCGTTTGTTAGACTCCATTGTTATTGTTAATGCTACTCATATCCGACCCTTACCGCTACTGCGTGTGCGCATTCTTGCTTCAGATCTAGACTTAGTGTTTTGGTGATTGGGGTTTCAATGTGAAACCCTAATCCTTATTTTTGTGATTTTTTGAGATCTCTTTCCCTTTTGACTCTATTAGACTGCCTATTTATATTAGAAGAATTAGGTTAAGCAATTAATTCTTGATTTACCCTGATTTGGTTTATTTTTCAGATGCTTGGAGAGGAAGATTAGGGTTTTGGGAGAGCATGAAGATCCAAGCCCAACTGCTACTTGGGCTAAAACTGCTTTTTTTGTATTTTTTATATTTATTTTCGGATTTGGCTATTTTTGTATTCCTAATATTACTTTTTTTTTGCATTTTTGGACTTTTGGACATTTTGAACACTTCTAAATTGTAAATAAAATTAAATAGATTTTTTTGGCATTTTTGGACTATATATATTATTCAAAATAAATTAAATGGAAAAAATAAAAACAATAAAGAGAAGTTGGACCAAATACAAAAGTGAATCGGGCCTAACTAAATAAAAGCGCTTAGAATAAAGCCCATATAGAAGAAATAAGCCCATTAAGCGATAAATACTAAAAAAACAAATTGGAACCACGTTTGTAGGCCCAAATCAAAAGGATAAGCCCAATATGGAGAAAAGCGACTTAGATTAGTCTACTTATGTTCAATTAGGCCCAAATATCGAGATTAAACTGAAGAATGCGTGAAAAGATCGATCATTCGCATGTATGCCTAACTTAAGTAACGGTATTCGAGTTTAATTGAACAGATAATTGAAATTGGCTTGAATTAGAAAAAGAGACGCTATTCTAAAAACTTATAATTGTGTTACTTCGAAATAAAAATTACATAAAACAAGCGAAAGAAGACGGACAAAATTGGGGTATAACATTATGTCAAATCGTATATATGTACTCAAAACGTATATACGATGGCTATTTTATTTTTTAAATGATTTGTTTTAATTTTTTTTTAAAAATGCTACTAAAAATTCGTTAAAGAGGCAAAACTAATAAAAAAAATTATAAAAACACCACTAAAAATCTAACAAAACCAAAATAAGTCTATGCAAAAAAATTTAGATTTTTTGGAGACTATGAAAAATTAAAAAATAGTAAACAATAGAATTTGTGATTTTGAGCCCGTAGTCCCGTAAGAAGTCCCTTCTACGGGAGTCATGGTTGTTGATTTTTTTCGGATTTAATGGCTGTGGTTTCATTACGATCGGAGTAGGTTGCCCGAAAACCGATTTTTTAGCCTAAATTATTCGTTCGACGTATAACATCGTCACGTGTTAACGAACTACACACTAAACCTATTTTTAGGCCTAAGTTGTTCATCTCTAATTTATCTTTATTAAAAATATATAATTTAATTTTTTAAATAATTTAATTAATTTCTATTTGACTAAAAAAACATAATAGGGTCGTATATACACCCCCAAATCGTATATACGCCATCGTATATACCATTTGGGGGGTGTATATACGACCCCCTAATTTACACATTGTATATACCCCCCACAGGGCGTATATACGATGGCCTATCACCCCCACCAATCGTATATACATCTCAAAACATATATACGATGGCCAAAAAATTTAAGGTCGTATATATGTTCAATGAACATATATACGAGTGGTATAATTTTTTTTTTTAAAAAAATATGTTTTGTTAAGGGTATTTTGGGGTTTCACTATTATGTGGGGGTATAAGGGGATATGGTGGGGGTATGTAAAAAACAAGCCAAGAAACCAATGGTCCAACAAAGATCAACCCGAGCCCAGACACACTACAGAGCCCAAACAAACTGCTGGTCAAACTAAGTACGACAACTTATCCACTCTCGAGTACAACGAATCTAATCCCAAAAGAAGCTAACACATCTAGAGAGAGAAAAGAAACCCTAGCATCAAATCTAGAGCTGCAAGCTCCACGCAAATGACCAAAGGCAACAACTACCGCTACGAACTCACCAGCGAGAAAGCTTACACACCTCCTTGATCATGGATAATAGCACGAAGAAGGGAAAAGAGGCGGATTCAAAGGCCAACCACTGACGATGCCAACGATGCAACAAAGTGGTGAGCAAAGTTCCCCTCACGAGCCACCCATGTAAAAGCACACCTATTGAAGCTCTTACCAACAAGGGTTAGTCTGACTAGTAATTGGACTCTGACTTTGCAACTAGATTCTGGAGATCTGTTGTGTTTGTTGATCCTATGTTTTTACAAGAAGACAATCTACATGTTTGGGTGAGAAGAAACATTGAGGGTGGAAAGATCTTTTTATTTTTGTCTGCTATTTGGTGGTTGTGGAGGACAAGAAACAAGTTGTGTTTTGCAAATGAATCTATCAGTCTTTATTCTCTTACAATAAATGCAACCAACTTTGTTAATCTGCTATCCACTTGTTTCACTAAGTATACAGCTCCATCATCTCCATCCTTTGTAACTTGGAATGCTTAGAAGAATGAGAATCGTTCTGAATGTTGATGGGAGTAGCCGTGGCAACCCTTGCATATCCGATTTTGATTTTGGTGGTTTGTTTAGAAATCCCGCTGCTGCTTGGATCCATGGTTATGTGGGTAATATTGGTTTCTCCAATATTTTGCATGTTGAGTTATTAACAATTTCATGGTTTAAGATTAAGCCGGGACTTTGGTTTCAAGGATATGGTTTGATACTCAGACTCTATTTTAGCCCTTAAGTTAATCGCTGAACCGATTAATGAACGACATCACTATGTAGCTGTACTTCACAATATTAAGGATCTCCTATCTAAAGATTGGAGGGTCCACTTAGTTCACATTCTGGGGGAAGAAAATTATTGTGCTGACTTCTTGGATAAAGTTGGTGTTGGCTGTCATGAAGAGCTCAAATTGGTTGCTGATCCTCCTCCTAGGCTCCTCAATTTACTACTAGCTGATGCTAGTGGAGTTATATTTACTAGATAGTCAATTTTTGTTTTCTTTTTCTCTTTTTGGACTCTTTCTCTACTTGTACAAAAAAATTATTTTTCTTGAGTGAGTGGACAACTTTGTTTAATTACAATACCGTTATGCCACACAAGTGTTTATTCTTTAAAAAAAAATGAAAAAAGAGAAAAGATTCTTTCTCACACCATCTCTCTTTGTTATCAAAAGAGTAAAAATACATTTTTGGTCATGACAATCTTTTAATTTTTATTACATTGGTTACAATTTTTTATGAAATATATTGGTTTCTATTTCTACAATTTTTAAGGACACATTAGATTAGTCTTAAAATAATTGTCAAGATTAATTTGTTTAGTAAAAACATTCTCAAGATTAAAAAAGTCTTATTTTTAACTCAAAATATCATCTCTTTAAGAGAGATCTTTGCCGTCTATTGTGGTCCTAGAGATTAATCTCCGCATATATTTATAAAAAAACTGTCTTTTTTTTACTCAAAATATTAAAATGAGTCTTATTATTAAAAAAAAAAAAATAATAACAACAAACTTTTATGTTTCTGCGTCTCTCTCATTTTCTGAGTGTTGAATTCCTCAACACGAAAGCTTTCCACTTGTTGTACACAAAATTAGGGTTTTGCGAGGGGTTTAGAGCTCTCGCTCGCTTCCAGAAACCCCCAATTATCATTCCCAAATCTTCGAAATTTCTCATTGACGCTCACACTCCCCAATGGTTCGCTCCAATAGCATCAGACTCCTTCGATCTCTTTCCTCCAAACTCCTCCGTGATGCTGATAAATCCGTAAACAATCTCTCTCTCCCTCTCTCACGCTTCTTTATTTGGCATCCATTTTCTGCTTCTAGTTATTTTCTCCGTGAACTTTGATTTAAGAATTTTTAACAGTTTCGTGTGATTTTTTCGTTTTGATTTTTATTTGGTGAAAATGTAGATATATAAAGGAGCGTTCCAAAGGGGTTATAGGACATTGACTTCAGGATTTTGCAATCATTCCAGAGTTATTGGAGGTTATTCTCCTAATGGTATGTGTTTAAAGAGACATGAGAATTTGATGAGCACATGTCAGTTTTTTTTTTCAGCTTAGAATGATTGTTATTAGTGTAATAATTATAGTTTGCAATTGGATTTTGAATTGAATGGATTAAGCTTTTGCTTTTGTAGTATTGTTTTTCCTAATGTTTTCTCGCCTTACATAATTGCAGTTGGAGATGGTGCTAATTTGAAGAAATGGGTGCTGTTGGGAGCTTCAAATGCATATTGGGGGACATCTAGATCTATTCATGGCTCAGGTATAAATTATTTTATTATGTTTCCATTTCATTCTTTCTGGAGTTACATGGAAAAGCTTTTGTGAAGTTTCTTTTTGTTATACACGGCTTGCATTTTGTCTACCATTTTACTACTTTGGCGACAGAGCAGCAGGGATTTGAAGTTCATACTACTTTAATTCAGTTGATTCTTTGGTATTTTTCATCTATGCATACTTGTTTATTGTCCCTTACATATTAATGACTTCTTTTTTTCTCCCGAACTCGTTTTCAGCACCATTGGCAAGGGACTTTTATGAAGTTCTTGGTGTTAGTAAAAATGCAAGTGCTTCTGAATTAAAGAAAGCATATTATGGGGTAGGTTTCACTTAAACAACGTCAATATACATGTATATTTATATTTATGCCAAACATTTTTTTGTGGGGGTAAACATCTGACTTATTTCATGGCAAAATTTTGCATTTTCTTGTACATTTCCTTGTTAAAATGAATCACATTGCATGTTTATTTTTTAACTTGGCTCTTTTTCATGTGCTTAGGAAACCGTTCATCTTTCATTTTAGTTTGTGGATACTTTGGTCATCTCCCAAGTGTACAGATAATAGTTTGAATTGCATGAGGAAGAGTTTGTTTTATATTATGTTGCTTTAGTGATATTGAAACACAATTGCTTTCAATTTGTGTTCAAATTCTGCACTTGATACACTTGATACCATTTGCAAGATTCTCTTAGTCAGAATATATGACCTCTTGTATTATACTACTATTTTATGTTCTCACTTTGCAGCTTGCAAAATGTCTATGCCCGACGATTGCGAACATATTGTAGTTCCCCTAATTTTTCCCTCTCTTTCTTCAAATGAGGTCTTCAAACATGTTTGACGAGAATATAGTTATTTGCATGAAATATTTATGTATTTTCCTTTCTCTACTGTATCAAACTTTCTTCTTGTTCTTCAGCTTGCAAAAAAGCTCCATCCAGACACAAACAAGGATGATCCTGAGGCTGAAAAGAAGTTTCAAGAAGTTTCAATGGCATATGAGGTGTACCATTGTTCCTGTTGTTGTTGTTCATGATACTACCTAGAGGCCTGCTTTAAATTTGTATGATTTGTGAACTGGCTGCTGGTGTCTTGACCTTTTCCCCCCTTCTCTGGTTAACTGCATTGTAGGTTTTGAAAGATGACGAAAAGCGTCAGCAGTATGATCAGGTCGCATATCTTTCCACATATTATTTGTCCAGTTCATTTGTTGCTCATTTTGTTGTTACTGTATTGGGACAAATTGTTGGATAGATAATTGATTTTATACATGAGAAAATGTAAATTGTAGATTAGTAATAACTAATAGGCTTAATTGCACTTTTGGTCCCCTATAATTACCCATCCACGACTCTAGTCCCCCAACCCTTTTTTTTGGCGATTTTAGTCCCTCCATTTTCCCAATTTCTAAATTGTAGGCCTTTTTCAAAATTGGTCAACTATGAGTGTGATGTGGAACTCATTTAAATGATGTGGCAAGCCATATTGGAATGCCACATTACCATTTTATTTTAAAAATACTTTTTTTAATAAACAAAATTTTAAAAAAAATCCAACACCTCCCTCATCCCTCTCATCTCTCTCCCAGCGAACTCCCTCACCCTCCTTTCCCCCTCATAGCTTTCTCTCTCAAAACCTCTCTGTCATCTCCGTCCTCTCACTCACGGACCTTTGTTTTACATAGATTGGACAAATGAACATAAAATTTCTAGAGATATTGAGAAGAAAATGAGGAAAGGTGTTGGGGAGGATTGATACACTTGTTTGTGTCATACCCGTTTCATTTTATTTAGTTTATCATGGTATGTAGGTTGGCCATGACGGTTTTATGAACCAACAAAGCAATGGTTTTGGAGACAGTGGTGGCTTTAATCCATTCGAGCAGATGTTCCGTGATCATGTAATGACTTACTGGTTTCTTCATTCTTTTTTTGAGTCTTAAGTCTTTTAGCTGCATAAATTTCATTTTTGAAGACTAATATATTTATATTATTTAATTAATTCTCTGTTAATTCTCTCAATGGCAACCAGGATTTTGTCAAGAACTTTTTTCATCAGAATATAGGAGGAGAGGATGTCAAGGTTCTTTATTTTTTCATATTTGGACATTGTTAACTATGCTAAGGACTTCTTATAGGCAATAAATCCGATTCAATTTTTCAGACCTTCGTTGAACTATCCTTTATGGAAGCTGTCCAAGGATGCAACAAAACTGTTACATTTCAAACAGATTTGCTTTGTAACACTTGTGGTATGCTCATAATTTAATAAACATCTATTTACTATGAAATTAGCTGTCACTACTCTATTCAGTTTAGTTTGTTAGGACTATGCACCTTGATGGTCACAAATTCTCTCTGTTGCTCAACTATTACAGGTGGGAGTGGGGTTCCTCCTGGTACTAGACCTGAAACTTGTAAGCGCTGTAAAGGGTCGGGAGTGGTCAGTATTGTTTTGAAGTTAAAATTTAACCCTCTTTAATAAATTACAATGTTAGTTTTCATTTTAAATTTTTTGTTAAATTGATGTTTGTTTTTTATATTGCTAGACATCTGTAAAGGCTGGCATATTTTGGATGGAAAGTACTTGTGGTACATGCAAGGGAACTGGCAAAATTGTAAAGGTAGGGTGCAAACGTTCAATTGTTTTCAGTTATATTCTTCTGCTCTTAGTTTTTATTGTATTCAGATATCAGATATGAGGACTTAGCTGTGATTATTGTAACTTGCTTATCGCTGATCTTGTTTTCTTTTAATTAACCAGTAAGCCATCGTTGGGGCTTTTTTCCAATACATGCACCACATTGTTGTTTCCTTTTTTGTTTGTTAAGACGTGCTATATGATATAAATGGGAAGTTAGAGATATGGCAACAAGCTTTGTAAACTTTAGGTTTCCACCAAAGTAGAAGTAGGAAGTGCATTAAATTCGATTTAGCAAGAACAAACAGATTCTAATATAAAGGTGAAAATTGGAGAACACACAATACCAGAAATCTCATGTTTCAGGTGTCTTAGATCCTTCATACATAGTGGGATGGAGATAGGGGGTGATTTGATCCATGGGATCCAACTAGGCTGGGAAACACGAAGACTTGGGGGCAGCTTTTGCCTTCCTTCCCTGACTCCCTAACTTCACTCCATTTAACCATTTCTATGTAAGGAACCAAAAATGAAGGGAAGATACAGTAAATTAAGATTACTAATTTTACACGCATAAACCCCTCTTACACTTCTCTATGTTGAAATGAACTGAAGTTTTCCTTAGTAGAGGGGGGAGGGTATCAGTGTCCACACTCCATATTTTGAAAAGCAAGAGAAACCCGAACTTGAACCCAGTCAAAACAGGTATTACCTGTCAAAGTCAGGGTGAGTTTGGGTTAGACACAAGTAAGAAGACTAATGGAGAATAAGGAAAACAATAGGTGAAACTTTTAAAAGAAAATTATCTATATTTCGACCTAATACTTGACATGAATGTATGGCGTTGATTGATCGATGTATCTGACTCCACCTAGTGGGAAAAGACTTGCTGCTTGTTGTTGGAGCTTTTCCACGCACTTCACCGTTCATTTGTCCATTTATAAATAAATCATAAAATTGGATAATGTTAGGTTCAACTATGAAGCATATAGCTATGCCTGGTCTTTCATTCTGATTGCTAGTAATTTGTTTTTTCGATTGGAAACAGGATTTCTGCAAGTCTTGCAAGGGTGCAAAGGTCACCAAAGGAACAAAGTCAGTCAAGCTGGATATTATGCCTGGTAACCATTACTTTTTTGAATTTTGGAATGTATTCTGTTATGTGAATCGTGTTTATATGGGGTTTATGAAGAGAGGGCATCAACTCAACGACCAATTTCCCTGAGGATTTCCCCTTGCATTTAAATTGTTAATAATTTACTGTTAATAAGGTATTTCTCACCTGCTAAATGAGAGCCGATTCGCTTATGTGAATAATTTTCATATGGGTTATGAAGAGAGAGCATCAACTCCAGGACCGATTTCCCTGGGGATGGGGATTTTCCTTTTCATTGTGCTAACTCAGAGTCTCACTATCTACCAAAGTTATTAGTAATTTTTTGTTGATTAGGTACATCTCACCCACTAAATGAGAGCCATTGTGCCTTCTATTTTTTTAATCTAAATGCGTCTTTTTAATAAAATTATTTATTAGACGTGATGATTGTCAATTTATCTATTCAATCATGAAAAAAGGATTAAAAGAGATGCTCCTTCTAATTTTTTATCAAAATATTTTTTTTTAAAAAAAATTATTTATATGTGATTGTCAATTTATCTATTCAATCATGAAAAGCGGATTAGTTTAGATGCTCCTTTTATTTTTTATCTAAATAGTAAATATATATATATATATATATATATATATATATAAAATATTTACACGTGATTGTCAATTTATCTTTTCAATCATTAAAAAGAATTAGAATAG
Source organism: Oxytropis ochrocephala (assembly GCA_020916435.1). NCBI lineage: Eukaryota > Viridiplantae > Streptophyta > Magnoliopsida > Fabales > Fabaceae > Oxytropis > Oxytropis ochrocephala. Next base: position 111,873,621 of record CM037089.1, read on the forward strand.
ATGCTCTGCTAACTATATGTTCCTGTTTTTCGGAATAAATTTTGTTTGGTAGGAACAAGGAAGTCCAATCACTAAACTAAACCACGACTTTTCCATTATGTTTGCATTATTATGACAACAAGCACAAGCAGAAAGAAGCTAGCATTTTTTTAGCATATTGTACTTGATAATTTAGAACCCTGGTTTTTTGAATAATTTGGAGTGATGTTGACTCTATCTTTAAATCTTATTCCATCAGTTATGGTGGCAAACAAGACAATTATTATATTTGCTTTTTGTAATGCACTGGCATCTTGTTATTTCATTTTTACTTGCATTCTTTTCACTATGATGATGACTTTCAAAAAAGTAAACTTTACATTTACATTCACATTCATCTACATTTGAAGGGATTGGCAACAGTGAAACCATAAAAGTTTATAGAAGTGGTGGTGCAGATCCTGATGGAGATCACCCTGGTGATCTTTATGTTACTATCAAGGTAAAAATAAAAAAAATTAATCTCTTCATAGCTTGGTGGTCATTCCCCTTTTCCTCATGTCTTCTCATAAGCCCAATCGCTTTTTGTCCTATTCCTTGCAGGTCAGGGAAGATCCTGTGTTCCGTAGAGAAGGATCTGATATTCACGTAGATACTGTTTTAAGTATCACTCAGGTAATGTTTCTTCATGAAGAAAAATATTGATTCTTGATCATGTGCCTGACATAGTAAATTTACCCGTTTCAATTTTTTTTTCCCTTCTATTTTGGGGTCCTTGGAAGTTACACCACTTTTTTTTTTGATAATCTTGGAAGCTACACCACTGATTTGCCTCATACCGTGAGGGTGTTTCCCGGAACTATGATTTTGGTGATAGCAAAATGTAATAGAAATCCAAAAGGGATGGGTGGGGTAAAGGAAAGGTGAGGAGGGGATAGGGAAGAGTCACCTTCCCTGCGTTTGTGATTGGAACTGAATCAGAAGAATGAAAAAAAAATTTTATTGAAGAACCACAATTAACTATTGTGAATAACTCTCTCCTTAACTAATAGACGTATCAGTTAGAATTTAGAACTGGATTTAAATTAGGGGAGTTATAAGCCTAAAATTTCAGTAAGCTCAACTAATTTTTTTTGATGAATTAGTAAATTGAAGCAATTTGTTGAAGTTATTCCCCTTATTATTTACCAATTTGGAGGGGTTCAGGAACTGAGGAAAGTGAATTTGTGAGGAAAAATGGCAAATTCTTCCCCTCATATTTCACCATAATTTTTTTAACTTCTAATATCCCAAATATGGGAATTGGTTCCCCTCCTTCACTATCCTACATCCAAGAAAACTCTTATGAGTACATTATGGTTGCTTTCTGGTGGAATGAGGTTTCTATTTCTGCCGCTCTTCCCTAGAAATGCCTATTCCTATGTTGGGTGTATAAAAGTAGAGAATGGGGACATTCCACTCTAAACAAATTCCACATAAAGAACCTCAATTCCAAGTCTTGTGGGAGGTATAGGATTTGGGGGAAATCATCAATGTCTGCTAGATTTATGTTTCTATTTAATTTTCTATTTATTATTTATTGGGTTGGCACTTGGCAGTGGTGATTGTGTTTGGTGTTGGAAGTTTCATCTTCGTAAATGTTTTGGATTTCAGACATCTCTTTAGTTGTTTGAGGAGTTGCATTATGGGAGGACTAAATATCACTTAAGAATAATGTGTCTATCAAAGTTTTTTATTTTGTTTTTTCTTTCAGGCAATTTTGGGTGGAACCATTCAGGTCCCAACTCTTACCGGAGATGTTGTTCTCAAGGTTTGTATTATTACTGCAATGTAAATTTTATGACATCTTGGTTGGTTTTAGTAACTAATGAATTTTGGATGGCCGTTCTGTTTGGCAGGTACGTCCTGGCACCCAACCTGGTCAGAAGGTGGTTCTGAAAAAGAAAGGTGAGAAGATATCATTTTCTGGATAATATGAGTGATATTTTAAATAATTGCTTGAAAATACATCTGGAAGTTCCATGAATCTGTTCCATGGATGTTTATTAGTGCTTAGTTTGAGAAGATCTTTTCACCATCGTTAACCTGTTTGTCCTCTTAACAGGGATCAAGACCAAAAATTCTTATACATTCGGGGATCAATTCGTTCATTTTAACATCAGCATCCCAAGCCTAGCGTGAGTGTTACTTTTAATATTATTGTTCAGTGTAGTTTATGAATTACTGTGTATGAGAGGAGTGCTAACAACACACTGCTATTTTCAACATTCAATGATTAGATAAAATTTATGTAGATTCTACTAAATCATGTAGAGCCCCATTCCCTATTTTGTACACCTTCCTAAAATAGTGAAACTCACATGAATTTCACCAATCATGGACGGTGTTGAAAAGTGTGTTGCTAATATTTCTCTTAGATACGTGCTAATATTTCTGTTTTTGTAATGTTCGGCAGAAACCTGTCGGAGAGACAGCGTGAATTGATTGAAGAGTTTGCCAAAGAAGAGCAAGATGAATCTGATAAAGGGAGGGCTGCTTCGGCTTCTGGTTGAAAACATTTGGAGAGTATGCATAGCCATTGGTAATCAGATTATGCTCAAACCAGGCAGGAATTCGCCTGCTGTTGAAGTTTTGCAGGAGTATTAAAGATTTTTTGTTTCCTTTTTGCCTATTTCTGGTCATAAGAAATGATCACAAATTCTCAATTCATTTAAGGTTTTGAGGCAGTTCCTTCTAGTCTGTCATGATGTATATATGTCCTGAAACAAAATAAATAAAATGAACTATCTTTTGTATGAAGATAGAAAGGAGGAGAGAAAAATTTGTAAAATGGACAGAGGAAGGCATATTGAACGATTGTGACAACTGACAATGCCTAAATTTGATACAAAGATTGGCATTTGGTACAATGATAATATTGATTTGCCATTTAATGTCTTCTTTTTTGCTCTTTACAGATGACCCGACAGACAAAACTTGTCTTTTCATTCTCTCTTTTGCTATCAACTTTTCCACTTATATAATCTTCTGTGGTGGTGCAGTCCATGTTCCACAATAGTATATGCCTAGTTCATTTATTCTATTATTACGTTATTTCTTAATGATCTGTCTCCCTCTCTCTCTACTAGTGTCAGATCATTTTTTTCAATTCCTTGCTGATGAAATTCCAATGTTGTATTTACCTTTTTTTTTGTTACAAAAATCTTAGGGTGAAAGGATGACACTCCCATCTACTGTAGGAAAATCTTTGGGCTCTTTAAGTACTTAGGTTTATGTTGCTGTTTTGATAGTAGAGAGCTCCTATTTTGATAATAGTGAAGCAAGAAAAAAGCAATCCCAATGATCTGAAAAGCTACATTTGAAGTCTCTAAATCAAAGGGTAGAATGTTGAACCAAGCAGTGGGAAAAGTAAACCCTAAATTAAACTCATCCAATTCCCTTTCATCCAATAGGGACTAAACACTTCAACAATCCACTTCAACCTTTAATGTCTTCTTTTTTGCTCTTTACAGATAACCAAAACTTGTCTTTTCATTCTCTCTTTTGCCATCAACTTTTCCACTTATAATCTTCTGTGGTGGTGCAGTCAATGTTCCACAATAGTATATGCTTAGTTCATTTATTCTATTATTACGTTATTTCTTAATGATCTGTCTCCCTGTCTCACTACTAGTGTCAGATCATTTTTTTCAATTCCTTGCTGATGAAATTCCAATGTTGTATTTACTTTTTTTTTTGTTACAAAAATCTTAGGGTGAAAGGATGACACTCCCATCTACTGTAGGAAAATCTCTGGGCTCTTTAATTACTTAGGTTTTATGTTGCTGTTTTGATAGTAGAGAGCTCCTATTTTGATAATAGTGAAGCAAGAAAAAAGCAATCCAAATGATCTGAAAAGCTACATTTGAAGTCTCTAAATCAAAGGGTAGAATGTTGAACCAAGCAGTGGGAAAAGTAAACCCTAAATTAAACTCATCGAATTCCCTTTCATCCAATAGGGACTAAACACTTCAACAATCCCCTTCAACCTTTAAAGGCCAAGTTGTCGTAGAGCCCTCATATTCCTCATTTTGCATCTTCTCCACCATATTTTTGAGATTCTTCTGCTCAAGACTAATCTATCTAAGCATGATCAACACATCTCAAATGTATTATCAATGGGTAGTTTGATTGTATGTTTTCATAGATTTGAATAATTTAAAGTGAGTAATTATGCATCTTTTGATATTAGTATTGCTTCATTTGCTTATTTTTAGCTCTTTCATTCTATCCAAGATCAAATTTTTCAGGGTCATTTCTCCAAATATATTAAATTTTAGGCTAAATTACTGTTTTGGTCCTTTATCTTTGGCCTTGATTTCATTTTGGTCCTTTATCTTTTTTTTTTCTCGTTTTGGTCCTTTATGTTTCAGTTTTGTGTCAATTTGGTCCTTTTTTGTGTCAATTTGGTCCTTTTTTTGTGTCAATTTGGTCCTTTTTTTGTGTCATTTTGGACGGGAAAACTACAAAAAGGACCAAATTGACACAAAATAAAACATAAAGGACCAAAACGAGAAAAAAAAAAGATAAAGGACCAAAATGAAATCAAGGCCAAAGATAAAGGACCAAAACAGTAATTTAGCCTAAATTTTATGTGAAGGAAAAAATGTGAATATTAATTGCTTTCTTTAGAAATAATTTTTCTATTATTAAATATTGAAAACTAAGAACAATCAAAAAGTACAACATAACAGAACCCCACGACTACATAGTCTCATCTCTCATGTAACATTATTTTGAGAATCTCTAAATAAACCTCGTAAAAATAAAAACACTTATTTCAGAATGGTACATTCCATCTTCATGCTCCAACTTCATCATATGATTTCACCTGCACAAAGAGATAAAGAATATTAATCCTTTTTACACTTTCTAATTACATAACAGAACCAACAAACATATATAAGTCGGAAAATTTTTCATTCACACACATAATAAAACTGTGACATAATTAATTAAGAAGCCAATGATATTTTGGATGAATTTTGTCTCTATAGCTAGATACTAGAAAAATATATTTAACTACAAATTTTAGAGATGGCAAAATTGAAATTCAATGATAGAATTAAAGACGAATTTCATATTTTTCTTCTCTAATTTTTCGTGGACAATTTAATTTTTTGTCTAATAATCTAAACGTGGCGATAAGAGAGAGATAGAGAGAGTACAAGGATCAAAGCTTGTGGTGCACTTTTCAGGGAGTTGCGACGCCATATTACGGTCTACACCAGAAATCGGAGGTCCATTAACAAGAACACACAAACATGGTTGACCTAATGCCTTAAGGGCATTACAACATGCATCACTTGGTGGAATGGGGCTAAAAGGAGCAACTGCTGCCCTACAAGGAATAAGCTGCACAAGTGCAGAAAAGAAAGTGCTTGTGCAAGGACTACTTTGAACTTGTGCCACCAATGTTACTATGATTAACAAAAAACACATTAATGACACTGTCCTATAACTAATAAACTTCATCTTTTTCCAAGTGTGTTTTTCCACAATAATGACAAAATTAAACTACTCTTATTTATCACTATGCTAGGAGTCACTAAGGTTTTGTATTTATACATACATATATCTATTGTAACCAAGGGTCATTTTATTCATGCTTTCTATGTTAATCCGATCTTCACAAGAGAGTTCACTTTATCAATGCGTTTGGTGTTGTATAGCTACAGTTAGAAGACTCGAATGACATGACTTTTACCAATATTTTTGTGCTTTTATTAAAAAAAATTGTATATATTAAGGTGTGTGATACAAGTAATTCTATTTTATTTTTTTCCCTTTTTCCATCCAACTAACTTATCATATGGTGAATACTGAATACGTCAGTTTGATTCTTTCATTTGGTTTTATAAAAATGTTTTATAAAACTACCTCTTATTTTGTTGTTTTTAAAATTAAAAAAATCAAATCAAATAATACTTATTTTAAAAACAGTTTTCATTACTATTTGATGAAACAAATTTTAAAGACTAAAAAACTAGAGCACAACCAAACAAGTGAAGAAAGGATAATGGAAAAGCAAACAATTAAGTATTTGAACATAATGGTGTCAAAAGAAAAAGTATTTGATCATAATCATTACAAAATTTAAAATGGAAGTTAATATGAATAGAAATTTCGCCAGTCTTTAAGAGAAACCCTTTTGTAACCATTATGGTTTTGTTTAAGAATATATAGTTGATTTTACCTTAAAAAATATATAATTGATCAATATATTTTATTCGTAAGAATGAACTTGGTATCTAAAGTTTACAACACTCAGACTGGTTTCTATGGATATCTAGAGACTGAGAGGACGAGAGATTCTTGGGACCTTCAATGACATACTTTCAAACGAAGACAAAAGGGGAGTTTCAACTAGACCACCATGGTTGATCAGGGGTTTTTAGGAAGTAGTCCAGGATTGTAGTTTGTATGACTTACCTATGGAAGTGTTCGGTCCTTGAGGGTCTTGCTTCGTGAACCTGGGTGATGAGAGTCGGGTTTTGAAGATTGAGCTCGGATGGTCCGAGTTAGTCTCCGTTCCACGTTGAGTGGGTGATACCTACAGACACTCCGATGCCTAAGTCAGTATTTGAGTGAGGCGGAATGTGCAAGGAATGAGAGTGCACCTGGAAATGATGGGTAGCACCCATATTTATAAAGGAAGGTGACTAGTTTTGAGCGTCGGATCAGGGTGTTGGATCCTGGCCGTCGGTCACGGAAATCCGTGGCACGTGCGCGATACGTTGTTGCGGCGTGTGCTTTGGGCTGCGCTTCTGAAGCTGGATTGGGCCAGGCCCAGTTTCTTTAGGGACTTTTGGCCCAGGCCGAAATAGTGGCCCTCTAAGTCGAGGTCGGAAAGAAGTGAATGAGCTCGGCTTGTTTGAACTCGGTCATGCTCCTGCAACCCGGGGGAGCCGGCTCTGGGGTCAAGTCATATTCCTGGAAGTGAAAGGACTTTTGGAGGCGCTCCGTGTCTTTGACCTGAAAAGCTTGACAAAGCATTTAAGCTCGGAATCGAGTAAATCTTGATTGAGCATTGAAGCTCGAGTCAATTGAGTCTTGATAGAGCATTTAATCTCGGAAGGGTCTCGACAGAGCATTTAAGCTCGGAATTGAGAGCGTCGAAGTCGCTGAGAACTTCTTCCTTCAGTCCCGAATTTAAACATTTAAGTTCGCAGTACGGGAGAAGGTTGTGCTTGAGAGCACGGGTCGAAGTCGCCCTTGGACTTCTTCCTCCGGTCTTTGACTTGACATTCAAGGCAAGCCAAAGAGGAGGCCGGTTCGCGCCCTCGGTCCCCCGTCTCGGCGTTTAAAGGCAAGTCGAAGGGGGCCGATGACACGAAGCAATAATCTTTGGGGGTCGCGGCGGACCGATTTCGCGCATCGTGACACGAGCTGTCTTGTGGAGCCTCGCCTCATCATCATCATTCGCGAGAGTGGCGGCTTCGGTGTCGGTCAGTGAGAGGGTGCTGCGATGAGTCGGGATCCAATGTCGTCGTGTGTCCTGTTTGTCAAAAAACAAGGTTACTTGAAACAAAGAGTTATTTCATTTTATGGTAAAAGCGTGAATTTGATACATTTGTTGATTGAATGCACAATTAACTATAGTAAATCCTAAGTTTAGCCGCGTTCCATGTCCTTGTAATCAGCTCTTTGGAGAACGTTTCCAGTTGGTACGCTCCTTTGCCGGTCTTGGATACCACACGATATGGTCCTTCCTAGTTTAGTGCCAACTTTCTGTCTCGGGCATTTTTATTACCCACATCAGCTTGTCGGAGAACGAGGTCCCCAATGCTGAAATCCCTGGTGATGACCCTTTGCTTGTAGCGCTGTGCTATTCAGGCTTTGACTACGACCTCGGCCAACTGGGCTCTGTCGCGGACCTCTTGAATGAGATCGAGCTATTCTCTGATGGCTCTGTCGTTTTCTTCCCTGTTGAGAGGGTATAACGTTCTCCAAGTGGATTCGTCGACCTCCACGGGTATAACTGCTTCCGTTCCGTATGTTAGTCGGAAGGGTGTCTCACCGGTGGTTAAATGTGGCGTTGTCCAGTACGCCCATAAGACGTATGACAATTCGTCGGGCCATGACCCTTTTGCCCCTTTCAATCTCTTCTTCAGACCCTTTAGCATCACGCGATGAGCCGACTCGGCTTGGCTATTGGTCTGAGGGTGCTCGACGAAGGTGAAGGGCTGCTTTATGTTTAGGTCCGCCAAACATTGTCGGAACCCTTTGTCGGCGAATTGTGTTTCGTTATCGGTGATGATGACAGCAGGGATGCCGAACCTGGCCAAGATGTTCTTCTTGACAAATTTGATGCAGTTCTTGGTAGTGATAGTATGTCTAAGAATTTTTTTTAGGGGATAAGGGATTGAAAGGTCTGGATTACAAACATGACCCTGACCCTCATGTTTTTTCTCGTGCTGCGTTACATATCACAAATGTTTTTTAAACTTAATTTGAATAGTGATAGTAATATTTTCTTTTGTCTTTTAAAAATTGCATTTAAAAATAGTTATAAAAAATTATATTTTCTCGTTGAGACGCAAAAGAAAATAATCATTTATAAATTTTTTAAAAATGAAGACATTTATGAAGATACATTATAAAAATTAATCAACAACTATTAATAGAGGATCGCATCTTTTAGCCATTTTGGTGTGAAAATTTTATTCACATCATTTAACAATATATCCCTTATTTTGTACCCCACTGTTTACCAATATACCTTCACTTTATATTTTTGGACCGACATACCCCCACTCTATATTTTGTACCCCACCATTTACCAATATACCTCTCATTTTGTATCTTCTTCATTTACTAATATACCTCTCTGTATTTTTGACCGACATACCCTCGACAAAATTTTTATTTGTCCAACACTCTTTTTTTCCACTTTTGGTGGGAAAATTTTATTCCCACCATTTACCAATATACCCCTCATTTTTACCCCACTCCAATATACCCTCACTCTATATTTTTGGACCGACATACCTCGACAATTTTTTTTTGTCCAACACTTTTTTTTTATCCACTTTTGGTGGGAAAATTTTATTCCCACCATTTACCAATATACCCTCATTTGTACCCCATTTACCAATATACCCCACTTTATATTTTTGGACCATATACCCTCACTCTATATTTTTACCGACATACCCCCACTCTATATTTTTGGACCGACATACCCCTGACAATTATTTTTTTGTCCGACACTTTTTTTATCAAAATGTACCCCTCATTTTGTACCCCACTGTTTATCAATATACCTCCACTCTATATTTTTGGACCGACATTGTTGTCTCATCCCACCAAGGGCTATTGTTGTCTCTTCGTCTTATATATATTTTTATACCCCCTTATAAAATGTTGATATTTTTTCGAAACTACATCTGTATGTCTGTTAATCACCTCCCCGTGCATCGCACGGGTAATCGTCCTAGTTATATGGAATGGTAATATTTCACTATCAAGACTTAAAATATTTCTTTATCGAGATTCGATGGTGAACTCAGTTCATGCGTATGAGCTTGAATTGAATTCACTAGTAGGGTGTAAAAATGAGAATAGATTTTCTCTCATGACTTTATAGTGTAGTGAAATTTGAACCACTCATTAAATAAAACAAAAAGTTGGAGTGAAATGTTAAAAGAAGTGAGAAAGAGAATTCAATAGTGCAGATTTAACACTTGACTGTGAAGTGTAAAATTCAACGGAGAGAATCTCCTCTCTATAAAAGTTGTACATGTTCGTGAATTCAGTTCAGTTTGCCTATCATGAATTGAGTTCACTAATATTTGTCCAGTTTTTATTTATTTATTTATAGTTTTTGACTATGTGGCTGAATCCATTGGTTAACTTGCAGTCAATGGACTCCAACTCACAACCCAATGGTACATAATTAGCGACACAGCCACTTGATTGTTATGATGTATTTAGTTATTTACCACTGACAAAGTATAATTTATACTCCCTCCATATCAAAATAATAGTCGTTTAAGATTTTGACACGGAGATTAATAAAAACAATAAATTGACAAAGTAATATGGTATTTTTACTATATTATCCCTATCAATTAATAAATGCATGTTGGTGATGTATTTGGTTAGTGAAAAGTTACAACAAATAATGAGGGTAAAATTGAAAAGACTTAATAAATGATGCATTGAAATGATAAAACGACAATTAATTTGAAATTTTTTACTTTACCTAAAAAGATTATTATTTTGATACGGAGGGAGTAGTATAGTAGAAATTAAACAAAGTTATTGACCTAATTGATTTCATTAATATCAAGTATGATTGCTTTATTGGCAGCCTTTGTGTCGGTCTTCTCTCCAAATGGAACCCATTTAATTCTATGTCCCACCATAGATTTTGTGTCTATCTCTCTCCAAATAGAATCTATGGTGGGACATAGAATTAAATGTATCTTAATAATTAATGTTATGACTCACCATAGATTTTATGTCTATCTCTCTCCAAATGGACCCACCCGTTTCTTTTGAGAAATGGAGAGGATCCTTATTCACTCCCAATATACTACTTCTACTTTGCATTAATGATTGTGGAAAATTAACCAATTGTTGATAAGGATAATTTGGTAAAATATCTATTCTCTTTCTTCTAATCATTGTATTTCTTAATATTTGTGTAAAAACCTTAAATGACAATTATTTTGAAACGTACGGAGTAGTTGTTTATAAGAGGAAATTCACTTTTCAAGTTCATTCAATAAATGATGTATCTACTACATATTATAGACTAGATACATCATTTAATGAATGAACCTAAAAAGTGTGTTTTTTCTTATAAAGTGGACGGGAGGTAGTATTAGATTAGATTTGTTTAACAAAGTTCGTCTTTTGTCAGATTTATCATGAAAAATTGCGGATTACGATCCTCTCCTGTCAAAAGTCTGTCGGTCTTTGTCCACCAATCTCGGCCATTGGATACAAATCTCATGGTCATGATTTAACTTCAAAAAAGTACATATAAAATATAGTTTTAAATCTCTACCGCGAGATCAAAATTCAACGGTCCAGATTGCGACTTGAGATAAAGTCGACTGGAGGGGATCCAAATCCAAAAATTGCATGTGCTTTATATAAACTTTACAACCGAAGAGATTCATTCAATTTTGTATATATAAATAAACATCCAATTAAGAGACTCATAGGTGCCTTATCCAATCCACTTTCATAGTTCAACATGGATTCTAGCTGCCAAAGTTCACAAGTGTCTCCCAATAACCAAAGTAAAGAAAAAAGCCAAGTAATGGTTGTAGTACCTTTCCCTGCACAAAAAACCAGCTTCTACACCTCTCACACCTAATCTTATCACAATTAGTTACAACACCCACACACAGCCGTCAAGCCACACTTGGTGTACAAGGTTGGAACCCAAACTCCATTTCAAACATCCATTTCCATCACTTCAAAGTTCCACACTTAATTTGTTTCTCCACCTCCCAAACCAAATTCCCATCTCATTTGGTTCCTTCTTTAATTTGAAGCCTCTTCACATCCATCTACGTCAGCCAGTGGCTTCACTTCTCCATTCACTTTCATCTGAGGCTAAAAGGGTCATTGTGATTCATGATTCCCTCATGGTATCACAAGATATTACTGATATGTATTTAAGTCCTTGTTACTGCAGTTATATTTCCTGACTGTGGTTAGTTTACTGTAGTTAAGTTAATTAGATCAGTTAGAATGTAACTGTGTTAGTTAGCTATAGTTTACCCTTTTTGTATATATTGAAAATACTGTTCAGTTACGTTAACAATGAATGCAATGAAGAAATTCTGTTATCTTCATCTCTCTTTTCCTCTCGATTGTTTCATGGTATCAGAGCCAAATCCTGAGCTCTGGTTCGCCATTGAAGCGCATAATTGCATTCATCTTCTTCGTTCGACATTGAAGCACATACTTGCTTTCATTCTCTTCGTTCGATTCATCCCCAAATTCGAAACCTAGAATCACCAATTGATTCGATTTTCTTTTCAATTCCTGCTTCAATTCAAGATTCGTTCTGTTTCTCACATCAATGGCGATCCAGAATCTCGATTCTTACAAGGATTTTGCAACAAACCTAGCAAATCCGTTCTACATACATCCAAATGAAAATCCAGCCGTGACTCTCGTTCAACCGGTGTTAGAGGGAAACAAGAATTTCCAAGCGTGGATTCGATCCATGAAGATTGCTTTGATTTCGAAGAATAAACTAATATTCGTTGACGCGATCAATCATCGCAGAAGAACACTGATTCTCTTTATAACCAGTGGTACAGATGCAATAACTTGATTCTTGCGTGGATTCAACGTTCGGTAAGTGCTAATATCCTCAAATCTATTGCGTTTTTTGATAAGGCGTATGAAGTGTGGAAAGATTTGAAAGATAGATTTGATCAAGGTGATATGTTTAGGATAGCTGATTTACAAGAGGATATAGCCAAACTAGGTCAAGGAACTAGGGATATTTCTGAATATTACACTGAATTGAAGTCTCTGTGGGATGAATTGGATAGTTTCAGACCTATAGTTTCTTGTACTTGTACGGTTCCTTGCACTTGTAATGCTAGCAAATGTACCAAGAAATTTCGTGATCAAGACTACACAATTAAGTTTCTCAAAGGACTGAATGAGGAATATAGCCATGTCCGTAGTCAAATTATGATGATTGAACCTCTTCCCCAAATTTCCAAAGCTTTTTCCATGGTTATTCAACAAGAAAGGCATATCTCATCACTTTGGTTCTCACAGTAATGCAGGGCCGATAATGAAGTCAAGACTATTCTTTGCTTTGCAAATAGTGCTAGTTTCAATCGTGGTGGTTATAATAACCGTGGTAGGGGAAGGTTTGGTCGCGCGCAAGGACGTGGACAAGGGATGTCTAAGTTGTGTACTAATTGTGGGAAGACAAATCACACCGTGGATCATCATTACTTCCTACATGGATTTCCTCCAGTTATCGTAACAACAAGAACAATAAATCGGTAGTTACGCTAATGTGGCAGTGTGTTGAAGAAGAAGCACAACTCAAGATGATACTCCAAAGGCACCTAATGGACTGTCTCTCTCTCACACAGAGCAATATCAAGGACTATTGGATCTACTTCAACAGTCAAAGCTGCAGGCCAAGTCTGCTGCACATTCTGCCAACACCTCAACAATTAACAGTCAACCTTTTGCTTCCAATAGTGTGTCCATAGCACATGAATCGGTATGATTACTATTTTTGGATAGTTGACACTTTGGAGCCATCGACCATATGGATCGAACTTTTCATTTTTTCACAACTTACACACCTATTAGACCTATTAGCATAGATTTGCCCAACCAAACTTCTGCTTTTGCTATAGGTATAGGAACCATACAAATAACCAAAGATCTTATTTTATATAATGTGCTTTACATTCCTGGTTTCAATTCAAATCTTATGTCAGTAGGACAATTAGCCAAAACTAGCAAAATTTCCACAGTTTCTAATGATGATGGTTGTTTTCTCATACAGGCCCATACCAAGCGGATGATTGGATCACCTAGACTTGATGGATTGTATCGGTTGTACTGCGCCAAAGAATTGCTCCCCGTGATTGTTCCTAATCCTACTTGTAATGTTGGTAGTACTTCTAGCCTTTCTCATCATACACAAACCACTACATTAGATAACTCTAGGCTTTGGCACATGAGACTAGGTCACTTGTCTATGGATAGACACCATTGTATTGCACAACAATTTCCATCTATACAATTCAATAATACTACTTTACCTTGTGATGTATGTCATTTTGCAAAGCAAAGAAAATTGTCATTTCCTCTTAGTAGTACAAAGAGTTCTCATATCTTTGATATTTTACATGTTGATATTTGGGGTCCATATGCTCACCCATCCATTTTAGGTCATAAATACTTTCTAACTCTTGTTGATGATTTTAGTAGATTTACATGGGTAATACTTATGAAAACTAAGGCAGAAACCCGTACCCATCTTACCAACTTTACCACTTATATTGAAACACAATTTCACACCAAACTCAAATGTATTAGAAGTGATAATGGTGTAGAGTTCCTTATGCATGATTTTTTCTCTAGCAAAGGCATTTTACACCAACATTCTTGTGTAGAAACTCCCCAACAAAACGGGATTGTAGAACGTAAACACCAACACATACTCAATGTAGCTAGAGCCTTACTCTTCCAAGCCAATCTTCCCAAAACACTATGGAATTTCCCAATACAGCATGCTGTTCATTTAATTAACAGGTTACCTACACCCATACTTCATGATAAAAGCCCTTATGAACTTCTTTACAATACCCCTCCTTCGTTTGATCACCTTAAGACCTTTGGATGCCTTGCCTATGCATCCACCATCACTGCCCATAGGACCAAGTTTGATCCAAGAGCTCACAAAACAAAGATTTTGGGATACAAACAAGGCCTAAAGGGTTTTATTCTATATGACCTAGCCTCTCACAAACTACTAGAGTCTAGACATGTAATATTCTATGAACACAATTTTCCTTTCCATACTTCCAATTCCATTCAGCCACCAACCCACACAAATGACACAAACAACCAATCCACCTCACTAGCTACTACTTTTGACTTAGAACCCGAGGGCACTACTATGCAATCTACTAATGACAACCTTCCACAAACCACTTCTGAACTCTCCTTACCCTCAAACACTGACACAGTTTCTGAATTGCCTGACAATAACATTGAAATGCCTAACACTAGTTCTTCTTTGTCTGAATCCACAAATGCATTACCTCAAAACAAAGACTTCAGAACCTCGGTTTCTACTAATGACACACACACATCCATTACTCAACCTCATCACATTACTACACACATTGGGTAGGGTCATTAACAAGCCCAATTACTTGCAAGACTATCACCGCAATCAATCTAGCCGCACAATTCGTCTACAGGTATATCCCCTTCTATTCCCTACCCTCTTTCCTCAGTTCTTTCATATAACAAGTGTACACCTTCATATAAGTCTTTTTGTTTTAATGTTTCCACCAATATTGATCCCCTCACATACACCCAAGCCTCACCACATGAATGTTGGCAGAAGGCTATGCAGTAGAGCTTGATGCTTTGGCTTTGAATAATACTTGGTCCTTGGTTGATCTCCCTCAAGGGAAGGTTCCTATTGGGTGTAAATGGGTCTACAAAACCAAATATAGAGCTGATGGTACTCTTGAGAGGCACAAGGCTCGTCTTGTGGCCAAAGGCTACAATCAACTTGAAGGTGTAGATTTTTTTGAAACCTTTAGTCCTGTTGCCAAAATGACAACAGTCAGAGTACTTCTTGCTTTAGCTGCTGCCAAGAATTGGTTTCTTGAGCAATTAGATGTTAACAACGCTTTTCTCCATGGTGATCTTACTGAAGAAGTTTATATGACCATTCCTCCTGGCTTACAATCCTCTGATATTGACTTGTCTGGTAAAGTTTGCAGGTTACACAAGTCTTTATACGGCCTAAAACAAGCTAGTCGCCAGTGGAATCACAAATTGACAACTACTCTAGTGTCAATGGGTTACAATCAGTCACAGGCTGATCATTCACTTTTTGTCAAATCCTCTTCTAGTAACATTACTATCCTTCTTGTGTATGTTGATGACTTGGTTTTGGCAGGCACCAACATGTTTGAAATTTCAAGAGTTAAGCAACTTCTTGATGATAAATTTCGTATCAAGGATCTTGGTACACTTCGTTTCTTCCTTGGACTTGAGGTTGCTAGGTCTAAGGGAGGCATTTTGATCAATCAAAGAAAGTATACTTTGGACTTACTGCAAGACAGTGGCACTCTAGCTTCAAAACCGGCTTCTACACCTTGTGATCCCTCTTGTAAGCTCACCATTGATGGGGGGCACCCTTATCCGGATGAAGCAGCTTATAGGAGACTTGTTGGGAGGCTCCTCTACCTCACCACAACCAGACCAGACATAGCCTTGCAAACAACAAATTTCGGTCGGTTTATCTCAAAGCCTTTGGAGTCACATTTTCATGCAGCAACCCGTGTGCTTAGGTATCTCAAAGCTGCACCTGCACAGGGACTCTTCTTTCCTAGTAATAACAAATTGAATTTATCTGCTTTTGCTGATTCTGATTGGGCAGGATGTATTGATTCTAGGAAGTCTATCACTGGGTACTGTGTATTCATAGGTACTGCATTAGTATCATGGAAATCAAAGAAACAGAGCAATTTGTTTCAAGATCTTCATCCGCTGAGAATATAGGGCTTTAGCTAGCCTCACTTGTGAAGTGCAATGGTCGCACTACTTACTTGAAGACTTGCAGATACCTTTGAATGGTCCTACTGCATTTTTGTGACAATAAGTCGGCCATTCACCTTGCTCATAATCCAACATTCCACGAACGCACGAAGCACATCGAAATTGATTGTCATGTGGTTGGGAGAAGATTCGAAAGGTGTCATTCATTTATTACCGCCTCCTCTCAATCACAACTTGCGGATGTCTTGACCAAGCCTCTCCATCCAACTTCTTTTTCATCTTTCATTCCCAAGTTAGGACTTTGTGACATACATAGTCCAACTTGAGGGAGGCTATTACCGATATGTATTTAAGTCCTTGTTATCGCAGCTTATATTTCCGATCGTGGTTAGTTAGTTTCATCAGTAGTTAAGTTAATTAGATCGGTTAGAATGTAACTGTGTTAGTTAGCTATAGTTTACCCTTTTTGTATATATTGAAAATACTGTTCAGTTACGTTAACAATGAATGCAATGAAGAAATTCTGTTATCTTCATCTCTCTTTTCCTCTCGATTGTTTCACAAGATGCCACAAACATACCAAATATTATTGAGAACTACACTTTTCACAGCACTTGTGCCTTTACCACTTTCTCCTTCCTATGGGAAAACCTCCACTAGAAAACTCACATAATTTCCCTCAAGTTCCTTCTCTAGAAGGATGTTTCATGACCCAGTTCATAGATTTCATCACTGAACAAACAGAATTCCTTAAACTTAGTGATGGGGGAGCATATACAATACAACCAAAGCAATTGAAAGTTCTTATTTTGAGTTAATAGAACGCTTCAGTGGCGATAAGAAGCATTGGGCACTAGGACCCTTCAACCCTTTAACCATTGAGAAAAAAAGATTTAAAGGGTAGTAGTAGTAGTATAGAGTGGCTTGATAGACAAGAGCCAAATTCAGCTATATATGTATCTTTTGGGACAAGACAACAACCACCTTTACAGAGGAACAAGTTGAGCAAATTGCAATTGGGTTGGAACAAAGCAAGCAAAAGTTCATTTGGGTGCTGATAAAGGTGACATCTTTGAAGAGAATGAAGCTAAAAGGCATGAATTCTTGCTTAGAGAGTATATCCATGGGAGTGCCAATATTAGCAGCATGGCCTATGCACTCTGACCAGCCAAGAAATAGTGTTTTCATAACACAAGTTTTAAAGGTTGGTTTGGTTGTGAAGGATTGGTCTCCAAGAGATGAGTTGGTGATATATAGCTTCAGATATTGAGAATGCTGTGAGAAAGTTGATGGAAACAAATTAGGAAGGTGATGAGATGAGAGCGAGAGCAATGGCCCTTAGAAAAGCCATCCTTAATTCCATGGATGAAGGTGGAGTTTCTCATTGCTCATATAACTAGATAGCTAGGTTTGGCAAGAAAATGTTATACATCATTTGGTGAAGTTTCTGAATAAATAAATTTGCATGCTAAGCGTTTCTAAAAATATGAGTTTTTGTTATTGTTGAAAAATTCAAGTGGGAGTAGCTAAGTCCCACACATCGGCTAGGAATGAGCTATATGAAGGACATATAAGAGAGGGGACCCATATACCTAATACCTTAAGGTTTTGGGTAGACATGTGGTGTCCAAGTCTCTTGGTGGTCCGTTTCATTGGATAGCTCGGTAATTCTCCATGTGCTCCCCCGGACTCCCCAACAATTGGTATCAGAGCCAAGGTTCGGCTCTGTGGGGGAGCGGCTAGCGATGTGGGTGACTCACACTTGAAGGGGAGATTGTTGAAAAATTCAAGTGTGAGTAGCTAAGTCCCACACATCGGCTAGGAATGAGCTATATGAAGGACATATAAGAGAGGGGACTCATATACCTAATACCTTAAGGTTTTGGGTAGACATGTGGTATCCAAGTCTCTTGGTGATCCGTTCCGTTCATTGGATAGCTCGATAATTCTCCCTGTGCTCCCCCGGACATCTTCATATTTTTATAACAATATCTTATCTCAATTAGTTAGTGTGAAATCAATCTAAGACATAATAGAACTTAATCTTGATATGTTGATCTTGTGTTTGTTCCTTTCTCATCATTGTTGCCGGTGGCGGATGCACATATAGAGGTGTGGGGGCATTTGCCCCCACACCGTAAAAATATTTTACTAGTTATGCTTACCCATAAAAAAAAATAGGGTTTTCCCCAATAAACTACCAACTTTTAAGAATGTTTGCAGAAAATTATAAGAAATATAAGTGAGAATAATTGGTACTAATTTTATTGGTCTCTAAAAAATGAAAAGCATTAGTTAAATCATTAAAAAATTAAATATCAATCAAACTAGTCTCTAAATAGTACTAAAATAACCTTAAGTTTATTTTAAAATAATTAATTTGACCGATATTTGATGACCAAATTGATACTTTTCATTTTTTATAGACTAAATAAGTGTTAATTTTTGTATCTATCTGGGTATATACTCTTTTTTATCGTGACAATATGTGTTTTTTTAAATATTTACAATTTTTTTCTAAGGAAATATATGAAATTATATTTTTGCCCCCACCACTAAAACTTTCTGGATCCGCCACTGATTGTTGCTACAAAATTTCATTGATTTCTACCAAAGTTTGTAGTAGAATGCAAATGACGGAAAATCTTAAGCAAAAATCTCAGAACACTCACAAATCTGAAGCATTGACAAATCTCTATAACATTATAAGCACCCTCTTGATAAATAAAAAAAGAAAAAAGAAACCCAGGAATATGCCACTGAAATGATAACTTTGACACACAAAAAGAAAGGAAGAGGGAGATAGAGTTACTGGTCACAAATCTGTAAAGGGGAGTGAGATATCTAACTATTGAAAACTTGCATGAAGATCTAGAGCGGATCTGCAGTTGAAGTTAATTATAATTGTTAAAAAGGTGTGAGAGTATTAACATTAAAATTCAAATAAATTAAAGGCTTGTGTGACTGGGGTTAGGATCCTCCCCATTTCTCAAAAGAAATAGATGGTTCCATTTGGAGAGAGATAGACACAAAATTCATGATGGGACATAGAATTAAATGCATCATAATAATTAAGTTCATCTGTGTGTGGCAGTATATGGTGAAGAACTAGCTAGTGTGTGTGGAAAAAGAGAAACCACTTTTTTAATACTAGTATTTCATTCCCACATAAAAAAATAGGAACGGAAGTAAAAAACAGAGGGGAATGGATTCTCTCAAGTGACATTATGGTGAAGTGAAATCTCAACCATTGATTAAAAATCAAAAGAGAGAAATTTTAACACATTAAATAAGAGATAATGGGTAATGGGTGGTTCAGATTTAACACTTGACACTCTCAAGTGAAATCTTCAATGGAGAGAATCTATTACCAAAACAGAGTGCGGGCATCAATGGATTCCATAAGAAAATACTAGCAACGAAAGTAGAAAAACGTAGTATAGTATTGTTGATCGAAACCGAGTTGTGCAAGTGTACACAATCGCAACAAGTAATAAAGTAGTAAGTAAAGTTCGTCTCCACAGGGATTGATATTAATTTTAGAGTTTAAGCGATGCTAGCACTTAGTGGACCGAGTAGCAAATGCTTGAAGTAACAGGTTATCAGTTAAAAAGTGGTTGTCGAAAAAAAAGTAAAAGAGTGGTTGTCGAAATATAAGAGAAACAAGTCGGATTGCTCTTTGCTAAGTAAATTCTCAATTAGTACAGCGCTATAACGTCACGCACTATAGCGTCAAGCGCTGTCGAAATTGATTTTGTGCCTTTCGGATCACTAACGCCAGGGTTTCGTTACAAGATGTCTATGTCTAAGTTCTAAATAAGTTCACCCCTGTATAATAAAGAACCCACAGCCTTTGCTCTATGAACTATTGCATTTCTATGTCTAGAGGAGGAAAACTCTATTTAAATGTCTTTAAATAAACTTTCGTTCATATCAATCTTTGAAGTCGATTCATGGACCATGTATGTACCCACGAATATACCCATTTTAGCTGATCATTTCTAAAACAAGTTTGAAAGAAGTATAACACAAAAATTGAAACGCAAAGCATGCAACATTATAAACACAATACTAACGGTTCATTACAAAGATCCGAGCAATCCAACTCAAGGTGTTTAGCTCATGTTGAGCATCATCAAGAAAATACAAGATAGAACACTCATATTACCTAGAACGAAATGGGAAGAAATGGTGGCAAAAGATACACACTGAAGCTTCCACTTCATCCACGAAGATGACGATCACGCCGAGTTCACACCGAAGTGAATACTAAACTAAAAATTACAGTAAAAACAAAAGCGAGAAATGTTTAACTATGGAGAAACTCTCTTTAAAACTCTCTCTGCATCTGCGAATGTCGTTTGCATGTCTCCGAATGTCCGTTTTTGTAGAGAAGAAGGAGTCGTTGGCGTCAGAGTTAGTGGGTAAGGTGGTATGGCAATCGCACCAACTATCGCTAGCCTCTCACTCACACAACGCCATGTGTCCTATAATATCCATGAAAATCCGGCCGTGTCAGTCTGCACAGTGAGCACTGAAAACGAGATTTGGAGTGAAGAGCTTGGCGCCAAAAATACACTTCTGCTTCAGACTCAACCGAGCTCAACGACTTAGCCGACCTACCCTCTTGCCGAGGTTCTCTCTTGCCGCTGTAGCGTTAGACGCTATAGCGCTTATCACTGCAGCACTCACAAAACACATTAAATAGCTCAAAAGGGCACCAGATGTGCCGAATTCATACAAAACAGTTTCTAACCCTTCTTTTCCTACAACTATACTAATTAGATAAATAAGATACTAATATTACTTGAGAACTCACTTGATTTACATGGATAAAGACATAAATAACTCATATAAATATGAGTTATCAAGTATCTCCCTTCTCAGTTCAGTCATTATCTATGCTTTAAGTTTGATTTGGGTCATTTATCTATTTTTTGGTCCGTTTTGGTCCCTCACCTTTCATTTAGGTTTCATTTTGGTCTCTGCCATTAGTTTTTTGTTAACAGACGTCACACTGGCAGTTAACTGCTGACGTGGCATCTTACAAGTCAGGGCTGACTTGGAACTCATTAAGTGATATGGCATATAAGGGACCAAAATGAAACTTTAAAAAAGCATGCAAGACCTAATTGATAAAAACACAAAACGCAAAATAAATCACCATCTTCATCTTCTCCGGCCAGCCACCACCACCTCCGATGAGCCACCACCACCACCACCACCACGACAAACAGTGAAATTGCCTCTATCTCTCTTTCTCCCCTCCCCCCTCTCTCTCTCTCCCTTCGTCATTGAAAGTGCCAAAAAACCGTAAAACGCGAATCTGCATTTCCATTTCGTTCTCGATTCTTTACCATTTTTGTTGAAATATTTTGCTAACAATCAGTTACTGCACCAATTTCGAGCCTATTGCAAGTGGTTTGGTGAATTTTGGTTGAGTTTTGAATGTTTCCTCAATTTGCAAAACCCAAAACTCGCCTGCCTCTAAAAATCACAATTTAGATTAAGTTCTTCCACTTTTTGTGCCAATTGGTGATGGATTCTAGTTCCTTGTGAAATTTCGCATTAAACGCACACTATTCATTTGCTTGGTTTGGTGAAGAATTGAGAACTCTAGAAATAATTGTTGTTTTTGGTGTTCTTGATGTGAGAGGGAGAGAGAGAGAGGGGGGGGGAGAGAGACCATAGAGGCAATGTCACTCATCGGAGATGGTGGTGGCTGGCCGGAGAAGTTGAAGATGAAGATTTATATTTTTGTTTGTATTTTTGTCAATTTTGTCACTCATGTTTTTTTAAGTTTTATTTTGGTCCATTAATTGCCACATCATTTAAAGAGTTCCAAGTTAGCAGTGACACTTAAGACTTCACGTCAGTAGTTAACTGTCAGCATGACATCTATTAACAAAAACTAACAACAGTGACCAAAATGAAATCTAATGAAAGATGAGGGGCCAAAACAGACAAAAAAAACAAAGATAAAAGACCAAAATGAAATCTAAAGCAAAGATAAAGGATCAAAAGTGACAATTACATTTAGCCTATTAAAATTACCAATTTATGTACAAAAAATATATTTATTTTATCACTTATTTATGCCTATTAAAAACGATTGTTTATTCTATATATTTATCTCAAAATCTAAAAATAAATATCTATGTTCATTACATATTTTCTGAACAAATTTTTATAATCTAAATTTGAGGTCGTTCGGGGTGGTTCTGAGTTTTTGGTTTTGAAAATCAATTTCAAAACAGAAACATGTTTGTGTAAAATGCAGCTGAGTTGATTTTTTCCTTAATTTCAAAACAGTTTTCCATCAAAACGACAAAAATAGTTTTTATAATTTTTGTTTTAGTTTTTGTTTTTGTTTCATCCACCTCTGATCATCAATATATATGACCACCACCAACTACCACTCCGACCACGCCAACCACCACTGCCAACTGCCACTCCGACCACCGCCGACCACCACTTCGACCACCGTCAACCACCACTTTGACCACCACCAACACTACTCCGACCACCGTCAACCACCACACTAACCACCACCAACTACCACTCCGACCACCGCCAACCACCACTTTTACCTCCGTCAACCACCACTTTGACCACCATCAACCACCACTCAGACCACCGTCAACCACCACTTTGACCACCACCAACACCACTCCGACCACCACCAACCATCACCACCGACCACCACTTTGTTTCTGTTTTTGTTTCATCCACCTCTGATCATCAATATATATGACCACCACCAACTGCTACTCCGACCATCACAACCTTGCTAGTCATTCAACTTAGGGATTCTCAAATTTCTGTTTATTCAATGCTTTTGGTTTTGTTTCCTTTGTTGCATGCTAGCTTTTTTATATTTTGTTCATCTTTAATTTAGAGAAATTTCATTTTTAAAGGTATAAAGGTTTAGGTTAACGTTTTTTATTTTATTGTTGTTATTGTTGTGATTAATTTTTGATTCTGAATGTTTTTTTTAAAACATCAAAGACAATACATCTTGTTGCTTCTCCACATCAGCATGCCACATCAGCTTCCCGCCAAAACGCCCCATTTCCCTCCAATTCCTCCGCCAATCACTAGCTACCATGTGTGCCACGTAAGCTCCATATTGGATTTGGCTTCCTTCCCATGTGATATCCTGCCACTCCCATGTGAAGATGTCAGGTGAAAAGACAGGTACATAGAGAAACAACAAAACCATTTTCCTTTCTTTCTTCCTCTCACGCTATCTCTCTCTCCGTTCTCTCTGCACTCTCATCTCTCTTTCACTCTCATCTCCCTCTCTCGCCATCTCTCTTCTCTCTCGCCATCTCTCTTCCTTCTCTCTCAACCCACACCATCAACTCATCTTCTCCCATTTTCATCTTCAGTAAATCCCTAACTCATTCACAACTTTTCTTCTCTATCTTCTTCTTGATTTTCTTTCAACTCTCTCTGTGTCTCTAACCTAGCTCTGCTAGGGTTTGTAAATTCACTATGATTTCACAATGATTGAAGCTGGAGAACGCTTCAATCTTGCTGCTGTGATGCTTAGCGTTGGTAAGAACCCAAAACTCCTTAGTTTTGTTTCTGAAAATGTCGATTTCCAAAAACCCTAATTCTTCAGTTGTGTACGTGTAGGGATTTTGGTTGCTGGGTTTCGAATTGGAGGCTCACACGAAGGTAAGAGTTTCTTCATCTCTTCATTTATTTTGTCATTTGCTTCATGTTCTGTCTGATAATAAAAAATATGAGGATTGTGCACATGATATCTCTGATGCCTTCTTCTTCTTCACTACTCTTAGTCTGAAAATTGCTTTTAATCATACCATATTACTAATTTTGACTTTGGGATTTTAGCAATTTTCTTATTACAACTTTTTTGAGGATTTTAGGATTCTGATTTTGTTTGTTTTTTAGGGATGTGAGGCTTTCTTGCATTTTTTCCCATTTTAACTTCTATTTTGATTAAAAATTGGGATTTTAGGGCTTTCCTGATTTTTGCATTTTTAGGGATTTAAGGAGAATGGGATTTTCGTTGATTTGTTTGCAGGTGTTGAAGTCGCAAATACAGCAACTGCAGTGGAGTCAGCTTTTAGTCGCATGCCTCAGAAAGGTCCGGAGAAAATATCAATGTGTGTGTATTAATTTTTCATTCTACACGCTTTTTAAAATGTAATTTCATTAATTTTGTTTTTGAGTATATTGTTATGTTTCTGTATTCAATTAAATTTTGATTCACATACTGAATTTGTAAATTGAAGATCCTATCTAATTTATTAGTGCAATTTATTACTATGTCTGTTTTATTTTTATGAAATGTTATTTTGGTTACATTTTTTAGGTTGTGGGTTTATAACTTGGAAACTGGGAAGGAAACATCAGTTTTGGAGAGTGTGAGAGCTTTTGAAGAGGCCTCTAGAAAGGTAACAGAATAATGAACTCTTTCGTGATCTTGTGGTATTTTATTCTGTGAAAGGTGACTTTGGGGAAGTGGGTTTTATTGTAGGTGAACTTTGATGCAACGGCTGAGTATGATAAGATTCAGAATTACAAAACTCTGCAGGATGTGTTCAACAAGCTGAATTGAAGCCAATGGATATGTGTTTGAAAGCCGGAGAGGCATGTTGTGATCCATTTTCAATGAGGTGGGCACGACATGGATACTGTAAATGGTAAAAATGATAGGAGAAGACATGGATACAAGTGCATTATCATGTTGTTTATATGGAAATAAATTGATCTGTTTATCTTTCAGTTTGTTTTAGGGATTTTTTTTAAAGCATGCATCTGGTTGGCTAGGGAATCAGTTGGTTTTTTATAGCGTGTGATTCATGATGTGTGTATGCAGTTCTGTGTATAATCATATTAATTTGGTGGACTACTGTGTAGCCAACAACACATTGGCCCCCTCTCTCTATAAGTGGAAAGGGAGACAAACATGGAAATGCAAAAATTAAGCTCTAATTTGATCTTACTTTGGTTCTTACTCCAACAATGTGTTGTTGGCTGATGTAAGTGCATGTTCCAGACATTTTCTTTTAATTTGCTTAATGTTTGAATATGCAAAAATTGTGCATCAAGGCTCATTTCATTTCTCTCGCTAGATATTGATCATTTAGAAAAGTTGTTCACTAAATTGATTCTCTTGATCTTTAAATGTTTTAAAAGTGAAATATCATTTGTTTGGATCAGTGTAATATCTTATAGCCTTTCATTAATATCTCAGTACTGTAGGGCATCTCACCGCTTGATCGGATCCTTTCTTTTACATACTTTTCACATGCATCTGATCTTCTAAACCTGAGATCTTGGATCCTTTTAAATACAAATTGCTATCATACAAACCAAGCTAAGAAGCCAATTATTGCACACTTTTTTTAGTGCACTCTGTAAATGCTTTATGTGAGGACATTTAAGTTCAAAATTAGACCAAGAAGGCAATGGAAAATGCACACTGAAAAAATGCTAATTTTAATTTTGTAGTTAATGCCGACCTATAGCAGTGTTAAGTTTTAATGAATAAAATTAAAGTTGCTGATGAGATATTACATTATGATTGTATGGTAGTACTTATAGTGTAGATCGTTTTTGGTGGAAGTGTATTCATTTGTCTATGTTTGCAATAAGGTTAGTTGTTTAATTTCTCTATAATTGTGCAGGTGATGCAATGATAAGCTTATTTTTGAATGAGTTGTATTGTATGGCTTTCAGCTAGACACAATTGATGGTGAGACTATATTGGTTCAGTGATTAATACTAGCTAGAATTAAGATATGCAATCATATTTAACGCTTCTTAGTTAGCTTATTGGATACATTATGCACTTATATTTCTGATTTCTTGAAAATTATTCAACATTATAAAACTCATCCTTTAGACTATTTGGTATGCAATAGTATTGGTATGCAATAGTATTGTTGCTTGATGCAGTTAAGAAAGATTGAACGAAGTTATACTTATGAAGTCAACAAGAGGGTTGAACCATTATGTACTGCAAGGGAGGAAACTATATCATATATATGTGGATAAGTACTATCATATATTTGTATTTTTTGAGTTTAATTTAATTTATTTTTCTTTTGTTCAATTTTAGGCAGACATTATTGCAGTTTGGATTGCAACTTTGATGCATTATGTTCAAGATGGAGGTAGGGACCTACTTTTTATTAGTTAGCCTTTTTGATATTTATGTTTGCTTTCGTTATGCAGACACATATATGAATATGTACTTCATTGTTGCAGTATGTTACTGATTTTTATTTGTACTGCTCTGCTTTCTTGCAGCTTCTTTGATCAACTGGAGTTTGATCTCTCTTATTGATTTGATATCCTTTCTTCTAATTCTGTACAGTGTATCACAATTAGGTAAACTCCTTTGTTCTTTCTGTTCATCTTTAACTATTGGCCTCTATTCACATAGTAGTTCTCAGGATTTTAACATAACAGCACAATTGATTTTCTTTTGGAATTGCACAATTGAAAGGATGGTAGTGAGCATTTCTCTTAGTAATATAGTAAGTATATTATCCTTACTTGTGTGACTGATTTTTTTCTGTAAGTTGTTTACATCTTTATACAGTTTTTTGTTATATTCTCACTCAACCATTTGGCAAATCACTGGAGTATGGATTATTGTTTAATTTGATCCAAATGGTGTTTTCCTGTAGAGGCAAAAATGATTCATCTAAGCACAGAAATTTTTATCATCTCGCTGGGAAGAAAGTCATTTTAGGGAAAACAACTTATAGATCTTGATTGACATTAAGTATGGTAATTGCTACTACCCTATGATATCCAACAACTTGAACTCAGTATACATTTATTTTTTTAGCCTAGGTTTTCTTCTTTTTATCTTTATTTTCTTGCAATTTGTATTTGACCTAAAATTTTCATTGACTGAGAAAGGGTATATTTTTTTGTTTCTTGCAGATTATTTTGACTCATGAACATGCTGAGGCAACCCTTGGATTGGAATGACCACGCTATTGTTTATGTCTGCAAATCAGGTAATTTAGCATGCTTTACCTTTAATAGAACCACACTATTGCTATCTGTGCGTAGTTGGTTGTTTAATTTGTTTGGTGTATGTGTTGTCTTGACATTGGTTTTCTGTTTGCCTCCTTTTTGCAGTTATATTTGCTACATATGACTTCTATATCACCGTACACACCCATAATCTGCAAACACACCAATACTCAGCCAAGGATGAATCACTGGTTGCTATTGATTTTGGTTATTTGCCTCCATACTTCTTGATGGGTCACGGGTAATTAATCTTACCTACAAGATTGCTTTAGCAGGTATTAAAGTCCACAATATTCTATGCATAAGGATAATCAAAAGGCATGGAGATTAGCGCCCAGCATTTGTGACTTCAGGTAGTAAGAAAAGGCCTTTTTAATCATACATGTAAAAACAAATTTTGAATAAATTATGTTGCAGCTGGAAATGGAGGATAGACATGGAATAGATGCTATGCTTTATCAGACATGAGGTTCTGTTATGTGGAATTTGTGTTGGCCATTTCTGTTGCATTATAAGTAGAATCAGATTGATGTAGGGAGCCAGAGAACCCAATTGTAGTTAACTTGGATGATTGAGTTATGCCTCATGATTATGTATTATGTTGATAAAGATACCATGTATATGACTTTTTAATGTGATTGTGATTTGTCAATTTTACATTCTTTATTTAGATATATTAATACCAGGGATCCCCGTCCATCGGATTTCCAAGATATCACCTCTTACTATTTTTGTTGATATTGTAAGGGCTTAATGTGTAGTCTCTATCTTGGCCTCAAAACAATTATTGTCATCTTTGTTCTTTCTTTTGATTTTGTAAACTTTACACAAACATTGGCACTTAAGTTTTGTATTTAATATATCTTAAAGCATTGCCCCCACCTTCCATTGAACCTCTTTAATATAACTTAAAGCATTGTCCCATCTTCCGTAGAAACTGAAGCATTGGCCCCGTCCATCGGACAGGTCACCCCACTAGTATAATGAAAGGTTCCATTGCACTCATATTACAAGCCTTGCTTCTTTTAGGTGTTGTGTGTATTTTTTTCGAAAAAAGCTGATTATCTCTATCAAGATAACAGCATTGTTAGAAATTCTGTATACAAACTTTTTGTTCGACAAGACACAATGCAAGACACAATGGATGTGAATTTTGATTCCTCATCCAGAGACACGCCACCATCTTCACCCGGAGACGCGCCGCCGAATGCTCAACAACCATCTGGACAACTGGTTACTCGCCAAGGGGTTCCCTAGAATCATCCCAACCTCTATTGATAAACGCCAAACCAAATGGACAGCCGGTTACTCCTCAAGGAGGTTCCTCAGAATCAACTCAACCTTCATTAACAAATGCCAAACCAAATGCTAAACAACCATTTGGACAGCTGGTTACTTATCAAGGAGGCCCCTTAGAGTCAAAACCATCTAGCTCAGGTCGATCCTGAGATTTTGGAGGCCCTGGGCGAACCATACGCGCCACCATCTTCACCCGGAGACGCGCCACTGAATGCTCAACGACCATCTGGACAGCTGGTTACTCCCCAAGGAGGTCCCCCAGAATCATCCCAACCTCCATTGATAAACGCCAAACCAAATGCTCATCTGGATAGCCGGTTACTCCTTAAGGAGGTCCCTCAGAATCAACCCAACCCCCATTAACAAACGCCAAACCAAATGCTAAACAACCATTTGAACAGTTGGTTACTTGAGGCTCCTCAAATGTCATAATAATATGTGAAATAATTTGTTAGTGTGTACCTATGCGGTAACATTAATCAATTCAATCTTATTTTATTTTATTTAAATATATCTCATACAAAAATTAAATTTAAATATAAAATTAAATATTTGTATATAGAAAAATATATATATTTAGAATTTTATTTTTACACTACAACGTTTTTTACTTTAGGCAACAGCAGAAAACTGTGGCTAGAAGTCAAAAAACCGTGGCCTAAACTTTAAGCCACGGTTTTTTAGGCGCTGTCTAGGTGGCCGTCGCCTATTCTTTCAGGTCACGGTTTTGACACATTAGGCCACGAAATATCAAAACCGTGGCCAGATGTATTCAAATAAGCCACGGTTTATTAGTATAGTTTTTGGCCACGGTTTTCAATTGGCCACACACAAATAACCGTGGCCTATAGGTTTAAGCCACAGTTTTCAATTGGCCACACATAAATAACTGTGGCCTATAAATTGAAGTCCATGGTTTTTTAAATATCAATATTAGTCTCCATGAAATAGAAGCAAGCCACAAAATAGAAATGGACAAACTACAACAATTGAAATTTCTAAGTGAAATAAGGCTTAATGTTAATGTATAAATTATACATCATTCATGGATAAAGTCATCATCATTTGAAAGTACAAAGCATATTCATGGATAAAATGTCCAAGCTTCTGACAATTTCAGAAGCAAAGGATTCCTTTGTCTGGTGTATAGAAGTCGATAATTCTGAAAGTGTGTCTAAGGCTCTATCATCATCTTCTTTGGATCCATAGCTGATGGTCAGATTGTCATTGAAATTGCCAAAGTAAAAGAGTGATCTCTGACGAGATGGCGGCAATGGTCTTACAAAAAAAAATTAGGGATTAAGGGCTGAAAGGGCCAACAAATAATCTCACAAGATATAAACCATGAAGCCTGTTGTTATAATCTCACAATATATAAACCATGAAGGATAAATGCCATGAATGACATAATCAGTGAACATTTCTCACTGTATGAAGTTTTTGTGACAACCGTAAGTATGACTGGAAATATAGAGTAAGAATGAGAAACTGATAATTAACATTTAAATAAACATTACACATAATAGCAGAAAGTGTGGTATCATGCCAATGAACTGAGAAGTTAAAACATATTGGAAAAACTATATGCTTACAAAATAAGATCCAAATGCTAAAGCCATGTTGCTGCTGGTAAGGGTAAATTCACTTATTCCTAACCATTCAAGATCTGCAGTATCATCAAAGAAACATAAAATAAAATGATATAAAATCCATATGTGTTAATGTTGAAAATAGGAAAGAAATCCAACATATCTGCATTTCTATGAAGTAAAGATGGTATCCAAATATGTCCATCAAACTAGCATAAATACCCTTACTGAGATTTATCAGTTGAGTTTAGTCTTTCTTTCTTTCTAATCAATCAATAATTAAAATAACACGACTTTGAAATACCAAACTACTCTAATCAATAAACAACAAGATTTGTGCTCTATGCATGAAGGGCAATATGTTACAAACCACATAAACAGAAATAGGACGACACAAACTGTAATCATCAGTTTCTATCTCCAGTTCAGTTCTCAACACACACACAACCTATCATAATCATAGTTGCACATACTTCTATGTAGTTAATAGAAAATAGCGGAGCGGCCGACCCCTAAAACGCTATTGCGGTGTCGCGGGTAACGGGATGACCGCTACGCCGAAGTCTAGGGAAACAATATACCCAATTTATACCATACACATATAAAGGCTAAAAAAATAAGAATACTCAAAAATAAGCACATAATGATATATTTGTTTTTTCACAAAAGTGGTATATTTATAATATATTTTAAAAGCTTATGTGGATGAAGTTGTGTGAATGGTTAAGATGTGTTAAAATGATCCAAAAGAAACATTTAACTATAATATTAAGATGTGTGTAGATAGTTTAATGTTTCTGTTCACTCATTTCACGACGCTCATTACTCCTATGGGATGTCATTGTAGATCCTATAAGGAAGTGCTCAGTAATACTAAGGATATACTACGAGAGAGAAAAATTGTTGCTCACTCAACTTTGGGTATTTGGAGAGCAAACAATAGTCGAATAAAGGATCTTTTACACCTCCTAACTTATCAAATCCCTAATGAGCCAAGAGCTCCTACACCTCATATGACTCCAATTGATGTGGATGCTGGGATTTATGCAACTCATCCTCCAACTTATCAAATCCCTAACATGCGAGTAGATCATACACCTCTTATGACTCCTTTTCCAACTAATCATGTGAGTCCTATATTTGAATTCAAGTTGTAGGCAGTGAACTCGAAGGTGATATTGAAGGTGATTGCGGGAGCCCTAATAGAATTGATGCTACTATTGTTCCCACTATCCCAGCTCAATGTGTGGGCATTGAGCCACAAGCTGCTGCACCTCCTATGAATGCACCTGATCACGTGATTCCTACCTCTCGTCTGCCTAGTAATCTTAAGTTTTGTTTTCTCTTAAAATGGTTGAATTAATGCATTGTATCTAATACGTTATCAACAATTTGTTGTAGGAGCTTGATTTTCTGTTATCGGAGAACACATCAGCTAGTAAGTTCTATTTTCATGCTTCTTCAATTTGATTTTTGACACTATTTTACTTATTTTGGTGTTGCCTTTATTAGACTAGCATTAAGAATCCAATAAAATACAATTTCCATTTCCAACCTAAGCCATCAGTGCCAATTTTAGATAAACCAACCAATTGAATACTATTTTAGATAAACTGGCCAGAGAAGTGTAAAAAAACACGAATACTAGCTGTGCGAATATTTGAGTTTGCAATGCATTTCTTGTAGCTTGTGAACGTCTCTGTCTTTTCATATGCCACTATATGTCGCAATGAGCCTGAGTAGTAGTACCAATACATATATATATCTATATATATATATATATATATATATATATATATATATATATATATATATATATATATATACATATATATATATTATATACCATATATATATATATATAATGTTTTGGACAATAGAGTTACAAAAAAATGTTTCTATGCAAATTTGACGGTAAAAATGTAAAGTAAAGATAGTAGCGTATGATGAACTATGCATATGAATGTTCATGGGGAATATCACTAATAATAGTTGTGATATTCTCTCTCTCTCTCTCTCTCCATTTTTCTCCCTTGTCTATCTCTCCCTCTCTTGTCTCCATGACCACCACTAACTCCATGACCACCACTAACAATATTGTTCCCCATTCGACTTCTTTCTTGTCGCCGACCCCTCTTTTCTTTCTCTTGCGCAGGGCACCATAAGAGAATTAGTTACATTTATGTTATGTATTCCGGTACATAGAATGAAGCATTGGGATGAAGCAAATTTATGTTATGTATTCCAGAATTCTTCGAACCTTCTCTAATGTATTAGCATAAGATAAAGTCTCAAATAAAAAAACAATTTCCGGATTATTACTCCGGACCAGGTCCTTAAGTGTAGGAATTGCCGAGTCGTGACCCAATCCTCGACAATTCCAACTTAGAATACTCATTGCTCCTGGCAGGCCTGGCTGCCAGGACCTGCCAATAGAAAAGTCTCAGTGTCATTAGCTTGCTGTCCAGTCGTAGAACTATCAGCTGCATGTGAGGTTGCATGAAAACGCTTTCTTTTACGTAAGTCATCAACATCCCCAATGTCAATGTCCATAATATTACGCAGCATATTCTGAGCAGGTGGAGTACGCACAGGAGGAGGTAGTAAAACATTTCTAATTGTCTGGCTGGGCCCCTCGTTAATGCCAGCAGTCAGCGCTCTATTAGGGGAAACTTCATTCAACAATTGGGGAGCAATTAGTATTTGATGCGTTCCATGAGCAGCATAATTGTTATTGCTCTCCATAA
This sequence comes from Oxytropis ochrocephala, assembly GCA_020916435.1. Lineage (NCBI taxonomy): Eukaryota > Viridiplantae > Streptophyta > Magnoliopsida > Fabales > Fabaceae > Oxytropis > Oxytropis ochrocephala. Next base: position 111,906,556 of record CM037089.1, read on the forward strand.
AGCCAACATGAATTATGGGTCCCTAATTAACATTTAAATCTGAAAACCGTTCCTCATAATTATCATCATGATGCCTACCATTATGACCATTATTATCTTGTCCACCAGATTGTCCCCTATCTGCCGTTTGGTTTACCAGCGAAGCCATGGGTGCAGCTCGGCCACCATTGTGTTCCCTTCGCAACCATTGATTATTATCTCCAGGATTCCAGCGCTCCACCTTCAATTCTGGTCCCCATCCTCGAACGCCATCATCATGTTCCATGGCAAAGAGCACATCACAGCTATTATCCAAATGACCGAGGAGACCACATAGGTAGCAAAAAACAGACAAACGCTCATACTTGAATCTTACGAGTTTGATGTTATCCCCCCAACGTTAAGTTTCTTTCCTCTACGCAATGGTTTCCGTACATCCACCATCACACGGATGCGCATAAAAGACTTCCAAAAGTCAGAGCTGTTCTTTGGATCATATTCAACAAAAGTGCCAATAAAATTCCCAAGTGCACGCCCAACTGATTCAGACATGAAACCAATAGGTACATCGTGCACTTGGACCCAGAAAGCAACCTCAACTAACGGGACTTGCGTTGGAACATCCCCAACACCTAGTTTTGCCAAAATCAGCATATGACCATCAAAATGCCAAGGGCCTCCCACAAAAACCCTCTCCACATCTCGCCAATGATAGAACTGGAAGAGGAACATATTGCTATCAAGTGCCCGAATATTAACACCACGTACCGGTTGCCATATTGCTGCCAATCTGTCCTTCATGATAGGAATCCGGATAGATTTCCGGGTGAGAAAGCGCCCCACTAAACAATGGCGCGCATCAAAAGCTTCAGTATCATTAGTCTCCCGTTGTAACAGAGCATCATCATCCTCCTCACCCACGAAATTCATAGGATTAGAAGCCATGTCAATATTATATAGTGCCTTGACTGGCGGGATGTTGTGAGCAAGAAGGGAAGATGAACTAGAAAGAAACGCCTCACCACCAGGAGGGAGAAAGCAAACCGTAACGTCTCACAATGAAAGAGGCCTAGGAGAGATTTTCTTATTGAGGAATCCTCATTTAGTATCTTAAAGGTGGTGTCTCAGCTTATAGTATTAGTCATTGGTCTTTCTGACATATATATAGGCTACAGTTGCGTGTTGAAGTTTAGTTAACTAATAATTTGTTTATATAATTGTGTTGATGTTAAGTAGTGGTTTTCTATAGTTCATGTAAATAGATAGGTGAAAATAATTATTAATTGGTAAAATTAATTTGGGTAGCCAAAGGTTGAAAATGCTAAATTAAGTAGAAGTAATAGATCCTAACAAAATAATAGTAAGTTATCTATCTATCTATCTATCTATCTATCTATCTATCTATCTATGTAAAGGAAACCCCAATGGAGCCTCCACAATAAATCTCATGATTTTTAATTTTAAAAAAAAATTATCCATTATTCATTGCTCTAAATACAAATTAATTTGGTTCCTGATTTAAAACTTTTCGAATACCCTTATAAATTAATTTAACCATTAAACTAAATAATATATTATTTAGTAGAACGGTTTATATTGATTGAAGAGAAAAACGAGAGAGAATGCTGAGACAGAGAATGGAAAACGGAAGAATGAGGAAAAAGGTAAATCGAGAACTATTAATACAATAACGCCTTTTAGAGGGGATTTAACCGCGAAATCATGCTTTACTTTTATGATCATGCATGTATGCATGTTGTATGTCTAAAACATGTACAGTATTCACCATGGATAAAGGGCACAAGACATAAATAATAGAACGTGGCCAAATGAGATGGTTACATCGACCATGCATGTAGGTATCATTTTTATATAATATACACTATCTACTTTATTAGTCAATTTTGAGAGAAATTTTTTTTACCCCACTGTTTACCAATATACCCCCACTCTATATTTTTGGACCAACATACCCTCACTCTTTATTTTGTGCCCCACCATTTACCAATATACCCCTCATTTTGTACCCCACTGTTTACCAATATACCCCCACTCTATATTTTTGGACCGACATACCCTTGACAATTTTTTTTTGTCCAACACTTTTTTTTTATTATTATCAAAATGTACCCCTCATTTTGTACCCCACTGTTTACCAATATACCCCCACTCTATATTTTTGGACCGACACACCCCTGACAAAAATTGAACCAATCTGATTTATCTCAATATATCTCTTAATTAATACACAATCGTTGACTTCCCCACTTTTGGTTGAAAAATTTTATTCCCACCATTTACCAATATACCCCTCATTTTGTACCCCACTGTTTACCAATATACCCCCACTCTATATTTTTGGACCGACATACCCCCACTCTATATTTTGTATCCCACCATTTACCAATATACCCCTCATTTTGTACCTCACTGTTTACCAATATACCCCCACTCTATATTTTTGGATCGACATACCCCTGACAAATTTTTTTTTTCCAACACTTTTTTTTATTATCAAAATGTACCCCTCATTTTGTACCCCACTGTTTACCAATATACCCCCACTCTATATTTTTGGACCGACATTTTTGCCTCATCCCACCAAGGGCTATTGTTGTCTCTTCGTCTTATATATATATGTTGCGTATTTTTATACCCCTCTTATAAAATGTTGATATTTTTTCGAAACTACATCTATAGGCCTGTTAATCATCTCCCCGTGCATCGCACGGATAATCGTCCTAGTGTTTAGTGGTTTTGATATCGTTTTGAGGGTAATATGGTCTTCTCCAAGGGGTTTAGGGGGGGGGGGGTATAAGTGGTGATGGTTGGGGTTGAAAAAGGAATACCCAAGCCCATAATGTTAGAAGTATGGGTTTTGTAATGATAGCATATGATATGACATTTTCAGTCTCTTAGGATTCACTGTTCTTCTCACGTGAAAACAAGGAAGCCGCCTCACAGCCACTTCTTTGTATGCCCTGCCCTTTCTCTCTCAAAACTCACAGCAGCAGCGTTCTAAAACCCTTTTACTCGTTTCTATGCTTTTTCTTCTCTAATCTACACTTCACCTACATTGCTTTAACTCCTATTCTCGCTGGTAATTTTTAAACCTTCTTCTATCTTAATTTTTCATTCTCTATCGCTTGAAAATGAAATTCTATGACATCGAAATTTCCAAACTTTCAGTAGTTTATGCCATGTGTGTATTTTGTGGAAATTAAACAGCTATCGATTGTTTTTGTTAGGTTTATTGATTTTTTAATTCGTATAGGTTGATTTTGTTAATCACCAGTCAGGATTGTAATTTGTGAGTACCTTAATTGTTGATCCTATTATTATTTTTATGCTTCAATTGTTTGGAACTTTAAGCATAAAAACCATAGCTTGGAATTTCTGTTAGTCTTGTGTTGAATCATTTGATAGATTCTGTTTTTGAGTTTATATTCTTGGTGGTTTACAAACTTTGAAGTTTGTTAATGTAGATTTTGAGAGACGGGTTGTGCTTGTTTGCATATTTTGACATGTAAAACATACATACCTATGTCTTTTACGGTACTTTTTAATTTTTTTATTTATCTTGTTGTTTGTTGATATGGTTATTTGGATCTTAGAGGGAGAAAATGGCTGGAAAGTCGAATAAAGGGAGGAACAAAAAAGGGACACATACTGCATCCAGTGTTGTGGAACCATCTGTCCAATCTGATGTTCCTGCCAAGGAAAATGTGGAACCCACTCCAGAAGCTGCTAAAGACGATGTACCTGCAGTTGCAGCTGCTAGTGATGGTGCAACAAGTACGAATTTGGAGGTGAAGGAGAGTGAAACAGCAAATGAAGGAAACCAACCAAAGCAAGGTGAATCTGGTTAGAGAAGTACCTTTGTTTTGTTTCACATGAAGTACTGTTTGTTAGAGGTTGCATAGTTGCATAATAATAGTAGTAAGGTCGCTGAAGGAAAAACACACTTTATATCTTGAGGAAAGACGTGCATCCAGAGGTGATTTCAAATCTGTTTGTTATGGACTACAATATTGTTTTATAGAAAAACTAGTAGGATACTCGTGCATACGCACGGGGTGTCGTCGTGTTTTTTTTTTTATGAATGAATTTAGACAGTATTTAAATAGTCTGTGCAAACTACCAAAAAGGTCCACGCCTTATTAATGAAATGCACAAATGTTAGAAAAAATATATCGGTACTGATTATTTTGCATTAATTTTCTACCAAAAGTTAACAAAAATGTGCTTACCTTACTTAAGTGTATCTTTTTTAAAGTGATTTTAAATTGTGGTCCACGATGGAAATTACGGCCAAAATATTGTGGTTGTCGAAGTCTTGTGGCAACCACATTGCGACTGCAATTGTCGCTATATCAGCCTGCGATTTTCTGCAATTTCGGAATTGTAACGTAATTGCAATGACAGACGTAACCATTATTTAAAACCATGATCCAAGTGTTTGTAGGAAAGTCTCAAAAGTGAATTCTGATGCCCAAAGTAGATTGACCACCCTTCACTTCATGCGTGCTTGGATGTTTGTCACTTTCCGAAAATGGTATTGGTTCATGCTTTGCTGTAGAAGATACTCGAGGGCTCTGTGACATTAGACAACCAAATCTATAAAAATAAATGACGTGAGTGCACCTACACGTTACCAAATTTGTCCTCTAGTAATTTGAACCTAAGTAGAATAGAGTTGACGTCTTTTATTATTATTTGACTGCAGAAAACAATATATTCTATTTGTACCTGGAAAAGGACAATTTCACTGGTGGGTAATATTCCCAACCATAAAACTAAGAATTCCAAACTTAAAAGTCAAAGCCAGTTATTGCAAAATTGAGCCTGTTTGAAATTAAAATCACAGCAACTTTGAACACACACTTAGGATTGAGCCTGTTTGAAATTAAATTATCTCTTAGCAACTTCATCAGCTGCTCTTGAATGTTTTACTAGAGCAAATAGTGAGTTGTTGCAGGAGGAAATAGCAACCTGAAAAATGGCTTTTCTATGGGGAGCCAAATTTTCTATTTTACTCTCAGTAAGAGTGTAAGACTGAATTTCATCCAAGAGGCTGCACAAATTAGGGACCTTTAGGTCCACTGGCACCCACAAATTAATTTAGGGAACAGAATTGCTGACAGAGCATCATGCACCACAGGTGTATGTGCACTAATTTTCCTTCTATGTTTTCTTCTGTCACTATTCTTCTTCATGGGTAACTATGAGTGGTTTCGTTTCTAAAAATTGCTTTTAAGTATTTCTCTTTTTTATCGATATGCTCGTAATTTAGCTTATCTTATTTCCCCCCTAGTATTTCCTGTGTTCTAGTGTTCTTTTCTATTACTCACTGTTAATAAATATTTTACTTCTTATTGTTTACAAGGGTCATCAATTATGTGTTTTTTTTTTACAATTCACTTAATTGCTAGTATTCTTCCCATCTTGATGCTGCAGGTGATCTTCAATTGTACCCTGTTTCTGTCAAAACTCAAACTGGGGATAAACTCGAACTTCAGGTGATCTTCAATTGTACCCTGTTTGTTAGAGATCTAAATATTTCCATCTATTCTTGTGGATGTAGAGTTTGTTTGATTTTTGCATTTTGACCTTTTATACTATTCATTATTCATTATTTCAAGTTTACATCAGTGCCATATTTTGATTTATATCATGGAAATCATTTTCTAAGTTGTTGAACTGTTTTACAGTTGAATCCAGGAGACTCTGTCATGGATATAAGACAATTCCTTCTTGATGCTCCAGAGACGTGCTTTATTACATGCTATGACTTAATACTGCACACAAAAGATGGGTCCACTCATCCCATGGAAGATTATAATGAAATTTCTGAGGTAGCTGATATTACTACTGGTGGTTGTTCCTTGGAAATGGTTCCTGGTATGAACTTTTACTCTTGCAGTAATATGACGTTTAGATACTAGTGGATTATAATATTATAAACTGTCTCTGCAGCATTTTATGATGATAGATCTATAAGGGCTCATGTTCACCGTACAAGAGAATTGCTTTCCCTCTCTAACCTCCATGCTTCACTATCAACATCACTTGCCCTGCAGAATGAGGCAGCACAAAATAAAGCTTCCAATTCAGGAGGTATGTTATAGTTCTTCTATCCTCTATTGAATTTTTCTATATTAATCTGTTGATTTGTACCCTTTCTGAAATATCTAGTTACTAGTCTGCTTCTGCGTTTGCTAAAATGTTAGATACCGTAAAACCCGAGGTTCCGGAGGTTGATGGGCTTGGTTATATGGAGGACATCTCTGGTTCATTGGGTAATTTATTATCATCTCCGTCAAAGGATATTAAATGTGTAGAGAGCATAGTGTTTTCGTCATTCAATCCTCCTCCAAGCTATCGAAGGTAACCGAAGAAACACCCTCTTCATTTAATATCATCTCATGGCTCAATTTAGATTAGTTTATATATTTGTCAAGGATGCTCTGTGGGGTGCAGGCTTGTTGGAGATTTGATTTATTTGGATGTGATATCTCTTGAGGGTAATAAATTTTCTATTACGGGAAGTACAAAAATGTTTTATGTCAACTCAAGCTCTGCAAACAGTCTTGATCCAAGGCCAAGTAAAGCTACTTCTGAAGCAACAACTCTTGTTTCTCTGTTGCAGAAGATTAGCCCCAAGTTCAAGAAAGGTAGTAATGTGTGTAATTGTTTCACACTTTAATTTCTCAAAATTTTACTTTGACAACCAAAACTTATTTTGTTTTATCCAAAATTGAAGCTTTCCGTGAAATATTGGAGGGTAGAGCTGCTGCTCATCCTTTTGAAAATGTCCAGTCTTTGTTGCCACCCAATTCGTGGCTTGGCTTTTACCCTGTTCCTGGTAAGCTCAGGCTCTTACATTTTATGTCATCATTATGTCTTTACGATTTTTTATGTCAGTAATTTCTGCTCCAGGATTTGGATGTTAGTGCTGTTTTTTTACCTTAATTGTAGTAGTAGATTGTTAAATGTTAATTCAAAAGTATTTCTTTTATCACATCTAATATTTTGATCTAGTTGGCTAGGTAGTTTTTAGTTCAGCCGGTTTGGGTACGTGATGCTACCAGAGAATTGCTTGAAGAATAAATTTCAAGATTTTTTTTTGTTATAACTAGATGGAATCATTTTTTGAAGATTTATCCTATTCTGTGGCTTTTGTGAAAGGTCCTACACCATAACTCATTATGGATCTGAAATTTCAGTGTTGATCAAGGATGATTAAGAAAATGAGGTTACTTTGTGTTATTGTTAATGCTATCAAGAGAATAAGCTGAATGTTCTAGAGTTGAAAATGTTGTAATGGATGAGTGGCAATACAAGAGGAGGTAAGATCAGGGATGAATCTATTAGAGAGAAAGTTGGAATAGTACCAATTGACCGAAGATGGTATAATTGTGCCTAAGAAGGTTCAATTGTACGTAAGATGAATACCAATAGAAGTGCCACTTAAGAAGTTTGAGGAAGACCTAGAAAAACCTGAACTAATAAAAAGGATCTAGATACGAATAACCTTTCTGAAGACTTGGTTTTTGACAAAACACATAAAGCCGCCAACCTTGCCTTGTAGGACAAAGGCTTTGGTTTGCTGTTATTGTTTTATATCCTTATATGATTTTGAAGTCAACTCTATAGTGGATGAAATTATGAGAATCTTGCAGGTTTCTTATATTTTAATCTCAGGCTGGCTTGATGTATTTTGTAATATAGTTTCATGTGTTGGCAGACCACAGGCGTGATGCTGCCAGGGCTGAGAATGCCTTGACTCTTCTTTATGGAAGTGAGCCAATTGGCATGCAACGAGACTGGAATGAGGAGCTGCAATCTTGTCGAGAATTTTCTCATGCAACTCCGCAGGAGAGGTACTGTTTTTTTCTCATTCATAGATAGATAACTTCAGGAGTATGCTTGTTCTTTAGTTTATCTGTTGGTAATGACTTGGTATTCTCCATTATCACTTGGGTGAGTTGTTCATTACTGCAGGATTTTGCGGGATAGGGCACTCTATAAAGTGACATCAGACTTTGTTGATGCAGCCATTAATGGTGCTATTGGAGTGATCAGTGGCTGTATTCCTCCAATAAACCCAACTGATCCTGAATGCTTTCACATGTTAGTTGTCTTTAACTGTATCAACTTTAAAGCTTAAGCAATTTGTTAAAGGTGTTACTGAGTCTTAATTTTTTTAATGTTTTAATAGTTTTTCCTGCATTTTGGTATATTTTTTTTGAAATGTTAAAAATTGTGCTATAGTGGATGTTGCATGTTACATTTTTCTAATTTGGGACGGGAGGAGGCCAGGCCTATAAATTTTCATTGTGAAGAACCTGTTCTTGTCTTCATAAGTTGACTGTATGATGTATAATTTCATTTTTTTGTGTTAATAAATCCTAAAAGATGGTTGTTGTGTCATAGGCATAGCTCATATGCTTTGTTGTTATACATGTGATAATGCCTTTTCTTCCCCCAACCGAGTTTTACTTTGAACTAGGAATGCTTTTGGCTCATCACTGTAATTTTGGTAATAGGTATGTGCACAACAATATTTTCTTTAGTTTTGCTATTGATGCTGACCTTGAGAAGCTGTCGAAGAAACAAGTGGATGGTAACTCAAAAACAGGGAGCACCGGCACTTTGCAAAGTTCTTCTGATAAAGCTACTTCTATTCCACCTCATGGAGACAGTGTGGTTTCCAATGGGGGGAAAGATATTGGTTTGCGTTTGGAAGATACTAACAACACAGAAACCACTCAAGATATTTCTCCTGAAGCTCAGCTGGCTGAGAATGAGCAAGCTACATATGCTTCAGCAAACAATGATTTGAAGGGCACTAAGGCTTACCAGGAAGCTGATGTCCCTGGACTTTATAATCTTGCTATGGCAATAATTGACTACAGGGGTCACAGAGTGGTAGCTCAGGTGTGTAGTAAAGCTAAAATCCACTGATCACTTGCTATATCTTTTCTCATGAAAGGGTGGCCAGTTATAGATTCAAGTTTATAAAATCAATTTACTACTGTTGTGTGTTTAATTGTTTATTTGTCTAAGAAGCACATATATGGCTATTTGGTGATTTACCTATCGTTTTCCTTTTTGGAACTCTTGTTCTGAAGATATTTTGAAATGCAACTTGATGGATTAGAGCTTCTCAATTCAACTTGTAAATGATGAGAAAAAGAAATGGAACATGCTGTGAAATGTGTCAAAATGGTGGTAGAACATGGCAGGACATTTGAATTTGAATTTCTTATTTTTATCATTTGGGATAAACATATAACATGATTTTTCTTCACTTTTTTTATTATTTTTTTATTTTTTATGTTTGGAGAGGTAATATAAAAACCATTTGTGTTTTCACCTGTGAGCTTGATCTTTTGGGACAGTTGATATATAAGATGATTGGGATATTTGATTTATGAGATGACGTGGTATTATTAAAGCCTCTATGGCCAAATGGTCTCCAGTTCTAACATTTCTAGTTGGCATCATCATTCTTCTATGAAGAAAGTTGAATTTTAGGACAAAGTTATACTGTGTATTGTCCATGCCTCGAGTCCAAAGGACTCTTGTATAAGGGGGAGTGTGTTAGAGATATGATATAAAACTATTAATGTTTTTGACTCTTGCATAAAGGGGGAGCGTGTTAGAGATATGATATAAAACTATTAATGTGTCTCCTAAGAGCCAATTCTTTTGCAATAGTTGGTTTATGATGATATATCAAGTTATCAATTCATTTGCTTATATACATATTAGCATAAAAAACTTAAGTGCACAATTTTTAGTTTTAATTTGTATCAGTATTGGTACCTGTACAGCACAAATGTTTATGATGTCTCAATGTCTCAATATATTTGCTTTTGATAATTATAATTGATTATGAAGCCTATACAAATTCTACATTGAATTATTTCACCCGAGTTATATCCTGGATATTACACTTGAAACTTTGTTCATTCTTTGTAACTTGAAACCCCTTGAATCCTTGTACTCACTCTAAAATACTATTTTGATTTTGAATTATATATCATGTTGCAGAGTGTTTTGCCAGGCATTCTTCAAGGGGACAAGTCAGACTCTCTCTTATATGGTTCTGTCGACAACGGAAAGAAAATTAGCTGGAATGAAGACTTTCATGCTAAGGTAAGAAGGGTGTGGAAGTTTAATTCATTGATGCTGTTAGATTTGAGAAAGGGTGGATTTCATATTTACTATTTACTGTTGGTGATTTTAAAAATTAAGAAAAACTGCTGTTAAGAGAAAATAAGTATGTTGTAAGTATACACTTTTTTTGTTTTCATTATCAAATGGATTTTTTTGGTATCTCTTCTAAGCTTTTCTCATGTTAGGTGTCAGAGGCTGCTAAGCGTCTTCATTTGAAAGAACATTCAGTCCTTGATGGATCTGGAAATGTTTTCAAATTAGCTGCACCAGTGGAATGCAAGGGCATTGTTGGTGGTGATGACCGGTAGTTATTTTTAGCTTGTTACTTCAAATTCAAAATAACTGTTGAGTTTATTATCTGAAAAGAATTATGTTACTATGCTATATCTAGAACACCAAGAAAGGTGAAGAATAAGGGAGAAATATCCTTCAGTTCACAGAGCTGCAAGCCTATGGCTCAAATTGTTCACAAACTTCTAGACTGCCCTCTACCTACCTCTGTAAAATTGATTTGAGCATTAATTCCCCATGCAGCAGAACACCTCGTATAACTAAATTCTCATTTTCTTCGAGAATGAACTCTCCATATTTTGGTCCATGACCTAATTGATCTATCATTTGGATCTTGGCCTGTATCTTTTCTGGGTCTACATTCTTGGGCTCTATCTTAATGTATAGGATATTGTGCTAATGCTGTGCACTGATGCTTAACACTTTTTATATCTTAATCAGGCATTATCTTCTTGATTTGTTGAGGGTAACTCCTCGAGATGCCAATTATAGTGGACCTGGTTCTCGGTTTTGCATCTTGAGACCAGAATTAATTACTGCCTTTTGCCAGGTATGTGATCTACATTGGTGAACAATATTTCAATTTTTTGTTTTGTATATTCAATTTTATGTCTTTGTCTCTTTGTGGGAGTAGGCCCAAGCAGCTGAGACCCCAAAATCTAAGGAGATGAATTCTCAAGGGGCAGACAACTTGTCCACTGATTCTCAAAACGTCACTGACGCAGACAAGCCAGTAAGTATTATAGCAGTGTATGCTTGTACTTAACTAAGTTGTGTGTTTCGGAAACATTTTTTCTCGCGTCTGTCCTGCATTTAACTAGAACCTTTTCACTTTTTCTATATATGTTTTGTCATACATAGTTATCAAAATCGGGATTTAAATCCCAAAATCCCACGATTTTACGATTTTACCAAGCCTCAACGATTCAAGATTGCAAAAAAATCCCAAATTGAAGTGGAATCCCACGATTTTGAGTGAAATCCTGCGATTTTACGATTTTACTTACGATTCCACTAAAAAATCCCAAATTGAAGTGCTACTGAAACCCTAATTTCACAGATGATTTGGGCCGGGTTTTTTTGACCCGATTCTGACCCGGTGTGCATATAGTTCACGCACGCCTTTCTCTCTCTCTCTCATGCTCCTCTTGCTCTCGCTCGCCGTTTCTCTCGCTCTCTAGATATTGAAGATATCCATGAGGAAGATAATTGGATCACGGATCAAGATGCGGATGGTGAGGATGGTGCGGACTTTGTTGATTTACATGAAGACTTGATTGGTAATGATATGATTGGTAGTAGTAGTGCTATATCCGGTGAACCTTTGGATGAACTTGATGTTGATGATGGAGGAGATGATGGAGGTGATGAAGATGGAGGTTATGATGAAGGTCGTGATGGATGTGATGATGAAGATCATAATGTAGATGATTATGTGAGGGATGATTATGAGGGGAATGATTATGGGGAATATGATGCTATTAATGAAGATGAAGATGAAGATATTATGGGTGATATGCCTAATATCACGTTGAATGATTTGATTTAGGCTTTATGATTTGGTTGTTGCTTGTTAGTTGTTTAATTTTGATCAAGACTTTATGATTTGGTTGTTGCTTGTTAGTTGTTTAATTTTGATCAAGACTTATGAATTTATGCATTATATTAGATAATAGTAATGTATGCATTTTATTAAAATCTTACGATTTTACTTACGATTTTACGATTTACGATTTTGTTAACCCCTCCCCGATTCTACAAATTCATACACTTTTGTTTGAGTAGAATCTTCCGATTTTACTTACGATTTTGCGATTTACGATTTTGCTACCCCCCCTCCGATCTGGAGTAGAATCCCGATTTTGATAACTATGGTCATAACCCAACTATCACAAAATCATAGTCCATCCCCGTGAATTTTTTTTTTATATCACATGTCGAACACATCCTCAGAAGCTAGAGTGTTGTTGGCTTGAAGCATGTATGATGCACCAACTCATACCTAACATTTTGTTTTAGTAATGGGGATGGAAGGGAGAAACCTCTATAGTCTAGACTACTTGATTATACTTTTTGTTAGAGACTCTGATACTATGTTATTAATCAACTCTCTCAAAAGCTTGTGCAATTGGGTGAATATAAATGAATGATTATTATTTCATATTTCTAACAAGTTGGATATAAAAAACATTTTGTTTCTATTATAAAAAAAACATTTTGTTTCTACAAGTCTCCTATGTATTATGACTTTTGCTTATCATCTAAACTCTCTTCTGAAATGAAACTTCATGTTTTGACTTCATCTTGTATTGTAGTCACATAATTACTTATGGGTTTTATTGAGAGTGACACATTAGATAGTGATATGGCCTGAATAGTAGTTATAAGTGGGGGGAAACCCTTACCCTTTGAGCTAGCTCTTAATTCAAAGATGATATTGAACTCTATCCTTGATCAGTAGTAAGAATATTATATTTTCTGTATTTGATTGCTTTCTGCTGCAGGAATTAACTGAGGAAGAAAAAACTGAGGATGTCAAAGAGGTTGCTTCTGCATCTACTGAAGCCTCTGTTTATAAGGAGGAAATTGTTTTCAATCCTAATGTCTTCACCGAATTCAAACTAGCTGGGAGTCCAGAGGTTTTTTATGTTTCTTCTTCCCTTATCTACTAGTAACTATATATCTTTCCTTCCTTGAACTTGATCATGTAATGTTGCGTTTGCTCATTATTTCCCTGTATTTGCACTGTTTGGGTGCACTTTTTGCTTGAAAGCATCATGGTGTCTCTTAGTAGTTCATGGTATTCTTACATGGCTGTATTTGATCATATTCACTAGGAAATAGCAGCTGATGAAGATAATGTGAGAAAAGTTAGTCAATATCTTACTGATGTTGTACTTCCGAAGTTTGTACAAGAACTATGCACGCTAGAAGTTTCACCTATGGATGGCCAGACATTAACAGAAGCACTCCATGCTCACGGAGTTAATGTTCGCTATATTGGCAAGGTAAGCATTGTGTGTGTATATTGGTTGATACTGCTATATTTGATCGCTGGTCAAGTGAATTGTGTGCCATTTTATTTTGCTGTTTGCTTGATATATCTCTTCTTGTCTTTGATAAGTACAAAAAGGGTTTAGTGTATACAAGAAAGAAAAAGAGGTACATGGTAGATGGGGTAGGTCATGTTGTAGGGAATCAAGACCTAGTAACTAACTCATCATCAGTTAGTAGTGGAATTGGCACCTGTGCTGAGCTGGCAGCACGGTGAGTGCGTGTGGAGAGAGAAAGTGATGAAATCAAATAGGAGATTCGGTTGTTAAGGGGGGTAGCTGGGAAATTATTTGGAGAGTGTCTCCTAGGAGAGTTTTGGCCTCTACAAGTGCCATAGATACTGTTTCATTGAAGCTTACTATCCATTGTATATTGTTTACAGTAATTCAAGGTGAATTACTGTAACTCTCACTCGTTTATCAATATACATCCGTTAAGCTTCATTTCTTCTCTGTTATTTCTGTTATTTCTTAAATGCTAAGTTGATTGTATCAGTCTTTTGATAGATACTTCTTATATTACTTCTGATCTGCCCATATTTCTGTGAAGGTGGCTGAAGGGACTAAACATCTACCTCATCTGTGGGATCTTTGTAATAATGAGATTGTTGTCAGATCTGCTAAGCATGTTATCAAGGTGATAAAAACCATCTTAAGCATTTTACTTTCCTCTGTTTCCCCTATCATTAGGTGATTTGAAATCCAAAGTTTCTCTTTGATCTTGTAATTCATGCGGGAAGTTGAGGTCATTGATCCCTTTGCATGATGTGTGGAGGTTGCCATGTATCCAGATATGTCTTCATCTGTGTATTTGTATCACGGTTGCAAAGGGAATAATTGTGGTACCTTTTGCTCCTGAATAGTGCTGCAATTATGAATATCATTAAAAATTAATATTAATATGATTCAAATTATTCAAATACTCTGTTTAATGTTGTACATATTTATTAAAAATTAATATTAATACCATTCAAATTATTCAAGAACTCTGTTTGATGTTGACACGATGAATCATACAGAGTATAAGCTATATGATGAAATTAACATTCTGCTTAGTCTGCTTGCATGTGGATGTAAATGATATTTAAGTCTGTGCCTCTGATTTGAGTGACAAATCATGTGCTGTTTGCAGGACTTACTGAGAGACACAGAGGATCATGATCTTGCACCAGCAATATCTCATTTCTTGAATTGCCTATTTGGAGGTTGTCAAGTTCCTGGTGGAAAATTAATTGCTCTCACCCAGTCCAGAACTCCTAAAAAGGCATGTCCAGTATTGTTGTCTAAAAGGAAATTGCAGCTCATGTTTACTATTTTGCTAGTTCATGTTTTCAACGATCTTCTGAATTACTTTATGAACTTTGCCTTCTCATAGGTTACATAAAAACTTTCGTTTTCCTTTAAATTTTATAAGCTTTATGTTCCAGTTAATTAGTTTGTAATCCTAGTGCTTTAATTTACAGGATGCAGGGCATCGGTCTTCAGGAAAGAATTCCAAGGGACAAGTAGGTTGGAAAGGCAGGGGATCTTTAAGAAAGACACAACCTTCATATACGAATATGAGCTCTGACACTCTTTGGTCAGACATTCAAAAATTTGCGATGATTAAATACGAGGTAACAACTTTTGTGCAACCTGATTATTTGATATTAACGTCTGCGCTGAAGAGCCCACACCTGGATGGATATGCTCATTCTGTATCCGTCTCTTTATTTCTTCTGTAATTTTTCTATACGTTGAACATAAAATCACTTTGTTGCAGTTTGAGTTGCCAGAGGATGCAAGGTCACGTGTTAAAAAAGTATCTGTTATTCGCAATCTCTGTCTGAAGGTAGGTACTAACGTACTGGACCATTTACAGTTTAGTCAAATCATATTTATAATCTTTCAATAGTTCCTAGTGCATGGATGAAGCTATTGAAAGGCTCTATTTTAACTTCGCTCAATTTATGCTGACCTCCACACCTTTTATATCATGTAAGACACCTTTCATCTTCTTGATGCCTATCAGTTAGATGGGATATGTTACAACTATCCTTTTATTTTTTGGCTTTATAAAAGTAATGAGTTTTCTAAACTTACAATACCTCAGCCATTTTGTTCTTTCTGACTTTGCTAGTGTTTTGCAAAGCATGTTTGCACTTCTGTCAGCATTTTTTTTTTCAAATTTAGTGTTAGATTATGGTATTACTTGTGAATAGATGTTGGAACTTTGATGTTGAATAGTGTACCTTTACCACTTTGCCTCTAACCTATTCACTTTTATTGCAGTTTAATTAGTGTGTTTCACCATGCCTAAACAAATTTTGATTTTCAGGTCGGTATAACCATTGCAGCTCGTAAATATGATCTTAGTTCTCCAACACCCTTCCAAACATCTGATGTTTTGGATATCCGTCCAGTGGTTAAGCATTCAGTTCCTACGTGCTCAGAAGCCAAGGAGCTTGTGGAAACTGGAAAACTTCAGTTGGCCGAGGTATTTACCGTGCTTTATATTGTGTTTTCACTATATGGTGAATACATTTGAAGTCAAAAGGGGTGTATAGTAGTGAGCGGTTTGGTAGTTTGTAGCAGGTCACTCATCACTACTAACCTCTCTGGCTCTGTGCTACCATTATATTGAATTTTGGAATCAAAACACTACTGTTTCAGAAATTATGTGATTATTGATATCTGTAGCATTCTTTTTAAAATCTTAAACTGTAATATAATTTTTTGGATGGAGTTGTTTTTACGAAAAATCTCCAAATACTTAACTACTACGAGGCTCTCGTCTTGAGGTTGCACCCTTGTAATTGAAGTAATTTTGCCTCCTAAGATGTCATTCTTTTTTGATGTATGATTTGTGCTTTTCCCCTGAGAAAATGCATGAATGTGTACTTTTTTTGTTTTTTGCAGGGCTTGCTCAGTGAAGCCTACACTTTATTTTCAGAGGCATTTTCCATTTTACAACAGGTATGAAATTCAGTATTGTTTCATTTCTTGTAGATAGGTTTCTTGTTCGTAAAATAATTGTTAAAAAACCTGCAGGTTACTGGTCCTATGCATCGGGAGGTTGCTAATTGTTGTCGGTATGTCAATATTTATTCCTATCATTTTGAAGTTTAGTCACAGTTTTCTATGTTCTACAATTCTACTTGCTATGTTGCTTTAGAAAGATCGGACCTGGGGATGTGAATTAACTCTCATATATGATCTTCAGTTGCTATGCCTTATGAGATTGAAGATTTATTGACAAACTTTGTGTCCTTTGTTGCAAAGTTCAGTTTATCAAACTTTTAATTGGTGTATTTTTGTGTTGTGTATTTATCTCCATCGAAATGGTTGAATTTCAGGTATCTTGCCATGGTTTTGTATCATGCTGGAGATATGGCTGGGGCTATTATGCAACAACATAAGGAGCTAATTATTAATGAACGTGTTCTTGGTCTAGATCATCCCGACACTGCTCACAGGCATTTTCCGTTCTATCTATCTTCTTGATTCATCTCCATAATATTTTTGGGATTTTATATTCTACCTTTTTCTCGTTTTGCATTTGGTTGTATTTGAGATTTTATAAAACATGTCTAGAACATTTTTGTGATCCGTGTTATTGTTGCAGCTATGGAAATATGGCTCTGTTCTACCATGGACTTAATCAGACAGAACTTGCCCTTCGTCATATGTCGCGTGCTTTGCTCTTGTTAAGCTTATCATCAGGGCCAGATCATCCTGATGTTGCAGCAACTTTTATAAATGTTGCAATGATGTATCAGGATATAGGAAAGATGAACACAGCTCTTCGATATCTGCAAGAAGCTTTAAAGAAAAATGAAAGGCTTCTTGGTGAGGAACATATTCAAACTGCCGTTTGTTATCATGCTCTTGCCATTGCATTTAATTGTATGGGTGCTTTCAAGCTTTCGCACCAGGTATGCATTGTGGTAAAATCAAGTTGTAGTAGTAACAGTAGGTGGGTTTACTGATTTTGACATTCGGTTTGACAGCATGAGAAGAAGACATATGATATACTTGTCAAACAACTTGGTGAAGATGATTCAAGGACACGAGACTCACAGAACTGGATGAACACGTTTAAAATGCGTGAGCTACAGGTATCTGTACATGACTCATGAAATTATACATTGCCATATGAAATCAACTATACATTCCCACACTGAATCAATAAATTTATTTGCATTACTTAACTACAAATAGAATTATGCATTCCCATATGGGATCAATTAATTTATTTGCAATACTTAACTACAAACGCGTCTTTCTCAAGAGAAAGACAGTGAGAAATTAAGAGACATCACAGTAGTTAAGGGAGTTTGGCACTAGTCTAGCAGAAAATCAGAGAACAAGCACTGGAGGGATGAGGAAGAGAGATGAAGAGGGAGTGCATTTCATGTGTGCACGTGCGCGTTGAGTTCAATGGTGGTAGTTGCCAGGAGGCAAAATTAATTCAGAAGGAGATGAGTTAGCTCTAGGTTTGCATGCAATGCACACGTGCGAGAGAGGGACAGGAGAAACTATTGGAAATGGCAATAAAATGTTTTAAGATCAACGATTGTAGGAGATGCAATTATTCCAGAGGGAGAGGGGTTTGATCTTGTTTAGGTGGTTTGAGGCGTTTGGTTTTCCTCAAGTTGGCAACCGTGTCATTTTGTGGGAATTTGAAATTAGCTGGCATGTTGGGTTACCCGGATATTTTGTTTCAACTTCCATATTAGCATTGCACGTGTTTTTAATTCCATGCTTTTTTCTCATTCTTTTTTGCTTTTGCCTTCTGAAGATGAATGCTCAAAAGCAAAAAGGTCAAGCTCTTAATGCAGTTTCAGCTCAGAAGGCTATTGATATCTTAAAGGTACGCCGTGTTCCTTTTATTTAGCCCGTAAGTATTATCAGACAAATACAATTATATAGCTAATGTCGAGAACTCCTTGCATGGAGCCGAAAGATAATGTCAGCAACTGTAAAAGGGAGATACTCATGGGTTTATTTGATTTCTCTTTGTTAAGATCTCTACTTTTTCATTGGTTTATCATTTGTCGGTTTATCCCAAAAATGCCGGAGATGATTGCATTTTATTCTCATTGATTTTCTGAATGATATATGATTTTACACTCTTTTTTGCTTTTTTCTCTAGTGTAATTTTTACTGACAAAGGATTTTATATGGCAGGCACATCCTGATCTGATACATGCATTCCAAGCTGCTGCAGTTGCTGGGGGATCTGGAAGTTCAGCTGCATCTGCTAACAAATCCCTCAATGCTGCAATGATAGGTGATGCTGCCCCAAGAGGAAGGGGAATTGATGAAAGGGCTGCACGTGCAGCTGCTGAAGTCAGGAAGAAGGCTGCAGCAAGGGGCCTCTTAGTACGTCCCCACGGTGTACCGGTACAGGCCATGCCACCCCTTACACAGCTTATGAACATCATAAATTCAGGTATGACACCGGATTCGACAGAAAATGGGAATGCAGATGTAGCAAAGAAGGATGCAGATGAAAGAAAGAAAGAAGCTAATGGCCCCCCTTCAAGTGATTCAACTGATGCCAAAAAAAGCGAATCATCGGCTCAAGAACCGGCCCCAGTTGGATTGGGCAAGGGGTTGTCATCATTGGATGCTAAGAAACAAAAATCAAAACCAAAGGCTGGGGCTTAAAATTTTGATCATGTATAAGCTCTGGTAGTTGGCAATTGGTACATTTCTTTGAGATCACGAATTCTTTGAGATTGTTGGATTTACCAGGTACCTCCTCAGGTTTTGAAGAGTGTTGAATAGCCATTAGAATTAATTTTGGTTTTTCAAATGATTGTGATAGGTACAATAATTTTGGTAGATTTAGACATTCCTGCTTAAATGCAAAATGATTGTGATAGGTACAATAATTTTGTCCTCTTATAAATCTCTAAGGAAACTATAAATTTGGGGATATAGGACAATAATTTATTTTAATATGAACCCTTGTATTTGTCACATATTTATTTGCCTGTTGAATTGAGGCAAATTCAATGCATAAATGAAATTTGTAAGAATATTTTGCTACGTTTCTCGTAGGAAACTATTATGATTTATCATCTGTATTTTGCTACACTGGTTCAATATCCCTTCAAAAAGAGACCTGCTTTCGTAACTTCTATGCAATGTTATTAAAACCAAAACATGAAGTGATCATTTCTATTTAAATTTTTCAAGTCCCATAATACGGTTTCATTTTTAGTGTTTTTTTTGAAGGAGTTGAAGCCGTCCCCTCATAGACTTAAAATTCTTCCGACCCCGCACCTCACCCCACCTCTATTTGTGTTTAGGATCAATTTTCCACTGATTAACATTGAGTTTGTTTACTGCGAGAATTGAACCCCGGAACACCGGATCGAAGCCAACCCCAACTCTTTGCCGCCCACAATCCTCTAAATTTTTTGAAAAAATAAATTACTTCTAACACTTAAAACTATATTTTCCATTTCTTTTCACATCGCACTCTCTACACCACTCTCAATGTTAAATCCACCAAAAACTTCATCGGAAGACCTCATTGTCCCTCTAAATAGAGTACATCCTCCCTCCATGTTTGTTGTGCTTTACTCTTGTTTTGACATGTTGCGCCATCAGTTTTTCTCATTGCTTTGATTCCGGTAAATAGTTGGTGAAACAGAAATTTCAAATCAATTTAAGCATCCAACGACTAGTTGTTGGAAGTTAAAAGCAATTTAAACTCGTTTACACATTTGGCAACTAAGTTAGTAGTTGTAGATAGATTGAGCAAGTATACTCACCACCTCCCTCTATCCCACTAATACACCGCCCTTGGTGTGGCTAAACTTTGACAATCAGATGGCTAAACAGAGATGATCAACAAATATATCGCGACATACCTTAGATGCATCATGCATGTACTCCGAGAAACCTTTATCCGGTTTGGGCGGCTTTCCTTAAATAAATGGTGGTATAATGTACTAACAACCGTTGGCCCGAAAGCTCGGATTCTATCTCAAGGTTTTGAGTTTAAATCTTGAGTGTGACAAAAATTCTATTGGAAAGAAAGAACCACACATACCAGTAAAGTGGGGTATGCCTGGCGAGTCAGTTCCCGGACGTAGATTAATCACTGACAAAGCCCGTGAATATTGTGCATCAATAACGCGATAGAATAATAGATAAAAATTAGGTGTGGTTGGTGTTGTTTTCCAATCACACACTGATTTATGATCTAGTTTTTTAAAAAATAAATAAAAGAAAATGGATAGTATATATAATTAATATGTGTCACTGTGTGATTGGAAAACGATACCAACCACAACTATAAAACCACATATAAGTTTTTTCCTAAAAATATATATTTAGAAACATCTAATCTAATACGGTCCTCTCAAAAATAATCTAAAGTGGACCTTTGGAGGTCTATATTAGATATGCACCCAAAAAATAACATGTCTTTTTAATGTTGTGACAATATGTTTTATTTTGTTTTTTGACCAAGGTGAGAATATGTTTTATATTTTTTTTATTGTATTTAAATCAATCAATAATTTAATAAGAGTTTAATTTATATACACATACTGTTTTATTTTGTTTTTTGACCAAGGTGAGAATATGTTTAATAATTTAATAAGAGTTTAATTTAATAACATGTCTTTTTAATGTTGTGACACTGTTTGTTTATTGTATCGGGTTTTATAACCACCACCAATCACAATTCAAGGAGTGGTTGATTATCAATTGACCAATTTATTTTTGGTGATGTATCAATATTTAATTGATATATAGTGTAAAAAGCTCATAAAATTAAACTTAATTTAATTAATAAAAGGAAATGCGACCCCACCTAATGAAGAAACGTTCCCTAGTTTCGTTTCTTCTCTTCGATTTCGTTGCGCTGCTCCTTAAACCCTCTTTTTTCTTTCTTTCTTTCTTTCTCAGAGACAGTTTCTTCTCTTGTGCTTTTTATCAAACAGTGAGAGAGCGCAATCGAAATCGCAAAAATGCATTCATTCGGTTACAGAGCGAACGCGTTGCTAACCTTTGCGATTACGATTCTTGCTTTCATGTGTGGTTTGGCCTCTTTCTCCGATACTCTCACTTCTCCCTCTCCCTCTGCACAAGTCCAGGTAACTCTCTCTTCTTCTCTCTTTTTCAGATCTGTCATTCTTGCATTGCGTTGCATCGCCTTTACTTTTTTTCTTTTGCATGTAGGTGCTGAACATCAACTGGTTTCAGAGACAGCCTAATTCCAACGACGAGGTAATTTCTCACTCTGTGTTTTCCTTTCTTTGAAATTATTTGCTTAGTTCTTTACCGCTTAACTAATTTTTAGATGAGAGTAAAATTGTTTGGTTTCAAATTGAAAAATATGTGTATATTGAGTCCTAACTGATCGTAACAAAACAAACTAACTCGTAACAACCTAACTGGAACTAATTACTCCTAATAGTTCGATCCTTGACGGGTGAGTTTAGAAAAACATTTGTTGGGAGAGGTCAACCCCTTAGATTGGATCTTTGATACCTCAAAGAATTAGAGTCTTCGCAGTTGTCAGGGAGGATACGTTGGTTTACCAAAAAAAATGCTCTTAATAGTTAACACTCCTGGGAGGATACATTGGTTTACCAAAAAAAATTACTCCTAATAGTTAACCCTTTGAACCCTTCTGAGGTAAAATTTGTTGGATGGAGAAGAGTTGATTGCTTATCGCGACTAATTGATGGATGTTTGTGGCGTGTGGATAAGGAAATGAAATCTTAACAGAATGAATTGGGGTAATGTGGTTGTGATCTCTATATCATTAGAATAGAAATACACATCTCAATTTGAAAAGGAGAAGAGAATTGTATGGAGGGGATAAGGTTGGGTAGCATGGTATTTGTGTTCCGTAGGGTTTTGAAATAAGGGAAGCAAAAATAGGGACTGTATATGGCTAACAATTCCAAATCAGAGATTCTAAGATGGTGTTGATAAGCTTGTTTTGTAAATGTCTATGTTTTGAATTCTCAGAATAGTTTTTTGGAGTTGTCAAATGTTTGTACGCATGTAAAGCTTAATTATGTGGTGATCTGAAGCATTGGTACTGTCTTGGGCAAATTAGCTAGCTCACACAAAGTTCAGCTTATGTTAAGCCTTTCTAAAATGATTTAGTCAAGTAGCACGTGTTTCCTCACTTAATTCAATCTTTTAACTCTAAATATTTACAGCAACACGATAGTCAATGAAAATTCTGCATAATTTTGAAGAAAATGGCTTGTTATCCAAGCAGAAGTAATGGTATCATAGCATAGGATAGGACTATTTGGCTAGGAAGTAACTTGCATTCTAACCTGTTGATTCATTCCCTGAGTGCACGGATACCTATATATATATATATTCCCTTAATCTTATCAAATTTCTTAATGCTTACCTATCTGAAGCAAGAGCTTTTCTATTCTTGCAGGTCAGCTTGACATTGAATATAACAGCAGATTTACAGTCCCTTTTCACGTGGAACACAAAACAGGTTCTTGACTTAAATTTGCATTTTTCTTTTATGCCTTCTAAATCTATAGATACTCTTAGTGTATCTTTTGTCGTCTATGTAATATGTGAAAGGTTTCTCCCATTTTAGTGTTTTGATGTTTATAGTGCCTTACCTATTGTTACATCTTGTTTAATTTAATTTTGTCCAATATATAATTCTACTTTGACCCTTCGTGTTTTTAGAATTATGGGGCTGTCCAGGGACTTAGTTTTGCTTTTCTTTTATGCTTGCAGGTTTTTGTATTTTTAGCTGCTGAATATAAAACACCAAAGAATTCTTTGAATCAGGTACAATTTGGTTAGTTTGTTTGCATCTTCATTTAAAATATACCCGCTTATATTTTAAGCTTGCCAGCTACTTGTTATATAGAGAGAACAGAACGAGGCCATGGTAATAATGGGTTGGCAGATCTCAATTTTCTGTTGTTAAGGGGGCGGCTTAAATGCTTGTTTACACTATTCCTGATTTCATGATAATCAGAAAGCTATGTCATTGCATATTATGCTGCATCTCTGTCATGATATGTATATATTGTGTCATATATGTTGCTTAGGCTCATTAGTTACATTTTACAGATTTCCCTGTGGGATGGTATTATTCCTTCTAAAGACCATGCAAAGTTTTTGATTCACACATCAAATAAATACCGTTTCATTGATCAGGTATACATCTCTTCAAGGAATATTGTGTCTAATCTAAATTGCTTCAGATTCCTTATGACCCTAATTTTGCCATTTTTTTGTTGTCCAGGGAAGCAATTTGCGTGGTAAAGAATTTAACTTAACTTTACACTGGCATGTTATGCCAAAGACTGGCAAAATGTTTGCAGATAAAATAGTCATGCCAGGTTACCAATTGCCCAAGGAATACAGATGATGCCTTCTTGTCATGTAACTTTAGTCTTTTGTATAAGGGATATAAAAAGTTCCTTCAAAGAACTAGAGTCAAGGGTTCGTGCTTTGGATAGTGGAAATGAATAATAGTATCTGAATACAAAATATCTGAAATTTGCTTTTGGTGAATGCATATGCCGTGTCAAATCCTTTAAACTTTAGCTATCAAATATTACTGGTATATTTTACTTGAAGAATTACAAAATATCTACAAGTTCTCTGTTATATTTTTGCTTGAAGAATTACACACTATTTCCAACAGGAAGGAATCAAAAAAATGTTCTAAAATAGGAAGAATAGTAGTCCTATATTTTTGCCATGGATTTGGTACTTCTTCCTATTTTAGAACATATATTTATGCACGAATCAAAAATGTAATAGTCCTATATTTTTGCCACAATGTCTAGAGTATTGCTTCTCATTAGGTACATTTGCACTTTTCCTTCCGACGTGCGAGTATCTGCAAGAGGTGAACGAAATTTGATTACACTAAATAATAGACTTTGGTTGAATTTAATGTGTTCATCACAGTTTTAAAAGACGGCCTTCGACTTTGGTCGAATTTAATGTGTTCATCACAGTTTTAAAAGACGGCCTTTGACGTCATGTTAGGTCACAACATCAAGGTTTTTAATGTTTCAATGACCACAACGCGACTGCAATTATAGTCGCATCAGCAGTATTTGACTGTGATTCTTCATAGTATTATCAAGGACCGTGATGCAACCAAAATCACAATTTAAAACCTCAGTGTTTAATACCTGAACTTGTTCTTGAAGGTCTTTAATGTACTCAACTACTGAATCCAACATATCAGCTGTGCTTGTTTGCTGCCAAGATAGAAGTGTCAAGTTACCAAAATGCATATGAAGTTTCAATTAGCATGTGATTGCTTGTAAAGAAGTTAGAATACCTTGTCAGATTTTGGAAAAAGGCCTTCCAGTTTCTTGATTCTATCACTAATTCTTGTTCTTCTTACCTGAAATTTGCATATAACATACATGAAAATTTTAAATCACATAATCCTATTACTATGGTAGAGTGACTATAGGTTTACTTAGTCTGATCTTATTTATAAGAAAAAATTGTAGTTTTAGGTTCATTGAATAACTTCAGCTCTATATTATAAAACAAATACATTAGAGATATTCAATGAACCTAAAACTACAATTTTTTTCTTATAAATAAGACCAGAGAGAGTACCTTGGTAGTAGAATTTTACCCTCTCTGCAATGCTTCTTGGATGAGTGGCAAAGCCTCTTTTAGCTCTAATTTTACAAGGAACGGATCCTTGAATTTGAAGAAACTTCTCTATAGATGTCAACTTAGTAGAAGAACTAGGAAGACTTAAATGATGAGTCAGACCAAGATTTTGATAGCAAAAATCTTCTTCCTGAGAGAGCAACAATATTCTAAGGATCAACAAAGGGTTGCAAAAAATTCAATTGGTTGCAAGTAAATTTGCAAAATATGAGTAAACAGTCGTTTTGATCTCACACTCCTAAGTTTCTTTTTTGCAAGGAATTTTAAAGACTAAATTGACCAACATAAAACACACTTGAAGACAAAATGACTTACTAAAGAGACATTTAGGGATGTGTTTGTAATTTCGATACATTGAGAGACTAAAATGAGAGCGGTTAACACATTTAGGGATCAATTCCAATACTTATGGACTAAAATGAGAGCAGTTACCTGAGATTCCAAACCACTTGTTGTAGAAAACATTATTTCATCTTCACTTTCTATTTTTGTTGAATTAAATGCAGAATTGTCCCAAAATTCACTAGTGAAGCTAGACATGTAACTCTTGGAGCTTCCATTTCCATTTACCAAGTGTCTATTTTGGTCACAATTTTCTTCAAGGTTCTTAAAGCAAGAGGGTGGCTTAGATGAGAAGGTAGAAAGATTACTATTCAACCCTCTAGTTGGTGTTGTAACCTGTCCATTTGAGACATCACTAGCTTTAAAGCTATCTACTTCACTCAATGTTGGAAGACCTTAAATCAATCAAAAATATTCACAATAGCAAAATACAATTAGGGAATTTTAAAGTAACTTACAACTTTAAAAAGAATATTAATTACAATAGGGAAAAAATACATAAAGTAATGAAATATATAATAATTTTTTTAAAGCGAATCAAAACGACAAAGGCCGAATCATTGAAGATCGTGGCAACAAGGTCATTCTGCCACTTACAATATCTCGTCGTGTATATAATAGTTAGCAAGTAAGAGAAAATGCATACCATTTTAGACCGGAGAAAAAAAAGTAAGAGAAAATGCATACCATTTTCATTGGAGAAAAATCCAGCTGGGGAGCTATGTTGCCTAATAAGATTGGAAGAATTCCTCACACCCATTTTAGATTGAGTGGAGTTCTCTAAAGCCATGGAATTCACCCCACCAAAAGAGCCATAAAAACCATTACCAGCAACACTAGAAGAACCATTTAACAAGCTTTGGTAAATCAACTCAGATCCACCATATGAGTAACCATTATGTTGTATTAGTCCAACAGATTCACTTGCTTCTTGTTTCACAATCTTGTCTCTAAACTCTCCCAAAGCTTCAGAATTGCTCCATGATCCATTGTTGGATTGTATCAATTTGAACATGGTTTCAATAGCAATCGTGTTTCAATTGCATAGTCATAAAACTATTATGTCGCAGCCTAGACCGTGGTCGCAGACATCATAGTATATTACTAAAAAAACATGCTATTTTACTATAATGACAAACATTTCACCTTAGAATCTTTCTTCAATTCTGTGCCTTCAAATCCAAGGTTAGGTCCTTCAGCTACTTGAGTCTTGTTTAGCTAAGATAAACACAAAAATATATGAGAGACAAGAAGAAGAAGAAGAAGAAGAAAAGAGAAGGAAGCTAAGATTTGTTGTTTCATTTGCACTTGTAACATATTTATACAGTGTTTTGTTCTGTATTCACACTTGTGTTGTCCAAATTTAATCTTCAAATTTCAAATTGTCATGCCGTTGACCATTAATATCTATGAAGGAGAAATAATCAAAATTGGTGTCTCTTGGGATCTATCTTTGGCTGTGAACATTTAATACTGAAAGTAGACTATTATATATACTTTTTAATATGCTTATAATATTATTTGACTTTCTAATTTCATAAAATTTAAGTATAAAACAATGTTCCTTCTGGGATGTATAGGAGAAAGGTAATCTGGTTATTGGCTAGGAGATAAGTAAAATCGTGCTCTAATTTGTTTCATCATTGAGAATCGAGCTCGGACACTAGTTGAATCGGTCATTTTAAATGAAATGCATTAACCACTCGCACCTAAAATTTATCAATAGTGTTATCCACTTCCCTACCTTTGTTATTCATTTAAAGTATCTATATTGACTTTTTTGACTTTTTTTATATATTAAAAATATTCTTCTTCTATATTAGTCAAACTAAAAAATTTAAATAAAATATGAATATTTTTTTACGTAAAAAATATGAATATATCTAGTTGGCAATAGAAAAATCCATAGAATAGAAGGAACAATGATTTGAATAAGATAAGGTTAAATTATGCTTTGCTTATTGACCAATCGACCTTTGTCTAAGCATTAGGACAATTGTTGTGCAAGGAAATCGTACGGCTGATGATGTTCTTTGGTTGCATGAAGGGGCACCAGCTTTTCTTTATGCATTATCCACAAAACGATTCTATATAATTTTTTTTCTTTAAAATACTTGTCCTTTTCATCAAGAATTAAGTAATTTTGTCAAGAAAATCAAGAATTAAGTAATGGTTACCAATGAAAGATACTTTTGGAAAAGGTGGGTCACTCTTAAACGCTTGTGCAAATCTAAAATGATGTCACCGTCCGAAGCTAGTAGACATAGGATCTGTTTGGATTAGTTTATTTTTGAGCTTATGAAAAATAACTCATGGAGATAAATAATTTTTTATGTTAATTTATAAGTTCTCCCTAACAAAAGTTTTATCTCCATACGTTGTTTTTCCATAAATTACCTTAACAAGCTTATGAATAATACATACAAATTTATTTATTTGCATAAATTATTTTTCATAAGCTCAAAATAAGCTCTATCCAAACAGCCTCATAATCAAGGTTACATATCTAAACTTATAATATTGAAAAAAACAGAGATATTTATAATTTCTTTGAAATCATCATTTTTTTTGTTAATGAATGTTGTCTCGGTTGGTAAGAAGTTGACTCATTGTATAAACTAATGAATACACAAAATCTTCAACAACATAACATCAACAAGCTTCCACAATGTTTTATTCTATGTAACAACTCTTTCTCATTGTGTCTAACTAGACGAAGCTCCCGTCCTACGGACGGAGACACGTTAATTACTATGAATTTCGCATAATTAGTTTCACATGGTTAGCATAATTTTTACAATATTATCCTCACTAAAAATGGAATAATGGGTGATGTGTTGTGAAAAGCTAAGTGAGGGTGACTAAGGACATTTTGGAGCAAAGACATTAGAGGGAATAAAAAAAGGGAAAATTGCCCATATTTTAGAACAAAATATTAAACAGATTAACAAACAAAACATAATTAGTGTTAGTAGTTACAAAGAAAGACAATTCATGCTATTCACACTTGTTTATATCTCGCTTATTTAGTAATTTTAATAAAATTAATTCACTCCAAAATTAAGGCACAAACCCTTCACCATTCTCTCATCGTTTGGCCAGTTAATCTCTCTCTCTCTCTATCGCCCAACTCCTCGTCCTTCATCTCTCTCGTCCTCTCATTCCCACTTATTGCCTCCTCTCTGCTTTGGTTCTCACTCCTTCATCTGTTTCGCCTCTCTCTCACTCGTCTTCATCTTCTTGCCTTTCGCCGTGTTTTCTCCCAATCGAGTCCTCTGCTCTCTCCACCTCCAAGATCTACTCCTCTCGGATCTCCTCACAACTTCAAATCTACTCTTCAAAGTTTGAGATCCGCTCCTTACTGACTTCATATTGCTCCCCAGAGTGTCGGATCGGACATGCAATGACTTAATTCACGATGATTCGTTTTTTTGCTTTGGTTTTCGGTTCAGATTATACTTGTAGATGAAGTCGTGTAATTTCTTTCTTCTCTCGACTTTGATTTTTGTAATTAGTTTTAATTTTTGTAATTTTTGTAATTTTTGGTTCCTTTGATTGAAGGAACGTCATCTTAAAGTGAGTGATTCTTGCCTTTCTCTTTTCCGGATCCGAATTGTGTATTGCGGCTTTTCATTTTCGCCATTGATATAGATAGATCACAATTTTGCTTACTTTCTTTTTACAAAATTGTAGAAATTACATTTGCAACTTCATTGTTCGACCAAGTGGTCGATGTTGCTGTTGCATTCACACCCTTTCCGACGCTTGGCCAAAGAAGAGAGAAGAAAAGAGAAAGAAGGAGCGTATGAGAGAGAGAGAAGAAGAGGAAGATGAATGATGAGAAGAAGAGAGAGAGAAGAGGAGGGATGAGAGAGGTTGTGGTTGAAGTGTGTTTGACACACTACAACTAAGTTTGTGGTCAGAATGATTTTTAATGGGCCCACAATGGTGTGGTTTCCCACGTACGTACAACATATTTTGTGAAATTTTTCCCGCTTCGGATGTATGCTAAAACACAGATTTTTAGGCTAAAAGTTACACTTTCCCGCTTCACATGCAGATCCACTTCCTGCTTATTATAGTGCGGGATTTGGTGTTTTTATCATCTATTCCCTTAAATTCTTCCTATATGTTTAGGTACGCATTTGGAGCAGTCTATTATTAGAATTATTCAAACACCTTTATTAATCGTTTATTGAGGTTTTAAATTGATCAAATGAGAATCATCTTGTGAAGAGTACAGTTTTGCTACAAAGCTTTGAATTAGGAAAAGAAATTGCAAGGAAGAATGAAAATATTGAGGATTGTGATTGATTAGAGTGAAGTAATCAACTAATTCGACTTAAGAGATAAATATTTATAGTTAACAAACTAACAATTTCACTAATTACAGTTACAAACAACTACTAATACTAAGCTATATTATACCAACTCTTTACATTTATTGAACTAATAGCTAACATTTCCTCCCTTAAGCCGAATTGTCACACAACAATCAGCTTACAGCACCAGAATGCAGCAGCATTTTATCTGCTCAGAACTTCAGCTCCATCCTTGCTAAGATTTCTCAACAAGTGAAACCCGACATCTATATGTTTACTTCGATCATGCATTACAGGATTTTTGCTCAGTTTAAAGGCTGAGCTATTATCACAATAGAGTGTGATACCATCTTTCTGCTCATGACCAAGGATTTCAAGTACTCTTCTTAGCCAAATGGCTTGGCATGCACAGTGAGTAGTAAAGATAAATTCTGCTTCAGTAGTTGACAGAGTCACTACTGGTTGTTTTATAGAAGACCATGAAATGGTGCCTAATCCCATCACAAAAGCATACCCCGGATGTACTCTTCCAATCATCAATATCCCCAGCATAATCACTGTCTGAATATGCTATTAGCTCCTCCCGTGGATTTCTTCTATAGAAGATTCCCAAATCCACACTTCCCTTCAAATATTTGAGAATTCGTTTAGCTAGCATTAAATGTTTCTCAGTAGGAGTTTCAATGAACCTGCTGATGAGACTGACAGAGAACATCAAGTCAGGTCTTGTAGTTGTGAGATACATGAGACTTCCAACAATCTGCTTGTAATTGGTAGCATCAACAAGGCCTTTCATCCATCGTTGACAGTTTAGTTCTTGGAACAACAAGGTTATTAATAGTACTGCAGTTCTTCATACCAAATCTTGCCAAAATTTCTTTTGCATACTTGCTTTGGCAAATGAAGATTCCAAGATCATTCTGAGTAACTTCAATACCTGAGAGAATCTCATTTTTCCTAAGTCAGACTTGTAATCCATCTGCATAGAATGCTTGAACTCTTCAAATAGTCCAAGTAGTTTCCATTATATATGAGATCATCAACATAGAGGCTCACCACTAGAATACTATCTTTCTCTCCATGTTTTATGAACAAAGTGTGTTCATAAGGGCACTTGACAAAGCCTTCCTTCTCAAAACGGTATTCTATCTTACTATACCAACGAGATTCTATCTTACTATACCAAGCTCTTGAGGCTAGTTTCAAACCATACAAAGTCTTCTTCAACTTGTACACTAAGTGTTTTCCTCCTTGTTTATGTACCCCTGTGGCTTCTCAACAAACACAACTTCATTCAGCTCACCATGTAAAAAGGCACTCTTCACATCAAATTGGAAGACATTCCAACCTCTAATTCCTGCCAGTGCTAAAATGCTTCATATGGTATCACCTAGCCACCAGAGCAAAGACTTCATTGTTGTCTATTTCGTACTCTTGAGAGTATCACTTAGCCACAAGCCTAGCCTTGTGTTTTTCCAGTTTTCCACTTTCATTGTATTTAGTCTTAAAGACCCATTTTACACCAATTTTCTTCCCTTCAGGTGGCAAACTATCAATTCCAATGTCCCATTCTTTTCTATAGCTTTCATCTTAGTGTTCATAACTTGTCTCCACACATCTTTCTTTATAGATTCCTCATAAGTGAAAGGATCTTCTGCAAGAGCAAAGATGGCAAGACTTAGCATCTCAACATCTTTATTAGTATAGTAATCATTTTGCCATACAGGAGGTTGTCTGTTTCTCCTCCCTTGCTCTGCAACTGGTGTAGTTGCAGCTGCATCACTGGTGGATGGTGTCTCAATAGCAACTTCTTCACTTCTGGTCTGCTCATCTTTCTCTTCATTTCTATTCTGCCCATCTGTAGGTTCATCATTCACACCATTCACTTCCTCCTCTTCATCATGGCTCTCAATCACAATATCACTATTGCTCTTATCTATATTTCCCCAATCCCATGCCCGAGACTCATAGAATACAACATCTCTACTAGTGATGATTCTCTTGGTGTTTGGTTCATAGAATCGGCAGGCCTTAGACTCATCACTAACACCTAAGAAAACCCATCTCATACTCTTATCATCTAACTTCTTTCTATGAGCATCAGGAATATGGACATGTGCTAGATACCCAAAAATTCTGAGGTGTTTAACAAAAGGTTTCTCTTCATACCAAGCTTCTTATGGGTTGGCATCTTTGACTGCAAATGTGGGACACCTATTCAACAAATAAACTTCCCAGTTCACTGCTTCAGGCCAGAAGGTATTGGGAACACTTTTCTGTCAACATGCTTCTCACCATGTTGAGAATTGTCCTGTTTTTCCTCTCTACTATTTCATTCTGTTGTGGAGTGTAAGCAGCTGCAAGATGTCTTTTGATACCCTTTTCTTCACAAAAGGAATAAAACTCCTTTGAGGTAAACTCACCTCCTCTATCAACCCTCAAACAACCAATCTCACATCCAACTTCTTTCTCAATCATCACTTTAAACTTCTTAAGGGTTTCAAAGGCATCAAATTTCTTAGCAAGAAAATATATCCATGTTTTCCTACTAAAATCATCTATTAAAGTGATAAAGTACCTCTTATTTCCATTGGAGATTAGACTAATAAGACCACAGATGTCTGCATGAATTAATTCTAGCCACTAGCTTGCTCTCCAGGTGCTGTGTTTGGGGATAGGTGATAACTCTACTTTATATAGAGTTATTCATACTATTAAACTTAGGTTATTGTTTATTTTCAAGTAAATTAATATGTAAATATAGCTTATTAATAAAGAAACAACATTTTTTAAGGATTCAAATGGATTATGACAATGAATTAGGCAAAATACATATGTCTTGTTAGGTTTGATGTTTTGTTCAGTGCAACTACTTCAGGTGTACCCACACTGCCTGCACTAGGAGTGCTTACATTGCCTACACCTGCTAAACCAACACTTTGCACCAAAACATCCAAGGACCAATTTGATGCTTCAACACTTGATATGTGACGTCATGCATAGTCATATGGAGCAGATCCACTTGCAGAATTTGGCGCCTACTATGAAAGACAAGTTGAGAAGCTCACTTACTCAAGGACATGTGACACTTCATTATTGGACCACCCCATGTGAACTTCATGCAAATGGGAAACTTGCTTGATGGGAAGGTTACAAGTAACTATGGTTACTGATCTCAGTTACAAATTCGCGCCAAAGGAAACCCTCCAAGGGAGGAAAGCTCACTTGCCTATAAATAGAGACCATCTCTTCACTTGAAAATCATCCTTCATCCAAGTTTTTAAAGGATCACTTTATTTTCTTTATTTGTAATTTAGTTTTAGTTTTTATTTAAGTTTCTGAAGAGAAGGAAGGTAAGGCAGTGCTCGACAACCACTCCCTTCACTTCTACTTGGAGGAAACTTGTGTAAGGCATTAGTATTGTACTTCAACTTTGGAAGCTCATGCAAAAGATCTCTCTCCTTTGTGTAATATCTATCCTTTTGAGTTCTTTTGTAATACTACTCATTTGATTATGCTCTTTGCAGATTCTTTCTATTATATTATGAGTAATATGAGCTAATTCCCTTTAGTTGAGATGTTGTAGCCTTGTAATGAACTTCTAAGTAAGTAAATGTGGCTTATGTAGTTTGTGCACTTTAACTCTTGTGTAATACTTCTTTCAAAGCTTATTCTGAACTTGATCACTTTAGAATAGGTAGACTTGTAGCAGCAAACATGAGTTACATTTAAGAAATCAAGAGTTAATAAGATGAGTGTTTGTAACAACATCTTTGTTAAACTAGCTTTAATAAGGAATTAATTGTTAAAACCGTGTTAAGTCCTAGACATAGGATAACATAGTTCTTAGGGTGATACAGTGGATGCTTAAGAGACAGGAGTGAACCTATTTAGCATGCCTAGACATAGGAAACTTGTAATGAAACTCTGAAGAAAGTGACTGAAAGGCACATACTGATGCAGCTGCATCCAATGTACTTACACTGCATACACCACTAAAACTCTTAGAAGTGATTTATTTGGTGAAAACATCTCAACTACTTATCTCACTGATTCTTTACACACATTTATTGTTTATATTGTTTTTATTCACATTGTACACTCCAACCAACTGTTAATAGTGTAGACACACTAAGTGTACACTCTAAACTTTACAAAGCTTTACATAATCCCTGTGGGTTCGACCTTTTCTTATCATTATATTACTTGTGTGACTATGTATACTTGCATACTATTTTCC
Source organism: Oxytropis ochrocephala (assembly GCA_020916435.1). Classification (NCBI taxonomy): domain Eukaryota; kingdom Viridiplantae; phylum Streptophyta; class Magnoliopsida; order Fabales; family Fabaceae; genus Oxytropis; species Oxytropis ochrocephala. The sequence goes on from CM037089.1 coordinate 111,940,623, forward strand.
ACACCAATAGGATCCCTGTGTTGCTTTCCTACCATACAGTTCTCACACACAAGTTAAGGTTCTTCAAAATTTGGTAGTCCTCTCACCATTTTCTTCTATGATAGTGTGTTCAGCCATTTGAAGCTCAAGTGGCCATACCTATAATGCCACAATTTATACTCATCTTCCTTGCTAACTTGCAAGCACTTAGTTGGGTTTATTGAGGCAATCACTATAAACAGTCTATTTGTAGCTATTGTAGAGACCATGAGTAGTATTTTCTCATCATGATATACCTTGCATAAATTGTTTTTAAGCAACATAACAAGTCCCTTTTGTTGAAGTTGTCCTACACTGAGAAAATTGTTTTTTAACTCTGGTACAAAGAATATGTTTGTGACAATTTGAACCAAGCCATTTACCCTCAATCTGATGCCACCCTTTCCTTTCACTTACATACTATAGTTGTTCCCTAATTTCACAGTTTCTTTAAAGGTTTCATCCAAATCAATAAACCATTCCTTCACACCACACATGTGGTTGCTACATCCGAATCTAAAAACCATACCTACCCTTTTCTGGTTCATGCATATTATTAGAATTATGATAAATCATAAGGAGTATCTCTTCTTCCTCACTAAACCTGCGTAATTTTCATTATCCCCCAAATCGGGACATTCGTATTGGTAGTGCCCTAATTTCATGCATTTAGCATTCCACCGTCTCTTTGTTCCATGATTGTATTCCTCTACCTCGACACCCTTCAAACTGCATCCTTTTCCTCACCTAGAGCCTCTACCATCATAAGACACCGCTTGTTCGTCCTCCTTTTGCCCTCGCATCCTCTATTCTTGGACCAAGAAACTACTTTGAAGCTCGTCGATGGACATTGTAGTGACATCGTTCACGTGCTCTATCAAACACACCACATAATTGAAATTCACTGTCATTTACCTAAGGATCTTCTCTACAACTACCGATTCTTGAAGATTTTCCCCACATTATTCACTATTTCTAACGTTCTTGAGAAGTATTTGTTCACCAATTCGCCCTCTTTCATTGCTAGTGTCTCGAAATCCTTTCACAGTGCTTGCAATTGTGCCCATTTCACCTTCGTGGAACCCTGAAATTCCTGCTTCATAGAGTCCCATATGTCTTTCGCAGTGCCCTTCTTGAAAATCGCTTCCAAAACATTTCTTTCTATCGATTGGAACTCATAGTTTTTGGCTTTCAGATCCTTGAGTGTCGCCTCTTCCACCGCTTTGATTTTCTCCGTGTTTGTTGCAACACTCAATGCTGGAACCCCGTTTCCACTGTACAATACTCCAATATTCCTTCGACCTTAACAATTTTCCATAAGCATGGACCAATGGTCGTAGAAGCCATCAATTTGGGAACTGTTGGTTGCACAAATTGCTTATTGTCCGCCAAGGATGAGCTTGATGGCATTCGATCTCTCTTCTTTCTTTCTTGATTTTCAAAGTTGTGATTTTCTTCCCAAGCTCCAGTAAGAGCTCTGGTACCAAATGTTGAGTGCAAACTTAGCACACATGTAACTGTATTATTGATCTGAAAATGTATATTTGTACACTCACTATTGAACTGTTTAGCAGCTCAGGTAACAAACTAACTATTTTACTAATTACATTTACAAACAATTACTAATACTAAGCTCTATTAAACCAACTCATTATATTTATTGAACTAATAGCTAACAGTATTAACTATTAACCCTTTGATATGTAGTATGAGGGTTGATCCTGAAATTATGGGTGCCCTGGGAGAACAAATAAAATGGTGTCATTGTAACTGTTTGAATATTATCGTCCTTGTATTTTTGTTAAAAACCAATGATTATTCAAAATCAAGGCTTTTTAAAAAATTATTTTCAACAAAAATGTGTGCTTATATATATATATATATAATTGTAATAATAACATAAAAAATTTATTCAAATATATGTATATACTACTAACTCAAGAGCACTTGGATGAGATGGTAGGGGTATCTTCCAGCTTAACCAATGTCATGGATTCGAATCCAGCCTGGAGGGAGAGTTTTGCCGCCCATTGTGGTCCTACCCGACTTGAGAGATTAGTCTCTGCAGTCAGGGACATATACATGAATTTTCACTAGTGGGGGCAAAAAAATATCTTTTTGTATTGTCTTAAATGAATATTGTAAAGTTTTACAAAATACATAATTTCAATATAGAGAAATGTTCAAATACCTAAATTTATTCACATTACATAGCTAAAAAAGTAAAATCAGTACCAATTTATTTTCTTTTTTATTTATCTCTTGTAACTTTCTACATTTAATTTTTCTTATGGGGGCAACTCTTATTTTTTTTATGGGGGCAAAATAAATTTGTTATATATATTTTTCCAACCAAAATAATTTTTTAAGTGGGGGCAAATGCCTCCAATTTTCGCTTTCAAGCTGTACTCTACCTAAAAAAATGCCCCCAATTTAGAGCGAGTAGATCTGTCCCTGTCTGCAGTTGCACGCAGAAGATATCTGATTTATACAGGAAAAAAATACTACTAAATACAACAAATTTTGATGCCCATAAAAAGTTTGGGTGCCGGGTGGTCGCGCTTATCGCCCATAGTCAGAGCCACCACTATGTTGTACTAATCAACACTAGACTACGGACCATAATACTTAAACCAGATGTTAAATTGACTTATACCCCTGAAACAAATAAGGAAAAACCGAAGGCCAATTGGCAACTTCATGTTCATGATAAAAGGTTAAGTGATAATACTACTTTAGTTTTTAGAAATTAGTCATGTAAGATCACCAAATGCAGATATTACAAGTGTTTATTATGTTCATCCGAGCGATGGCCCGAGCTCTGTCACAGTGATGCCGGTATTGAGTGCAACCGGAGCTAACTACCACAGCTGGGCTAGATCAATGAGACGTGCTCTTGTTGGTAAGAACAAATTTGACTTCGTGGATGGTTCAATAGAGGTACCTGACTCTTTCCATCCTAGCTATAAATCTTGGAATAGATGTAACATGTTAGTTCACTCATGGATTATGAATTCTGTTGCTGAATCCATAGGGCATAGTATAGTCTTTCTTGAAAATGCCATGGATGTTTGGAAAGAGCTCCAAGAGAGATTCTCTCAAGGAGACTTGATCAAAATCTCTGAGCTTCAGTGTGAAATTCACGCATTGAAACAAAGTTCTCTTAGTGTCACTGAATTTTTTTCTCTGAATTAAAAGTCCTATGGGAGGAGTTAGAATCTTATATGCCAGAACCTACTTGTGGATGCCCTAGGAAGTGTGTTTGTTTGACTGGGATTGAATTGGCTCAAAAACATCACAAAATCAGTAAGACTATTAGATTTTTAACTGGTCTTAATGAAAATTTTTCAATGGTTAAGTCTCAAATATTGTTGATGGATCCTTTGCCAAACTTGAATAAAATTTTCTCAATGGTTATACAACATGAGCGACAGCTTTCTGTGAATGATGAGTCTAAAATTATGGCTGCAAATGTGAGTTCAAATGGGTCTGTGAATTATGAGCAAAGAATGGGACAAGGCCGAGGCCAAGGTAGAGGGAGAGGAGGTTTTTCCTCTAATTTTAACAACAAGAATCCGGGCAAGTTTTGCACACATTGTGGGAAAGTTGGTCATACTATTGAAGTGTGTTACAAGAAGCATGGTTTTCCTCCAAATTGGGGGAAATTTAACAACAATTCAACCGCTGCAAACTCTGTCAGTAATGAAGGCAAGGTGAAGGAGGAAAGTAAGATTGGGATTTCTCAAGAACAATATGACAGATTGTTAAAACTCATTCAAGAAAGCAATGTATCTCATTCTGGCTCAAATAGCAAAGCCAACATGGTAACTAGAACTGACTACTCTCATGCCACAGGTATATTTCCTCTTGTTTACTCCCTTAGTACAAGTTGTCTAGGCTCTTGGATTGTTGATTCAGAGCCACGATCATATATGTTGTTCCTTTAAATGGTTTAAGAGCTATTATCCAATTATACCCATTAGTATAAGACTGCCAAATGGAAACACTGTACTAGCAAAGTATGCTGGCACCATTGAATTTAGTCCTCATTTTCGTATACACAATGTGCTCTGTGTACCTGGTTTCACACTTAACCTATTGTCAGTTCCTAAATTACTAATGGCAAATATCAAAGTTGATTTTTGTGGCTCAAAATGTCGAATCACAGAGGACTCAAGAGCAAGAGGATGATTGGTTTGGGTGTGATGTTTGAAGGCCTCATATACTTAGAAATCAAGACTCAGAAGGTGAATGCTGTCACCATTCAAGAAGGATGCACCAAGAGCTTCCAAATTCCGCATCTATGGCATTTTAGACTAGGACACTTGTCTCCTAGTAGAATGAAGTTAATGACTAGAGATTTTCCCTTTGTAAAACCTGATGAAGGTTCCACATGTGATGTTTGCCACTATGCTAGACATAAGAGATTGCCTTATAGTCTTAGTTCTAGTAGAGCTACAAATTGTTATGAAATAATACATTTGGATATTTGGGGCCCAGTTTCCACTATATCTATTCATGGTCATAGATATTTCTTGACTGCTGTTGATGACTTCAGTAGATACACTTGGGTGATCTTACTTAAGTCTAAGGGTGAAGTTAGTAATTGTGTCAAAACCTTCATAAATATGATTGAAAACCAACATGATACTAGAGTTAAGACCATTAGAACATACAATGGTCCTGAGTTCCTTATACCAGATTTTTATGCCCAAAAAGGAATTCTTCATCAAACTAGCTGTGTTGAAACTCCCCAACAAAATGGGCGAGTAGAAAGAAAGCATCAACATATCCTAAATGTAGGAAGAGCCCTCCTCTTTCAATCCAAACTACCCAAAGCTTATTGGTCATATGCTATTCTCCATGCCACTTATATCATTAACCGGGTTCCAAGTCCTCTTCTTCAAAACAAATCCCCTTTCTTTCACATTCATGGGAAATTACCTGATCTTAAAAACTTAAAGGTTTTTGGATGCCTTTGTTATGCCTCAACATTGCAATCGCATAGGACTAAACTTGAACCAAGGGGTAGAAAATGTGTTTTTTTGGGATATAAGGTTGGTGTGAAAGGAGCTGTCCTATTAGATTTAAACAATAAGGAATTGTTTGTGTCTAGAAATACCACCTTCCATGAAAATATTTTTCCTTACAAGAACACTCAATCCATTTCAAAGTGGCAATATTACACAAAATCTGTTGAGGATGAGGTCAGCACTCAAACAGACTCTCACGATGAGAGCCTTAAAGATACAAAGAATCGAAGAAGTTGTTGAACGAAGGACGTCCAGCAGAGAGAAACATCAGCCAGCATATCTTTCTGAGTATATATGTGGTCTAACAACATCATCATCCAAGCCAACATCCTCAGGTATAACATATCCCATTCAACTCTTTCATTCCATGTTAAATTTATCTTCTTCACAACAGAAATTTTCCTCCATTTTAAACACTACTGTTGAACCAAAATCTTATGATATTGCTTGTCAAAATGATGTGTGGGTTGATGCTATGGAAAGAGAACTAGAGGCTCTTGCCAGTAATGGTACTTGGGACTTGGTGGATTTACCTAGCAATGTGAAACCCATTGGAAGTAGATGGGTATACAAAGTGAAACACAAGGCAGATGGTTCAATAGAAAGATATAAAGCTCGGCTAGTGGCAAAAGGGTACAATCAAGTTGAAGGACTTGATTTTTTTGATACATTCAGCCCTGTGGCAAAACTAACAACTGTGAGGACTTTGTTAGCTATTGCTTCCATGAAGAACTGGTTTTTGCATCAACTTGATGTAGATAACGCATTCTTACATGGAGATCTCAATGAGGATGTCTACATGGAGGTTCCCAAAGGAGTGGTATGTACTAAAGAAAATCAAGTTTGCAAACTCAAGAAGTCTTTGTATGGTTTAAAGCAAGCAAGTAGGAAATGGTATGAGAAATTGACTCATCTCCTACTTGAGGAGGGCTACAAACAATCTACTTCTGATCACTCATTGTTCACATTGAGCAAGGGTGAACAATTTACTGCTTTACTTATTTATGTTGATGATGTTATTCTTGCTGGAAATTGTTTGAATGAATTTGGCAGAATCAAACAAGTGTTGGACAGAGCATTCAAGATCAAAGATTTAGGTGTTTTAAAATATTTTCTGGGTTTGGAAGTATCACATTCTAAGAGTGGTATCTCAATTTGTCAAAGAAAGTATTGTTTGGATCTACTCCATGAGGCTGGATGCTTGGGGTCTAAACTCACATTACTACTCTTTAGACTCAAATATCAAGTCAAGACAAAGATACATCGAAGCATACTCTGATGTGAGTTCCTATAGAAGACTGATAGGAAGATTGTTGTACCTCACCAACACGAGGCCTGACATTACTTTTGCTGTTCAACAGCTAAGCCAACATGTTAACTCACCTACTGTAACTCATTTCAACTCTGCTTGTAGAGTATTAAGATACCTCAAAGGTAATCCTGGCAGAGGGTTATTGTTTTCCAGAGATTCAGTTCTTCAACTGTCTGGTTTTTCGGATGCAGATTGGGCAAATTGCTTGGATACTAGAAAATCTGTCACAGGCTATTGCTTCTTTGTTGGTTCCTCATTAATTTCATGGAGGACTAAGAAACAACAGGCCGCGTGTCTAGGTCCTCATCGTAAGTCGAGTACATCTGAGCTTTGTCAACAAAGAACTTGTGAATTGCGTGCATTCTTGTTCTTACTTGCTGATCTCCAGGTGAAGTGTGATCGTGTTCCAGTTTTATATTGTGATAACCAGAGTGCGATACATATAGCTGCTAACCCTATGTATTTCATGAAAGAACAAAACATCTCGAGATAGATTGTCACTTTGTGAGGGAAAAACTTCAAGAGGAATGATGAAGTTATTACTGCCTCCTCCAAGAATCGAGTTAGCGTACATTTTTACAAAAGCTTTGAGTCCTACTATGTTTACTCCTTTTATATCCAAGCTTGGCATGATTAACATCTATCATGGTCAAGCTTGTGGGGGAATAATAAAGCCAAATGAATGCTCCACTCACTCCCACGGCTCCACTCAAAGCTTCACTCACTCCCATGGATCCACTCACTTGCATGATGCCACTGCCTACCATTACAAATTAATTCAACCATCTAAATTCCATACGCTTTACTCCCTCTTTCCCTATAAAAAGGGAGTCTCAGTAGTCAGTATTATAAAACCATCAAATAAAGAAAATATTTCAGCCTTCTCTTATCTTCTCTTATTATGTTTTTCATTTTGCTTCTGTGTATTATGATTACACAATCATGTATCTCACAAAATCTATGATAAGATTTGTTAAATGGAAATTAAGTAATTCATTAAAAAATTGATTATTAAAGAATAAATTAACTAGTATATAAAACTGTTTATCAAATAATAATAATATTTAATGAAAACTATAATGCTTAATGTACCAAAACTAAGGATTTTATGAATATCAATAGAATGGTTTTTCTAAAATTATTCAAAACTAAGGATTTATTTTATAATCTTAATTCTGAGATTAAATAAAACTTTTAGTCACTTATGGTTATTTTAGGTTTCAATTTGGTATCACTACAAATGCATCTAGTAGATGGCGCGCTTTTTTTATCCATGGGCGTTTTTGGCTGAGCGCCAATGTGGCGTCACCGCTATTCACTCCAACAATGGGTAGCGCTTCCTAAAAACGCCACCCATTGCAAAACACGCCCTCCCGAATACACGCAGCCGCTTTTTAAAAGCGCTGAATATATCCAAAGCGCCTCCCAAATACTTAGCGCTTTTTAAAAAGCTACTAATATATCCAAAGCGTCCTCCCAGATACTTAGCGCTTTTTAAAAAGCGTCAATATTACCTTATACGCAGCGCTTCATTAAAAGCGCTGAATATTGCCTATTTGTGTTACTAAATACCCAGTAGCTTTATTAAAAGCGCTGAATATTGCCTATTTGTGTTACTAAATACCAGTAACTTCATCAAAAGCTACTAATATTGTCTAAATTTTTTTAATTTTTTCTGTTTTGTGTGTTTTCCTTTTATATTTACAAATTACCTGCATGCACCAATCCAATCCAATACATAATAGAATCAATTTGCTAAGAGGAACCCAAATTACATATAATGAAACAAATTACATAAGAGGAACCAAAACAAAATAGTTAAGAAGTTTCATTATCTAATTCATATGTATCCAAAACAAGCTATCAAGTTACAATATTATGAACCAAAAACTAGCTAGGCTAACTTATATGTATCCAAATGAAACTTTAAAAAAACGGGAGAGATAATCGCACCATTCTCCCTAAGCTCAAGAATCGCTCAACAGAGTATGTGTTGCTTTGACAATCGCTAAAATACTGAAATTATATAAATAAATAAAATTAGAATTGAAATGGTTAAATATTGGAAAGAACCACTATTAAATCGAAATCATATAAAAATATATTATAAGTAGATACCTGACGGGGGATAGTCGTTTTTTTTCGGGTAATAATATCCTTCATATATTTCATGACGTAATACCCACAATCAATGTTATTCAATTGTTTAGGACACTACAAAACATAATTAGATTAGTTAATTGTTAAATTGAGTTGAATATAGTTTTTTGACAAAATAATGTAATGTATAAGTTAGAAACTTACAACTATTGGTAACCATTTGACCGTTAATTTATCCACTCCCCAATATGTCCTTAAACCATTGAATAGAATGTCATATAACTATATTAATAACAATATATACATATATAAGTAAAAGTAAGAAATGCAGAATGACACAAAATAAACACACTGTTAAAAAGCTCCACAAACTCAGTGGTTTTTGTAATGATTTTGAAGTGAGTCAAGGTAATACACGGTTTTTTTCCTAGGATTAATTGCATACAAAACCCAATGTCTCCTACAAAATAAATTTAGGAATAAGTAATTGACTACTATTAAAAAAATGCATGTTATATAAGAATTAATGAGTAAAAATTCTTACCCTAGATTAACCTAGGTGCTAGAAGTAAGACATCATCATCACTTCTATTTTGAGCTTCAATGAAGCGGTCATTGACATAAGTTTGAACAACAGCCTGGTTTTGTTCCACAAGTGATTCATAATTTGGCAGGCTGGGAAGAACTTGATGAAAGGTTGTACTTTCCGGACACAAGAACAAATATCTATGTGTCTGTTCGGAAGGGACCACAATGTCCTCGCATAAGTACCTACATTTAGATATATAAATATATATATATATATATATATATATATATATATATATATATAAAATTAAATTAACGATATAATAAAATTAAATCGACAATGTCAAATAATAAATTACATAGTACTTGACATATATATTCATAACAATACCGGTTGCCTCATCCGCATCACATACAGCACGGATATCCTCACGTCCGACTATATGAGGCAAGCCACTCAAAAATTTCTTCATCAAAATTTATGATAAGCATTCTGCCTTTCATCATGTATTTCTCAGACGCTGTTGGCCTCACCCAATCTTCATATAAGCTTCAATGGAAGAGGAAGAGGCGGGCCGAGACACAATTGGAGAAGGGGTGGGATGAGTCACTTGGCGCGAAGAGGAGGGGCGTCGATCACTTTTGGAGGAGAGGCAGGCTGTGAAACTTCTACATAAGGGGTGGACTGAGACACTTTTGTAGAAGGGGTGGATCGAGACACTTTCTTGCCAATAGATATTTCCTTGCCAACACTTTTCAAAGGAGACCTTTTCTTGCCGGTAGACACTTTCTTAGATTTTTCATTTTGGCGCATCTATGTTTAAACAAAAATAATTACTTAGTTAGCACAAATTATATGACAAAAACTATAATTAGTTAGTTAAAAATATATTGTCACTTACAACGACAAGGGCGGATGGCCATGCCACAAAGGTACCAATTGCTTGTGACACCGTCAAGATATCAATCTCACAAATCGGAACAGGCAATGGTGCATCCTCCTAAATGGTACCGCAACTCGACTCTAACATGATTTGGAGGTAGGGGTAAATTGTGCATCAAGGGACCCAATTGCGTTACATGTGTAGCCAATTGCAACCATTTCATGTGGGTTTGAGATATACAATTCACACTCACACTCATTGTTGTCCTAAATCAATTATAAACCACAAAATAATAAAGACATTATTTGATGTTACATATATATATATATATATATATATATATATATATATATATATATATATATATGTACAATAAATCAATTATAAACCACAAAATAATAAAAACAATTAATACCTTAGTTGACGGCATGGTGCAGCTATCTCGTGCACTGCTATGTGTAGCAAGGGTTGGTGCTGGTGGCATAACATGGCCATAAAGTGATCGCATATCATTAAGTTGAGCTTGCAAACTTTCATACAATGCCATCATCTTTCTCGGTGGTGGGCAATCATGATTCTCATCATAGACTTTCTGTTTTGGTCCAAAGTACTCGGTTGGTGCTACTCCAAATCCAAAGACCCCTCAGGCGCGACCTTCGAGTATTCTTCTTTACCTAAGGCACGTGTAAGGATTTCTTTTTCGTGAGCAATCGGTGAGCTCTCCTGTGACACCGATCGTGATATGGCTTCCGATTCACAAAACAAAAGTATAATACATTATAAAAATCATAAAAGTTACAATTAAAATCAGTGAGCTTGAATTTAGGAAATACTTACAATTCTTTCCGACACCTCCTTAGTTTTAGGATCAACAATCTCCTTTTCTTTGTTTAGTCGAGCCTCTACCCACAAAACATGTCGCTCAACACCTTCTTTAGTAGGATCTTTCCCACTCTCCACCAACTATATTTAAATTTACCAAATATTAAGAAACTATTTATAAAAAGTTTCATGAAACTAAAAAAATCAAGCTTATTGTGCCTTACCAATCTCTCTTCAATATGTTGATATGGAGTAGCACCGCCTCTATAAGGATACTCACAGCCAGAAGCACACTTTCGATTCTGTTCACTTGCTTTCTATTAAGAGAGATAAGTATACATTAATGTATAATAGATAATTGTCAAATATATTTTATGTTATAACTTAATAGATAGTAGCACTAACCAAGAATTTTGGATCTTCATCGTCTCCTAACAAATGTGTGCCAATCCTCCTCCTCAAATAAACCCACTATATATTGGTGGAGGATTCCAATTGATGTTTCCATTATCATCTTTCAGCCAAGTTTTTGTTAATGTCGTTCAAATTTTTATGTAACTTTCCTAGCTTCCTTCATTATCCAATCCTTTTTAGAATCATCCACATCAAAATATTGCTTTGCTTATGCACATTAAATGAAAATCATATAAATAAATTTATATATATATATATATATATATATATATATATATATATATATATATATATATATATATATGGGACTACAAAATTACTAAATAAGATAACCTAAAAGATCTAAAATTATATACCGTATTGTTACCCACAACTCATGTTTTTGTTTCTCCAAAACGGGATTTTTGTGTGAACCCAAGTAGTGATTGTTATTGGTATCATTTGTTTTACCTTACTACCAAGGAAAGTAATCAAATGAGTGCTGTTTTCTCCAATTGGCGGACTTTAACATTCAATTGGACTGCATTATGTAAATAGTAAATTAGATCACAAACAATTAAAACGTAGTATTGAATGAAGTTAATTAGCAATTAATTAGTATCTTACACTTAATTTTTCTTTTCCTTTACTTAACCGGTTGATGATATCCTTTTTACTCGTCATTCCACGAGGAGCACGCTTCGATATAGTTTGTAACATCATGATCATCGCCTCACCGGTGTCATGCCCACTATCACTATGATCCGCCATCTTACCGCAATAAAACATAATCATTGTTTGTTATATTTATCCATTTAAAAAAACATCCAACAAAAAAATAAATAATCACCAAAGAAGATGAAAATAAGATCCATGTCTATAAAATAACATCTATGTCGGTTACCTTTTCCTTTTCTTCGATACAATTTTTTTTTGCAATTCGCTCCTTGGTACTTTGTTTTTGACGAATCGTAATTCCATCAAGATGATCCTTTCTAACATACACAACATCCTCTCTATAAGTACTTTCCTCTTCTAGTGATGTCCCCAAGAAAGGGTCGTCCTCGATACCATCATCATTGGTTTCTTGATCATAAATGTAATTGACTAATTTTTTTGTGTCGAAGAAAACAATAGACCAATTGATATCAATCGGATCGGTGACATAAAACACTTGTTGAGCTTGGGATGCCAAAATAAAAGGCTCATCTTTATATCCCAACTTCTTGAAATTCACCCGCATGAACCCCGACTCATCAATCAGAAACCATTATTATTGTCAACCCACTTACATTGGAACACGGACTCTTGAAACATGGTGTAATCCAACTCCCATATTTGTTCAATGACCCCGAGTATGACATATTCGCGTATACGGGATTTACGTCTTTGGCACTTGATGTATGCATAGCTTGAGCAACAAGAGTCACCCCACTATTTTGCATTTTACTCTACGATCATCATGGGTTTTTGTATAGAACGTGTAACCGCTTAATTAGATAGTGGTGTAAGAGAAAAACATGCATATTTGGACCTTTTGCTAACCATCTCAATCTTTTTGAAATCGAAGTAGGATTCATAACAAACTCGAAATCAACGTGGTCTTTTAACCACACTATGAAACTCCGATTGTGTTCCTTTGTTAACCAAACTTCACTCTTATATGGGTAATCACTCTTAAGTATGTCCATGTGCTTGGCAACATATGAATCAACCTCACTATCATTGTGCAAAACATATAAGTGTGCTTGATGTAGTTCTTCCCTTGACACCATAACTATTTTATATCCCGACATCCCTTTAGTAATGCTTCCTAAGTGACGAGACCTTGGAAGTCCCGCAGAATATTCAAGACTGGATAGATAGGCGGTGCGAGACTCAACAACTTCTTCAACTATGTAGCGCTCAACAATACAACCCTCGGTCGTGATCGGTTTTTCACATATCCTTTTAATATCTTCATGTAACGCTCAAACGGATACATCCATCTCATGTAACATGGGCCACACAATTGTGTCTCTCTAATCAAATGAATCATTAGATGAATCATTATGTCAAAAATGAAGGTGGGAAATACATCTCAAGCTCACACAAAGTGACATAATTTCTCTTTGCAATGATGGCAACTTTCTAGGGTCAATCACTCTACTACAAATCGCCTTAAAGAAGTAACAAAGTTTGGTTAGCGTCTGCGCACTTTCTTAGGCAAAATGGATCGTATACCAATTGGGAGAAAATTCTCCATTAGAACATGACAATCATGGGACTTTAAAGACTTTAACTTAAGGTCTTTCATGGATACAAGGTTTGTAACATTTGAAGAATACCCTCTGGAACTTTTACTCCATGAAGAAACTTACAAAACACTATCTTCTCCTTTTTAGATAGAGTATGAGTGCCAGAGGTAGATATGTACGTGTACCCTTCTTTATCGGACCCACCCTGGTCTCAACCCCATACTAAGCAAGTCCAACCTCGAGTTGATGGTATCTTTAGTCTTTCCCGGCATATTGAGTAAGGTACCAATGACACTTTCAAAGACATTTTTTCAACATGCATCACATCAATGAAGTGTCTTACATATAATGACTTCCAAAGTATGGCAAGTCAAAGAAAATCGACTTTTTCTTCCACCCCGCTTGGCAACCTCTCCTGCAAATGGCTTCCCAAATTTAATGTTCAAATCTTTCACCTTTTCAAACAGTTGTTCACCCGTCAAAGCCGTAGGAGCTTTACGGGTTTCGGTATTCCCATTGAATGCCTTTTTCAACGATCGATCTTGATGAGTAGATGGCAAAAATCTACGATGACCGTGGTAGATATTCTTCCTACCATGTTCCAACCACATCCAATCGGTGTTATCTTCACATATAGGGCATGCACATGCGACCTTTAAATCTTCGCACCCGCATAGATTGCCGTATCTTTGGAAAGTCATTAATTGTGCCAAAAATCATAGTCCTCAAGTTGAAACTTTCTTCTCTCGAACCCATCATACACCTCTACTCCATTCTCCCACATTAGCTTCAAGTCTTCAATTAAAGGAGCCAAGTATACATCAATATCATTTCCGGTTGCTTGGGCCTGTAAATTAACAAAGACAACATCATATATTTGCGTTTCATGCAAAGCCATGGAGGTAAGTTATAAATCGCCAATATCACGGGCCATGTACTTGTGGGAGCTACTCAATACCGTATGCGGGTTAAAACCATCGGCAGACAATGCAAGTCGTAGGTTTCTTGGATCCAACTCAAAATCGGGATAATCAATATCAAATTTTTTCCATTGCGAGAATCTGCCGGGTGTCGTAACATGCCATCTTTAATCCTTTCATCCTCATGCCATGTCAAGTGTTTTGCATCTTCTGAACTACGGTACATACGCCTAAATCGAGGAATTATGGGAAAATACCACAACACCTTTTCTGGAGCAGAATCTTTCTTTTTATACCGCGATGCATTACATTTAGGACGCGACTTTAAAAATGCATGTTCATTCCGAAATAGAATGCAATCATTGGGACAAGCGTGTATCTTCTCATAGTTCAAGCCAATGGACCCTAACATTTGTTATCCTTCGGCAACATTTCTTTCAATAGTGTGAGTAATTCAAGAAAGCTCTTATCCGTCCATCCGTGGCAAGTTTTCAAGTTATACAACTTTATCACGACCAATAATTTTGTGAATTCGGTACAACCTCATACAACGGCGTCTCTCGCATCCGTTATCAACTTCTCAAACATTTGAGGACGGTCATTAAGATCGTCTTCAAAAGCCTTTGCCATCTCTTCAAATTCATCCCCAACAAACGTAGGTATTTCTTGTCAACCGTGCACATCTCTCAAGACTATTACCCATATTCAAGATTCAACTCTTTCCTCACCATGCATTGTCCAACAAGTGTAAGTTTGATCAATTCCATTACCCTTTAAATGTCCCCCAACTCGTGCGCATTAATCGATTTTACATAGCAACAACGTAAATGTGGGACATATCATATTACTAGATCTCCCTAAACGTTGAAACAAAGACAAATCACAAAATAATCCACTCTATCTCTATATTCCTTGGACAGACGATTGGCAGACATCCACTTTCTATCCATAATGTCCCAATATCTATAATAAATTCGGATAAGAGAATTTACAATTTTATTGAAGCTAAGACATTCAATCAACTAGCTAGTAGTTTCAACTAAACAAATCAAAGACTTTGATGTCTTCTATATAGTCATTAATTCTTCATATAAAATAAACAAAAGAACAAAAAAGTACCGAACAAGTGGAAGCAACACTCAAAAATATCCAACCACCGAACTCGAACTAGAACGAACTCTCGAACCAAGACAAACTCGAACAACGATCGCGAAGCTCAGACAAAAAAACTCCCAAAACCTAACAAACAATTCGCATATTCGATTTAGGCATATTTGATTTTACTAATATAGATGACACACACTTTGCTTAAAAAAATCTATCCTTTGAGAATCAAAATCTCAACAAAACCAAGCAATAAATTAAACACTTCAAATTTTTAGTCAACAACACAACAATCTTTGTTATTTGTAAAAAAAAAAAAAAACAACGAACAATCTTTCATAGCAATTGATAGATATTCATCACATGAATAAGTACTCCTATTCAAAGCAATTCAATTTAAATTGTATACACATTCAACTAATTATATATATATCAAACACATACAACTACATTCAACATATTCCTCTCCTATCAAATATATTGTTTTCACACATTCAACATATTCCAATCAAACTACATTCATCTCCAACCTAACAAAAAACCTAAAAAACAAAAAACAAAAAACAAAAACAAAATAGAGAAATAACCTTTGAGAGAAGATGAGGACAACCAATGACGACTATGGGTGCTGGAGAGGATTGACACAAGCAATGTGGGTTTGGGGGTTATTGTGGGTTTGTGGGTTTGGGGGTTATTGTGGGTTTGGGGGTTTGTGGGTTTGGGGTGGTGCTAGAGAGAACGAGAGTGAGGGACAGCTGAGAGAGGAAGAGCTAATGAGAGTGAGGGAGATGAGAGAACCGAGAGAGAGAGACGTGAGCGAGAGAGAGAGACGTAGGGTGAGAACGTATGCGCGCAGATTTTCTTTGCTGAGAGTGAGAGTGAGAGCGAGGGAAGAGAGAACCGAGTGAGAGGGAGGGTTTAATTTGGTACAGTTAGGTGGTAGAAATATTTAAGCCAATGGGTAGCGTTTTCAAAAACGCTGAATATGCTGAGAACGCATTGCGTGATACGCAGCGTTTTTAAATAAACGCTGAATATGCTGAGAACGCATTGCGTTATGCGCAGCGTTTCTAAATAAACGCTGGATATGCTGAGAACGAATGGGCGTGATGCGCAGCGTTTTTAAATAAACGCTGGATATGCTGAGAACGCATTGCGTTATGCGCAGCGTTTCTAAATAAACGCTGGATATGCTGAGAACGAATGGGCGTGATGCGTAGCGTTTTTAATTAAACGCTGGATATGCTGAGAACGAATGGGCGTTATGCGTAGCGTTTTTAAATAAACGCTGGGTAAGGCTCACGCGTTCTACGCGATGGGCAGCGTTTTTTTAAAAACGCTGGTTATAGGGGGGCCTTTTTTAAACAAATCTGGCGTAGTGTATCTTCTGTTAAAAAGCTGAATTCATCTCTTATGTGTAAAAGTTATATCAATGTGATTCGTAAGGTTTAGCTCAACTAGCAATTAGCAAAAATGTTAGATTGGATGTCTCGAGTTCGAATCCAAAACCTCATATTTGTGTGTGTGAGTTTCTAGTAGCTGTGACTACTCTGTATACATATAAAAAAAAAGTACTATAGACGAAATGGTACTCCCTGTATTTTCAATTATAAGCAAAAGACGACATATATGGCCTTTAAAAAGGTTTAAAAAAAGAAATATGATTCCTAAATTACCTCTATTAACTCTTTTTGAACGCCGTGAAAAATGAAGGAAAAGTTGAGAAAACAAAGTTATTTGTATTGATAAAATAGAAAAGCAATCAATTAATAGGAGTAGATTTAGCATGTTAGCGATCACTTAATAGGAGTAGATTTACTTGTATTGAAAAATTGAGTATTTATTTTGAAAAAAAAACAATACTTAAAATAGTGGTTAAACGCCAAAAAAAGTATTCACCAAATTTAATTTATTATAGTAAGGGTTAAATATCTTTTTGGTCCCTATAAAATTTTAAAATTTTGTTTTAATTCCTATAAAACAATTTACTCACTTTTAGCCCCAACACTTTCATCCATCAATGCTTTTAGTCACTCATGGCTGTTTATAGCATTTTTTTAGCCTTTTATAGAGCTTTTAGTCCCTACAATTATTTATAGGGACTAAAGTTAAAAGTTTCAAAGTTTTATACGGATTAAAAACATATTTAACCCTTATAATAATCAACAAAATTAATAAAAAAACATACAAATAAAATAGGATACACTCTAAAATTCCAAAGGGATATTTAACCTATGTCTCAAGATAGCTTATGCCACTGAGTAATAATATTTTTTATTTTCTGCGGTACTCTAATAGTGGGTTGTTAAGTTACAATTAGGGTAAGATTTTGGCCTTTCGCCAATCATGAATGAAGTGTTGCACTTTTGACAAATTGACATTAAGAAAACAATAAAAAACTGAAAATCCAATTGCGTAAATATCCCTATACCACCATGATTAGAAAGTTCACCTTATAAAAGTAATTCTAGCAACTACTTATAGTTTTATACATTTTGGAGCCTCATGCATTCATGGAATGACAATTTCTGCCATGAGTCTGCTATTTGGTACTGTTAGTGTAATAAATCTTCCATTAGTTGTTCAAATAAGCTTTCGCAGCTCCATTTCTCTATCTGATAATGGTTTTGGCAAATACCTGAAAGTAACTTTTGGAGCACAACATTCATGAATGAAAAAAGAGCAAGATCAATTGAGGCAAAACATATCAAAGCATATGCAAACCTCACAGTTAATGGAGATAACTTCAAATACGACTCCCTTCTGCAAAAACTCCCCACATGGTGCCTCCTAGATATTACCACTTCAATACTGGTATAATTAACAAATAGAACATTATCAAAAAGGAATTAACTAAATTATATGTAAAGTTTCAAAAAATAAGTGATTATAAATTTTAGGCAAAATATCTCCCCAAGTCCCTTAACTTATTTATTTGTAACGAATAAGTCCCTTAGCTTTTTTTTGTAACACGTAAGTCCCTTAACTTATTTATTTGTAACGAATAGGTCCCTTAACTTTTTCTTGTAACAAATAGGTCCCTTAACTTTTTAAAACGTAACATTATTGCCCCTTTTAACTTATTTAAGGGAGAGATTTTAAGGGGCAACAGTGTTACGTTTTTAAAAGTTAAGGGACCTATTCGTTACAAATAAATAAATTAAGAGACTTATGCGTTATAAAAAAAAAAGGTTAAGGGACCTATTTGTTACCAATAAATAAGTTAAGGGATTTATGCGTTACAAAAAAAAGTTGGGAGACTTATTCGTTAAAAATAAATAAGTTAAGGGACTTGAGGAGATATTTTGCCTAAATTTTAATATTACAATAACTTTCAGCTTTGATTCATATGTTGCATCTTTTAAGCAATATTATTCCGATGTTCCTCTTTGTTAAACATATTTTTCCGCTTAAATTATTCTTCTTCAAACTGATCATACACTCGTAAGTAAATGAGTGAAGGCAAGTGTGTCACATACAATGTGATATGGACTAATAAATTTGAAATTGATCACTATTAAGCTGATCCTTATTTTGTGGGACTATTATGCTCTATATTTCGGTTTGACAGGTTCAGCAATATCAATTCTTTACAAAAAAATAGGAAACACAAATTCAATTGCTTTTATTTACTCTTAATAACCAATTTGATTATGACTATTTGAAGTGTAACTGGTGGGAAATTTGATTACGAAAATTGCTTCCCGTGTGTAGCACGGGTTTAATAGATAAGGAACTACCTCGAAACAAACGAAACAAAAGGAATCATGTTGATATAATTTTTACACGTAATAGACTGACTAATTTGAAATTTTTAATAGGTTTTGCCAAAAAAAAACTTTTAATAGATCAAATTAAAAATTGAAAACAAATACATGGAACTAAAAGTAAAATCTAACCTATCTATAATTAAGTTCTGTTTGATGCGTTCCATCAGTTAGCAGATAGTGGATGAAACTAGCGGATGAAAAGTACGCGTGTTTGATAAACTTAACGTTTTTGGGTAGCGTTTAGCGTTTTTTAAACACTGTTTTTTCAAACACTAGCAGATAACATGTCATTTTTTGACATTTTTACCATTTTTATTTTTCTTAAATTACTTGTCTTTCCTCATTAACATTATGTCATCACTAAATAAATTAATCATTAATTAAATATCCTTTTATGTCATTTTGCATTTATCAACCATTTCAACAACTAGTTTTACCAAACATATCATTTGCTATCAGCTAGCATATCCGCTATCCACAAGCTCATTCGCTATCAGCTTATCCGTTATCCGTTAGTTTATCCGCTACTTTTTACCAAATAGAGTCTTAGTAGTTTTCGTTATGTACTAAAAAATGATTAGTACACCTGATGTCCCAAATTATTTGCAGTTTAACGTTTTGACACCACTATTAAAAAAAGTGAAGTATAATTTTCATGAAAAGTCATACTTTTTGTTTTTGATAAGCAAAAATTGTATTAATAGGAGCACTAGGAGTGCGCCAACCCATATACATAAATGGAAGGGGGAGGGCCTCCTAAAACCTCTCTAAGCCAAAACCCAATGGGAAAAAGACTCAGACAGGAAAAAATAGTACCTCAAAACATGTGGATTGCTAACAGTGTGGATGTCAACCCACAGTTTCTCCCCCTTTGAGACATAATAGTGATTCAGAACCTCACAAAGGAAAAGACATAGGGGAGTTACATTTCAATTTGTAAAGAGACCAACTCCAACATAAGCTCTTGATACGGGTTATCACCCTATCCACTATCGCTTCCTCCTGTTTGAAAATGACGCCATTCCTTTCAAGCCAAATGCTCCAACACGTGGTAAGCCAAAATAAGTGCTTCACCCGCTTTGATTTCTTTCCTTTTATCCATTTCCCGCAGCTTGTGAAGAAGTCCCCGTTGCTCAAGGAGATATCAATAACCACGCCTAACCACACACCGATTGCTAGCCAAACTGATTGTGCAAAGTCGCAACTCATGAACAAGTGATGCGAATCTTCAAACGCATTGTGACAGAGCGGGCATGCAGCCTCCTCCTCTGTGTGGATTACACCCTTGTGCATCAGATCTGGTCACAAGTTGGCAAAGAATCGAGCAACAAACGCCAACCAAAAATAATTACCTTAGATGGTGCGATAGACTTCCAGAGTGCAGCGCTCAAAACAGGTCCAATGGCGTTGGGAGAGGGTTCTGGGCTGCTGCTGCAAAGCCGAGAGTAGCATGACTTGGGACCGTGAAACAGTTGCATTTATCATACGGCCATTTCCACTTGTCCACCTTCGTTAAATCCCGAGCGATAGGCATCAAAATGTTCAGCAGAAATTTCGTCATCACCTTGGTGCATAGGAACTCTCCAAAGCCATCGTCCGTCAACCCAAGAGCCACATTCGGCCACTGTGATAGATTGTTGTCCGGTTCCATCACATAACAATGGATACACTTTGAAGAGAGGCTCTATAACAAACCATTGGTCCTTCCAAAAATTAATCAATTTTCCATCACCCAAACCTCTTCGAATACTCGCATGCAAATCGATTATCCTCCGCGCCTTTAAATCCAACGACGTCAAAATCTCTCCACCAAATAGACCCCAATACCCTACGGCTTTGGCCCTCCATTGCGTCATAAATAAAAGATGTGCCAAAATCCCCATATCTATATGACAATAATCTACTCCAATTCACATTAGGATCCGTCAAATCCCTCCTCTTCCACTTTGATAAAAGAGTTATGTTGAAGAGCTCAAGATTTTTAATTCCTAAACCACCTTCCTTCTTTGGGCGACATATTTTGTCCCAAGCCACCCAATACATCCCACTATCTCCGTCTTTGACCCCCCAAAGAAAATTTCTTTGAATTTGTCTCATCTTTCTAATCACCACCTTTGGAGCTTTGTAGAATGAGAGCATATATAAGGGAATGCTATTCAAAACCGACTTTATTAGAGTGGCTCTACTTCCAATGGATAAATGGCGACCCTTCCAAATTGACAATCTTCTCCTAAGACCATCAATAACGTTTTTCCAAGTTGATTCCCGCCGGGGGTTGGCTCCTATGGGAATGCCCAATAACTTGAAAGGGATTGATTCCGGTCTACAAAATAGAAAAGTGGAAGCTCTCTCCAAGAAGCCAACTGGGGTGTTGATGCCGATTAGTTTGCTTTTGTGGAAGTTGACCTTCAATCCGAATACTAATTCAAAAGACCTCAAAATGGACTTGATACTCCATAAATTATCCCATGTAGCTCTTCCCACCATCATAGTATCACTAGTGCAGAAAAGACATTTAGTATCGGTTATTTTGCACATTTAGTATCGGTTATCTGTCGATACTAATTCGACCGATACTAAATGTATGACATTTAGTATCGGTTATTTAAATAACCGATACTAAATGTCACTTTTAGTATCGGTTATTAAAAATAACCGATACTAAATGTCTTTTCAACATTGTGTTTGCTGTCTAAAAAATGACATTTAGTATCGGTTATTTAAATAACCGATACTAAATGTCACTTTTAGTATCGGTTATTCAAAATAACCGATACTAAATGTCTTTTCAACATTGTGTTTCCTGTCTAAAATGACTTTTAGTATCGGTTATTTAAATAACCGATACTAAATGTCACTTTTAGTATCGGTTATTCAAAATAACCGATACTAAATGTCTTTTCAACATTGTGTTTCCTGTCTAAAAATGACATTTAGTATCGGTTATTTAAATAACCGATACTAAATGTCACTTTTAGTATCGGTTATTCAAAATAACCGATACTAAATGTCTTTTCAACATTGTGTTTCCTGTCTAAAAATGACATTTAGTATCGGTTATTTAAATAACCGATACTAAATGTCACTTTTAGTATCGGTTATTCAAAATAAGAGGTTTCTTTCTAACTGAATGTAAACTAACTAATGACAGCTATTAAGTTAAGCTAAAGCTAGTTTTTACAAGTAACACAAAGACCAAGATCAGTATCTTCTAAAGTCTTAATCAAACAGATAACTAAGAAATCAAATATAACAAAGTAGTAATAGTGACACATTCTATGCTATAACTTAAGGAGAAATTAAATGAATTAAAGTGAAGTTCTGCTATCACTAACTCTTGTTGGAATCCAAGATAGCCTTCGCCATTTATGTGAGTAGGCCTTATGCTGTGATAAAATCCACACCATGACTCCAATCCGTCTCCAAGTCGTTGTGGCGTTCTAATATCAGGTGAAAGGAAAGACCTCCCAATGGGGCAATACCTTTAGAAAACGCAATCTTTGTAAGATAAACAATATTTTGACTTGATATATAAAAGGGATTTAAAGGAGAACAGATCCACCATAACAATAGATCATTGATTACAGGACAAGAATAGAAGAACAACAAAGAAATAATGCAAATTTGATATCCAACCAAAGGGAATCAATCAAAGAATAGCAAAACATCAAAATCACAAATATGAATACAATACAATGTGCTATAAGACTACCGACATTTCTATGCATTTAAGATCACAAAAAAATCAAATCAGTATATAACAATGTTAAATCAAAAATCATGACTCAAACTTCAAAATAAATGATATAATTACCAACAAAAAAGCAAAACAAGTTTAGGAATAAAAAGCAAAATGCATGCAAGTGATAAAATTGGATCTAAGCTACCCACTCCAAGGTCTTTCAAGCATTTAAGGGTCTCAGTGATCATTGTTACTAGAAGCACCTTTATATCAAGAGATACACATTCAATGTCAACAATATATATCATGCAAAGTTACACTCCCAATGAAATTTTGAATCCCAAGGTAATGTTCATGGCTTTTGAAAGTGGAACAAATATCTATCATAAGAACTATCCTAAAGTTCTAGTAACCCAACACTTTTAGAAAGCATTTCACTAATACTCTACACCCTTGAGCACACTACCCGGTGACCCAACATTTAAAAGCCAAGTGCGAGTCATCGTAATTAGTTCAAGATTACACCCAAAATAAACGAATGCATAAACGATTGCTAACCAATCATACAAAATTTGTGTTACCTTTCCCCAGTGGGGAATAAGAACTCAGAGTTGAGGAGACGTTGTTGACAAAGACAAGCTACAAGCTCAAATTGAAAAATTGGTCACTTCTCCTCTAAAAAGAAATGATCTCCACGGTGCTTGCAAATAAGTCGTGTCAATACCATCCACACGTGATTGTTCTGCTCCCAAAGACATGAAGCCATGCTCAGATAACTTAAGGGATTAGCATAATGAGATGACAATTATGATATTCCATATGCCACAAAATAACGGCCAATCATAAACTAATATAGATGAAAGGTAAGTGATAATGATTGAGGTGTGGCAGAGAAAAAGGAAAATTGGTTATCACAAACAAAATTCTGTGTAAACTAAATGGTAGAACTTATAATAAGGGAGAGGCTTCAATTGCCCATTAAATAACTCATCCATATCCCAACAAACTAATTCCCCATTAACTAACTCATCCATATCCCAACAAACTAATTGCCCAATAACTAACTCATCCATATACTAACAAACTAACAACTTTGTATCATATCTTATCATTAACAACCCCTTATTATAAGTCCCAACATAAACCTTGTAAAACCATGTTGAAGCAAGACTTGGGGTGCATTTGTTTCACTTTGGATAAAAGCAATTTTATATCACTTTTCCCATAAAACCAAAGAGTTAGATCTCAAGCGAGAAAGGAGAATCTCCCACCTTGTAAGGCCCGAGAGTATCATCCATTGTTACATAAGCTAGAGCACCATCACCGACCCAATCAATGTTTTATGTTGTACCAACAAGAGGCTCTCCAACGGGAGCTTGAGTCTCAACATCAATGACATAAACAGTCCAGAATTTTCCATCTGACAGACATTATTAAGGCAACTAACCTAGCATAACATGACATGACCCATGAACCGATTATATCAACTTGAAAAATTGGAGCAAATGTAAACTCGAGGTGAGAGATATACTAGCACAACACTGCATCGTGGAAGCTCCTCACAAATTGTTGCCATAACTCCGCACACAACATGCACTCAATATAAGAAATAACAAATCACACCAGATGAGAGGGTTGTAAATCAACATGACATAAACAACCATATTTAACAAGTGAAAGCTTTGGTAATGATTTATTAAACAGAGCATCATAGATGAAGTGAAACAAAAAAATTGTGTCACAAAAGACATGGAAACATATTATGATATAGCGTAGAACCGATACAAAGACCAACCAAACCTATAACTAAAACCACAAATCTCCCTAACAATCAAATGATTTTCATTTCATTTCATTTTATTTTTGAAATTGAAGAAATAAAACTGGAAAAATGAGAAACGAACCTTGAAGTTGTCGATGTCGAGAAAGAAAGGAACACCGGTGGAGACTTATATCAAACATTAATCAGTTCATTGCCAATAAACAAAATTAACAATACATGGAAAGACAAACATATTGTCAAGAGATAGTAGCAGAAATACCTCAAGAGGCACGACAACTTTTGGAATGACCTCAGATAGGAAAGAAGAAAAATTAATGTGAAGAAGTAAACAAATGGTGAGACATTGTGAATGGCAGGAGATGAATAGAACACAAGTTACTGCTCTGGAGATACATATGCTTCACAAATGGAGTATGATGAGAAATTAAAACCAGAAACTTCACAAAATAAAGCATTTGCTTAATCATTTTAGCATATCTCGCACAAAAATTGATTGTGTACATATAAGTAGCCAACTATTAAGTTCAAGTAATCGTAATATCATAATAATCAAAACTATTTACATTTATTTTGATAACCAATAAATTGATATCAATGAGAACCTTGCACGCTTAGAAGTTAATTTATCTATACAATTAAAATCTAACTTTCAGGGATGCTCCAACTTTTTATTTAAGAATGACACAAACACCATCACGAGACATTATTTTGGTAAAAAATGCTACCAAACAAGCCATGTCCAATCACTATCCTCTATTCTACATGATGAAATACAAATGGCACATCAAGAAAAGTAAAAATAAGTCTATATGTGTTT
Organism: Oxytropis ochrocephala; assembly: GCA_020916435.1. Lineage (NCBI taxonomy): Eukaryota > Viridiplantae > Streptophyta > Magnoliopsida > Fabales > Fabaceae > Oxytropis > Oxytropis ochrocephala. The sequence continues at coordinate 111,966,026 of CM037089.1, forward strand.
TCATTGCTATTTATACCTCTTGAGATTATGAGGTTTTATACCAAGCTAAGCAAAGCTCCCCTAAGTATATCTAATAAAAGGCAAAAGAATAAATTGACTTGAAAGGTTAGAAACGATTAACACACACACACACATATACTTCCAGAGCTTGACTGATTCAATGGAATAAGCCAAAGAAAGAATAGCAAAATCGATTTTAAGAATCTCAACAACTAATCAAACTCTATCCACAGGCTTCAAGGAATGGCAAAATCAATAATGAAAAAGAGAAAAAAGTATGAAAAGCAAGAAATCAATAGACAATGTTCAGAAATCTCAAGCTAAAAGCCGCTTTTTTGGTACTTATAAGTATTTATTCATAACCTATTATGGTAAGCTAATTGAAATGAAAACAAATTGTAAATTGTAATTGTATTCATAACTTACACCTTAAGCCCTCCACACGAAGCGAGCTTTGTACCCTTCAACCTCCATAGTAATTTGACACAACATAGGTAATGAAAAGAAGACAGAGTATAAGGGCATGCAAAAGAATTTGTCTAAGTAACAAGAGTCTGCTCATGCTCCATAATACACACTAAAACCAATAATAAGTTACCTTTGTTCATCTTTACCTTCAATAGAAAGCAAATACCCTAAAAGATCTCGAACCTTCTCCTTGCATGCAACCTGGTGCTTCATAAGATAGTGAAAAAATAGAAAGAAACGCTCATCATGTTTCCTCTCTAAATTTAAACTTAAAAATACGAAAATAAAGAAAAACCTCAACAAAGTTTCAAATTTGAACCACTGTTACCATACCTCTGCGTCAAAAATAAGAGAACGTCGACACAAAACAATAGATCTACAAAGTGACAATGATATAATCCTTTCAGGACTTGTAATCTCTTGATATGCTATCAAGGCCTACATTGCAAGCCTGAAGTGCTCTTACGTGATGAGTGTATGAAATACACTTAGGGTTTATTCATAACTCAAAATCAGAAATCGATTCCAGAAGTTGATACTTAGGGTTTATTCACAAATTGAAGAAGAAGTGATGAAGAGAAATACTTAGGGTTTATTCATACCTGAAGATATGATGAAATCAGAAGAAATCGATTCCAGAAGCTTAGAAGAAATCGATCCAACGGGTTTCCATTGAATTTGTTGAGAAGCTACACTTTGTTGAGGGTAAACGAGACGACGTCGTGAATGAGGAAGACGAACAAGACGGCGAGACGAACGAGAAGAACGAGAATGGCGGTGAGAGAGAGTGAGGAAGACGAGAGTTTAGAGAGTGAGGGAGCGTACGTGTTCGTGAATGAGAGAGAGTGAGAGACTTCAGAGAGAAGGAGAGAACGCATTTAGAAAAACTTAACGGGCCCTTTAGTATCGGTTGTTTAAACGACTGATACTAAATGTGTTTGAGATACACATTTAGCATCGGTTGTTTAAACAACCGATACTAAATGTAAGCGTTAAAATTGAAAACTTCCATTTAATATCAAAATTGCCACCGCGTCTACATTTAGTATCGGCTGTTTAAACAACCGATACTAAATGGTGCTGTCTAAAGTCATTTTTGCACTAGTGTATCATTCGCAAATAGCATAAGAGAAAAGTTGAGGTTATCGTTGATGGAGAAACCTTGGTGAACATCTATCTCCACCGCTTTGTGCATCAAACCCGCTAAGCCTTCGACCACTATAAGAAAGAGAAACGGCGACAACGGATCTCATTGCCTCAAACCCCTTTGGACTTTGAAATCTTGGGTAGGACTTCCATTAACGAGGACCGACATTGAGCTAGTGCAAATACACGACATCATCCAAGCCACCTGTAACACCCCAATTCTACACGTTCATTTTATTAAATATCAGAGTGCGGAAATTAAATTTTAAACAGGCAATGTTGCGTCACATACGACATTTCAAAAACCGTACAACGTATAATTAAATAAATCGTGGGAAACAATTCAACTTAGTTTACATCACCGAAGATTGTTCAAATACTTCAAAACCACAATCCGCGTTTTCAAAAACAACTAATGCAAATCAAACAATTAATAAAAATAGTGTTCATTTCCCCGGGTGCTACGTATCAGAGACGACACTGACTCAGCTACTAAAAGACCCCTGGTCTTCATTTATGACTACCCACACGCTCATGACATCGAGGTAACATTCAAACAGAAAGGGTGAGTCTCTAATGAAGATAAAAGCATATATGATAGACAATATACTAGATAATAGGCAGCTATAACTACCACTGCACAGCAACAACCTAATACACTATTACGGAGCAACATCAACAAGCAGCAACATAGGCAAATCAGCAAACAACAACCTACACAACACCAGCAAGCAACACAGACACCTAGGCAGCACAAGTGGCGCCTTGGGACAACACCAGCAACACAGACACAACACAGTGGCGCCACATAGCAAACAACATGACTCTAAAAAAACAGCAACAACATAGCACTAAAAACAGCAACAACATAGCACTAAACAACAATAGCATGGCACAAAACAGCAACAGCAACATGGCGCAAACAACACCAAAACTGGCGCCCTGTGGCAACCTGTGCCACACTGGGGCAGCCTGCGCCACACTGGGCACACAAAATTCAGCAAAATGGCGCCTGGCAGCCACAACTTGGCGCCTAGCGGCAACCTTGTTGCGCCAGGGCGCCTAAACTCCAGCAACTTGGCTTGTTTTTGTTTCGTTTCGCTCTCCATTCGTATCCAAACCGTGTTCTAATCCAATTACAACCTACAAACAGAACTTATGACACCAATTTCCAGAAAAAACCACACCAATCACAAACAATCACATCAAGTAATTCATTTCGAGAATCGGAATGACACAACCCGACATTTTAACACACGACATGAGTGCAGAATTTCCTACATCAGTGCACCTACTTCGACCAACGATTTAAATTAGCAAACGACATCGGATTTTTACAAAAGACCACTCATTGGAAAGCTCTCTGAGTGTAGTTTCTACATATGATTTTCATTTATCAAAATAAACATCCAGGTGGTACAGTTTTTCAAAATACTACACTGAGGTATCAAAATTGGACAGAACCTTTTGCTCATCTTACAACTCAATTTTCTTTCTCATTTCTTAATGAAATTTGGTGAAACCAGTGCCTATTTCGTAGAGAATTAAGTCTAATTTCTAATAAAACAAGAATCATTCAAAACGGAGTTCAATTGAGAACACACGACCTGAAACACTGAACCTATACCCAGCCTAATTCCAGAAATTTGACCTAACTTTGGAGACTCATAACTTGAGCTACACAACTCCAAATTGAACGAAACCAGTGCCAAAACGACGGGCGTTAAGTCTATTTTCAAAAAAAATCAGCCACATAATTTTTGGATTAACCAGAAAGTCCCAGTTTTAAAGAAACCGAACCTGTGTCCAGAATTGCTAAATCAGTGAGTTCGTGACCAATTTGCGGTTTTTGCGACTCAAAATTTACGAAACGAATGCAATTTCAACGATAACAGAAATCATACAGTCAACACAACATAAAATAAAAACCCTAAGCGAGTAAAACTCGCTCACGCATTACATCAAACACTCTACGTGCAACATTTTATCAACCAACCAGTCGAGCCATCAACATTCAAACGGAAACACAACATATATATATTCTCATAATTCATTCAAGCATAATATCGAACATCTCCTAGGCATCATAGTTTCTACCCTCCTATATACTACCCATCATACAACCCTTTATACCATGAGACTCCCCTTACCTTAACAATTTGTTGAAGATGAGATGTTATTCACGAAACCAAACAAGGAACCACAGCAACTAGCGATCTTCTCATTCTCCTTCTCTTCTTGCGATCTCTTCCTCTTCTCCTTTCCCTCTCTAGCGCCATTCCTTCTCTTCTCTCCTACGCTCCCCTTCTCTTCTTTTCTCCTTTTTCTTTTCTTTCTCCTAAGTGTCTAAGACACTAAACCTAGACCTTATGTACTTGGGCTCATGCAACATTGGGCCCTTTTCGCTACTCCTTCAATTACTTGCACTACTCCCTCTTTTAATTAAATTACCACTCACTTTTTACTAACCACCACTCCTCATGTAAATCAAATACCCTATTATTATTTTAATATAGCCAACCAAACTTAATTAAATTAATTAAATAAATACTTGAATTATTTTTGGGGCGTTACACCACCCACCTAGGAGGGAAACCCATACGGTTCATCATATGGATTAGAAAATCCCATGAGATAGAGTCGTATGCTTTCTCAAAGTCAACCTTGAACATCAAACACTCCTCCTTATTTCTCGTAGCGTAGTCCACCAGCTCATTGACGATCAACACCCCGTCCAAGATCTGTCTCCCTCCAATAAACGCTGATTGGCAGCTTAAAATAACACTTGGCAACACCCGCTTGATCCTACTAGCCAAAACCTTCGCTAGAATTTTGTAGAGGCACCCAATCAAACATATAGGCCTAGATTCTCCCAAACTTTAAGGATTGTAATTCTTGGGTACTAAAGCAATGAAAGATGCCGAAACTGCTTTTGGGATGAAGGCATTGTCAAAGAAGTCGTTGAAGAATGCCACCACCTCTTCTTTTAAGAGATCCCAACATAACTTTATAAAATTGAGATTGAACCCGTCGGGCCCCGGCTTTTATCACCATCACAATCCCACACCCCCGCCTAATTTCTTCATCAGAAAAAGGTTGGATCAAGAATGTAGAGTCGCTAGGCTCCAATTGCTTGAACCCAATGCCCTCCAAGGTAGGACGACTGGTGTTGTTTTCAACGAAACAATTCGCAAAATGGCTCTTGATCCGAGATTTCACTTCATCCATATCCTCCACCATTTTCCCATTGTCTCTAAGAATCGCCACATTGCTCCTCCTCCTTCGGAAATTCAAATGAGAGTGAAAATATTTAGAGTTCATGTCCCCTTCCTTAATCCACCTTGGTCTTGATTTTTGAGCCAAGACCGACTCTTTTACCCGAATTTCTTTCCATAGGGATTCGGTTACTACCTTTCTATTTTCTACCACTTTTCCATCCCACCCATTGCATAAAGTATCATCTAAGTGGTTCAAATCCCAAACTAGAGTGTCAATATTGAGATCGATCTTCCCGAACACCTCCTTATTCCACACTCTAATTTTTCCTCTTAGCAACTTCAGTTTTTCTTTGATGACATAAGCTTTATGTCCTGTAACATTGAAGCTTCTCCAAGACTGTTGAACAAAAGGCAAGAACTCCGGGTGATCCAACCAAGCATTGAAGATGCGAAAAGGTTTCGGGCCCCAATCTCTGTTTGAACGAAGAAGCCAAATGGGAGCATGATCAGAAATGTCCCTGTTGCCAACCCACTTCCCAGATATGCCCTAGTCCTCGGTGAGCCCAACAAAGATTAGAAATCGATGAAGTCTACTCATAGACACACCATCAGAGCAAAAGTAAGAGAACTTCTTCCCGGACACCGACACATCCACCAAATCCATGTCAACAATGAAGTTGTTAAAATCATCAATCTCTGTATCATAAGAAACCCCACTCCTCCCTTTTCTCTCAGAGGCGCAAGTTACAACATTGAAGTCACCCACTATACACCAATCTCCATCCCCCATACTATGCTTAATAGCCAACAAATCAGACCAAAGCCTTCTCTTCACAGAAGTGGAACAAGGAGCATAAACATTGACAACGGTAACTACTCTATTACGGACTACAACCTTCACGCCTAAAAACCAACGCTGAGAAGCGAGAGCTAGCTGTACACGCCCCATCTACCCAAGAACACAAGATACCCCCTGCCGAACCACGTGAAGGTTGATGAAGCCATTGAAAGCTGCGATTACCCCACAAGAGACCAATTTCAAGTTCTTCCATAGCCTCCCTCTTCGTCTCCTACAAACAAACAAAATCAAAAGAACCAGAATTTATAAGAGACGTTACTTGACGACGCTTAGCACGGTCGCCCCACCCTCTAATATTTAAAGATAGAATATTCATGAGGCTCTGGGTATAGTCGCCCTCTTGGTACTCTCTGCTTCATCACGACTTTCACCAGCCTCTATCAAGTCGATGTAGGTCTCATCAGGCAAATTTCCTTCCACCCCTAGGCTTTTAGCGTTCTCCCAAACCCTCCTTGCAACTGCCTTACTTTGAGGGCCGAAAATCTATTATCGCAATTAGCAATGTCTCCGCTAGAGATCGAACCCACACATAACACAGTCCCAGCCAAAAACAAAGAAGAGGGATGAGCACTAATATCACTAGTCTGGTGCGCCCCCAGAGCAATAGAGTGGGGTTGGGCAGAAACTTCTTTACAGTCTCTTTGTGCCAATTTCAGTTTACCGGATCGAGGTTCCCTCTTCACTCCAACACGTAGCAACTTCCTTTGGTCCTTGAGTTTTAGAGGCCCCACCCCGATGTTATTCCTAGGCTGATTTGGAATTGAAGGGAGGTCTAATGACTGAAACTTGGGATTGGGCTGTGGTTTCGGGTTGTCAAGCAGCTGGCCCATCATTTGAACACTAGGCGCTCCATGCCCATTATTGTTTGAGGGGATATTATTATGGATTTCACCAGGATTTGATTCATTCACAAAGCTCCCATCTGATTTGGGAGAGGAGTCACCATTAATTGAGAGTTGACTTTCGGGTGCCCTTAGTGCAACATTAAAGCTATCATTACCAGCCTGATTCGAGTCTCCTTCCACCAGATCCGGATCAACCCTCCCTGATATGCACACTTCCTTTAATAGGACATTCAAATCGGCTTCACCCCTCTCCTCCTCTCCCTGGCCGCGCCATTGCCGGAATAGAAATGGTCAGAAAAATAATCCTCAAAGCTTGAAGACTCATTAGTATCAGCTTCCTTACATGCATCCATGATCCTCCATTGAGGAGAACCACACAGATCCTCCACCAGCCTAATCGAAACGGTACATTGTTAATGAACACTGGAATCACCTTATTCACTGTCTCTGACGATCATGTACAGACCAATATTCTTGCAACATCAAAAGATCTCTTCATTTCAGTGCTCTCATTTGAGAATTCCACGCGTGGACCGAACGCCATAACACCAGATCCAAGTGCCCCTCTCCGGATTGATATCCGATTTTTACCAAGGCCTAATCAACTTGAACCATTGGTAGAGCCAATCTTGAGCCTCATCAATGAATTCCTTAAAGTCACCATCCTCAATGTCACCTTCCAACATAACTAAGTTTGAACCCATCGGAGTCGCCTTGATCGCAAAAACTCCCTACTGAGCCAATTCATCCTGGATGTAATAATAGTTCCCTGGGGTAATAACCTCCCCTACCATTGCTGACTATAAGTGGGAGTCTACAGTGATGTCACACGCCCATGTGCCAACCCCTTCATTCGCTACGGGTCCCTTTTTCATCCTTCTTAACTTTCATAGGACGATGAGTAGCCGTAGGCGGCTTAAGCCTTGTACCCTTTATTTATTTAGCATTGTACACTTTATTTTAAACCTAGTGTTCTTGTCAAAAAGTAAAACACGCTTTCCATCTTATCACTTTTGCCAAGCTTTTTTTGAACTACAGTTCAACCGCTTTGAAGCGCCATTGGTCAAACACTTTTTTTTCTCCAAAATTTAACTTGCAAACATTAGAAACAAAATAGGAATACTCCCTACTCGTTTTGTTTTAAGAATCGGAACCATTTTATAGGATGGTTGCTCAATAAAAAACGTCCTGTTGCACAAAACACGTTTGAATATTTGTTTGAAAATTAAAATTAGTTCGATGTTTTAAAAATTTCAATCTACCCATAAGCTGCATTATTTCTGAACATGTATATCCATAAAATCTCTAATTACCACCTCCAAAGCTATGAAATCTTGCATAGCTTATGAACATGCCCTATCCATAAAATCTTGAACCACCTTCAAAGTTATGGAGTCTTACACTACTTCCGACTATGTAAAATCTTCATCATCTTTTTTGTCATTCTTATTCTTCATCTTCAAAAAGTTTGAAACTTTATCTCAAAAATTACTTTGTTTTTTTATATGTAAGTAAAGTGGTTTAGCATGTAAAGCCATTTTATATTTCATTACAGTGTAATAGAATCCAAAAAAAGGGTATTCCTATGTAAATAAACAGTGTGATTGACATGCTTTGGAAAGTGGAATAGAACCCAAAAAAAGGGAAAAATGAATAAGGGTAGTTTTGTAAAAAATAATTATTACTTTATTGAGAACGTAAAACTACAACTATTTTGGGACAAATTAGATTTTCTAAAAATGCAAACAATTTAAAACAAAGGGAGTAGTATCTTAACATGATTGCTCAATAAAACAAGTTCGATAAATGTTGCAGAAATGAAACAAAACACATTTGCATATTTGTTTGGAGACTAAAAATGGTGCTTTCTTAACATTAAAATTTTACTAACATTATTGTATTTAAAACGTAAAACTACAACTATTTTGGGACCACAACCTCTTTAATTTTTCTCTACGTAAGTGAAGAGGTTACATGTAATGTCATTTCATAAGGGAAGAAAGTGAAGGAGTAGTACACCTAGAGAAGAAAGAGTTTCTTGGAATCTTTAAAGGATGTAACACTCCCTGCTCCTAGAAGAAACAAACCGTGTGACAGGCATGCTTTGGAAAGTGGAATAGAACCGAAGAAAAGGTAAAAATGAATAAAGGTAGTTTTGGAAGAAAAAAACCATTACTATATTGAGAACGTAAAACAAAACTAATTTAGGACAAATCAGATTTGCTAAAACTGCAAACAATATGAGACAGAGAGAGAGTAGTATCTTAACATAGCTGTTGAATAAAACAAGTTCTGCAAATTTTGCAAAAATGAAACAAAACACGTTGAAGATTAAAATTGGTGCTTTCTTAAAATTAAAATTTTACTAACATGCCACCAAAAATTTAATTTGAGGATTTGTTTTCCCCCCCTAAATTTTCAATCTACCCATAAGATGCACTATTTGTGAACTTGCATATCCATAGAATCTCTAACCACCTCCAGTCCCACATTACTTCTGAACATGTAGTATCCATAAAATCTTTAACCTCCAAAGCTATGGAGTCTTGCACTACTTCTGACTATGGAAAATCTTCATCATCTTTTTCGTCATTCTTATTCTTCATCTTTAAAAAGTTTAAACTTTCTCTAAAAAAACTCTTTAATTTTTCACTATGTAAGTGAAGGAGTAGAGCATGTAAAGTCATTTTATTAGGGAAGAAAATGAAAAAGTAGTACAGCTAGCAAAGAAAGAGTTTCTTCGAATCTCTAGAGGAAGTAATACTCCCTGCTCGTAGAAGAAACAAATTGTGTGATAGGCATGCTTTGGAAAGTGGAATATAACCAAAGAAAAGGTAAAAATGAATATGGGTAGTTTTGAAAAAAATAATCATTACTATATTGAAAACGTAAAACTACAACTATTTTAGGACAAAAACCTCTTTAATGTTTCACAGTGTAAGTGAAGGGGTTTAGCATGTAAAGTCATTTCATAAGGGATGAAAGTGAAGGACGTCCTAGAGAAGAAAGAGTTTCTTGGAATCTCCAGAGGGAGTAACACTCCTGCTCCTAGAAGAAACAAACCATGTGACATGCATGCTTTGAGAAGTGGAATAGAACCAAAGAAAAGGTAAAAATGAATAAAGGAAATTTTGGAAAAAAATAATCATTACTATATTGAGAACTTAAATTGAAACTATTTTGGGACAAATCAGATTTGCTAAATCTACAAATACTATGTGATAGAGGGAATTGTATCTTAACATGGCTACTCAATAAAACAAGTTCTGTAGATGTTGAAAAATTGATGCAAAACACGTCTGAAGATTAAAATTGGTGCTTTCTTAAAATTAAATCTTTACTAGGTATTGACGAGGTACGTACCTCTTTGACCCAACGACTGATACTGACTTCAAGGTCAAACAAAGGGCATTGAAGTATATATTGATAGGAGACGACTTATACAAAAAAAGTGCCAATGGGGTGTTGTTGAAATGCCTCAAAATGAAGGACGCTTATATGGCAATGACACAGATTCACGCAGGAGTCTGTGGTGCCCATAGGTCTGGACCATCATGAAGTGGCTCATCTACAGGCACATATACTATTGGTCGACGATCACAGCCGATTGCTTCAAGTTTGCCAAGGGATGCGAGGCTTATCAGCTGCACGGACCAATCCAAAGGGTGTCGGCAGATGAGTTGCATCCCATTATCAAACCTTGGCCATTTAGAGGGTGGGCCATGGATCTAATTAGCAAGATATACCCCTCAAGTTCAAAAGGGCATAACTTCATCATTGTCGCTACCGACTACTTCACCAAATGGGTGGAAGCTATGCCGCTAACAAGCGTTGATCAGGCCGCGCTAATCAGATTCATCGAAAACCAAATCATTTTCAGGTTTGGAATCCCTGAGACCATCATGGCCGATCAAGAAACAATGTTCACCGGGGAACGAGTGATAGCCTTTGCCCAGGAATACGACATTAAAATGAGACATTCGTCTCCTTACTATGCCCAAGCCAACGGACAAGCCGAGACCACCAACAAGATCATTATTGAACTCATCAAATAGAACATACAGGACAAACCTCGGCCGTGGCATGAGACCCTTAATGAAGTCCTGTGGGCCATAAGAAATTCCAAGTCTACGGCCACAGGGGTGACTCCCTATCGTTTAGTCTACGGGAAGGATGTCGTGTTACCATCAGAAATCAGTGTAGCCTCACTTAGAGTGGCACGACAGCATGCCCTTAGCTTGGATGAGTACCAGCAAGCTATGCTGATGGAGCTGGACTCTGTGGACGATGACATGCTAGCTACCATCAGCAGGATAGAAACAAACAAAGCTAAGATGGCCCGAGCCTACAACAAACACGTCAAACCAAAGAAGTTTGTTGAAGGTGATCTTGTGTGGGCGGCCATTTTTCCACTAGGGAGGAAAGACCCCCCAGTTGGGCAAGTGGTCCCAGGATTGGGACGAGCCATACATCATTAGCGAAGCATTCCACGATGGAGCATATCGTCTAATCACTCTAGATGGAGAATAATTTGAAACCAAGATTAATGGCAGGTATCTCAAAGCATATTATCCTACTCTATGGGAAAGTATGCGAGGAACTGAAAGATGGATTTGAAAAGATACAAAAACATTGTCAAGATGGCTCGCCACACGCCTGCGCCTTAGCAAAAAACAAATATAAATAAAGACCCTTGTTTCCCCGTTACGGAAATTGTCCCCTCCTAGAAGATACTAAAACCTGTCGAACCTCATGCACCCATCGGCAAGCTGGCCGATGAAAAGCTGTCGAGATCCTCCACGAGCTTGCTAGAGGGGGGCGTGTAGACCCGTTGTTCATGGATAAACCCTTAAGTACAACATGAAAGTCTGGACCGACAAAGGATTTTTCTTGAAGAACTAGGAGTACCGCCGTTTCTAGATACTCCTCTCAAGAGCGGAGGGACCTTTTAGCCAGCAGTGATACCCATTGGTAGGATCAGCCCAATCCCCACTCTCTGCTGTCGTAAACAAATCTTGGGAAGGGAGAGCCACCAAGGATTCCAAGGCTAGCACTAACACATAGGGGCCTGTGCGATCTTAGAGGAAGAAATCCGGGCAGCTCTGTCCCCGGCCAAGGCAACTGAACGCCTTGCGGGACAACACCAAGAGAGGAACCCCCGGGAGATAAAAGAAGACTCAAGAAGCCATCATCCCCACCAAAGTCGCGATCCTCATTCTGGGAGTCGAGTTCAGAGGCATGGCGAATAGGGGAGAGAACAACGACAGAACAAAGAAAGTATCATGGAAAGGGAAGAGACGAAATGATGCGAGGGGTTGCGAAAGGAGCAAGCGTACATGTGGGGATAATGATGAAGGCTATTTATAGCCTGGAGCAAAATCTCAACCGACATGTCCTTGGGAACCATCGCGCAGTTGTTTCGCGTTGCGCAGAGTGCCAAGTGTCATGTGGCAACAGTTATGTCTTTGCTGATCGTCACTTCAAGTCATCTCAAAGGGTTTTTGTTAACACCCAAAAATAAGTAACGTCGTAGGCCGAGGACTAAGAGAGGAAAAAGGAGTCATGATATGAAGGCAAGCCACTCAACGAAGCCCAAAAGGGTATCTGCCAGAAAAGAATGAAGTCAAAGAGATGGTCCACGGGGCATACGGAAAGTCAAAACCCCGAGGGAGGGCTACGCTCGAGGGCTAATGAGCCAAGCCGAGGGAAAGTAATCACCACACCCCATAGAGTGCCAAGGCCGAGGTGGCTCGGATTGCCTAAGCCGTTACCTAAAGAAGGCTAGAGCCGTCGAGCCACCACGTGGCTGAGGCAGGATGGGCGTTACTTGGAAGGAAAAACGTGGAGCGAAGATAGAACGTGGGAGCGGTTGAAGTTCAAGCGGAAGAGCGAGGCTGGAGAACATGGAGCAATGAGCACTTGCCCCACTAACTCGCGCCAATGGGGATCATGGGTAGTTACTTCACGTAGTTTAGGGCCTATGAAGCGATGAGAGTCGTTGATCGTAGATCAATCCGACGGGGGGAAAATGTTGGCTAGCATAGTGGCCAACGAGGGCATGTGTATATATATAGCAATAGAGTAGAATGTAAAGGACACATATCAATCAATCAAACTCTAAATTTATTTCATTTTTATCTTCCTTTACCGCACTTTATTTATCTTTACTTTATGCATTAGCCGTAGTAATCCAACACTCACGTCCCATTCTCACCTTGCCTGACCCTTTCTAGAAAAGTCAGGAAACCCATAGTCGAGGAGCAGAGTTCCTTCCTCGGCGCAATTGTTTGAAGAACGAGGAATCAAAGACTATCCAAACCTCTGGCCAACACCACTGCTAGGACCTAAGAGTTTGACGACAACACAATGATATAGAGTTCAAATAGGCCTAAGAATATAATCTAGGAATTCAATTTAGTTGTAGAATTTAAATTAGTTGGACTTTTATTTAATTGTCTTAAGTGGGATTTTCTAGCCTTTAGGCCTCATATCCTATTTGCCACTATATATAGTCTTTTGGAGATACTTGTCAAATCACTCAATGAATGAAGAAATAATTTTATTTTCAGTAGTTGTTTTATTTTATTTGTCTCATCTCCTTTTCTTTCACACTTAATTTCCAGTTTTCATAGTAGTAGCTGAAACTTTGTAAGATAACCTTTGTCTTTAAGCTTTTCAAATAAGAATGAAATGATTGAATTATTACATGGATATTTGAACAATGGTTTCAAGGTATCTAAATTATTTTATTTATAAGCAAATGCTACGGGCGAATTAATTGGGAGAAGTGAAAATTTACAATATATTCACAGATAATTTGGAAACAAAAATCAAACATCTCTTATAGTTGTTTTCACAAGGCCACATCTGGTGCAGTAAATTCCAATTTCTTCATCCAATATAAAATCATGTTCACAAGTCTGCTTGGATTCTTTCTCTGTAGCACCACTTGAACCCTGATTTGGTAATATATTAATTGAGCTTAATCAGCGTTAGCCTTAAAAATATAAAAAGAAGAGTAAAAATAACAAAATCATATAAGAGAGGAAAAAATTATCACACCTCTATTCCTTCAAGATAACTTGATGCCAAAGTTGTATTAATTTGTTCCCACAACTTATCCAAATCATCACATTTTTCTTCCTTCTCATCATCTTTCTCAGCTATTTTGTTTTCCTCATTGTTCCCCAGTTACTTTTTCATTCCACTGGTCAGTAACATTTATCTCTTCTTCTTTTTCTTCTTCAGTTGGCATGCTATTAATATTCTTCATGTATGAATCTATCATTTCCTTGCTTGCATCTGCATTTAAACTTCTACCTTTACGATCACGTTTTTCTTCATCAATACTACTTCTATTTCTTGAATACACCAAGCGATTTGTTCTCTGTTGACTTCCTTTATTGAAACCTAACCTTCCCCATTTGGTTGCAACAAATAAATCATCATCCATATAGGGTTTGAGAAATTAGTGAGATTAGTAAAGGCAATTTGATAAATAGTTATGGGAATTGGGTGTGAAAACTTTGGTTGTTTTACACATCAGGAGTGTATATGAAATTAATCATGAGTAAATAAATAATATAAGAATACATATTAGACACAAAGTGTTGTATCTTTAGCTATAATCACTCTGAGATCTTCTCTATACTTTTTGAGTGATTGATATAGAGATAGATGTAAAATTCCCATGACAACAACTTTGGTACTTAATTATGAAATAGATGAATAAATAGATAATATCTATCAAAATAAAATCAATTAATTCATAATCAATCATAGTGATAAATATGAAAGAAAACATAGTTTATAAAAAAACATATATTTTTAATTCCAAAATTATTACCTTAAAAATATATGAGAAGATCGCCATCAACATGTTTTGTCGAATTGTTTTAATCAAGAAAATCACAGTCGATAGAGATCTATGTTGGATATACAAAAATGAGCCATAGATCAAAACATTTCCGAGAAGGGTAAAATATATTAGACAAAATCCCCAAATCATGTGTGATCATTCTTGTATTTGTAGATGATTAACCAAATTTTGTTGCCCTTCTTATGGATCTATTAAAGAAAAATCAAACACAAGGTTAAATATGAGAAAAGAAGTCACTGAAAAAGATACAATAATTAGTAGAAGATATTGAATTACCTGTGATTAGTGATATATATATATATATATATATATATATATGGTACTGATCTATGTCGAATGGAGTTCCAATTGATGCATCCCCCTCCAAAGCATATCAAAAACCTAAATACACTAATTCAAGAAATTGAAAGACTACTTTTGCAGCTCTTTACAAACGCAAGTAATGGGGGAAAATAGTAAGAGAGATACTCTAGTATTTTGAGAGAAACCGCAACGGCGTTTGTGTTTGCTAGTACTTTCAAAGTGATGGAAACAACATATTTATATGACGCTAACCAGACCTAGGGTTACAATTGTGTTTAGTTTTCAGAATCTTTAGGGTATTACTTTTCCCACTCCCCCTCCTACTTTTTCACACCCCTTAACAAATTTTATTCCAAAAATAACCTCGCGTGAAACGCTGTGAGGACGTGTTTAACGACGGTTCGAACGACTTTGTTCGAACAGGTTCGCATGACCTCGTTCGAACAGGTGAAATTACGCACAAGAGGGTGTGAAGTCAATATTTAACTCACGCGAACGATGTCGTTCGTACGTGTTCAAACAAGGTCATGCGAACAGGTTCGAATGACCTCGTTCGAACAGGTGAAATTACGCACAAGAGAGTGTGAAGTCAAAAATTAACACACTCGAACGATGTCATTCGAACCTGTTCGAAGCCCCGTGTTCGAACACGTGAAATTTCTTGAAAAAAAAAGACGTTTTGGCTGGTCTTTTGGTCATTTCACACCCTTATGGGGTGTGTTTTGAGTAGGAGGGGGTGTGGGAAAAGTAATACCCAATCTTTATTAGGGTTGGCCCAATAGGCCAACAAGCCCAAGGTAGGGCTTTAGGCCCCCAAAAAAGATATTTTTAAGCAACCCCCCCCCCCCCAAAAAAAGGAAATCCTATGTGTGACCGGTAGACCTTCCACCTTCCATTCCTTTATGCACATGGAGTCTCGACCGTGTGAATAGTAGTTTTTTTCACAAAAAGTGAATTGTAGGTAATGCTCCTTAATTCTAATTTCAAATAATTAGAAATTAATTGTTCCTTAATTCACTTAGTGACTTTTATCCCTTTCTATTCAATGTATAAAATTCAAAACCAATTTATTCCGTGATTTTTAATAGAAATGACAAAGAATTAGTAAAGTTCAAGAATGGAAATTGACTAAAATTTAATTTCTAAATTGTCAAGAAAAACAATAAGGGAATGGGAAATAAAGAAGAAAAGTAAATGATGGAATAGAAATGATTAAGGGGAAAGGCACGACTCTCTTCTATTGAGAAGAAGAACTGAAAAGCCTTGATATATCGCCACAACAAACATTTATTTTTTGATAACTTCAAAAGAATTAGCTCAATGAAGAATCAAAGAGACACATACCCTCAGCAATGAAATACTCCATAAATACAACAATATGGGTGCTTCTAGGTGAGGAACAAATCTAGTCCTTCACCGGAGTACCACTTAAATTAACCGTTAGATATAACATAAAATGCTACGAGTAATTGAAATTATATCAATCAACATTAAATCTCAACCACATATAACATTTTATATAATATCTTACAATCAATTTAAGTGGTACACTGGTGAGGGATCCCTCACCCTAGATGCACCGCATCATTATTCTTATTTGCATTTGTAACCTCCCTAATGATGGATTTGTCTACTATTAATAATGGGTTAGTTGTTGCATTATCAGAAGTTTAGCAAGGCATCTAAGACTTGATTCTTCTAGTACCACATAGGTGATCATGCACCACACGGTTCAACCACTTTGAACCGCCATTTACCCCGGGTTGAACCACCCAAAATGTATTTTTTTATATTTCTTATTTACTTTTTCTCCAAATTTAAAATATTTTTTATTTAATTATTACTCACTCGGTACAGCCATGGTTGAACCGAGTGAACCAATTGAATCATAACCCGGAGGACTCTCCGGTTCGATCTCCGGTCTGGTTTTTAAAACATTGCTCCTACCTACGTCCCTATTTTTGGTTCTTATTCCAAGTACCGCAAACCATTTTATAGTATTTTAACATGGTTGCTCAATAAAAAAATGTTCTGTAAATGTTGCAAAAATGAAACAAAACACGTTTGAATATTTGTTTGAAAATTAAAATTAGTGCTTTACTAATTTATTTAAATTAAAATTACTAACATACCACCGAAAAATTAGTTTGAAAATTTCCGTTAAATTTTCAATCTACCCATAAGCTGCACTATTTTTGAATATGGATATCCATAAAATCTCTAATTTCCACCTCCAAAGCTATGAAATCTTGCATATCTTATGAACATGCACTATCCATAAAATCTTTAACCACCTTCAAAGTTATGGAGTCTTGCACTACTTCTGACTATGGAAAATCTTCATCGTCTTTTTTGTCATTCTTATTCTTCATCTTCAAAAGGTTTAAAACTTTATCTCAAAAAATTACTTTAAGTTTTTACTATGTAAGTAAAGTGGTTTAGCATGTAAAGTCATTTTATAAGAGAAGAAAGTGAAGGAGTAGTACAACTAGAGGTGAAAGAGTTTCTTGGAATCTCCAGAGAGAGTAATACTCCCAGCTCATAGAAGAAAAAAACAGTGTGATAGGCATGCTTTGGGAAGTGGTATAGAACCCAAAAAAATGAATGAATAAGGGTAGTTTTGGAAAAAATTATTATTACTTTATTGAGAACGTAAAACTACACTATTTTGGGGCAAATTAGATTTGCTAAAACTGCAAACATTTTAGGACAGAGGGAGAAGTATCTTAACACAACTGCTCAATAAAACAAGTTCGGTAAATATTGCAGAAATGAAACAAAACACGTTTGAAGATTTGTTTGGAGACTAAAATTGGTGCTTTCTTAAAATTAAAATTTTAGTAACATTATTGTACTTAAAACGTAAAACAACAACTATTTTGGGACAACAAACTCTTCAATTTTTCACTACGTAAGTGAAGGGGTTAGTGGTGTGAGGAAAACATGTGCAAGTATACACAGTCCTTAACAAGTAATACAATGTTTGAAACGTTCGAACCCACAGGGATTGATGAATTCCTTTGAAAACCAAATATTGTGTAATTTAATGCAAAGTAACCAAGTAGCAATTATAGTGGAGTTGGTGCTATCACAATCAAGTTAGTATAAAGCAAAGTGCAGGTATTTTGTAATGCAAATGAGAAAAGTTAGTTGGAATGTCTTCACCAAGTAATTTACCTTTAAGTGTTTGATGTAGTATGTGATGCAGTTGCACTGAATGCTGTTGCATTAGCTATGTGCCTTTCAGTCACTTTCTTCAGAGTTTCATTACAAGCTTCCTATGTCTAGGAATGCTAAATAAGTTCACTCTTGTCTTTTAAAGTACCCACAGTATCACCCTATGGACTATACTATCCTATGTCTAGGACTTAGCATGGTTTTCACAAAGTTTCCTTTATGTAAAACACCCACCCATATTAGTTCTTGAGTTCTTAATTGTAAACCATGTCTGCTTTTTCAAATCTACTTATTCTAAGTGATCAATCTCAAAATAAGTGTTGAAAGTATTATCAAGCAAGAACTAAAGTGCACACATTACATACATGCATCATACTTACTTAAAAGCTCATTAAATGGTTAGAACATTCCAACTAAAAGAGATTTAGCTCAACATAGACATTGCAAGGCAAATATAAACTGAATAGAACATGTTTATATAATTGAAATCACAAAAGAGAGACAACAAGATAGAGATTACACGAGTTGAAGCTATTTGCATGAATTCTCCTAGCAATGCAGTTGCATTACTCCTTAGCACTATATTAAAAACTACTAAAGTGAAGTAAGGGGGATTTGTCAATTCCTTCCTTTCCGTCTTACAAAATAGAAACTAACCATGTATATTGAAATTTGAATCTAACTTATGGATTGTGATATATTTCCAAATGAAGAAGTGATGTCCTTTTATAGCCTTCATGAGAGGTGCTTCCTTTCTTCATGTTGAAGTAAACTAGAGGTGGAACCATGGTTACTTTTTAGAAGTTGTTTCCCAAGTTGAGATCTTTAATCAAGTGTGTAGGGAGGTCCAATGAGATATGAACATGTGTCCCTATGTTGATGACTCTTCAAAGCTATGCTCAAGGCTATGTGGGAATGGTAGGCGCCGAAATATAAAGTGGTCTTGCTTTAGGGGACCAAGCAGGAGGTCAGCAATGCAAGTGGATGAGCAAGTGGATGTGCAAGTGGCTAGCTGCTCTCTCCAAGTAATGCAGATTTAGTGCAGGATCAATGCAGGAGCATTGATGCAGGAGCATTGATGCAGAAGCATTTGTAGGCTGCACTGAGCAAAAACATCAAACATACCACAATATATCCAAAATGGCGTATTAACAACTATAACCATGTGATTCACTCAAGTTATCATATATCACATAAAATACTATATAAACTCCTTATCTTTACTTAAAAGAGAGCAATTTACTAAGTTTAAACATATGAATAACTCTATATAAAATAGAGTTATCAGTTAGCATGTAGTGTCATTTCATAAGGGATGAAAGTGAAGGAGTAGTACACCTAGAGAAGAAATTGTTTCTTGGAATCTTTAGAGATTGTAACACTCCCTGCTCCTAGAAGAAACAAACCGTGTGACAGGCATGCTTTGGAAAGTGGAATAGAACCGAAGAAAAGGTAAAAATGAATAAAGGTAGTTTTGGAAGAAAAAAACCATTACTATATTGAGAACGTAAAATAAAACTATTTTGGGACAAATCAGATTTGCTAAAACTGCAAACAATATGAGACAGAGAGAGTAGTATCTTAACATGGCTGCTCAATAAAACAAGTTCTGTAAATATTGCAAAAATGAAACAAAAAACGTTTGAAGATTAAAATTGGTTCTTTCTTAAAATTAAAATTAAAATTTTACTAACCTGCCACCAAAAATTTAATTTGAAGATTTGTTTCCCCTAAATTTTCAATCTACCCAAAAGATGCACTATTTCTGAACTTGCATATCCATAAAATCTCTAACCATCTTCAAAGCTATGGAGTCGCGCATTACTTTTGAACATGTGGTATCCATAAACTTTAGCCTCCAAAGCAATGGAGTCTTGCACTACTTCTGACTATGGAAAATCTTCATCATCTTTTTTGTCATTCTTATTCTTCATCTTTAAAAAGTTTAAAACTTTCTAAGAAAAAAAACTCTTTAATGTTTCACATTGTAAGTGAAGGAGTTTAGCATGTAAAGTCATTTTATTAGGGAAGAAAATGAAAAAGTAGTACAGCTAGTATAGAAAGAGTTTCTTCGAATCTCGAGAGGGAGTAATACTCCCTGCTCGTAGAAGAAACAAATTGTGTGATAGGCATGATTTGTAAAGTGGAATATAACCAAAGAGAAGGTAAAAATGAATAAGGGTAATTTTGAAAAAAAAGAATCATTACTATATTGAAACCCTAAAACTACAACTATTTTGGGACAAAAACCTCTTTAATTTTTCACTGTGTAAGTGAAAGGGTTTAGAGTCTATGAAGATTTGTTTTTTCCCCATAAATTTTCAATCTACCAATAAGCTGCACTATTTCTGAACTTGCATATCCATAGAATCTATGACCACCTCCAAAGCTATGGAGTCCTGCACTACTTCTGAACATGCAGTATCCATAAAATATTTAACCTCCAAATCTATGGAGTCTTGCACTACTTCTGACTATGGAAAATCTTCATCATCTTTTTTGTCATTCTTATTCTTCATCTTCAAAAACTTTAAAACTTTCTCTCAAAAAAACTCTTTAATTTTTCACTGTGTAAGTGAAGAGGTTTAGCATGTAAAGTCATTTCATAAGGGAAGAAAGTGAAGGAGTAGTACACCTAGAGAACACTCAGAATCTCCAGAGGGACTCTGGAGTAATATTCCCTGCTCCTAGAAGAAACAAATAGTGTGACAGGCATGCATTGGAAACTGGAATAGAACCAAAGAAAAGGTAAAAATGAATAAAGGTAGTTTTAGAAAAAATTAATCATTACAATAATGAGAACATAAAACTAAACTATTTTGGGACAAATTAGATTTGCTAAAACTGCAAACAATTTGGGACAACGAGAGTAGTATCTTAACCTGGCTTCTCATTAAAACAAGTTCTGTAAATGTTGCAAAAATGAAACAAAACACAATTGAAGATTAAAATTGGTGCTTTCTTAGAATTAAATTTTTACTAACATGCCACCAAAATTTAATTTGAAGATTTGTTTCCCAAATTTTCAATCTACGCATAAGCTCCATTATTTCTGAACTTGCAATTCCAATGAATCTCTAACCACCTCATAAGCTATGGAGTCATGCATTACTTTTGAACATGGAGTATCCGTAAAATATTTAACCACCTCCGAAGTTATGGAGTCTCGCACTAGTTCTGAACATGCAAAATCTCCATTATTTTTTATCATTATTTTTCATCATCATCAAAAAATTTAAAACTTTCTCTCAAAAAAAACTCTTTAATTTTTCACAGTGCAAGTGAAGGGACTTAACATGTAAATTCATTTAATGAGGGAAGAAAGTGAAGGAGAAGTACACGTAGGGAAGAAAGAGCTCATTGGAATCTCTAGAAGTAGTAACACTCACTGCTTCTAGAAGAAACAAACCTTGGGACATACATGCTTTTGAAAGTGAATAGAACCAAAAAAAGGTAAAAATGAATAAAGGTAGTTTTAGAAAAAATAATCATTACTTTATTGAAAACATAAAACTACAGCTATTTTGGGACAAAAAACTCTTTAATTTTTCAGTGTGTTTGTGAAGGGGTTTAACATGTAAAGTCATTTCATAAGGGAAGAAAGTGAATGAGTAGTACACCTGGATAAGAAAGAGTTTCTTGGAATATCCACAGGAGTAATACTCCCTGCTCCTAGAAAAACAATACGCGTGAGAAACATGCTATGGAAAGTGGTATAGAACCAAAGAAAAGGTAAAAATGAATAAAGGTAGTTTTGGAAAAAAAATAATCACTACTTTATTGAGAACTGCAAACAATTTGGGACAGATGGAGTAATATCTTAACGTGGCTGCTCAATGAAACAAGTTCTGTAAATGTTGCAAAAATGAAACCAAACCCATTTGAAGATTAAAATTGATTCTTTCTTAATATTAAAATTTTACTAACATGCCACCAAAATTTAGTTTGAAGATTTGTACTATTTCTTAAATTGCATATCCATAGAATCTCTAACCACCTCCAAAGCTATGGAGCCCCGCATTACTTCTGAACATGCAGTATCCATAAAATCTTTAACCACCTCCAAAGCTATGGGGTCTTGCACTACTTCTGACTATGAAAAATGTTCTTCAGCTTTTTTTCATTCTTATTCTTCATCTTCAAAAAGTTTAAAACTTTCTCTCAAAAAAACTCTTTAATTTTTCACTATGTAAGTGAAGGGATTTAGCATGTAAAGTCATTTTATAAGGGAAAAAAGTGAAGGAATAGTACACCTAGAGAAGAACGAGTTTGTTGGAATTTTTAGAGGGAGTAATACTCCCTGCTCCTAGAAGAAACAAACCATGTGATAGGCATGCTTTGGAATGTGGAATAGAACCAAAGAGAAGATAAAAGGGTAGTTTTGGAAAAAATAATCATCACCTTACTAAGAACGGAAAACTACAACTATTTTGGGACAAATTAGATTTGCTAAAACTGCAAAAAAATTGGGACAGAGGGAGTTGTATCTTAACATGGCTGCTCAATAAAACAAGTTCTGTAAATGTTGCAAAAATGAAATAAAACATGTTTGAGGATTTGTTTGGTGATTAAAATTGGTGCTTTCTTAAAATTAAAATTTTACTAACATGCCACCAAAGATTTAGTTTGAAGATATGTTTCGCCCCTAAATTTTCACTCGTGTCAGTACGGGTATACATTTTCTTTTAACATAACATTTGAATTCGTTGTTTGGGACTTAAAAAAAATGTAGTTGTACGCTTTCGTGTATTATGTGATATGATGCATCTGTATTTCTTTGTACACCGTCCTTTATAAAATTATTATGTTATATAATATATTTCTCTCGTCTACTTTGAATACATAGATTTAAATATAATTATTTTTGTCAATTATATACATCGATTTTTAATTAAAATATGTATGTTCCATAATCTCGAAAATACTCTTGTGGGTATTTAGTATGAGGACATTGGGTTATTATCTAAAAGTATAAAATAGTCATTCAACTTTAAATTCTATTTAAATGCTTTTGATTTTATGAGGACATTGGGTTATTATCCACCTCGAACCCATTCAACTAAACATTAATTATTAGTTTTTATTTTATTTTATGCATATTTAATATTTCATTTTGATACATATTTTTTTAAAATTTTTATTGATCTCTTTTCAATTTTAAAATTTAATTAAATGCTTTTAATTTTATTTTACTATTGTATAATTATTTTTAGTCATTCATTTGAACACATCTCCAAAATACTACACATAGAATTGCAAATCTTTATTCTATGCATTTGGTAGTCATATAACCCATCTTGGGCACTATAGCCACAACACGTGACAAACATAATTTTGAGAAACAACCCATGTCTTTCATAATAAATCTTGTTTGATTAGGAATTCCATAGGCACCTTGGTTTTTAAGTATTGTTGTGATCTACAAGAAGAAAAGCCAACTGTATTTATGAATTGTTGATGTCATGGAAGTCAAATTGTAAAGTAACAGAGGGGGTCTTTATTTTATGGCATGTTAACAAAGTTGTCTGTTGTACATGTAAATTTAAAGAACTTACTTGGGAGATCACATCAGCACTCTTTGCTAAACGGACGACATCACTTGATGGGGTATCTTCGATTAGAAGGACATCTGACTCGGTTCAGTCAATCGTACCCTATGCTCAAGTTAATGGCCAAACATGTTACAAAACAATTTTCTTTGATGGTTACAAATATGTTAAAAGATTCACTATGTAACATCCCTAGTTCCGTTAATTTTGAATTACGAAATTAACGAGTGATTTATTATCCGAGTAAATCATAAGTCACGTCTCGGATACGAGTTTGACTCGAGAACAATGAGTAATCATTAAAGTATAGGATTGATTTACAAAAGTGATTGAATTGTGTGAATTGAATGTGGTTGTTTTTGGGTAAAAATGGGATTAGTGAGTATTAGTGAGCCAAGGGCATTTAGGTCTTTTCCACCCAAATAAAACCCTCAGCTCACCAACACATTAAATAAGCCCCATTTCATTTGTTTCTTCACTTTGCTGAAATTGAGAAGAGACAAAGATACTAGAGAGAGAGAGAGAGGAACATGAGGAAGAGGAGAAGAGGAAGGGAAGGAGATCATCCCCATTACTCAACTCATTTGAGGAGATGAAGTTTTGAACATACTTGAAGCTAGCTTAAGGTTTAGGAAGCTCAAATTTTTATTGGGAACCCTTGGTCCAACCTACATTGTCATTGAAGACATATTTGGGGGTAATGATACTGCTGAATTTGAAATGGGAGCTTTGGGGATTTCGGTTTGAAGTTTGGGAGCGAGTTCGGTTCGAGTTCGGAAGTTTTGGGATTGTGAGCTTGAACGTCTCAGTTGTTTCGTGATTTTCATCACGATAGGTGAGTTTTACTCACTTTTAGGGGTTTTGTGTTCTGAATGATTGACTGTGTCGTTCGTTTCATTTCGTTCCGTTGGGTTTTGAAAACTTTACGAGTCGAAAACTGTTTTAAAAAATTATACGTTTTATGACTTATTGGTTAAACTATATATTGATGTATATATTGATATGTGGATTGTTTTGACTGAAATATTATGTGTGATGACTGTTTACATGTTGGGTATTGAATTGGATAATGGATTGGACGCGAACGGATTAATGGAAACGAGAAAACGAGCAAAAGTTGGTATTTCTGTGTGCATAATATATTTCTCCCGTATACTTTGAATATATAGATTTAAATATAATTATTTTTGTCAATTATATACATTGATTTTTAAGTAAAATATGTATGTTCCATAATCTCGAAAATACCCTTGTGGGTATTTAGTATGAGGACATTGGGTTATTATCTAAAAACATAAAATAGTCATTCAACTTTAAAATCTATTTAAATGCTTTTAATTTTATGAGGACATTGGGTTATTATCCGCCTCGAACCCATTCAATCAACTAAACATTAATTATTAGTTTTTATTTTATTTTATGCATATTTAGTATTTCATTTTGATACATATTTTTTTAATTTTTATTGATCTCTTTTCAATTTTAAAATCTAATTAAATGCTTTTAATTTTATTTTACTATTGCATAATTATTTAGTCATTTGAACACATCTCCAAAATACTACACATAGAATTGCAAATCTTTATTCTATGCATTTGGTAGTCATATAACCCATCTTGGGCACTATAGCGACAACACGTGACAAACATAATTTTGAGAAACAACCCATGTCTTTCATAATAAATCTTGTTTGATTAGGAATTCCATAGACACCTTGGTTTTAAGTATTGTTGTGATCTACAAGAAGAAAAGCCAATTGTATTTATGAATTGTTGATGTCATGGAAGTCAAATTGTAAAGTAACAGAGGGGGTCTTTATTTTATGGAATGTTAACAAAGTTGTCTGTTGTACATGTAAATTTAAAGAACTTACTTGGGAGACCACATCAGCACTCTTTGCTAAACGGGCGACATCACTTGATGGGGTATCTTCGATCAGAAGGACATCTGACTCGGTTCAGTCAATCGTACCCTATGCTCAAGTTAATGGCCAAACATGTTACAAAACAATTTTCTTTGATGGTTACAAATATGTTAAAAGATTCACTATGTAACATCCCTAGTTCCGTTAATTTTGAATTATGAAATTAACGAGTGATTTATTATCCGAGTAAATCATAAGTCACGTCTCGGATACGAGTTTGACTCGAGAACAATGAGTAATCATTAAAGTATAGGATTGATTTGCAAAAGTGATTGAATTGTGTGAATTGAATGTGGTTTTTTTTGGGTAAAAATGGGATTAGTGAGTATTAGTGAGCCAAGGGCATTTAGGTCTTTTCCACCCAAATAAACCCCTCAGCTCACCAACACATTAAATAAGCCTCATTTCATTTGTTTCTTCACTTTGCTGAAATTGAGAAGAGACAAAGATACTAGAGAGAGAGAGAGAGAGTGGAACATGAGGAAGAGGAGAAGAGGAAGGGAAGGAGATCATCCCCATTACTCAATTCATTTGAGGAGATGAAGTTTTGAACATACTTGAAGCTAGCTTAAGGTTTAGGAAGCTCAAATTTTTATTGGGAACCCTTGGTCCAACCTACATTGTCATTGAAGACATATTTGGGGGTAATGATACTGTTGAATTTGAACTGGGAGCTTTGGGGGTTTCGGTTTAAAGTTTGGGAGCGAGTTCGGTTCGAGTTCGGGAAGTTTTGGGATTGTGAGCTTCAGAACGTCTCGATTGTTTCGTGATTTTCATCACGATAGGTGAGTTTTACTCACGTTTAGGGGTTTTGTGTTCTGAATGATTGACTGTGTCGTGCGTTTCATTTCGTTCCGTTGGGTTTTGAAAATTTTACGAGTCGAAAACTGTTTTCGAAAATTATACGTTTTATGACTTATTGGTTAAACTATATATTGATGTATATATTGATATGTGGATATGTGGATTGTTTTGATGAAATATTATGTGTGATGACTGTTTACATGTTGGGGATTGAATTGGATAATGGATTGGATGCGAACGGATTAACGGAAACGAGAAAACGAGCAAAAGTTGGTATTTACGTATGCGGGGAAAACACGTCGTGTTTGAAAACACGGTGCCAGTGTTTCTCTCGGGTTGACAAAGTCTCGTTTTAAGCCAAGTCTCGTTTTCGTGGTTCCGTTCGATTCCAAACCTCTCCTAATTCCTTCCTCAACCCTTTTCCAAGTTTTTAGGTCTGTTATGCCATGATTTTGGTTGTGATTGAACCACTTTTAATAAATGTTTTGAAGTTATAAATCTTCCGAAAAACCGTAAAACTTAGAATACGCGTGAATAGCCATCAAGAATTGGGCTATGAACTATAGATAAGTAATTTAAATTGTACATAGTCATCAAGAATTGTACTATGAACTCTAATGTAATTCATTTATCTAGTGATTGATTGTGTTTTGTAATTAATATCGAATTACTAATAAATGGGCGTACTTAGGTTGGGAAGAAACTCTCAATGCTATTGACCAATTCGGTAAGGAATTGGGTGCGTCAAGGCGTACTTAGGTTGAGAGGAAACTCTCAATGCTATTGACCAATTCGGTAAGGAATTGGGTGTGTCAAGGCGTACTTAGGTTGAGAGGAAACTCCCAGTGCTATTGACCAATTCGGTGAGGGATTGGGTGCGTCATAAATAATCTTTTTGAAAGGAAAAATGTTTTATAAATGAACCGAGTGATAGGTAAGGGGTCACGGTAAGACTCACTGAGATATGTTATCTCACCCTATCATATGGTGTTGTTTTACAGAGAAACAGGGAAAGAAGAAGGTTGTATGGCACAAATAGGTGGCATGCTCGGATAGAAGATTGAAGATTTTAGTTCTTCCATCTGTGTTATGTTTTTTTCCTTGTATCTTTGTACCCGATTTATGACTTGATTTTGTTTTAAGTGATTAATCGTTTCCGCTATTCTTGTAAAGATGTGAATCTAAACAGGAAATTTGCCTCTGATGTATGCTAAAATTGTACATTTTGATATTTCTACTTGTTAGAGATATTAGGGTGTTACACACTAAGTCATACATATGTTACTTAACAAACGCACCTCAGAAGCCCACTTATCCTTATAGGCCTTGATAACCTTGATGTCCTCAGAAACAGTGCGCACACGGTATGAACGTGGATATCTATCACCATCCTTTTGCTCAGCTTGGATTCTCCATAATGCCTCCTTGCCTTGTAGGCCAACAACCTCACTTGGTATTTTTGAGTTTCGATCATAACAACTCCATTGACAATCACCCAGTCCACCAGAGCTGACTCTGCTCAAGAGAGCTACCAAGTGAGGTTTTGCTGATGTTCAAATGTCATGAAAACCACCGTTGGTCGAAACTCAAAAATCATATGTGAGATGTAATGGAATACAGTATAACGCTAAATTAAGCCGGAAGTGTTTTTTTACTTTTCACGCAACAATGCGGTCTCTGGAATGTCTGGATTGAACAACAGCCTTGTAGTCCTTCCTGCTGTTTGAAGAGTAGTACCACCTGTTCGCAATAGACACATATCATAATGGGCGGTTAGCATTACATATCTTCTGATTAAGATATAAAGTTAATTAAATATACAACTAAGACATTACCTGGCCATGTACCAAATTTACAGAACAAAACAACAACACCATCTCCGGAGGCACCGCCAGACTGCAAGAACCCCTTCATCTCAATTGCGTATTCCCCGAAGAGAGTCACACTATAGCAAAAGCTGTTTAAAAAGAGACAGTTAATAGAATTTTAATTGTAACACCCGTTTTCATTAAGCATATTCAAAAAAAAGTTACTCATGTATACGATTACTAATGTGCCCATAATAGCCATAAATCACTACCCTTGGTTCTCAAGGTCAGTTGGTAGCCTTGTGCTCTTTCCCGTGGTTGTATGGAACTCAGATTCCCGCCCTATCCCAGTAAGCACTCCAACGACATCTAATAAGCAATGGGAAAATTACAAGTGTTAAGTTTTAAATGAATTCAAACTTATCTCTTATATGAACTGCTTGGCTCTCATTGATAAAATAGCATGCTTACCAACTAAAAAGTTTTTGTTGAAATCCTTATCGAAACACTCTCTGGGAGGTGTAAATTGGTAGGGCGGGATTTCAACTTCGTCAGGTGAGACACGACTAATTTCAGTGTTGTATTTAATGTTGAGCCGGTAATGGTGAGTAGCAAGCACAATACTCCCCATAGTTGATTCCTAAAGCAAAGTTTGATACGGTGTAGACAAAACCTTCACTGAGAGACCCGCAGTGTTTGTAGATGAACTGCTTATCGATGTGGGCCTGTATCTTCGATCCCTATACCAAGAAATGAACTCCGTTACTTATGTTTATGCAAGACTATATGTATATGACGGCAAAATAATGTAAAATATATATATTTATATTTATATGATAACTTATATACATATATCTATATATTATTATTATAAATACTGATCATAAAATAATGGATTAATTACCTTCTACATAAGAGAGGGTGGGAGTAGATCGTAACAGCAATTTTTTTTTGTTTTAGTTTACAGTTTTTCCCAGACATTAGACTAACATGTTTTTGAAATCACAATTCTCCTTTCCTAAAAATTTGATTGGGTTTGATTGGTGTTTTTTTTACTGGCTTTGTGAGGTTTATTTGTGAAGGCACAGGTTTTTTTGCCCTTAAAACTGGGTAAATCTTGTAAATAATTTCAGCTAATAGCTATTTAGTGTGGATCCACAATTGTAGCGCTATAGTTGCAAGCATTTTGACTATCTTACAATTTGGTTTGAATAAACCATTTAAGTCACAATTGCAGCAAATGTGAATCACTATTTGTCAACTTGGTTTGAATCACCATTTGACTATTTAACTGATGAAAAATTTGTTATTATTGGGATGAAATCACCATTTAATTGTCTTAATTGTGAGTCTTAAAGAGGAATTGAATGTATGTAATTATTTGCGCAGGTTGTATTTTAAGAGGCATTGGAAGAGTGTTATTTGACATTTGACACATACGGGTGGATCAGGATTGTTCAATAGTCAATTGTTTAAAAACAATCAATCACGGCCGTCCAGCTTGTAGCCGTGGGGTCTGATGTTGATGACGTGGAAAGCCACGTATTTTAAAGAGATCTGCGTGTAATATTACAATTGATCGCTTAGGTGGCAATATTTGTGAATTATATTACTTATGATTATGATATAACAAAAGTGCTCAAAATGAGACCGAGGGAGTAGTATTTAAGCATTTTTCTGTTGTCTCAACTCTCAAGCAGTACTTGTTCTTGAAGCAGCAAAAGACAACACACTCTGCATCGGATAGAAAGAAGCAAAGTTTGAGTGAGGTGAGAGTGGTGTGTGAGTTAGCAGCAATGGAAATTCCATTCCCTGCACTCAAATCCCTAAATCTCAACGTAGTAAACCCTTTTCATTTTCGATCTAAACTTTCTCTTTTCCGTCCATTCAATCTACTTCATTTCAAATCCGCCACACCTTTTCCCTCTCTTTCTTTCCGCCCCCTTTCTTCTCTAAGTAATCCCCCTTCTCTCTCTCTCTCTCTCTCTCTCTAAATTCAGTTTGTTATTATGAGTCTAATGTTGTTGTTGTTTGAATGTTACAGATGGTTCTGCTGAGATAAGCAGCAAGGAAGGTAATTTGCCTCAAGGTGTTGGAGAAGCTGTAAATGGAGGAGCATCACATTCCAAGGTTCTTCAGGTTGTCTTAGTCTCCCCTCAGGTAAAATTCAATTCATTTCGTTTTTTTATAAGCTAATGTTAGTGGTTAATTAGTTAAGGAAAGAGAGAGAATTGTTAGTTTTCGGAGTTTAGATACTGGACTTCTGTTTAAGGGTTTAGGGTTTTGGGATTCAGTTGATTTAGTTTTGTTTGAATATACAATTGGGGGATGCAAAACCTAATGATAATATAATGAAATTAAAAAAATTACAATAATTATTAGTTGGATAACATTAATGATAGAAACCTTTTCTGGTAATTGGCACTCAATAAGTTTATCTCTTTTGAGCAAAGATGTGACAGGGTTTGGATTGTTAGGGAAGCTCCGGAACAATCAAAAGCTCACACAAGAAGCTCCAATGGAGGAATGGAACTTGGAGTGATGAACTAGGGTTCTATTGCAACAATAGAGTAAATAGAACAGAGAGAGAGAGAAATGTTTTCTGTAATAATTGATTGATAATTTCATTAATGTGAATGTGGCATAAATACAACCAATCCAAAAGGAATATTCCCAAAACTAGCCAGCTGGAATAGCCAGAGAAAACTAGAAGAAATACAACGGAAATAAAAGGACAGTACTAATGCAATAGTACTCTTTAGGTAAAACAGTAAATAGAAACTAATTACTAGTAACTGTGGGATACTGTCACAATACCCACCGCTCGAGCAACACTCTTGTCCTCAAGAGTGAAAATGAGGAAATTCCTTGAGAAGGTCATAGTAAAACTCCCAAGTAGCCATATCCGGAGGGAGGTCTTTCCATTTCACCAACGCTTTGGTGGCAGCCATCCTTCCTCGCTTGACCATCTTTCTTGCCAATATAGCCTCGGGTTCGCCATGTGGAGTAGGCAAGACAGCAGCAATGGGGTGTTGAATAACCGATGCAGCAGGGTCAGTACACAGCTTCAATTGACTCACATGGAAGACATTGTGAATTCCAGTAGAAGGGGGAAGCTCCAATTGGTAAGCTACACTTCCAATGTGATCCAAAATCTTGTAAGGACCATAGTATTTGGGATTCAGCTTATGGTAAGATTGATTCCTTAAAGAGTACTGCCGATATGGTTGAAGCTTCAAAAACACATAAGTACCAATGGTAAATTGTCTATCACTTCTTCGACGGTTAGCTTGTTGAGTCATACGATTCTGGGCTCTAGTAAGATGAAACTTGAGAAGTTTGATAGCCTCTTCTCTAGCTTGCAAAGATCTGTCCACTATTAAAGAAGATGACTCACCAGGCAGATATGAAAGGTGCAAGGGTGGAGGCTGCCCGTAAACAACTTCATATGGAGTAGTACGAATAGAAGAGTGAAAATTGGTATTATACCACCATTCGGCCAAAGATAACCAATTAAGCCAAGAAGAAGCTTGTTCTGAACACATACACCTGAGATATGTTTCTAAAGCTTTGTTCACAATCTCAGTCTGACCATCACTCTGAGGATGGTAGGCACTAGATTCATTAAGAGAAACCCCTTGCAGAGAAAAGAACTCTGTCCAAACTTCACTCAAGAAAATTGGGTCACGGTCACTGGTGATGGAGGCAGGCATTCCATGTATTTTAAATAACGAATCCAGAAACAATTGTGCTACTTCTAGAGCAGTATAAGGATGAGATATAGGCAAGAAGTGTGCATACTTGCTAAGTCGATCAACAACCACCAAAATAACGTGCTTACCGTTGGATTTAGGAAGACCCTCTACAAAATCCAAGCTGATATCTTCCCAAATACGATTGGGGATGGGCAGAGGCTGAAGAAGCCCAGGGGAAGCAGCCTGGTCTGTTTTGTTTCTCTGACATATAGTGCAGCTACGAACATATGCCTGGATATCACGAGTCATCCCGCGCCAGAAAAACAGAGTTTTAACTCTGGCAGTAGTGTTATCACGCCCTGAATGGCCCCCACTGGCAGAATCATGGAGCCAATTAAGGATAAAAGTCTTGACCGAAGCATCGTTGCCAATGACTAGTTTACCATTTCTCCTAAGCATATCATCCTTCCAAGTAAATTTAGCATGAGATGTAGGGTCTTTCTTTAAGTCATCAATAAGCTGAGTAACATGAGGATCCTGTTTCCAAGAGTCAGCAATGTGTTGCTGCAAATCAGGTGCCACCGTATTGAGAGTAAGTGCCAACAGCTCAGAACCTTCAACTCGAGAAAGGGCGTCAGCTGCAGAATTTTCTTTACCTTCCTTGTAAAAAATTTCGAACTCAAAACCCATCAATTTAGCCATCCATGCTTGTTGGAAAGGAGTATTCAAGCGCTGCTCCAACATATATTTGATGCTGCGTTGATCAGTTTTAATTGTAAATGGCTGGTGTGCAAGATACGTTCCCCACTTCTGAATAGCGTAAACAATTGCCAAGAGCTCCTTTTCATAGATAGATAGAGCCATTTGTCTTGGACCCAAGGACTTGCTGAGATATGCAATAGGATGGTTGTCCTGCATCAGAACTGCTCCTATGCCACGGCCTGACGCATCTGTCTCTAAAACAAACTTTTTTGAGAAGTCGGGTAACTGCAAAACAGGGGCTGTTATGAGAGCAGATTTCAATAAATTAAAAGCAACAGCAGCAGCATCACTCCATTCATAGGCATCTCTTTTGAGTAGGTCTGTCAACGGCTTTGCAATCTTGCCAAAATCCTTGACGAACCGTCTATAATAACCAGCCAAGCCAAGAAATCCTCGGAGTTGCTTTACAGACTTGGTGTAGGCCAATCAGAAACAGCCTTCAGCTTGGAAGGATCGGTGGACACCCCATTCTTAGTAATAAAGTGGCCAAGATACTCCACTCTACTTGTAGCAAAATGACACTTAGCTTGATTAAGAAACAAATGGTTAGCTCGAACCACTTCAAAAACCTCAGTAAGGTGCTGAATATGAACCTGCAAAGAGGGACTATAAACTAAAATGTCATCAAAAAACACAATTACAAATTTCCTGAGGAATTGCTTTGAAACACATGATTCATCAATGCTTGAAAAGAAAATTTGGAGCATTTGTCGACCCGAAAGGCATGACCAAATACTCAAAGTGTCCACTGTGAGTCTTAAAAGCTGTCTTGAATTCCTCACCCTTGCTCATTCTCAATTGATGATAACCGGACCTCAAGTCTAGTTTAGAGAATATGGCCGCACCTCCTAGTTCATCCATCAAGTCCTCGATCAAAGGAATAGGAAATCTATCCTTGATTGTATACTGATTCAGCCTCCGATAGTCCACACATAGTCTCCATGATCCATCTTTTTTGCGAACCAACACTGTTGGTGAAGCAAAAGGATCATTGCTATGTCTAATAACACCACGGTCCATCATCTCAAAGAATCAATTTATCTACAACATCTTTTTGAACTATTGAATACCTATATGGCCTCGTATTAATAGAGTACAAACACCACTCCTTAAGAGGAATCTTGTGGTCAAAGCCAGGCCTCAAAGGTGGTAAGCAAGTAGGCTCTCTAAATATATCCTCATACATCTTAATAAGCATCATGATTTCACTAGGAGTAGTGGGATCAGTATTACCTGGATGATCAACATTACAAGAAGGAACCCTGGCGAGGAGTAGCTTGGTCAAGTTGCAAAAAACACAATTCTGCCCCATGCTCCACAGCAACATTCATAGCTTCATTGGAAATAAGTTTGATGTTCGAAGGCTTAGCACCACGCAGAGAAACCCTCCTGCCAGCCATGGAAAATTCCATATACAGCTTCTCAAAATCCCAAAGAATGGGCCCAAGGGACTTCAACCATTGCACACCTAAAATAAGATCACAACAAACCAACGGAAGAACAATGAAATCAGCCGTGAACTCATGATTATGCATAGACCACGTGAATCCCTTACACACAAATGGAGCTTCCAACTTGTGGCCTCCGCCACCCGTAATAGACATAGGCTTTACTTGATCCAATTTGCAACCAAGTTTCTTAGCTATGGCCAGATCAAGGAAGTTATGTGTACTTCCACTATCAAGTAATATTTGAAGAGCTCTTTTAGCACTAATGCCCCTTACTCTCATGGTTTGATAGCTAGATGATCCAGTTAGGGCCTGTAGCGAAATTTGTGGGGTGTCGGGTATTTCCACAGGGGTGAGGACGGGTTCTAATTCATGCTCTACCACAGACTCTTGTGGTGTTTCAGTAGAAGGCTCCTCCTCATCAACTTCCATCATCATTAAGGTGTGCTTTCCACTTATGTTTGAGATGGTGGCCAGGGTGTGAATTGTTCATCACAATACCAACACAATCCCTTAGCACTTCTTTCCTCTAATTGGGCTTTTGTGAAAGGTTTATTGAATGGGGGTTTGTGGTTAGGGTTATTGGCAATGATAGGTGGTTGAGTTTGGTTCAGTGAAGGGCTTTCTGGTTGTGGTAAGGCTGTTTGTAGCTAAAATGTTTCTGGGTAGTTGGTTTAGTAGCTTCCAGCAACTTAGCAAGGTTAGAGGCATGAGCTATAGTTGTTGGGTTAAACATACGCACATGGGCTTGAGTAACAGGGTCTAAATTAGCAATAAATATGCTAAGAGCATGCTCAGGTAATATGCTAACTTGAGTAAGGGCTAATTCAAACTCATCAATGTATTTTTGAGCTGAATTAGAATGTTTCACCTGAATCAATTCTGCGAGAGGGTCCTCGTAGAAATCCCCGAACCTTCTTTTAACATCAGCAGAGTATCTGGGCCACATCGGGTACTCATCGAAACGTGCCCTCATGTAATTGAGATGCCATTGCAGGGCAAGACCTTCCAAGTGGATCGATGCAAGCTTCACTCGAGACTCAGGAGGCGTTTCATCAAGCAAGAAAAACTGATCGCATTTATACAGCCAATCCTTCACCTTTTTCCCATCGAACCTAGGAAAATCAACTTTGGATATGCGAGTGGAATAATTTCGAGCTGAAGTGTTTGGGTTTTGCGTGACATTTTCGTTTCTGGGTTGTTGAAGCGGAGGGTCGGTTTGGTTGTTGGGAGGGTTGTTGCTCGATTGAGCAGGACCTTGGTTTTGAGCTTGAGAAATGATGAGGTTTCTCAGTTCCTCCATGCGTGTATCTATTGTCATCTGCACTTGATCGATTCTCGCATTCATAGCACTGATGTTCTCTTCCATTTTTCGATCAAGATCTGCAACCGATTGGCTTCTGGTCATCGTCATTTGCGAAAGCGCCGAGGAAAAAACTGCTACTGATACCAACTGTGACAGGGTTTGGATTGTTAGGGAAGCTCCGGAACAATCAAAAGCTCACACAAGAAGCTCCAATGGAGGAATGGAACTTGGAGTGATGAACTAGGGTTCTATTGCAACAATAGAGTAAATAGAACAGAGAGAGAGAAATGTTTTCTGTAATAATTGATTGATAATTTCATTAATGTGAATGTGGCATAAATACAACCAATCCAAAAGGAATATTCCCAAAACTAGCCAGCTGGAATAGCCAGAGAAAACTAGAAGAAATACAACGGAAATAAAAGGACAGTACTAATGCAATAGTACTCTTTAGGTAAAACAGTAAATAGAAACTAATTACTAGTAACTGTGGGATACTGTCACAAAAGAAGACTTTATTGAACTGAAGAGAAGAAGGTTCAACATCAAATTGAGAACATATAGAAATAGAATAGCAACAAAGTTCTAGAAGTTGTGTGTCAAATTGTACTCTGCTACACTAGTTGTGAATATGACATCAATCTGCAAAAGAGGATTTTGGTTCTTGTTGAAGGACCTAGTTGAGTTGGTGAGGAGTTGGAACTTGACTATAGGGTTTTAGCCACTTTATGTATAGACGGGAAAAAGACTCAATTTTTTTTTATATAAGTTGATGTGCTTGATGATGTTACAACAGAAAAAGTTCTAACCGTTTTTCATACTAATACTAGATTCTTGATACGAATTAAATAAGGAACGAAACTGATGATATATATATATAGAGAGAGAGAAATATGGATGTCAATCCTAATAGATAATCTAAGATATTTTAAATTATATTAAGATACAATATTTGATATAAAGGGGTGTTTTTCATCTACTCTAACAGTAGTAATGAATGTGGTAATAACTAGATTTTTGTTGGTTGTGATTTGTTAGACAAAGCTGCAAGTGCAGCAATGCGTAAACCAGAGTCTAACTGAGTTCTCAGTTAGTTACAATAGAGAGTTATTGTGTGTGTGTTACATTAGTGTGGTGTATGGTGAGGTAATTACAATATAAGACTGAGCTAGAAGCTATTCTTCTAATATGGTTACAATTACATACATTCATTAGAAAGTTGCCTTGCTTGTATCCATTGATTGGAGATACATGAAGTTTGGGTCTTTGATAAGTGTGGGCTATGAAGTGAGGAGCTTTTGTTGATAACATATACATGAAGTTTGGGTCTTTGTTAAGTGTGTGCTATGAAGTGAGGAACTTTTGTTGATAACATATACACACATGTTTTTGTTACCTTAGTGTGAAACATAGTATTATAGTGTCCATGATTTATGATGTGCAAAATCCTTCTTGCTTTTACAACATATTTATTTTCAGAGTTAAACAGGCAGGAATTGTAATACAATCCCAGTTGAGTAATGTGGGCCCAAAAAGAGTGATGTCAGATGTGGGAAGAATATAGGAAAAGGGAGGGAATTACGTGACATGGCAGTAGATGCTGCCACTCTATTAGGATGGAGCAGTTATAGGAGGTAGAGGAGAGAGGAGTAAGGGTCATTGATGTGTGTTAAGAGGTTTGTTAGGAGAGTATTTTCTGGTTGTTCTTTCTGTAATTGAGCGTTTTGCTCCATTTCTAATCACTAAATACAATCAGCTTTTCTCCTTTTATTATAGGGTTCTATCAAATTGCAGATGAAAACCAAGTTCTTACCTTTATTTTTAGCTTAGAAGTAGAATCTCTCAGTTACAGAAGCTTGGTCTGATATTTAA
Source organism: Oxytropis ochrocephala (assembly GCA_020916435.1). Lineage (NCBI taxonomy): Eukaryota > Viridiplantae > Streptophyta > Magnoliopsida > Fabales > Fabaceae > Oxytropis > Oxytropis ochrocephala. The sequence goes on from CM037089.1 coordinate 112,003,089, forward strand.
GTTGTTTTTGTTAGATTCCAGGAAACACTGGGTGCATTGCTAGAACATGTGCAGCATCAGCTGTTGGACTACACTTAGTTGGTGTAAGTTTTGCTTTCTAGTTCAATAATTTTTTGCATTTGATAATATGTTTGTCTTCTATTTTCATGTTTGTTGCAAAATACTAATCATACAACCTTTATATTTCTCTATCTTTTCAGCCATTAGGATATAAGGTGGATGATACTAAACTAAAGCGAGCTGGATTGGATTACTGGCCGTATCCATGGACATATACTTCTTTTAAGTTGAAATATTTTCTCATTTGCTTCTCATCTGCTATTATAGAAAAACTTTTCTACCATGCAGGGTAAATTTAAACTGTGTTCTGCATGCTTGACCCTTATTGGCTCTCATGCTTCCTCTAAATCTTGTTTTTACTAGTTGAAGTGTGATGCTTTTCAAAAATAATGCATCTAGTACCTTTAAGAATTTGGATTTAGTGCAGTCTGAGAGAGTTTGCAGTCAAGCAGTCGGTAAACTCGGAGTCGTCCGATCAAGATCGGATAGTCCAAATTTTATGAGTAGTTTTTGATTTTTGCATAATATAAAATTTGAATTTGAAATCTGGACTACCCAATCTTGCTCGGACGAGTTCGAGCTTACCAAATGCATGACTGCACACAAACCGGGGATCCATGAGTATTGACGTAGTTGCATATTATTGTTTTATATTTGTTTTCCATTATTAACACAAAATTGCAGATATGTGGTTGTTAAAATTCATGATTCTTGGGAAGATTTTCGTGATTATTTTAGGAAACAGGTGGTTATCATCCTAATACTTAAATTGCGAAAATCTTTGTCATTATTTTCTTTTTATTTACTCAACATGTCAACATTATTTGGTACAGGAGGGTGAAAAGCGGTTGCTAGCATTTACAAAGAGGGGAACAAAAATTCATTCAGTAAGTGTCACAGTAAATAAATATTAGTATTTACCTTTTTACCTAGTAGGTTTATTTCTAGCACTTTTATGCTTTTGTCTTATTGTGTGACTTACCATGTTCTAGAATATTTCTAGGGAATATTGGCAATGACTAGCTAATCATTTGTGGCTAGATTGTCCTATTTATATCATTTCCTAGTATTGAATGAAGCAACCAATCAATATCAATCAAATACTCTCTTAACCCTAAAAACTCTCTTTATTCCTCTCTCAACTCATGAACTATCGAAGGGTATTCATCCCATTACCTTTCCTAGCTTGAGTTAGGGTATTACCGGAGATCATTCTCCCTAGTATCCATTTATCCTGTTACAATTGGTATCAGAGCATCGACCTGGTGCTCTGCTTCCATGGAGGCAATGTTGCGAAATCAGATTGGGAACGCAATAGGGTTTCCAAAGTTCAATGGATTTCAAGTTCATGAATGGCTACACAAGTGTGAGGAGTTTTTCTTCCTAAACAACACTCCTTTTGAAGCTAAGGTGAGGCTGGTTGTTCATAACTTAGAGGGACTTGCCCTACAATGGCACTTGAATTACATGAGGTTAAGGTACCATTTCGATCTCCACTGGTATGAGTATATTGCTGACCTCTATCATCGCTTTGGAGGCTCATGGGAAGGAGAACAGTACTCTTATACTCAAGAGAATCAACTAAGAAGCTTGAGAAATTTAGAGATCAAATGTCTTCTCTCTAAGATCCAAGCTACTGTGCGCTGCAAGGTTCGTGACCAACTTGTGATTCCACAGAGTTGCCAGAAGGCATCAATTCCTACTCAGGAAATTCCAATTTCAATTCAGAGCTACAAACCAACAAGGGTTTCTGAAATTGAGGTCATCAGCTCTGAAGGGTCAAGGGTTAAGGCAGAGAAACTGGAAGAAGAAGATCATTTTATGGGTGACGAAGACATAGAGAAATCGCAGGGCGAAGGAAAGTGCGATTCCGCCAAAGCCACAGCATCAGCGTCTCCGTCATTGGTGTTTCCGTCTCGTACTATCGACCCTCGTTCGCAATTCTGCTTCAACTTCATTCGACAGCAGTTTGTTTCGTTCGCGCGCCGGCAGCAACAGTGCTATTTGGCGTGCAACAGTCTTGCTTAGGTGAGGTGAGGTTTGCACAATTTTCTCTTAGTGCAATTCTGTTCAACAAAACCAAATGTTTCGATCCTGGCGGACAAATAGCATTCTGGTCTCCATCAACAGCGTCCCGTTTATTGCATTTTGTTATTTTCTTCTTCAATCACCAAAATCTCTAACGATGGTTGATTTTCCGTCAATGAGATTGCTACGTGGGCTAATTTTAAAAATGTGCGAGTGTGAATTTAACAAGAGACATAGTTCAGTTTGTGTCATCGCAACGCTGCTAACTATTCTTGCTAGACAGAGTCACGCTTATATCACCTTCAAGGTGTTTGATCAAATGCCAAGGTATGTTGTGAGCTTCACTATTGAGTGCACTATCAATAGGCTCGAAAATTCTGTTGTTGATCTGCCCCAAAACATGAATAAGATGAATATTACCACTGGTAAGCACACCCTATTCTATTGTGCAATTGATATTGTTGCTAACAATGTGGACATGACTATATGTTCTTACTTTTGGGTGGTGAAAATTTATGGGTTTGTGTCAAGTGTGAATAATGTCTCTTGCATAACTGGTTTTCTAATTCAATTTTGTAACAAGAGATATGAAGGAAATTCTTGGGGTCAATCTTCTCTTGTTATTCTTACATCTGATGTTATTGGATTTGATTTTTCCAAAGTCAAGCAAAATGGTAGTAATGCACCTGGTAACTACAGTGGGATAAGTTTATGGTTTTGGAAACTATTAAATGATGGGTTACATGTTCATTCGATGGGTAATTCTCCTGCCACTTACCAACATGTCATTAAGGATTCTATACTCTCTCAATTAGTTAAACCGGTAGTGCTCGCATAGAAAGATGATTAACGAGGGTAACATTATTTCCTCTAAGCATGTTATCTCTGTTTTACAAGTAGACACTTCTCTCATCAAGTCTGTGTTTTTCGATTAATTACAAGATTGTAAAATTGTGGATTTTGTATTTCTCACTTCAATTGTTGGTGATATTGTGTCTTGCGATGATTTGGCAACCTCTGTGGCAATTGTCGATAACCCTTCGCTTTATATTTGTTAGTTGATTGGATTTAAAAATTTGGAATTTATGTCTTGGATTTGGTCCACTCTTGAGCATAGCCAATTTCATGGTTTAGGCTCTGGTTGACAAATGATTGTTGGGTGTGTTCATGTTGTCTTTGTTAGTGTGAATCAACCAAGTGAGTTGCAAGAGTTTGTCACTTGGTGTAGGATTGTTTGAAGACAAGAAAGCTAGAGGAGAGTATTTGGCCTCTAATTTTGATTGCAAGAATATTGGGCATGGTAATTGCATCTTCACTAGCATGTTGATCGAACTTGGCATGCACTTAGTTGTTCTTCATTGCCATAAACATTCATTCATTGAAATGAATATTATTGAAACCGATTCGATGGAAAAACTTCTAATCAAGGAGTTAAAGATTTATTTGCGAGTCCAAGGCATGTGAACTCTAATGAATATAGAAACAATAGTGGTCAAGGATTCGAGTTTATTTCTCTTTGCTTGTGACAATGAAGTTGTTCTCATGAATAAACTAGAGTTTGTTCTTTGGATTGGCCCTTTATGGAGAGGAAGAAAATTAGAATTGCAGCGGTGGGTGAACTCGATCATTTGGCTGAAGACAAGTTTAGTTTAAGCCAAGATCAAATTGCATTGTTTTTGGTTGCAAAGTTATATGTTTCTTTTATTGATGCAACTATAGATAAAGAAGGTGGTGCTGATAGTGTGGCCAAGGCTGAGAATGATATTTTGAGCAAGATCTTTTTAAGCATTTGAGCTTGGAGACAACGATTGCAATTATATGTAGCATGTATGGAAGCATCGATTGCACTAACAAGGCATGATCTAGAAGGCAAGATAAACAATTATGGTGGGTTGCATGGAATCGGATCTTCCATTGGTAGAATCAAAATTGAATTGGTTGTCACAGTCTTGTAGATTTGAGACCATTTGTTGAAGATTTTATACTCAATGGTCTACAAAAGAAGCTGGTCGACTTTCTCAAACAGGATTCTGAAGACACACAAAGGTTGGTTAGTCAAGAGAAGTCTTTTGCTCGTGCTTCTCTTATTGAGGCTACTATTGATAGAGAAAGTGGCGCTCTCAAAACTGTCCTCCAGATTCTTGAAGATGGATTTTTCTCTTTGATAACATTTGAATGTAAGAATTGTCTTGTGGTGGTTGTTTCACAGGAAAATGATTGATTGGGGTGGAATACAAGTTACTTCGGGTCTACTCAAATGGAAGGCTTTACCTCCTAAGCATGGCACATTGAAGTATTCATCCTTGAGGACAAGGATGTTTGAAGGGGCGGGAATTGTCACAGTAAATAAATATTAGTATTTACCTTTTTACCTAGTAGGTTTATTTCTAGCACTTTTATGCTTTTGTCTTATTGTGTGACTTACCATGTTCTAGAATATTTCTAGGGAATATTGGCAATGACTAGCTAATCATTTGTGGCTAGATTGTCCTATTTATATCCTTTCCTAGTATTGAATGAAGCAACCAATCAATATCAATCAAATACTCTCTTAACCCTAAAACCTCTCTTTATTCCTCTCTCAACTCATGAACTATCGAAGGGTATTCATCCCATTACCTTTCCTAGCTTGAGTTAGGGTATTACCGGAGATCATTCTCCCTAGTATCCATTTATCTTGTTACAGTAAGTTGCTCATCAATAAGTTTAATGGTTTAGTCCCTTTGATGATTGCATTTCTTTATTTGAACCTTTCTCTTATGTCATTTATGATTTATCGAAAAAGAAACTCAAGTCTCAATCTTTAGTTTTCTTAATTATTATTTTCTTTTGAACCAATTTTTTATTCGAAACAGAAATAATATGTTCTCAGTTCCCTATTATACAATCTCTAAGAGAGTATGCCTTTTGCAAGAGATTACTTATTATATGTTAAGAGGATTATGTGTCTTTCCTTGCAAAAGCAAAGCAATGTAAGGAAATTGTGAATGTGCCATTAATTCTGGTACTTTTGTAACTTTCAGGACTTTTCCTACAGAAGAGGTGATTATCTTTTATTTGGTTCTGAAACTAGTGGCCTACCACCAGAAGCCTTATTAGAATGCAAAAGTGAACAATTTGGTGGTGGAACTATCAGGATCCCAATGGTTGAAACATATGTCAGGTGTTTGAATCTGTCAGTAAGTGTTGGTATAGCTTTGTATGAAGCTTCTAGACAACTAAACTATGAATCACTTCAGATACCTTCAGAAACATGTATAGATACTGAGGAATCAATTATTGCTGAAGACATTTTTGCTTGATCACTAGATATTTATTTTATTTGAATACAGGGGATTTCTTAATTTATTGTGTCACAACCTGATCAAGGTCATTAAGGGAGTATTTAGAACTTAGAAGCGCTAATTTGGAGTTGAGCACAGCTATTTAGTAATAATAGCTTTTGTAAAAAATTGTAAGAAATACACTGGAAACTGAACCGTAGGCACCAAATAGCACTACAGAACGAGTGTTTTGTTTCCTTATTCCTCTTATTCTTACTTTTCTTTTCGTACTATCCCTCATTTCATTTTAGAGTTCATTTGGGTTTATTTTATTGCAAAGTACTTGGCGTGTTTGGTCTTCAAGTTAGAATCAATTCTAGAGGTAAGATCCATTTTGTTCTAGAATACTCAAATATACCAAAAGCTATTTTATGTCTTTAGAATCACTTTTGGTTCTTTCAAAAGTAAATCCAAACATGTCAATAATACATCTAAATTGTATTCTCAAACAATTATATATTGTTTTCACACATTTAACATGTCCATAACTCGACTAATCATTTATTCGAAAATAAATCGCTAGTTAATTTCGTAAATCGAAATTAACGGAACTAGGGATGTTACAATCACCTTGTCCTCAAAATTGTTCAAATTTTACCTCATAAAACCAGTACGGTAACAAGCAATTATGTATGAGTAAAGTAGCACCATTATCAACAATCAGATGTCAAATGCTAAGGGAATGGTCCTCCGTGGAATTCACAATCAAAAGATACTTAAAATTGTATACATTTAGTTTCTAATAAAACCTCAACGGTCATTATCAGACTCACCTTCACATGACATAAAGATTTTAACTCATCAAACCATGCAAATAAATAAGCTACACTATTTTATTATAGTGGTCCTCAAATAGCTTATTTAACCAAAAAGAAACTAAGTAACCGAAGAACACTACTCACCCACTTGACATTCTAACAACAAGTCAATGCAAAATATTCAATTTCACATTTCATTATGGGTTGACACAACTAATCGGAAGGTCGAGCATCGAAATAGTATGATGGAAGGAAAGGGCGAGGGACTCACCACAACTAAAATTGACCATAAGCATAAAATACCATGTAACATAATACTTTCATTCAAATTTCACCCAATCTAATATTGACCAATCCTATCATGATAGTTGCTTGTTTAAGCATGTGATTTGAGTTGGGTTAAATCCGTGAGACAATGGATTTGATGTAAAATAGTGAGAAAATTGGTGGCCCATTGATGTTGACACAAATGCTCATGGTAGCCGATACGGGCCATGTCGGTTGGTTTGCAAAGATTTGCCCGAACCGCAGCTGACATGGACGACCGTGGAGGCTGCCACGGATTGTAGCAATCCATCACGTGCCTTGTTTGTAGTTTTAGTTTTATTTTTATTTTTTCAAACATTTGTTTCTGATCCTTCTCAACTCGAATAATCACATGAAGTAGATATTAATAACAAGGCTAAAAGGTATTTTTAGTCCCTGCAAATGTCAAGAAAATCTAGTTTAGTCCCTGCAATTCCAAAATTTTTAAAATAGTCCCTGCAATTAGTAAGCGTTACTACTTTAGTCCTCTTTGTTACTTCACTCTTAAAAAGGAGGGACTAAATCTGGATTTTCTTGACATTTGCAGGGACTAAAAGTACCTTTTAAATGGAATTGCAGGGACTAAAGTAGTAACAGCAGGGACTAAAGTAGTAACATTTACTAATTGCAGGGACTATTTTAAAAATTTTGGAATTGCAGGGACTAAACTGGATTTTCTTGACATTTGCAGGGACTAAAAGTACCTTTTAGCCTAATAACAATTCAATACATACTTAGTGTTATGAATAATATGATGGATGTCTACTTCTATTTGGCTTCCACGAACATTACTCCCTTGTTGTAATGGGTTGTAAGTGACTCTTAATGTTTGATCTTTCACTTATCTTTCGCATCATTATATACCCGGAATGGCCCAACCGGTTATGCCAAACAACAAACTTTTTTGAGATTTGTAAACTTCTGGTTTACAATACGTGCTTTAGTTGCACTGATATAAGTGTAGTACAAACTAGATGAAAAACCGAACAGTTTTTCCACTACACTTATTTTAGCCAAAGTATGTCTCGCTATATAAAGATACTCAATATCGCATTCATCTCTTGTTTAAATATGATATCCATTTGGACGAATATCTTTGAAACTTAATAAATTTCTATGAGACTTAGGGAATACAATGGATTCTCAATTTGTAAACTTAGATAAGCAAACTAATAAACTTTACTCATTTGTGCAATGATACATAGAAAAAGTAATTTGTTCAATCTATCTGGGATGCTTGAATGATTAATTCTTCTATAATGTATCATGAACATAGATGAACACGATATGTTTCAATATTAAGTTCTTTGCACAATCCTTGTAGGATGCTTGAATATTGAATTCTTCGGGAATTCATCAAGAATAGTCAAACATGATAATCGTCTTTAGGCAATCCAATAAGGATGCTTGAATGTTGAATTCTTTGGAAATTCATCAAGAATTGAAAACATGATAACCATAGTAGCTTGATAAAATTCTTAACAAAATTTCTATGCAAGAAATATAAAATATTAACATGATAAAACAAAAGCTATAAGGAAGGACATCATAATTTTTTTGACCAGTGGGAAGAAGAAGAACATCATAATATGATAATAAGTTAGATTAATTATAAGATAGTAGAGGAAAACATATATTTGTCAAATAGCCTCGAAGCTTATTAGAAATTTCTTCATAATAGTAGATTAGCTCTTCTGAAGCCTTCAATTATATTTGAAGGGTCAAATATAGTACTAACATCAGTTTCTCGCTTCACTAAATAATAGAAATATTTCATATCCTTCATAATTGTATGGATATGGTTTTGCTATCAACAATACACATATCTTCATGATGATCGGTAAAGAAGTCAACAACATCCAAGTTAGTAACATCCATATTACTGTCATCTTCATAAAATAAGAACTTCCAATTTCTACTTGGGAACATGCAGTTTTGCATTTTGCAACTGTGATTCGTATCAAGCCAACAAGTTATCACAACTCTTTCCCTTTGCATTTGGTTTTTGGTCACAAACTTAATATTTTTCATCTTAGGTTCTTTAGATGTGCAATGTATGATCCAAATTCTCCGTTCACAAAGCACTATGATAGGTCCTCAAAGAATTTTTGGAATATATATTGGATATAAATCTCCATGTATAATAAAGTAATTTTGAGCCAACAATTGGAGATTTGTTTATAGTCTAGTTTCATGAATTAAATTTCTCCGCATTAGGGGGAGAGAATAAGCAGTTGAAAAAAGAGATTAGTAGGAATGAAATATCATTGTCACAGCTTGATCCTCAAACTAAACAATGTGAACTAGAAGTTCCAAAAGATAATTCACTTGTAAAGCTTAGAAAATCATCTACCAAATGCATTTTCTGATTCAAAGGTGTGACCAAATCATACATATCAGCTGCTAATGCTCCAATAAAATTGATGTCCCTGTTGGACAATCAAATATTGCACATGAGTCTCAATGGCACCTGAAGCGTAGTAGACCAATCGGTTCCAAAGATAAAAATCCTCGAATAAGAAAGGAGCTAAAACGAAAGATGGTCCAAGCGAGGATATAAAAACTCTAAAAGAGTCTTCAGACATAATTAACATTTCAGTTCCAGAAGAACTAATCAGGTACCTGAAAATTTCTGACATTAAAGAGATCTCAATGAATTATGTCAAGAATGAAATACAATGGAACCGAAATGAAGTCAACGTTGACGATGTTTTTACATATAATATAGCGCTAATTGTTATAAATGATAGTGAGGATCATGAACCAAAGTCTACTAAAGATTGTAAACATGTGAATTGGCCAAAAATTGAAAAATGAATTTGAAGCAGAATTAAACTCGCTTTACAAGCAAAAAGTTTTTGAAACTGTAGTCCAAACACCTGAAGGTGTGAAACCAGTTGAATACAAATGAGTTTTTATGCAAAAAGCAAAATGAGAATGGTGAAAATATGAGTTTCAAAGCTCGACATGTTGCTCAAGGGTGGATGTGAGTACTTTTCAGTACTTAATTAGCCTTGTAGCACATGAAGAGCTCAATTCTCACAAGATGAGTGTTACTACACCTTATTTGTATGACTCATTTAATAGTCATAATTATTTGAAGATCCCTGAAGGATTTAATATTCTAATACACACTTTTCAGATTCTCGAGATGATTAGTCAAATTGAATCAATCCCTTGATGAAATAATATCATTTGAACACATATGGTATAATCGTCTAAATTTATATTCTAAAGGAATGATACAAAAATGACATCACTTGTCCATATAGTTTTATGAAAATATTTGGAAAAGAATTTGCTATAACTGATGTCTATGTTGATGACATAAACATTATCGGAACTCCTGAAGAGCTTCCAAAAACTATAGACTATTCAAAGAAAGAGCTCTAGATGAATGACCTCAAATTATATCTGATGGATTTTGAGGTTGAACCTATAGTTGACCTCTAAATGAAAAATTCTAGAATGACTCAAGATACAAAGAAGTATCTCCAAATAAATTCTTTTGAAAAATAAAGTCTCATATTGATCTACAAAAGTTATTTAGATTGACTACATGAGTTGTGTTGTAAGAATATATAAAATACCTTTGTCCCGAAGACTATGAAAGCATGCATGCATATTACCAAATGTTATATCCCTTGATATGGTAATATTATGTGATAATTAGTAGTAATATAGTTCATTACAAACCAAAATGTCGTAAAACAAAGTGGGATGCATATTTCATTTTTAATGAATAAATCATTTTATATATGTTCTCCAAGTTAAGCATGCAGATACAAAGTATTTTTCTGATCTAGATCAAGTCAGATTGCAAGTCAGCCATTCTTTACATGAGATGACATTGAAATAAATTTTTGATCTACAAAACAATCTATAGTTGTTGCTTCTTCAGTTCTTGCTCAAATGTCAACAATTCAAGGAAGTAGTCATGAAGATAATATTGACAGCAAAAATCCATTAAAAGAGGATATATCACAAGTGACAGAGCGGAGTTGATCGCTCCATATGCACTCAAGGAGAAAATTCAGATGTAGTAATTCAGATTCTTAAGTGACACTTCAAATAGGGGGAGAGAAACTGCACTCTTTTTTCCTTTACCATGGTTTTATCCCACTGGGTTTTCCTGGAAATATTTTTAACGAGGCAGTTCCCATTGAACGGATATTGTACTCTTTTTCCTTCACTGGATTTTTTTCCCTCTGGGTTTTTTTCTAGTAAGGTTTTAATGAGGCATATCCTCAGTGGACATCCAAGGGGGAGTGTTATGAATAATATGATGAATGTCACTTCTATTTGACTTCCACTAACATTACTCCCTTGTTGTAATGGGTTGTAAGTGGCTCTTAATGTTTGATCTTTCACTTGCCCTTTCTTACCCTATAAATAAGGCTATTTCCTATCTAAGTGACACACTTGAAAAGAATAGAAACACTCTCATCTTCTATATTTGTACTTATCTTCTTCATCTTTATTCTTGCTTTTATCTCTTATTTTATAACACTTAGGAGAAATTTAAGTTCCCCAAGGTTAAAAATAAACAATTTGCAAAATCAAAATCTTGACCGTCCTTTGGATAAATTCATCGGGTCAATAATGGGGTTTTAAGTAGATATAACGAATACATTTTGATGAAGAAAATAGTCATAAAAGTTTTTACAAACATGCTCTATTGCTATGAATAACACATGAAAAAATATTTTGTAAAAGAACATAAATCGGGAAAATAACTTATATCAATGTATAAATCAGTTCAATACATGTCCAATACTTATCCATAGAGTCCTGAGATGGTTTAGAATAGGGTTAGGGAGCGTCAAAATCGAATCGGAAAGAGTTTGAAGTGAAAACGGTGAAACGAATAGTGATCTGCACGGTTCGTGCTTGACAAGCACGCTTCGTGTGTTCCCGTCAGCACACCAGAATTTCCATTTCCGTTCTCTTTCGATTCCTCACTTTTTCCTTATAGAATCCTAAACCATTCCCACACATCAATACAGTTCAACTACAGCAGAACGAAGGCAAATAATGTAAAACCTCATCATTTTCAAACAACATCAAACCACAACACAATCGGTCCAAAAGCCGAAATCATGTCACATTTTGAAATAAAAGTCCTAAAACAACTTGGACACAAAATTTAACACCAATTTGACATCTCCTTCAGTCCCAATAGTACAAAATTTCCAAGTAACATTTTAAAACTATAGAACTCACAGTTTTGACATAGAGGAGACTATACTCGAACCCAACCTCACTATCACTTGAGCATGTAACCACATGAACAATTAACTATTAACTCAAAGTTTAATCTGACATAAAATCATAAGCTAATGAAAGTTAATCATTTAATTTTGACAAATCACATCATGTTCACGAAACAAGCCAAATTGAAACACTGAAAATGTCGAAACTTCAAGTTATACTATCTTAATTGAGATAATGAAAATATACCACTACATGGCATTTCATTTTAGCACACCAACTTCAAGTCAATTAAGCACAAGTCAAACTTAAACTCACACGCATCACAAATCACGAGAAATAAGACCTACTCAATCGAGCATACATAGAGGAATGCACAACAGTTACTTCTTATATCTAAGTGAACTTGAAGGTCATTCTATACCAAACCATTTATCCTCACTGTCTAAAAGAGAATCGTTCGGCAATCAACATAATTGTTTTCACCACACAACCAGGGCCATGCAAAGACATGCAATCATAGGAGCAGTCAACTTATAGCGAAGATGTCAATCAAGTGTAAAAATATTCAACAAGCAGTCCTTCAAATACTGTCAAGTAAATAACTCACCAAGGTTAGGTTATATAAAAGTACTTTCTAGATTCCAACAAAACTAATCAAGCAATCAATCAAACCAATAAGTCATGTGGTTCAATGCACGAAAAATCTTAGCACGTAAACTGATCATCAAACTATCTCATCATGAGAGACATAACATTTTTTGAACCAATTCACAAATGAAAAAAGGTTCACCTCAAAATCCATAAGGAATTATACTGAAGGACAACTTACAACCACCACACTGAAAGAAACCCTATTCTATTCTTACTTAACCGACCTCTAAACAAGACTTAGACATGCACTTGAAACCAACTCGATACCTAAAGGTGTAGGAAAAACTTCTCGGCAATTGGGATACTGCCTGAAGTGCAAGAAGACTTATAACAAAGATTTAGGTCTACCGAATGTCAAACAATCCTAACTACTAAGGGGTTTTTGCTCTAGGGAAGAAAAACGCAATACTAACAAGCAGACCACGGTTTTTAGTGAATAGCACAACAATGGCTACAAAGTTTTTAAGATTTGATTTAAATAAGAAAGGCAACAAACCTGGTTGTGGAGTCAAAGTGATCTACTCTGGAACTATGGCTGAATCGGAAAACCGAGGGTTTATAACTACACAATAGCTATATTCTTATGCCGCACAAGGCGTGCCGACATGGATTCCTAGAGAGTCGAGACGATAACTAACTTGGAATATGAAAGGAATGATATTAGCAATCATAGGTATAACCTAGTCATTCCTAATACCACGAACATATACAAAACAAACGGCGTCAAAGACAATGAACATTACCTGCACTTAGGAACCCAATTAGGAGTCTTGATCCTACTTAAAAGAATATTCGGTGAGAACATAAGAACTTCAGGAAGAATTTGTGGTCTCAAATAAACCGATGCGGAGTTTCAATCAACGCAGAAAGCCAAACAATATAAACTGGAAAAGAGAGGTCAGAATGCTAACATGGAATATCTGTTTGCTACTTGAAAAGAACACTTGGAACACTTACTCATGTTTAGACAAGACTTCCTGTGTGGATAGACAACCCTTTGGCTGACAACCTCAAAACTTCGCGTTGACCCCACGATCGTCGGATTCTTATATAGTCGTATCTTCATATCTTGATAACTTCTTTAGATGCTGATTGTGTAAGAAACTTATAACTATGTCACTACTTTAGATAGACGATCGTGAGATCTTTACATTCCAAACATGCAAGTTTTCAACAAAATTAGAGCATCTCATATTAATCAACCCTTGATTTACAATGTATTTCATTGTTTCCCTTTGACTTCTTGACTTCTCCCTAAAATCATGGCTTCTCCCTAGATATGTAGCATCATTTTTTATACTAATATTATTTTTCCTAGATGTTTTGTGTGTGAAATGATGGCAATCCTCAGTTTCTGGTTTTAGCCATTTAGCGCGTGCCACGTGTCACTCCCAGATAGGACAGGTTTTGAATATCGGTTAAAACCGTTGGAGCTCTGTTCTTGGCGCCAACGGCTCGGTTTGATTCCAATTTATAGTTTTAAGCTCTCATTTCGTTTGTAATCGATCTGTAATCCATAATTGGGTGTGTGTGAGAGATATACACTGGGAATTAGGGTTTCAGGGAAGTGAGGGGGTTGAATCAAATTGGGATTTCATTATCTTGTACAATTGGATCTTGAATCATTGAATGCAATCGAATTAAGTTTGTTTGCTTAATTCCCGCACGTAGATATCACTCTGATATCGAACTGGGTGAACAATTGCGCGCGTGTTTGATTGATTGTGTTGATTTTACGTTTATCCCCAAATTCATCGCGTTAGGGTTCTTAAATTGGGAATTCTGGAATTGAACGATTAATTACCGAATTGAAGTCAAAGATTGAACAATTAGGTAATTGCGATCGTGTCTGAATCGATTGTTGTAAGAAATTCACGAATCTTGGGTCTCAATTCTCAACAATTGGTATCAGTAGCAACGTTGAGGAATTGTCCATGGAAATGACAAAGTATAACATTGAGAAGTTCGGTGGCAAGAATGACTTTGGTCCATGGAAGATGAAGATGCGTGCAATGCTAGTGCAACAAGGTTTGGAGGAGGCTCTGGAAGGGAGGATAAACTACCGAAACAATGACCGTGAAAGAAAGAAAAGAAGGAGATGATGAACAAGGCCTATAGTGCTATTATTCTTTGCTTAGGAGACAAGGTTCTTAGAGAAATATCTAAAGAAAAATCATTGCAGACTATTTGGCTAAAACTTGAAAGTCTTTACATGACCAAGTCTTTGGCAAATAGGCTCTACACAAGCAAAGGCTTTACACTTTCAAGATGCAACTGGTACATCTATTGTAGATCATATTGACGAGTTTAATAAGTTGATCTTGGATCTTGAGAATATTGATGTGAAGGTTGATGATGAAGACCAGGGCCTTATTGCTCATAAGATCTCTCGAATAGCTCGTATGATATACTAGCCGATACTCTCATCTATGGGAGGAATCAATCACACTTGAAGAGGTTCAAGCTGCTCTCATGTCAAAAGAATTGTCCAAGAAGAAGGACACAACAAGGAGAATGATCAAAGTGAAAGTCTTATGGTTAGAGGAAGACTGATAAAAGAGAAGGAAAAGGTAAAAACAGTGTCAGATCTAAATCTAAACCTAAACACAATAGATGCTACATTTGTAATAAGGAAGGGCATTATAAGAACAAATGTCCAGAGAAGAAGAATGCCAAGAATCAAAAGAATGATGATGAAGGAAGTGCATCCTTTGCCTCTCGATGGCTATGAAAGTCGTGAAGTTCTTATTCTTTGCGAGAATATGACCTCGATGCAGCAATCACCGAGTGCAATGATATCTGGGCAATAGACTCAGCATATCACATGTATGGATATGAGGGATGTGAGGTGCTTGTTGCTGCAGGGTATGATGGTAGTGAATCAAATGCAACTACTGAGGCTAAATGCATTGATGATTGGGCAATGGATTTTGCTGCTCTCATATCACATGTGCCACGAAGGAATGGTTCGTAGACTACAAGCCTTACAATGCGGGACATGTCCTCATGGGAAATCACATAGGTTTGCAAGGTGCGTGGAATAGGCAATCGTGTGAGACTCAGATTGATAGATGGCACGATAAAGCTTCTTACAAATGTGAGGCATGTTCTTGACCTAAGAAGACCACTTATATCATTGGGAATGCTTGAAGATGCAGGTTATAGCTTCAAAGGTGAAAATGGCATCCTCAAAGTCATGAAGGGATCTAGAGTTGTAATGAAAGGTGAAAGGAAAGGTAACAAGCTTTACATACTCCAAGGCAATCATCACAAGAGAAGTTAATGTTGCGGACTCTCAGCGAGTTAGCAAGACACTCATATGGCACCAAAGACTCGGGCATATGAGTGAGAAGAGACTGAAGGAGATGGAGAAGCAAGGTTTACTAGGTAATGATAAGGTAGAGCAACTTGAATTTTGTGAACACCGTGTGTAATGGGGAAGCGGACAAGAGTGAAGTTCTCCACAGAATACACAAGACAAAAGACAAGCTTGGCTACATCCACTGCACCTTTGGGGACCTGCTCAGACACCAACTCATGGTGGAAAAAGGTATGTCTTAACTCTTACTGATGATTACAGTAGGAAAGTATGGATTTACTTGTTAAAAACAAAAGATGAGGCATTCAACTCATTTGTTGAATGGAAAAAGAAAGTAGAAAATCAAACTGGTATGAAGGTTAAAGCTCTTAGAACTGATAATGGACTTGAATTCTGCAATGATGAGTTTAATAGATTTTGTAAGGATAATGGAATCTATAGAAACATGACTGTTAGGGGAACACCACAACAGAATGGACTTGCAGAAAGGTTAAATAGAACTTTGCTAGAAAAGGTTAGATGTATGTTGACTTGTGCTAAATTACCTAAAAGTTTCTGGGGTGAGGCAATTCATACTGCATGCTACCTAGTAAATAGAAGTCCATCTACTGCATTGAGCTTTAAGACTCCACAAGAGATATGGACTGGAGAAACACCTAAAATAGATCATTTGAGAGTGTTTGGTTGTCTCCGCATCTTTGTCATATCGTAAGGTAAACTTGAGCCAAGGTCAAAGAAAGGAATTTTTGTTGGCTACCCTGATGGAGTGAAGGGTTATAGAGTGTGGTTACCAGAAGAAAGAAAGTGTATCATTAGTAGGGATGTAGTATTCCATGAATCAAAATTGAGCAACAATAAGAGTGTGAGTGAGACACTAGAGAAGCCAGATCAGAATAGTGAGTTTCAAATTGAGGTGGAGTTATCAAATAAGAATAAAACCAATGGTGTTGTTGAAAATCAAACTGAAAATCAAGACACGACCTCTCAAGCTAGTTCTGATTCTGAAGTTGAACTTGATGAACCAACCAATGACTATGTGTTGGTAAGAGATAGAGTAAGAGACAAATCGGGCCACCAAATAGACTTGGTTATGACTCGTAGAGATCGCTTATGCTCTCAACACACAATGAAGAGTTCATTAATGAGGATCCATCAAGCTATCAAGAAGCTATGGCAAGTAAACACAAGCAACAAAGTGGTTAATTGCCATGGAAGAGGAAATGCCATCAACTGCGAGAAAAAATGAAACATGGAAATTGATCAAGAAACCTATCGGTGTGAAGCTTGTAGGATGCAAATGGATATACAAGCTTAAGGAAGGCATCACGATAATAGTCCACCTAGATTCAAGGCAAGGTTAGTAGCAAGGGGTATACTCAAAGGGAAGGAATTGATTACTCGGAAATTTTCTCACCTGTTGTCAAGCATACTTCAATAAGGGTCATTTTATCTCTAGTTGCGCAGTACAAAATGCAATTAGAGCAAATGGATGTAAAAACAGCATTTTTACATGGTATACTTGAAGAGAAAATCTACATGACACAACCAAAGGGCTTTGAGGTAAAGGGGAAGGAAGAGCAGGTATGTCTTCTGCAGAAATCACTCTATGGACTGAAACAATCTCCTAGGCAGTGGTATAAAAGGTTTGATGCATACATGATAAACATTAAGTTCAAAAGGTGCAGTCATGATAGTTGTGTTTACTTTAAACAACTAAATGACAACAGCTATATCTACCTATTGCTATATGTAGATGACATGCTCATTGCTTGCAAGCATAGCAATGAAATTGACAGACTGAAACAATTGCTCCACAAAGAGTTTGAAATGAAGGATCTTGGCAAAGCAAGCAAGATACTAGGGATGGAAATCATCAGAAATGAAGCAACATCAAGTTTATGCATATCTCAACGAAGTTATGCACAAAAGGTAGTGAGTAGGTTTAACATGACAGATGGAAAACCAACTAAGGTACCTCTAGCAGCTCATTTCAAACTATCAAAAGAGGACAGTCCTGTCACAGATGCAGAAAAGGAACAAATGGAGGGAATACCCTATGCAAGTGCAGTGGGAAGCCTCATGTATGCTATGGTGTGTACTAGGCCTGATCTAGCCTATGCACTAAGTCTGGTTAGTAGGTATCTTGCAGAACCAGGACAACAACATTGGCAAGTCACAAATATATTCTAAGGTACCTAAATGGATCTGCAAATGTGGGTCTGGTCTACAATGAAGGAAGCCAAAACTCAGGTGGAGTTGAGGGGTATGTGGATTCAGATTTTGCAGGGGATCGTGACAAGAGAAGGTCACTTACAGGTTATGTTTTCACCTTGTTTGGTAATACAATAAGTTGGAAAGCTTCACTTCAGCATGTGGTTGCTTTATCCACAACTGAAGCTGAGTACATTGGAGTTACTGAGGCAGTTAAGGAAGCTCTTTGGCTCAAGGGATTGATAAATGAACTTGGAGTCAAACAAGAGAGTGTAAATGTGTTTTGTGACAACCAAAGTGCCATACATTTGTGTAGAAATAGTGCCTACCATGAAAGAACAAAGCACATAGATACACGGCTTCACTGGATTAAGGATATCATAGCTCAAGGCTCTGTGAAAATTCAGAAAGTGCATACTGCTCAGAATCCTGCGGATTTCATAACTAAGGTTGTTCCTCTAAGCAAGTTCAAGCTTTGCTTGAATTTGCTAAGTGTTGGTTAAATAGTTGATGAAGATTGAATTAAGCTTCAGCTGATAATTCTGGTTGCATTGTAAGGTTGATTGCCAAGGTGGAGATTGAAATGATGTGGCAATCCTCAGTTTCTGGTTTTAGCCATTTAGCGCGTGCCACGTGTCACTCCCAGATAGGACATGTTTTGAATATCGGTTAAAACCGTTGGAGCTTTGTTCTTGGCGCCAACGGCTCGGTTTGATTCCAATTTATAGTTTTAAGCTCTCATTTCGTTTGTAATCGATCTGTAATCCATAATTGGGTGTGTGTGAGAGATATACACTGGGAATTAGGGTTTCAGGGAAGTGAGGGGGTTGAATCAAATTGGGATTTCATTATCTTGTACAATTGGATCTTGAATCATTGAATGCAATCTGAATTAAGCTGTTGCTTAATTCCCCAGACGTAGATATCACTCTGATATCGAACTGGGTGAACAATTGCGCGCGTGTTTGATTGATTGTGTTGATTTTACGTTTATCCCCAAATTCATCGCGTTAGGGTTCTTAAATTGGGAATTCTGGAATTGAACGATTAATTACCGAATTGAAGTCAAAGATTGAACAATTAGGTAATTGCGATCGTGTCTGAATCGATTGTTGTAAGAAATTCACGAATCTTGGGTCTCAATTCTCAACAGTGTGCATGTTGTCTTTTTATGAGAACCGAAAGTTTTTGATCTTCTAATGTATTTAGGAGTTAATATTATGCCAGAATATTATTACTTGATTTTGGTGTTGTTGCACCTTCCACTAAAAGTCATTGGAATATCAAAAGTCTCACCCCACTAGTACTGATCCATTCCCAGAAGTGAATGTAGCAACACTATGGGAAAACATGTGGTTGCGGTCTTGATCATAGTCTCAATGGAAATTATAAGAACACATCTTTCCAACAGAAGTGGAAAAAAGAAAAAAAAGAAAAAGAAAAAAAAAGGTGGGCAAAGTAGTAAAAGAATTGACAATATTTGATATCGGTGTGAAGGCCAATGTCATTGGGGCTGTACTTGCCATACGAAATATTTCTCTTATTTAGTGAAATGAGAAACTGATTTTAGTACTATATCTGGCCCTTGAAAGATAATTGAAGGCTCCGGAAGAGCTAATCTATTATTATTAAGAAATTTATAACAAGCTTGGAGGCTATTTGACAAAGATATGTTTTCTTCTACTATCTTATAGTTAATCTAACTTGTTATAATGTTTTGGTGTTCTTCCTTATAGCTTTTATATTATCATATTTCTTGCGTAGAAATTTTATTTAGCTACTATGGTTATCATGTTTTATATATATTCTTGATGAATTTCTGAAGAATTTAACATTCAAGCATCCCTATATCATGTTTGTCTACTTTAATTTGATGAATTTCAGAAGATTTCATCATTCAAGGATCCAAGAAGCATTGCACAAATAACAAAATATTGAAGCAACCTGTAGGATTGCCCAAAGTGTGAAGCTTTGTGATATAGTTCTTGAAGAACCAAACTTTTAGGCCATGTTTATAATCTAAAAGATCTATTTAATCTTAGTATATTTGAATCAAAGAAATATTAGAGAAATTTTATAAGCTCCTGGAGTAGCATAAATGAGAAAATATTTTCTATAATATTTTTTGAATCAAGATTATGAGATATTGTGATTGAAAGAATAATCACAAACCACTCCAATTGATTGAACTTCATTCCTAGAAGAGAATGAATTAAATTAAAAGTTTGGGTTACAACAAAAGTTGTGATTATGATCATTGGTAAAATAAAGGTTACCATCATCCTTTATAGAAGATTTATTTGAATATTTTTGACCACCAAAATATGTTTGATTTGTGGTCAAGTTCTTGAAGAACCACCTTTAGAGTGTGATTAAAATTTGTAAGATTACTTAATCTAGTATTCTTTGAAACAAAGAAAATTGAGAAAAAAAAGTTAGTTTGGTATTTTTGGTAGTGCGTATTTTAATAAAAGATATAGTTGATAATTGATAAAAAATGAGATAGAAAAAAAAGTTAGTTTAAGAGAAGGGTAGTTTGGTATTTTTAGTAGTGGGTGTTTTGATAAAAGATATAGTTGATTTTTGGTAGTGCGTATTTTAATAAAAGATATAGTTGATAGTTGATAAAAAGTGAGATAGAAAAAAAAGTTAGTTTAAGAAAAGAGTAGTTTGGTATTTTTAGTAGTGCGTGTTTTGATAAAAGATATAGTTGATTGATGAGACAGATGAAGTTGTTAAAGAGTCCCACATCGGATGTGATATGGCCTGAAAAAGAGTTTATAAGTGGGGACAATCCTCACCTTACAAACCGGTTTTGTGAGGTTGAGTTAGGCCTAAAACCACATTTTAAGATGTTATCAGAGCCTATCCACGATCCGTTGGGCCACCTGTTGTCGGATCATTCTCCAGATGTCTATTCCTGGGATCTGGGTCATTCTCCAGATGCCTATTTTGGGCCACTCGTCACGCTCCAGATGTCTGTTCATGGGCGTGAGGGGGGTGTTAAAGTGGGGTTGAGTTAGGCCTAAAACCACATTCTAAGAGAAGCAATTATTTTATGCATATACAAGGTATTTGTTTTGACCCAAATCAAGTTAGATTCCAAACCTACTATTTTCAACATATGGTGACATTGAAACATCATTATAATCTACAAGAAATCTATAGTTATTTGTTCTTCATATCAGACTCAAGCACCAACAATTCAAGGAAGAGACATTGAAGATAAAGCTCAATTGAAAGGATGATATATATCACAGTGTATATTGGTTCAAATGTGTCAGGGGAGAAAATCTTGGTATCAATATTCTTAATTGAAGCTTCAAACAGGGGGAGAAAACTGCACTCTTTTTTCCTTTACCATGGTTTTGTCCCACAGTGTTTTCCTGGAAAGTTTTGATTACTTTTATAACATTGTATACTTTTTGGTTCAAATAACATTTATGTTAAAGGATTGATAAATCAATTGACTTAAATATGTTTTAGGCCTCTGCAAATATAGCGTATTTAGGTTTAAGCCTCTGCAAAAAAAAAAAAAATAGAAAAAACTCCTTGTAAAATACAGTTTTTTGATTTTAGCTCTTCTGTTACAAAAATTGCCACATGTATTTTTTTTTTCTTTTCTACTTTTTTTATGTTGAGTTGGCAGCCATGTATTAAAGTATAAAAAAAAACATTTTCTTTTATTTTTCATCTTCTTCAACCTTTAATCCCCAAATCCCTAAATCCACATATCCTTCAATCTTCTTCAATCATAACTCAACCACAACCCAGAAAGTGAAAGTGCTTATACCTAAATCAACCCAAAAACCCCCAATTTTTAAGCTTCCCCAAATAATGTTTCCGGAAACACAAATCATGCCACCCCTCCAAATCATGTTTTTGGGGTAAAATTATCATCATAATTTTTTAATGCATTTATCTCAAAACTCAGTTCCTAAACCACACGTTAAATCTACGGTGTGGAAATTGAAATGAACCACGCGTTGATTTGCTAGAAATTTAAATACTCCTCAAACAACAAAATACCCAACGTCTCTCTCTCTCTCTCTCTCTCTCTCTCTCTCTCTCTCTCTCTCTCTCTCTCTCTCTCTCTCTCTCTCTCTCTCTCTCTCTCTCTCTCTCTCTCTCTCTCTCTCTCTCTCTCTCTCTCTCTCTCTCTCTCTCTCTCTCTCTCTCTCTCTCTCTCTCTCTCTCTCTCTCTCTCTCTCTCTCTCTCTCTCAATACCACCATCACTCTTTGGCCATTTATGGAGTTGTGGTGTTGCAAGCAGATATGAAGCAAAATAGGGAGCTGTGGTGTCACCGCCAAAACACCACCACGAACCGCCGCCACCCACCGTAATCTCTCTCTCTCTCTCTCTCAACTCCATCTCGTGTTTCCCTCTCTCCTCTGTTTGTTGCGATTTGGGGCTTTTCTTGGAGAAGAAGATAATAAGCCATAATTTATGTTATTGGTGAGTCAACTTGTACAGTCAGCATTTAAACCCATGTGGGAGACACATTGGCAATTTTTGTAACGTCAGTTTAGCAGAAAACTAACAGAAGGATTAAAATCAAAAAATGGTATTTTGCAAGGAGTTTTTTGTAATTTTTTTTTGCAGAAGCTTAAACCAAAATACGCTATATTTACAGAGACCTAAACCATATTTAAGCCTAAATCAATTTTATAACGGTCCAGTTCTATCTACTATTGAATAGTCATCCAATCCACAACATCAAAAATTCAAAATTTTTGTGACCGACATCAAAATGAGGATATAAACAGTGGCGGATCTTCACCAAAAAATTAGAGGGGGCCAAAATAGTAACAAATATATAAATAAAAATTAACTATGTATTGTAATAGTTTGTTTGGTTTCTTCAATCAAATTTATCTATGTCAATTTTAATGTCATGAGTTCAAATCTTGCTTTATGCAATTTTTATATTAATTTTTGAGAAAAATATACAAATAATCTGCAAAAAGATATGCATTCATCACAAGAATTGAACTGGGACACTAAATACGCCAATAATGCTCTTAACTTCTCAATTTCTACTACTACTTTTATTGTTTAGTCATCATTTGGTTCTATATATTCCAATATCGAGTATATTTATATATTAACTTTATGGGAGTAGAGTGCATCACAGCACCCCATACCTCCCACTAAGATCCGCCTCTGGATATAAATCAAATTTTTTTGACAACAGAAACCAAATTTTTTATAGGTTATAAAAATCTCAAATGACGTGTAACTTTTATTTCAAAAAACATCATTTTCCTCTAAAATCAATCATTTCAATATCATTTATTTCAAAAGAATTTTTTTATAAATTAATAATTTTTTTTGACACAAGTTATCATTAAATAATTAAATATATCATTTCTTCCATCATTAAACAAACACTGCAGTAACTGAGCTTACCCCACCATGTCAAGCACTGCGGGAAGCAATGGCATGTGCATATAGCGGTGAACACAGAAATCAACACTGAAAGTAATAAGGGTTTTATTTTTCTCACCCCCCTCCTTCCCTATCTCACCCCATAATATCCAAAATGGACAAAATACCCTGAAAATTTACAAAAATCACATTTCACATTTCATAATTTCGGAAAAGTAAGTAAATTCGAATGGGTTTTGAATACCTAGTAATTAGAAAAATTCGAAATACCTCGGAGAGAGGTAATTAGGTTGAGAATATGAACCTAATTACCTCACTTCGAGGTATTCAAAATTCTTTTCTAATTACTAGGTAATCCAAAAATCTAATTTTTTTTTCAATTTTTAATATTTTCTAATTACATTTATTTTTGAGCAAAGTGGCGAGTAGACGATCGACAACGTAGAAGCGGCGAGTCTTCGGGAGCGGCACCCGCGGCCGACGACGAGCACAATATTCTGGGAGGCGAGTAGTAGCGATACTCCTTCTCCGGACACTTTACGAGCTCGTGAGTCACTGGGCATGCTTCGAGCGTCGAGGTGCGAGAGAGCCCGTGCAGTGAGTGGTAGAGATGGTTGAGCTCGAGCCTCGGCCTCACCTCACCCGGTATGAGCAGCGGATACAAGACCACCCTGATTATGAGTATCATATGCGGCACCAACAGGAGCACCCAGAGATGTATCATGACGGTTGGGAGGCTTTGGAGGAGCAGGAGGATGAGGGCCAGCATCGGGAGGAGGAGGAGGAGGAGGAGGTTCGGGAGGAGGTTGAGGAGGAGGAGGTTCACTGCCCGGTGTGGAGCACACACCCTTATATTTACACTTTGGATACGCATTGCGCGTCCGGATAGATAGAGCGAGGTAATTAATTTTTTATTTTAATTTTACTTAACAACAATTAATTACTTATTTTTAATAACGTATGGTTTAATTTTAATTTTAATTTTAATTTTAATTTTCAGCCTCGGAAACTAAAGGTTGTATCTCACGGCGGAAGATTCCTAGAGTTAGACCTACTGAGCACCACCCACGGTGAGAGCACCTTTGTTTGCGTCTCGCTAAGCTTTCTCGAGTTGGACATCACACTTCTGGGGCAATCAACCATGAGTTGATATATACGCTTTTGTGGAGAGGTGGCATCCCGAGACCTGCTCATTCCACATGCCATTTGGGAGATGACATCACCTTGGATGATGTGGCCGTCTTTGCTCCACTTGCTTGCCGGATGGCACCCCATTGGACCACCACCCATATTTTGATTCTCGCCTGTGCTCTTCACATGGTCGTGGATCGTTTGGGCATGGATCAGTGCATCGTCATCCGAGAGCTTAAGGATAACAGGGGGCAATATCGAGGATCTCTGTGTGAGAGGACGCCACTGGGAGAACATGGCACGGGTGCTTATGAAGCGGCGCATGGTGCTACATGCTCTTCTGTTAGGCACCACCATTCTGGCCGACAAGAGTCACACATTAGTGCCCGGTGAGGTGGATGTATCCGCTTCGAGATATTCAAAGCCGGTGTGGCGATGGTCTTGGGGTATAGCCGCTCTTAGTTACCTCTACACCCACCGACGTAAGCGGTCTTTTATACGACCAAGCGATTCGGCGGATCGCGACGACATCGCTCCGTGTAATCATTTATTTATTTTTTATTTTAAAACTTTTAATTAAATTACTCATATATTAATAACTCGATTATTTTTAATTTAACTATTTCAAAGATCTTTGGATCTACGAGCACTTTCCCACCGTCGTTAGTCGGAAAGTGTTAGCTAGGGCGTGACACCACGTGCCACAAAATTGGGGGAACAAGCTAGCTAGATAAAGTAAAGTTGGTGGACTTTAGAGGCGCGGATAGATGCTCTGCAATGGGGATGTCATCCTCACCCTTATGATGACCACAGCAAGATGTTCCTTTGTCGAACATATCCGCTTTTTCTGAGGTCGGTTGCTTTGGGGCGATGATCTTTGTTCCCTACATGCCGACATGGTGCGTTGGCGATTCGGGCGTAGTCAGAGGATCCTCTTCCACCCATTTCGGGTAATGTTCCTCTGCGACAGATCATACGGGGTTCTTGATGTATCGATTCGAGCGCGGACTTTTGGCGAGCTAGTAGAGTGGCGGGCTACCACAACGAGTGCGATCCGATTACCTTCCTTGCAGTACGATCGGGTAACGAGGTGCGTCTTACTCGGTGCGAGCCACGGCCAGAGCGAGCCACGTGCAGAGCGGCTCGGGATCCACCATATCATCGAGGAGCCCGTTGTCCCGAGAGACATATGAGGAGAGGTGCAGAGAGCAAACAGCATTGACCGGATGCCTTAGATGTCGCCTGCTCACCCACTTCACGTGCTTATTTTCATCATTGTTAAACATTTTGGACCCATAATAGTTGTATTTGTACATTATATTTTTTTATGTTGGTCATTTTATATATTTTGACGTCTTCTTATTTAAATCGTAATCCGTTCGTATCATATTTCCAAAATAAAACGCGTTTAAATATTAATTTAATATATAAACTTTAAAAAAATACAAATTTCTAATTACCTTTTTAGAGTAATCAAAATTTTTTTTTTTATGAACCTAATTACCTTTTTTATAGGTAATTCCGAAAGTTTAATTTTTTTTTTGAACCGCAATTACCTTATTTTGAGGTAATTCCGAAAAATTTAATTTAATTTTTTTAAAACGCAGGGGTATTCTTGGCATTTTTTTGAAATATGGGGGTGAGATAGGGAAGGAGGGGGTGAGAAAAATAAAAACCAAGTAATAATACCAAAATACGAGGGGTAATTTCGTCACTCAACACATTTATATAAACCCATGCAAACTTCATCACAAACTATCAACAACACTCTCTAAAGTCTAAACCCAATGGCTTCGTTTCTAATCTCCGTAACGATCATTCTAACCACCGTTATCATCGCCGTTAACGGTTGTTCACCGTCAGACAAGGCGGCGTTGTTAGCTTTCAAGCAAGCACTTAAAGAACCTTACCACGGCATCTTCAACACATGGTCCGGTGAAAATTGCTGCGGCAACTGGTACGGCGTTAGTTGCGACTCCATCACTGGTCGCGTCACCGACATTAACCTCCGTGGTGAGTCGGAGGATCCAATCTTCGAGAAATCCGGCCGCTCCGGTTACATGACTGGAAAAATCTCACCGGAGATCTGTAAAATCGATAGCCTCACTACTTTCATTGTCGCTGACTGGAAAGCTATCTCCGGCGAGATTCCTCCTTGCGTTACCTCCCTCTCTTCCCTCCGTATCCTCGACCTCATCGGAAACCAAATCTCCGGCTCGATTCCCTCTGACATCGGAAAGTTGCAACGTCTTACCGTTCTCAACCTCGCTGATAACTCAATCTCCGGTGAGATTCCGGCGACGGTTACCGATCTCACATCTCTCAAGCATCTCGACTTAAGCAACAACAAGCTCACCGGTTCAATTCCTGCTAATTTTGGAAATCTCGGAATGTTAAGCCGTGCGTTATTGAACCGGAACCAACTCACCGGTTCAATTCCAGTTTCCATCGCAAAAATTTACCGGCTCGCTGATTTGGATTTATCCATGAACCGGTTAACCGGTTCAGTTTCAGCGCAACTAGGAAAAATGCCGGTTCTTACAACTTTAAATTTGGATAGTAACTTACTTTCGGGTCAAATACCTGCAAGTTTGTTAACGAATTCGGGTTTGGGTATTTTGAATTTGAGTCATAACGGGTTTGAAGGTACCATACCCGATGTTTTCTGTCCGAATTCGTATTTCATGGCTTTGGATTTGTCGTATAACAAGTTAACGGGTCGGGTACCCGGTTCGTTGTCTTCGGCGAAGTATATTGGGCATTTGGATCTTAGTAACAATCACTTATGTGGATCTATTCCTTTGGGTTTGGGTTCACCGTTTGATCACCTTGAAGCATCATCGTTTAGTAATAATGATTGTTTGTGTGGAAATCCTTTGAAGACTTGTTGATTTTGGGTTACCCGTTACCCGAATTAAGTACCCGAATCTAAAGACAAAGTGTGATTTTTTTTTTTGACTTTTTGTGTAATAGTTTTTGAAGTGATATTGTAATATGATATGAAGCACGTGCTTAACATAATAAGGGATTTAAGGGTGGAATTTATGTTTAATTGAGCAGAGAGGTTAAGTTGATCCTGAATGTTCCTGTTTTTGCATGTGAGCTTTCCATTAAATTAATGTGAAAGATTTGGATAATGATGCTATTGTTTTATTACATTAATGATTATTCAAAGTGCTTGATTTAAATATAGTGTTAACTATGTCTGTGTACTATTTAATGCATTGGAGAAACTGGAGGCAGGAAAGTAACTATCATCAGTTCAAAGCTCATTGAATGTTTTTAATTGAGATTTTGTTAATGCAATTAGTTTTGGGTACATTCCTAGTATTTGGATTCAAAATTACTTTCTCTATAATTAAGGGTAAATAGTAATTTTGGTTACATTCAGTGGGACGTTGTTATCGTGTCTGAATGTATTAAAATTGCAAATACGTCTCTAATTGTCTTTTCGTTAGTAATTTTGAAAACTAAATTGATCAACAAAAAGACATTTTGAAGAATTAAAGTGACTAATAAAAGCACATTTGATGACTAAAATGACTTTTAAAGAGACATTTAGAGATACTTTATAATTTTGATACATTCAGAAATTATAACGACAACGCCTTAATTACATACACAAAATATAAACTAAAAAAAGGAAAAACTCGACAATTGCATGTTTGTCTAAGATTATTTCTAGTACAAACTTACACTGCACTAAATTTGTATTCATAATTGTGTTTTTTGAGTTCGCGATGCTTTGAGGCTCTATTTGGTAAAGTCAAATCGTTAGCTCATGGCAGATAGCTTATAGCAGATAAGTTCGTGGCAGCTGTTTGACAAGACAAACTTATAGTGTTTTTTCACTAGCTTATTGCATTTTTTGAAACGCTACTAATAGCATTTCAGCTTATAGCTTATAGTGTTTTATTTTTTCTACCACTTTTACCCTTATTATTTTAATTAAATTCCTCATTTATCCACCATTAAATGATTTTTCTCTCTCATATTCAAACATTAATTAAGAATGTCCATTTATGTCATTTTATATTTATAAACTATTTAAAAAGTAAATTTTACCAAACACTTAAAATTTAATCTTCTGTGTTATTTGCTATCAGTTCATTCACTATAAGGTAGTTTATCCGGTGTTATTTGATGCATGTTACCTCCAACAAGATGCAATTATTAGAGTAATATTTGGTGGATTCATTGGGATGCGAAAGTTAGATTCAAACTAGATTTATTGAGAGAGGATTGTCAGGAACAGGGAAGTCTATCTATAGTTCTCTTTGGTCATTTTTTTACTCCCTTTGAAGCAATTTTCTGAAAGGCTAGAAAAGGTATCTATGAAAATGCAGGAAAAATAATAGTAGTGAATTGAGAAAACAATAATACAATCCAACTACCACTATGGTGCACATGCTGCTGTACCTTATCTCTTCCCATATGCATTAACTCTGAAGTCTGAACCAAGTTTTTGTGCTATTCAATTCAAAATCCTAGAAATAAATGCACATCTTAGAAATACATAAAGAGAAGGATGCTAATATCCCCAAAAACAAAGAAATAATAAAGGGAGGGATTAGGGATGCACCATCACCCACCCCCACCATAATGGCTTTAGATTAGGATGGTAAAACATGATTGGTTCGTCGGGTCAACCTGTTAGTCCGCCAAAAAATGACGGGTTAAATTGATGATTTTATCGTGCCAACTCGTTGTAGCCTATCCCGTCTAATTCGTCAACTCGGCTGCCAAAGGCGGGCCCCGCCAACTTTAAATTTTTTTCTTCTATTTTTTATGTTTTCTCATATTTTTAACTATTTCTAAATACTTTTTAATGATTTTTTGGCGGGTTGTAGCAGATCAACCAACTAACACACTATTTTTATCTTGTTTTTTGCGAACTTGGGCGGGTCAACCCGTAAACCTGCCAATTTTATGCCTAAAAAGTGAAATTTTAAAAAAATTAATTAATTATTTTAATAGCGGGCTAACCCGCCGACCCTTCAACTTGTCGAGGGACGGGGAGGGCTCAACTTCTCAACCCACTTTTTTTGGCGGGCCGGCCTCCCGCCCGCTCAAATTTTGGGGGGCTCAAGGTGGGGCGTAGCGGGTTGGGCTTGCCCGTTTTGCCACCCCTAATTTAAATCCTCTTCATTACTAAAGAGTTTCAGTAGGAGAGAGACCGAGACATCGAATAAAATATTATTATTTAAAAACATTGTAGTACTCCATTTGTTATAGAATATAAACAAAAATTGGTCAATAAAAATTGTTGTATCTGATCTAAATTTTGGACTAAATACATCAATTTTTGTAAACCAATTTTTTATTTTTATTCTATAACAGAGTGAATATGTCTTTCTGTTTCCTACTGTAACCATCCGTAATTGAAGAGGACCCCGTTCCACCATTATGTATATGCCTTCTTTAGTGTACCAAAGACATAGCATAAATGTTTGGGACCTTAATTTTCGTACCCCCCTCATTATCACCCACACCCCCATAATACCAAAAATGCCAATAATACCCCTGCGTTTTTTAAAAAAAAAAAAAAAAATTAAATTTTCGGAATTACCTCAAAATAAGGTAATTCCGGTTCAAAAAAAAATAAAAAATTTCGGAATTACCTCTAAAAAAGGTAATTCCGAAATTTGTAATTTTTTTTTTAAAAAAAAGTTTGTATTTTGGTCTTAAGATTTAAACGCGTTTTATTGGAAATATGATACGAACGATTTACGATTTAATAACAATACGTCAAAATATATAAAATGACCAACATAAAATAGAGTACAAATACAACTATGGGTCCAAAATGTCTAAAAATGATGAAAATAAGCACGTGAAGTAGGTGAATGGCGACATCTAGGCATCCCGGCCAATCCAGGACGCCAAGCGATGCGTATATATATACGATTTGTTTTAATTTTTATTACTAAAAGGCTACTAAAAATAGTCAAAACTACTCTAAAAAATATAAAAACACCACTAAAAATCTAACAAAACCAAAATAGCTATACAAATTTTTAAGATTTTTGGAGACTATGAAAAATTAAAAAAATCGTAAAAATAGTAAACGATGGAATTTGGGATTTTGAGGTCATTTGTCCCGTAAGAAGTCCCTTCTAAGGAGTCTTGATTCTTGATTTATTTCGCTTCTAATGGTACCGTGGTTTCATTACGATCCGAGTATGTTGTCCAAAACCGATTTTTTAGCCTAAATTATTCGTTCGAAAAAATTAAATTAAATTTTGAATTACCTCGAAAATAGGTAATTAGGTTCACAATTTAGAACCTAATTACCTCATTTCTGAGTAATCCGAAATCTTTCTAATTACAGGGTAAATCCGAAATTCCATTATTTTTTGAGGTATTTCCAAATTTTAGAGTAATTCAAATTTGTAATTTTTTTTTTTTTTTTTTTTAACAAAACCATGTAATTTTTGTAAATTTTCAGGGGTATTTTTGTCCATTTGGGACATTATGGGGGTGTGGGAGGGAATGAGGGGGGTACCGAAATTAATAGCCAAATGTTTGGTCCACTCATTTCTTTCTTAGCTAGCCAAAATGGACATGAACTGATGGACCCGCCCACTTCTATGGTATCATCTTTTTCAATGTCCCTATATCTCCATGTGGAGGATCCTGTACTCCTGATTCGATCATTCATTGACAACAGGCCTAGCTAGTACTAGCCAATGATCTTGTGTGAGCAATTACTCTTTCAGGAGTCAGGACTCGATTAAAAAGAAACATATCTAATTTTATACTTAATAATATTGATAATTTAAGTGGATTTGTTTTTATTAATATCATAAAAGAAAATATATTTACTAAACTATTTCTAATTCTAAAAGCTTATCCTTTTTTTTTTACTAGATAATAGGGTATTCATAATCTCAAAAAAAAAAAAGATAATAGGGTATTCAAACAACATGAAATTGAAATTCAAGTATCTTCCGAAGAACTGAACTGTCGTTTTTTATAATATTATGTTGTTCTAAGGCTCTCAAACTTTGATCTGCTGAATCTATTGATTCATATCTTGACATATCACAATATTCATGTATATTCATATTGTATTGACAATCTATTGATTCATCTTGACATATCACAATATTCATATATACTCATTGTATTGACATTCTCTTTCATAAGATGTTTGTCGTATAATTGTCATACTCAATCTTGAGATGTTCTTTGGTGATTATCACCTGATGCATCTTTCCATGAAAAGTATCTTCTCACTCTTTGAGAAGCATTTGGCTGTAACTCTCTTATATTGAGAATATCTTTACTCTTGCTTTACTCTTGCTTTACTCTCTTATCCGAAAGAATATAAGTGCACTCCATTTTTGGGGGAAGGCTGGCCTTCATAACGGGATACGTTCTGAAAGAATCAGCGAGCTATGTTTCTTATAATAAAAATCACGCATAAGCAAAAGACACTGAAAATGAACAATGCATTAAAAGACAGAAGAAATATAAACCGGATTTCGGCCTATTCCCCAAATCTCCGCTTCTCCTTTCAGCATGTGAGTGGCAAACAACACTTTTTCTTCATTGTTACTTTGAAGAGTCCAAAAAATCTTCTCCATATCATCAATCCAGTACTAGGCTCCCATAAAATCTGATCCTCCTTTGAACTCGAGAGGGTTCATTTTCTGAAACCGGAAGTAGGCTCGGTTCGGATCTTCTGGTGGGTGTTGCACACGAGGTTGTGGTCGTAGTTCTTGCTGAAATTGGAGCATCTACTGCATCATTTGTTAGTGCATACCCTATTGTTGCTGCATGTTTTCCATCATTTGGCGCATCCATTCAAAATGTGGACCCACCAGCGCGTCACCTCTTGGTCTTTCAGACATATTTCTGCATACAATGCATTAAGTATTGAGTTGATCATGCTCAATGTCTCTTAGCATAGTAAGAAGAAGCATATTCAAAAGATAAAAGGAATAATACTAGACAAGTAGGTCCGACAAGGTCGAACTGCTCTGATAACAAAATGTAAACATCCTAATATTTCAATCTAAGAGAAATATTGAGAATCTATCATTTTATGAAAATCAGAGATTTAACTACTATGGATTTGAATTACCTAAAGTTAACGGAAGATAAAACCATCACATTGACTTTTAAGGTACGAGTACCATAAGTTTAAGCAATTACAAAAGTCAATTAATAACTTAGTTCAAATCCATTGTACGGTCTCCTAGTACAATTCAATAAGCATCCGAAATGTAATTGTCCATATACCAATTAATCCAAATATACTGATATCCAAGTGTAAATGTAAATAGCATGCAATAATGTCAATCATATGTCATGCAATTCTGATTGAATTGAGTTTGGAATTGGAAGGAAGTTGGTACTCAAAGGAATGAGAAAGGTAAACTTAAAATGCAGTATTTACACAATGAAATTCAATTCAAGATCACATGTCCAAAACAAGAATTCAAACAAACATTGATCATCAATTCATACAAGTTTCAAACCATTCAAAATGAGCTAATTTCTCAAACATTCACACACTAACCACTATTTCAGCAACTCTTGACCATTTTAATCAACATGCATTCAATAATTTCAGAGAAACAAAGCATGCATCTTAGAATTCATGCCACCAAATCAACAACTAACTAACAATAAAACAAAAATAGGAATGATCAATAACTCACAAGAAAGTTGAAAATCGAAAATGCAAGCAAGATGATGAGTTTTGCTCATGTAGCTAATTGTATGCAATCTCCCAAACTCTCAATCAAGCTTCATGGCTAACATCCATTTGGAACAAATGGTGGAAGGAAGGAACTTGAGGTTGGTGTTGTTGAGTCTTTTATGTTTTCAGCTCTCAACTATGGTGAGATGGAAAGGTAGGTGGTGAGGAAAATTTAAGAAGGAAAAAAGAGTGAAAATGAGGAATAAAGAGTGAGGGGTATTGTTTCATGTTTTCAGCTGAATACATTGAAGGTTTTTTTTTTGTACCCCCACCCCAACTCCTTCCCCATATACCCCCACCGAATTGTGTATTCTCAAAATGCCTTTCAAAAAACTTGTTTTTTTTTTTACAAATTTACACGAATCGTATATATCTCTTTTGGGACATATATACAATGTGCAATTTTTTGACATCGTATATATGTCCATTGTGCGTATATATGATTGATGCGTTTTAAGTCAATCGTATATACGCACAATGAACATATATACGATGCGTTAAAAATGCACATCGGATATATGTCCCAATAGAGATATATACACGATGGGCTTTGTAGTTGTTAACTGTTGTGATTTCATCAACGGTTTTAATTGGAAGCCTCGTGATTTGATTAACATCAATGGTGTAGATATGTTGGATAAAATAAACGTGTGTAATTACAAAATGCGATATAGTAATAGATACACGTGTAATACAAAAAAGGTGTGAATCTATCTATAAGTCGTCAATAGAATCATCTGTCAAATCCACACATCTAGGCGCATCACCTGGAGTGGGACGATGCACTGAAGGACACATAGACTTCCAGAGGGTAAAACAACCGGCATACGGATCCAACCATGACGCTGACTCTGATGAGTAGTGCTGGTACCACTGCGGGGCAACAAACAGGTGGGAGAGATCGAAAGATGCAACCAGTGTAGATTTTCCTTGTTCATAACAGATATGATTTTAAACTTAGATGAACCATAAGTACCTCTCAAAGGCAGATAAGTAAAACTCATATTCAAAGAAAACTGAACTAGTGCAACATTATACTTGGTTGCAACCATGTACCCCATCTCTGGCAAATCAAACCACTTCGATGACGGCTGACGTCCGTATGATTCAATAGTTAAAGCTTTGCGAAGCTCTAACAGTCTCTTCTCACCAAACATGGTTGAATACACTGTTTCCCTTTCCTTCGTTTCCTGAATTAAATCTTTCCTAATCACAGGCCAAGAATCCTCACCCATATCAAGTCCAACCCCGATCGCTCTAAAACCACAATTACCGTCACCTTCCACATCAACTATTTTTGAACATAATCGTACGTGTGGTGGAAGAAACGGTAAATGGATTTTAGTCTCACTGCCTGTGATAATACTCTAGAAGCACCACGAGATAATTTGGAAGACCGCTGTGTTGATTTTAAATTAGAAGCCCAGATTCTTGATCATTTTACCTTCTCACCCACATGCTCCCACCCGGAAGGATCACGCTTAGCATCAAATAATTTCGGTTTTTTCTTCTTTGGTGCACCTTTTGTTCTGACTTTTGATTTAGGTGGAACCATTGAAGAAGTAGAAGGGAATGCTATCTCATTAAGCTGCCTCTTGATAAGAAATTTCTCCTCCTCACTCACCTTATCAAATCTGGCCCGGATAGCATCGAACTGGTAAGAAATATCACAGCCAGATTATTTATCCTGAGTGGATTTATCATCTACTGCATCCAAGCTCAAATGTTTCCAGTGATCATCAACAACATTCAACGGAATAGAATTACCGGAAGCATGAAAAATACCTATCTCACAAGCACAAGGAAGAAGATGTGTCTTCCTTTGAATGCACCGACACCGCCCTTTGTCATATCCAACCCCAGATTTCGATCTTTCAAACTCCTTAACCATGTGACCCAATGCAGATAAGGAAACAAGACCTTGAATATTTTTAAACAGTGGAATATTGGACTTGACTTCAATTCTGTTGATGATTCTTTGAAAAGACCCGATGATTTGATCAAAATGAATTGTCAGCATGTCATCAATAGATATGAAACATTTAGATAAATCACCCTTAGAAGTCTTCAACTGTCTCTTCAAACTCCAATGCAAAGATTCCGCTCTTAAATAATAAACACGTGTCAAAAAAATTCAAGCAACGGATAGAAATAATAAACAAGTGTCAAAGAAATTTAAACGACGAAAAAAAATATGTCCACGTGTCAAAAAAATTCAAGCAACGGATAGAAATAATAAACAAGTGTCAAAGAAATTTAAACGACGAAAAAAAATATGTCCATGTGTCAAAAAAATTCAAGCAACGGATAGAAATAATAAATGCGAAAAATACCTATTGGTCGTCACATTCCCCAAGTGTGGGATATGGTTAGTCCATGCTGAGATAAATCGCTCCCTGTGCTGTGTCAATCATGTGTCATGCACATAAGAGCAGGTTTATCAGAGCAAACAGCCTCAAAAAACTTCAGATTAGATAAGTACTCTGACTCATCAACAAAATCAATAATACAGAGCCAGAGAGAGAGGACCTCCTCCCGCCTATCCTTGTGCACCAACTCTTTAATCTTCGCTTTGACATTTTTTGTCACATGCCAATGACACAATAAATTTGTAGCGAAGGAAAGACATCAAGAATAATAGACATACAAAAGAGATCTCTGCCTCATCAAGAAAACTGAGGATGAATAGAATGCAACTCACATATACCTCGCAAATTCTTTGCAATACCCAAGAAAATGAATAGCCAGCTCCTGCCCAATATACGCAAATGCAACATGAAAACTTATCTCAGTGTTTGTGACTCCAACAATCTGTAGAAGAGGCAAGTTATATCTGTTGGTTTTGTAGGTTGAGTCAAGAATGAGAACTTTGGGAAACAACCTCAATAACTTTATAGAAGTGGGATGAGCCCACATGATATCACTGATGACATCAGACCCGGGAATCTTTCTACTCCAACATAGATAATTATGTGATGCAATCAGTCTCAACACCTCCTGAATGTCCGTTCTAGGACCTCTTTGTAGACCGGTGTTTGTGACGCTGCCTATAAACTTGACGAAGAGTAGTCACATTCTCCATATCTAGCTTCTTCAAAACAGTAATAGTAGCTTTCGATCCAACATCAAGATCTGCATGCTCGTTAACCAGATCCTTTTGCGCCTTAGCTAGACAGACGCCCAAATGCATTAGTACCAATGGAAGTTTTAAGCAACTCGTGCGTGTGTCTACCACATTTAACCGTCACACACCAACCCCCACGGCTAACAGTGCAAGTAGCTTTCAATCTAAAAGTACAACCTCTTATTTTAGAACCGAAAACCCTTGAATCATTAGTAAACCCGCCTTGCTTCTCACAGCCAAAATCAATCTTATCTCGTCCCCCCTCTTTCCAACTGCTTTTTCTGATCTCACTATAATAACGACTACACCGATACTTCTACCAACAGCTTTGGCCCACTCTTCCACAGCCTCGTGTGTAGAAAATATCTACAAAATATATAATTTAATAAGTACTTAAGTAATTTAATACTATTTACGAAACTTGATTAACAAAAATATACCGTATCCGTGGTAAACGCCACATTGTGTATCGATATCAACGAAGCCAAGCGAAGTCGGCATCTGCGATCTGCAGCAGAGGTCAATATCTGTTCCAACAAAACAGATATCAACTCAGGAAAAAACAAAAAAAATAACCCAATCGTATATACCTCTTCAACCTTGTATATACGATGGGTATTTTTTTAACATCATATATACATGGCCCAGATGTATATACAATTAGATCTTCAAAGCCCACTCGTATATAACCTATATACGATGGGTAGTCAACGAAGCATTTAATAATGCAATCGTATATACATCTCGAAGGACATATATACGATGCACACTTTTTCAGGTCAACGTTCATTATTTAATGTAATCGTATATACCTTCCATTGAGGTATATACGATGGCAGATAAAGTGGGTTCCAATCAGAGTGAATTCAATGCAAGTCAAAATGATGATTTATGGCAGGGGTATTATCGGAATATCATAAAAGGGTGGGGGTGGGAGGGGATGGGGTGCGGGTATAAAAAAACTCATCCTACATTGAATTGGGGCAAGGTAATGGGTTGGGCTTGCTCTAGGTTCACTAATTCTTAGGTCCATCAGATTTCTAATCACACACCTCTACTATTCTATCATACACAATCACATTTATTTATCAATACTAACACCTAATGTGCTCAATTATCACACGAAATCATTCAAGATATTAAAGCACATATCAAAGAATTTAAATATCAATCAATAATATCCAAAGTAATTAAAATTTGCTTTGGGTATTAAACATAAAATTATTGAATAGCATGACAAACAGTAATGAAAAAATGTTGGTTGGAAAAAATAGATCAAAAGCAATATGCGAAGATGTAATAGGATTTCTTATAAATAAAAAACATAAAGAATATCAATTTAAGTTACTTTTGTCCCGGTCCTGCCGCTTGTGGTGTTATTTTTAGAGACAAAATTGGAGCTATTCTTAGTTGCTTTTCTTCTTCCATCGGTAACAGTTATCCTCTTCGTGCTGAAATTGTTGGGGCATGATGGCTATTGAGATTGCTTTTGAGAAGGGCTGGAAGAATCTTTGGTTGGAGTGCGATTCTCAGTTAATAGTTTCTGCTTTCAAGAATTGCACAATTGTTCCTTGGAAGCTTAGAAATCGTTGGAATAATTGCATATATTTGACGAGACAAAATGAAATTTGTTTGCTCTCACATTTATAGAGAATGTAACACTTGTGTTGATAAGCTTGTCGGGCATGGTACTAACATTTCTGGTTTTGTCTGGTGGAACCTTCCTCCTAGATTCATTGCTGAAGATTTCTGCAGAGATAGTTAGGTTTGCCTAGCTATAGGTTCTGATTTCCTATTTGATGGCTTCTATCTTATTCTCGCCTTTTTGTTTTTGGTGTGCTACAAATGATTGTTAATGACTTTTGTTCCAACCTAGTTGGGATGAGAGTCATTATAGTAATTCTCTTGCATGCCAATTTTATTTTTCTTTGGATTGGTTTCCTTTTAATAGGATTGAATATTTTTTTTTGGTTTGTTGTTTTAATCGGGTATTGGCCTAGTCCCCCCATTATGTCTCTTGTATATTTTCCACTTTTTTAGTAAATTGTAGGGAGAGTACTATTTCTTTCTTGATGGTTTTACTCCTAAGGAGGACTTTCCATCAGAAAGTTTTAACGAGGCTCCATGAACTATTCTTTTGCTTAATTTTTTTTTATTAATCTGTAAATAGATAATTGAAGTGTATGTTGGTCTCCTCTTATATCCATTATGAGTTGAATGACTACTAATAATACCAATTAAAATGTTCTAAAAAATATCAAATTTACACTAATATGTTAATTCCATTAAATGTTTTTACATAATTTCTTATATGACTGCTTTACTAGAGTTAAATATGTGTATCTTTTAAACTCATTGAAAATTACCACACCAACACCAACTATATTAATTATCCTTAATTTTTTTATCAAATATACAATTTAAATCAATGAGAGTTTTCACTCTTTCAAACTATTATCTTATTTCGTCAGATAAAACAAAATTTCTTATGTATAATATGGGTAATTCTAGGGTGAAAGAGCAAATTAAATCTTTCACCGGTGAACCACTAAAATTGACCGTTAGATATTGTTTAAAAAGCTATGAATGGTTAAGATTGAATCAACCGATATTAAATCTCAATCATTGATGAATTTCTAAACTACATCTAACGGTCAAATTTATATTAAAAGTAGTAATATCACCATACGACTAATGTTAAGTGTTTCTTTTAACAAAATCATTAAACTACTTGTTGTTACATAAAATAACTAAATTAAATTTAATTATATCTACTAATATCTTTTATATATAAAAGTAGGATACAAGTAAAGACAAAATAGAGGTAATTTGGGCGGGAAAAAGTCTGCCAAAACTGAGGATATTTTAGGAATTCCAATTTTAGGTTATTAATTAGGTCATTAATTATTATCTAAGCAAACCAAGAGTTCAACACCCTATCCAATTTCTATTGCACATTTATTTGCAATCCATTTCCCAATGCACGTTCATTAAATAATATTACAAAAAACGAAAAAAAATTACTTTGAAAAAGAAAAACAAAAAAACATTGAATTATAAAAAGAGCAAGAATAAACATTCATTCTGGGGGTACTTTCGTAAATTATGTTTCCAAAAA
The DNA here is from genome assembly GCA_020916435.1 of Oxytropis ochrocephala. Taxonomy (NCBI): domain Eukaryota; kingdom Viridiplantae; phylum Streptophyta; class Magnoliopsida; order Fabales; family Fabaceae; genus Oxytropis; species Oxytropis ochrocephala. The sequence goes on from CM037089.1 coordinate 112,042,432, forward strand.
TAAAAGACTTTAACATCGAAAATTCATTTCCCATTGCGTATTCATTAAATGCATTTGGAATAGTCATCAATTAATGAAAGTCTAGAAATTTGAAGAGGTTAATTAACGAGAATTCGAAGAGGCTTCATTATGATAGAATAGTAGGAATTCGGAGATCAATTAATAAAAGAGTAGGAATTCGAAAATCAATTAATAAAAAGTCTAGGAATTTGAAGAGGTTATTAATGGGAATTCGAAGAGGCTTTAATTTGATAGAAGAGTAGGAATTCGAAAATCAATTAACAAAAGAGTAGAAATTCGAAAAAAATCAATTGATAAAAGCCTAGGAATTCGAAGAGGTGAATTAATGGGAGTACGAAGAATTTTCTTTATGACAGAATTCGAATATTCATGACTTAATAAAACATTAAGAATTCAAAAAGCAATTAATAAAAGTCTAGGAATTCGAAAAAGTGAATTAATTCGCATGGAAGATGAAGGTGGATTAATTTGAAATCTAGGAATATGAAAGGTTTCAATTCGTAAATTGTTCATTAAAGAGAATTGTTAATGGTTTGTGGCCACTCAATGCGCATGGAACATATTGATGGTGGAGATATTTACACGTACGGTGAGAGTAGGATCAACACCATTCACTCCTCACGTTGATGTCATATCTGTGCTTCAATTTTTGTTTTGGGTTTTGTCTGCTGAAAAATTTACGGTCAAAGAAAATTGATATTATTTCTTAGTCCTAAGTCCTAACACTTTCTCAACTCAATATCAGGTGAATTGTTCAGTTAGAGGTGATCTTGGACCTGCCTGTAATTCTGCCGGAATGATTGATCGCTATATTCTTGGTCTTCACCATCTATACAGAAAGACTGTTTACAAAAGGCATCTTAAGGTGACCAATCTGAACTGGATATATATTTTGTTGGTATTCCATTACTTTACTTCCTTCAAGTAGGGTTTCCCTTCTATTCAATTACTAACAAATATTTATTTAACAGAAAATGGTTGCATTGTATGCTTTATATTAGTACTCGATAGAAGACAATTTATGATTCTTTTCATTTGTTTTCAGCTCCATAACAACTGCAGTTTCATGCATAATTGGACTCGGTTACGTTCTCGCCCATCTAGAGGTGAGAGAGATCATATATCAACTATAGTAGTTTACTGAACCTAGGCTGCCTGTAAAATTTTAGCATTTTCCATGATATGAATTCCTTAAAATCTTAACTCAATGATCCAACAACACAATACACTTTGTAACTTATTTGGGCACTGCATTCTCGATACTCATTCTAAACTGTGTTCTTGAAACTTCCTTTTCTGTATGCTTGTATTGTAGGACCACAAAGGACGTCTTAACAACTGGTTGTGCCTTTCAGTTTCATTTGAGTATTTTGAATTTTCTTATCATGCCAATGTGTGTTTCACGTGGTGATTTTGCTTTATTTTGAGAACTATGCCCTCTGCATAGTTACTCTTACTACCTAATAGTAGAAGCAACTAACTTTCCGACATGCTTTTGGATCCCATATAATGAACTCAGGCATTGTTTTCTTAGTGAGAAATTGATATTTTTGAAAGATCATATGTGGCAGTGTTTTTATGGTTTTATATGGCAGTTCTGTATTTGTATAGTTTGTATATAGCAAGATGTTTATGTGCCTTACTTGATGAACAAACACTTTACAAGCCAGTGGTCTTTTGACATTATGAATTTTTTGCTAGCTATGCTTTATGCTATTCCATTGTGCATTACAATTATTTAGTTCCATCCTTGACTGCTTCATGAGCTTTTGTTTATCATTTGAACGATAAAAGTTACAATGAATAATAATCTATAGTATGTGCTTAATGCCTAAAACTTGAAATCTGACTCCATGGCCCAATGGATAAGGCATTGGTCTACGAAACCAAATATTCTGGGTTCGATTCCCAGTGGGGTCATTTTTAATCATATTAAGAAACATCTAGAACTTTTACAGAAATTTGTATAATTTTCAAGTTTAATGAATTGGTGTAATTTTGTGTTTGTAGTGCTTTTAAGATTAGAGATAGATTTTTCCCTCTCTATTAGTGACGAAAATAATCACTCTCTATTAGAAAAGGAAAATTCCCTCTCTATTAGCGACAGAAACATCCCTCTCTATTAGCGACAGATTTTTTCCTCTCAATTAGCGACGAATTTCTCCTCGCTATTAGCGACGAATTTTCAAAATCCCTTGCTAAATATTTAGCGACGCCAAAATTCGAGACGAATCCCGATTCGTCGCAAATTCCGTCGCTAAATTGATTAGTAACAGATTTTCGTGGTTTGGAGAGGGATTTGAGTCATCTCTAAATTTTGGTTTTTTAGTAATGGAAGCTTGAAAATCGTGCTCGGTTGTTTCGAGGTTGCTTGAAGATCCACGTCGGGTGGGGGGTACCTGCAAGACACTCTGACGCCCAAGTCAGTATGTGACCGAGAAAAGAGGAAAGAGAGAGAGAGAGAGAGAGAGAGAGTCAAGGGTAGCGAAAGTGAGAGACATGTGTCTGAATGTACGTACCGTGGTAGTGGGATTGCCACGGACTTGCCATGGAATCTGTAATGAGAAAAGTGTTCGTAAGTTTGGTAAGAATTTGCCACGGACTTTGATAATTTGCCACAGACGTTGATAATTTGCCACCGAAATTTCGTGGAAAACCCGTGGCAAATGTTTGAATCAGAATTAAGTAAAGGGAGTCTACTCGACCCCTTTCTTTCACGCTCACTCTCACCTTTCACTCTCCTCACCTCCGTCCCTCCCTAACACTCTCACTCTCCTCACCTCACCTCTGCACCTCAAGTGACCTCCACTTTGCACCACCGCGCCTCTCTCACTCACTCACTCAGGCCGTTTTCCTTCTTCTTCTCCCTTCCCTTCTTCTTCCTCTTCTCAGCGCCTCATGAAAACGAAGCTGAGTTTCTTTCTCTCTTCCCTTCTTCTTCTCTCAGCGCCTCCTCAATTCTTCTTCTTAATGGTAAGTTTGTTGCTTCTATTTTACTTCTATTAGATAGAAAACCCCCAATTTTTGGTAGAATCAAAAACCCTAAATTCCTCTTTTCAGATCTTAAATGAAAGCAATTTAGCTATTTTAGATCTTCCCTGGCTGTGATGTATGGTACTTTTTTTACCAGTTTTATTTTCTTTCTAATCTAAAACTTTGTGATGATTTCTCAAGGTTGATGCTACTCGAAGAGAATCAAATTGCTTTTCACTCAGAGGATGGTTTGATCTTTGATGGTGTGAAAGATTATTCCCGCCAACTTGCTGAGATGATAGGGCTAGGAAGAGACACAGAGCTTCCTCAAGCTGGTGTAAGTCTTTCTATACACCATAATCCACCAACTGTTGTTCTTTGGGGAACCATAATGTTTTACACGGTCAGTGTTTGTGTAAAATTCCTCTTTTCATTGATTGTGTATGCTTTACTGTCACTAATTAAGGATTGAAGAAGAAGAGACAAAGCTAAGGTAAGGGTTTTGCTGTCACTAAGTTTTTGATGGGTATAAGGTATGTTTGTGTGTGTAGCGACCGAAAAATCCGAGAAAGGATTCTTCGAAGTTCGAAAGGAAGCCGCCACCAAATTTTAGTTTAAGGGCAAATTCGGAAAATCCCTTTGGGTTTTAGGACAAGGTATTGTTAGGGTTCGGGAGTCGTTATGTGTGGGGAAGGTATTAGCACCCCACGACATCCATTGTCTAATTAATTAAGATTTATTTAATGATTACCCTTTTATTCATGGAAAAAGACTTATTTAAATTTTTGGTTTTTAGTTCTTCCTGAAAAAGGTTTGTGGGTTGGTGTTTTTTAGTGTAGGGGTCCTAGGATTCCTTGAACTGTACAGCCCACTGATTCCTAGGACACCGACTAACCCGATTGTACAACCGACTTTAGTCCCCTACTTTTTGAAATGATTTTTTGAGTTTTTGAGAAAAAGGTTGTTTGAGGTTAGGTGAGTTGGTTTTAGAATAGGTATTCTAGAACTCCTGAACTGTACAACTCATTAGTTTTAGAACGCTGACTAATCCGGTTGTACAACCGACTTAATCCCCTATTTTTAGGAAAAATAGTTTATTCATATTTTAATAAGTTTTCAGGATTACTGAACTGTACAGCTCATTGGTCCTAAAATAAGGACTAACCCGGTTGTACAACCGACTTAGCCGTTTATTTAACTTCGCGAGAAAATGTATTTATATTTGAGTTGAAAAGGAATTAAAACGAAAAAAGGGGGTGAAAATTGTAAAACGAGGTTTTATTAGTCGCAGGGGGTTGTACAATTAATAGGAGGTGTAAAAAGGAAGCCCAGTATGCGAAACTGGGCTTAAGTGGGGGGAGGTGCGCGCGTGAATTGGGTGGTGCGAATAGCGTTCTGATAATTAAAATAAAAACAAAAGACAAAAGGCCACTATATGAGGCCCAAACCGAAACTAAAAAACCTAAAAATCAGATCAGCCTCTCCTTCCTTCCTTCCAGCGGCGCGGCGCCGTGAGAGAGGACGAAACTTCCGGCGCAAAATCCGTCGGTTTCCACGGGGAGAGAGAGAGAGAAAATCCGGCGAGATGTTCGCTGGTTTCCATGGAACTGGGTTGTGGGGTGGTTCGCGGCGGAGATGGTTCCATGGGTGGCCGGTGGTGATTTTTTTTTTAACAGTTTCAGTTTTCCTTTTCTTTTTAATTCTCCTTCTTTCGATTCCTTTTCTTGCTGTTTGTTTCCTTCTTCTCCTACACCCTTCTCTCTATTTTTACTCTATGTGATTTTCTTCTTCTCACATTTATTTTTGGCCCCCTGGATATGTGGAACTATTTACTCTAATGTTGTTTCGTTTCCGAATTACGTTCTTCTCATTTTGATCTCTGGTTTGTTAATTTTATTTTTCAGTTTTCACTTAAACCACTATTTTCATGTTAAACTAGACTAACCTCTAAAAACAATCTGCCCTCTAAGTATCAAAATATACTTTTTGAAATAAAGATGGAATTAATCTACTACTGCTTGTTCTAATATGGATCGTTTCATATACAGTTCTGATTGGTTATTAAAAAAAATATATAGTTCTGATTTATAATAATACAAACAGAATATAAATAGAACAAGAAATAGTTTTTTTGACCAACTTAACTCCTAATTTTTAACAGACTGAATCTTTGGATCGTGTTATTTATTCCTATGACTTCTGGATTTAACAACTAATACAAATATCAGAACAGGTTTCATGCAGACTAGTTCTACATGTCTAGACTGAATAACATGAATGAACCAACCTTTACTTTAGCTTCTGTTAGGCTCCTACTTGCTTATGACTGAACTGCTGCTCTGCTACTGTGTTTTCTTTGGTCTGCTGCTGTTGCTCAAATTTTCAGATCTCACAAAAACGTGTTTAGGTGATTAGGGTTCCAATGTGAAGCCCTAATCCTTATTTTTCAGTAATATTTGCAGCTGCCTCTGTGTGTTTAGACTCTAGGTTAACTGTTTATTTATAGGTAGAAATTAGGTTTTAGCATTAATTCTTTGTTTGACCGGGCTTTTGAGATCGATAATGTGGGCTTCTTTGAAAGCGGTCTTGGAGAGCAAGAAGCACCCAGAGATTACACGATCTTTGCTCCTTTATTTAATTTTCGTTTTTTATATTTTTTTTTATTTTTGATTATTGTTTTTTTTTTTGTATTTTAGAGATTGGGACATTTTGGATACTCCTAAATTGTAATAAAAATTAAATTAGCTCTTTTGACGCTTTTACTCAAAATAAATTAAACGACTAAAACAACAAAAAAAAAAAGAGGACGGACAAAATTGGGGTATAACAGCTGCCCCTCTTTATTTATATTTTAACTAGAAAAGGTGAAATGTATTCAAATTTTCGTAGTAGAAATAGAAATAAAGATAGAATAGACATCAGTTTTGTCCGTTTAAGAGGAAGCGAAGGGTTTGAGAATGAAGGGGGAACGATTAACACTTGGCGCATTAACCGAGAACAAAATGAAGGATCGCTCGGGATCTGAAGGAGCACTAAGACTCTGAAGGACCACTCGGGGTTTAGAAGGCTGCCTAGGCCTTAATAGAGGATCATCGTGGTCTAAAGGAGCGCTACTAGCTACAGTACTAGTAAAACGATCTGAGGGGCCTTTAGATTCGAGCGGCCAGGGGTCAAGATCAGATCCGGAACTAATATGTTGACCAATAGAGGACGTCCACCATGTCTTAGGCCGACACAACTTGTCTGAAGGACCACGCGGGGTCTGGAAGGTCTGTCGGGCTCGACTACGACATTTGCGACTTGGGCCACTTAGGGCACTGAAGGAGCGTAGTGCTCTGAAGGACCACTCGGGGTCTGAAGGATCAGCTTTGTGATCCGTAATATGATATGGGATTAATTTGGGAATGAAATATAGGGACCGACACTTTATGTGTTTATCTGAGCACACCTAACGAATGCATCTACTGAGAAGGGGAAAACCAATCTACGTTTGATGAAGCAATTAATGGTGCAAGAAATGATTGGTATCTGGTAGGATGTGGAATGACTTTTTCCCTTTCCTCTTTTTGCTTATTGCTTTTTGTTTTTTGTTTTTTTTTGTTTTGGTTTTTTTTTGTTTTTTTGTTTTGAAAAATGATGAGTGCCAAATGTGAATATGATGCAAATGAAATGCTCGGGTGCAAATGCTATGGTGCATGAGGTGATGATATGATATGATATGATATGATATGATATGATATGATATGATATGATATGAGTGATTGGGGTATAGAAACATTTTTGGTAATGATGAGATGTGAGACTTTAGATGTGAGAAGCAGAGGTGAATATTGATCATTCTTTGAAAAAAATAGTTTTGATTCAATACTTCAGCAATCTCAATGTTGTTATTTACAGACATTGATGTGAAAAGTATTTGCAAGCTCGCTCATTTTTCTCTTCCATTTTGATGCCCCATGATGATCGAAGTTTTGGCCCACACAGCTAAATAAGTGGATTTCCAACATCATATGATCAACTTGTGTTTTCCCTCTCTGAAGCATTGTTTTGTGAAGATGTATAGTAGTGTGAATATAGATGAATGAGTCAGTTAACTTGGGGTTCTAAAGACCTAGGGTGTGGACATTTGTGGCACATGAAGGGGTGAATGACTGACTGGTCTTTGTCAAGGTCATGAAAGGTAGGTTTTCCCAAGCCAAGAAATGCAGGATTGCCCCAATTTAGATTTGATGACGGTGAGTGAATAACTTGCCCCTGTCTAGTGGTGACAAGCTAGTGGTGTAGAAGATGATGAACTGGGAATGCATTAGCTTTGGAAATGAAAAGCGGAAAGCAAGAGACTTTGTCTCAACCCATAGAGTTTGGTGTTGCCCCTTTTATTGGTAAGGACAAGATTGCCCGGGCTAGAGTAGCAGCGTTTTAGGGTAATGAGTTGAGAAATTGCCCCGGTATTGTTTTGTGGATAGGAATATGACAAGGGATGAGGTGAGTGTAGGGCAGATTTCTCCAAGTAATGAGTGAAGGGATTACCCCACTTGGTAATGGGATTTCAAATGGTTGTTTTAGTGAGGTTGTGAAAGGTGACAGAGTTAGGGCTATGGGTTTTTTTGAGTTGGTCTGGTATGTATGTTTAGACTGGGTGTGGTGTGGGATGGACGTTGAACACATTTCCCCAAGCTTAAGTGGAACAAATGGTGAAAGGATTTCCCCACTTTGGGATCTAGGTGACGATCCTAGCATAAACCTTTTGGTTATCGTTAGAATGACTCTCAGACTATGATAGTCTTGAGTTTGCTATGATGAAAACTGCACTTGGTGATCACTAAACCTTGCCTTTATATCAATGGAACTTGAATGAACCTTTGGAGTGTAAGCCCTTTTTGATTTCTTTATTTTGAGTTTTTTTTTGAGATACATTTTTTTTGAGCAAACATATTGTAAATAAATAAACTTATTTGTCCTAAGATTAAAACTTTGAGAAAACAAAAGCAATCGGTCATTGATCGGAATGAACTCTAGAGGGTTGTAACGTGGCCGATGGTTTAGTGATTTATGAGGGAAATGATAATTGGGCTCAAAGTAGTGTTTGGGGATTGATGGGACGGATGATTTTTTATTGAGCGGCATGATTTGGCTAATGGCTAATGGTTTTTGGTTTGTGAAAGAAGGGTTTATTAGGCTCAATGAAGTGCTTGATGATTGATGGGACAAATGATTTGGTGATGTAACTTGGCTAATGGGTGATGATTTATGAAGGAAATAGTTGTTAGGCTCAAAGGAGTGTTTGAGGTTTTATTGAGACAGTAATTGACGTGTCTCGTGGTAGGATGGACTTGTTTAGGATTGTAACGTGGCTAAGGGTTTTTGGAGGATATTGAGTTTAAAGGAAGTGTTTGAGGTTTGTTTTAGACAAGGATCTCTTATGCTTTAATGGTGTGAAGCAACAGCTCACGACTTGTACTACTTTTGTCTTTGTTTTTTCTAATTTGTTTTTTTTTTTGGGATTTTTTAATCCACTTTTTTGACTTCACTCTTTTGTGCTTTTTGTTTCTTTTTTGGCTGAGTGAGCTGATAAAAGTGATGCACCATTTTTTGATGCGAAATCGATCCTTGTCTAGGGTGATTGAGAGATTTTTAGGATTTTTGGCTTAAGGTGGGTGGTAAAGGATGGAAAGATGGTTCAACTTCATTTCAAATCATGATTGCTTGTTTTCTCAAAAAAAAAAATTTAAAGACAATAATTTACTTATTTTATATACTTGCTCTTTTTTCTTTATTTCTCCTTTTTTGTGTGCCCTAATTTTTGCTTAGGCCGCTCTTACGAGTTTTCAACCTAACGGACCTTTTTGATTTTTTTGTAAAGGACTTGCACCAAGGGAATACAATGTTGACAAGGTATTTTGGAGATCACAAATTTGCCCCAGTGTGAGGGTCTCAAGTGTTATTTCAATAGTGAGAACAAACCAAAAAGTCGACTAGTTAGGGGAGTATGTACTTTATGGTGGTCGTGGTGGGATAAAACTTGAACGGGGGATGATGACAATGTAGGGACATTAACTGACTCAAACAAGAATGAAGACACATGTGACACACAAATCACTACACGAATGCTTCATAGAGAGTTAACATCAGTTTTAACATGAAAGAAGTTTTTGGCGGACTATTTTGGTCATTCATCATGAGATACAACGCTTTGTTAAAATAATGTGAACGAGCTGCTAATTTGAAAAATTGAGTGCCTTGAAACGCCTTGAGCTTGCAACTAAGTATGGCTAAACTTTTTCAAAAAGAATGATTTACCTCACAAGAATGTCTCACCTCTCATCACAATTTTTTTTCTAGAATTATGCTCATTTTTTTTGTAATGCATGATGTAAGTATGCAAATGAATGAGTGTGCATGAAGTGCGAATGAATGTATGTGAAAGGCGAATGAATGTATGTGAAATGCAAATGAAATGATAATATATGATTTTATTTATCGCGTCGGGGAATTATAAGTTTTACGTTTGGAGAGTAAAGTACAAAGTTTGACTTTGACTTTAGCATGCATGGCTTCTCACCAAATTAAAACTTTTAATTCTCAGGCAGTCGTAACATAAGATGTTTATTTTTGTTTTTTGTAATGCAAAGAAAAAATGCATGAGGTATGGTTTCTAAGAAACTTGCGGTAAATAATGATTTGGGTTTTTGACTTTTTGATTTTTTTGATTTTTGGATAAAAGACGGTAAGCACAAATATTTGTTTGAATGCAAGGGTATGAAGCTCCTTTGTGACCCTAGAAAGGTAACTTCCGGAGTGGGTCTAAGGTTTCTTTTATAGTGAACCTCACAAGGATGATTCTAAAGAATCCTACACATGGTCCCTAGAGCCAAGGACCCCAGTCAAGAATACTGACCCCAACAATAGGCAAGCTATTAGAAGGGATAGCATCCTTAAAAGGATTCAAACTCTAGGTGAGATTTTCATGACCACCCAACGAGACATACGTCCCGCAGGCCATCACTACGCAATCTCGTTCTAACTTAGGTTTGCACTCGAGTCCGGGTAGAGGACTTTTCTCACATGTGTGTGATGTGTAGAGGTGTAGTGTGTGTAGGAGCAGTTCAAAACAAACCCAAAGCTGCAAACAAAGCAAACATTCATACCAAATAAAGTCTTCTATCCTAGGGTTTACACATCAAATAAATAATATAATGTGCAAAGATAAATAAATAAGAGAAGGGTAAAATATAAAGTATAACTAATTAGACTAGGTTTTGACTCTCTAACAAGTTAAGTCCCCAGTGAAGTCGCCAGCTGTAGCGACCGAAAAATTCGGGAAAGGATTCTTCAAAGTTCGAAAGGAAGCCGCCACCAAATTTTAGTTTAAGGGCAAATTCGGAAAATCCCTTTGGGTTTTAGGACAAGGTATTGTTAGGGTTCGGGAGTCGTTATGTGTGGGGAAGGTATTAGCACCCCACGACATCCATTGTCTAATTAATTAAGATTTATTTAATGATTACCCTTTTATTCATGGAAAAAGACTTATTTAAATTTTTGGTTTTTAGTGCTTGACAAGAGTTGAGTCTTGCTCCTACGTACCTCCGGATGCAATGGAGGAATCAAAGCTACGTAGTTCTTCCTGAAAAAGGTTTGTGGGTTGGTGTTTTTTAGTGTAGGGGTCCTAGGATTCCTTGAACTGTACAGCCCACTGATTCCTAGGACGCCGACTAACCCGATTATACAACCGACTTTAGTCCCCTACTTTTTGAAATGATTTTTTGAGTTTTTGAGAAAAAGGTTGTTTGATGTTAGGTGAGTTGGTTTTAGAATAGGTATTCTAGAACTCCTGAACTGTACAGCTCATTAGTTTTAGAACGCTGACTAATCCGGTTGTACAACCGACTTAATCCCCTATTTTTAGGAAAAATAGTTTATTCGTATTTTAATAAGTTTTGAAATTCTCGAATATGATGACTCATTGGTCCTAAAATAAGGACTAACCCGGTTGTACAACCGACTTAGCCGTTTATTTAACTTCGCGAGAAAATGTATTTATATTTGAGTTGAAAAGGAATTAAAACGAAAAAAAGGGGTGAAAATTGTAAAACGAGGTTTTATTAGTCGTAGGAGGTTGTATAATTAATAGGAGGTGTAAAAAGGAAGCCCAGTTCTCATAGGAGAGCCCAGTATGCGAAACTGGGCTTAAGTGGGGGGAGGTGCGCGCGTGAATTGGGTGGTGCGAATAGCGTTCTGATAATTAAAATAAAATCAAAAGACAAAAGGCCACTATATGAGGCCCAAACCGAAACTAAAAAACCTAAAAATCAGATTAGCCTCTCCTTCCTTCCTTCCAGCGGCGTGGCGCCGTGAGAGAGGACGAAACTTCTGGCGCAAAATCCGTCGGTTTCCACGGGGAGAGAGAGAGAAAATCCGGCGAGATGTTCGCTGGTTTCCATGGAACTGGGTTGTGGGGTGGTTCGCGGCGGAGATGGTTCCATGGGTGGCCGGTGGTGATTTTTTTTTAACAGTTTCGGTTTTCCTTTTCTTTTCAATTCTCCTTCTTTCGATTCCTTTTCTTGCTGTTTGTTTCCTTCTTCTCCTACACCCTTCTCTCTATTTTTACTCTATGTGATTTTCTTCTTCTCACATTTATTTTTGGCCCCCTGGATATGTGGAACTATTTACTCTAATGTTGTTTCGTTTCCAAATTACGTTATTCTCATTTTGATCTCTGGTTTGTTAATTTTATTTTTCAGTTTTCACTTAAACCACTATTTTCATGTTAAACTAGACTAACCTCTAAAAACAATCTGCCCTCTAAGTATCAAAATATACTTTTTGAAATAAAGATGGAATTAATCTACTACTGCTTGTTCTAATATGGATCGTTTCATATACAGTTCTGATTGCTTATTAAAAAAAATATATAGTTCTGATTTATAATAATACAAACAGAATATAAATAGAACAAGCAATAGTTTTTTTGACCAACTTAACTCCTAATTTTTAACAGACTGAATCTTTGGATCGTGTTATTTATTCCTATGACTTCTGGATTTAACAACTAATACAAATATCAGAACAGGTTTCATGCAGACTAGTTCTACATGTCTAGACTGAATAACATGAATGAACCAACCTTTACTTTAGCTTCAGTTAGGCTCCTACTTGCTTATGATCGAACTGGCGCTCTGCTCTCGTGTGTTTTCTTTGGTCTCTTCTTTGTTGCTCAAATTTTCGATCTCACAAAAACGTGTTTAGGTGATTAGGGTTCCAATGTGAAGCCCTAATCCTTATTTTTCAGTAATATTTGCAGCTGCCTCTGTGTGTTTAGACTCTAGGTTAACTGTTTATTTATAGGTAGAAATTAGGTTTTAGCATTAATTGTTGTTTGACCGGCTTTTGATCTCGATAATGTGGGCTTGCTTGAAAGCGATCTTGGAGAGCAAGAAGCAGACAGATTATTCGATGATCTTTCTCCCTTATTTAATTTTCGTTTTTTATATTTTTTGTATTTTTTATTATTGTTTTTTTTTTGTATTTTAGAGATTGGGACATTTTGGATACTCCTAAATTGTAATAAAAATTAAATTAGCTCTTTTGACGCTTTTACTCAAAATAAATTAAACGACTAAAACAACAACAAAAAAAAGAAGACGGACAAAATTGGGGTATAACAGTGTGTTTGGTTGTTTTGATTGTTATGGTGAATGGGGATATTGATGAAAACTAACGATGAATTTAGTTGATGATATAAATCCGGTTTTTGTTTATGTGGTTGGGGATATTGATGAATTCAGATTGTCATTTATGAAAATTATGAAAATGTTGTGTCTGAAATTCAGTGATATGTGGTTGGGGATATTGATGAATTCAGATTGTCATTTATACAAACACGTTTTATTTAAACTTAATGTTGTGATTCTGTATTTACTTGTGATTCTGCTTTCTGCTGCATCCTTGGATATTAATTGAGAGATTGATTATTACTGGTATTGGTTCAAAGTGTTTTGTTTTGATTTTGGTAATTGATTACTACATGTTCTGGTTTAGTTTGTTCCTGAGTTCTGCAGCAAATTTCTCAAACCAGCAAGTAATGTAATTGTCTTATAGCTATTAATTCCTGGTACTCAATATAAAATTGGTTGTTATCATTACATAGCCATTGTGTTTGCAGCTGTGGCCTATAATTGTCTTGGCATATAATTGTCTTGTCTTCTATTCATCTGCCTATATAGGACTGTGGTCTTTTTGTTGCATAATATATCTGATTGATCTATATTGATTCATATTATAACAGGTTCGGACTATACTGGATATTAATTATGGATTTGGTAGCTTTGGGGCTCATTTGTTGTCACTTGAGATAATGGCGGTTTGTATTGCGGCATATGATGCAACTGGCAGCCAAGTTCAACTGTCTCCTGAGAGAGGCCTTCCTGCTATGATTGGGAACTTCATTGCAAGACAGCTTCCATATCCATCATTATCATATGACATGGTTCACTGTGGATAAACCATCTGATGGTGCTGTCACGGAAAAAGCTTCTGAGACGGTAGCTTTCTCAATTTCAGATATCAACTTATTGTAAATTTTCTTTTTCTTTTTTCTTTTTGGTTTAATTAAATTGTTCGGTCTGTTGCATGAAGCTGATATTAAGGAATCACTATGTCAAACTGAAATTTCAATATATACAATTATTTGTTTGTCATTTCAACATTGAAATTGAAGTTTAAGGAATCACTCGTATTTCTTATGTTAAATACTGATTTGTTTATTTCTCCAAATTTCTTGCAGGACACCAGATAAGTGTTGGCTGCTAAAGGCGTCAAACCAACACTATCTCCCAACCTTAATACCCTTGCTCTTGTTGAGGTGTGTGAATTTCTTTTTGTTGGAGAATGTATCAGATATACTAATGAAAATAAGAATGTGTCCTATAAGTATTGCTTACATTTTTCAATTGCATGTAGAACAAAGTTCTTTGTGCAAATAAAGTTATCTATCATTCGAAAAGATTTTGATATACTCATTCAATTTTTCTATCATAAAAAGTCTTTCATTCAAATGTATCAAGGTTACAAAACACATGGGACTATGGGAGTGCTCTTGTAGGGGTTGAATTATCTTGGTATATGCGAAACATCACAAGGAAATGAGAAGAAATGCTTTATATTTAATAAAAAAAATACTAGGGAATCGAAATTGAAAACTGCAACTGCATTTACACTGATTTTGCTTTATTGACAGGCTGCAGGCGTGAAGCGTCTTCTTTTCTGTTGTGTAGGTTGCCAGGTGCAAGGTATGTATGACTGTTATAAAGATCTATTATTTTCTACTTTCTGTCATTTTCTCTGGTCTTCCATATAGGTCCCATATGTAGTGCTTGACTCTGGCCCTCCTGTCATTCGTACTGCAACTTCTATTGTTCCCCTAGGATGGAATGATGTGCCTGGAGCAAAAAATGGAGAACATTTGAAAGTTGATATTGCTGGTTTTGGGTTGCATCTCTGTACACTTGTTCATGGGGGTTAATGTGAAGATTTAATTGGTGTGTATTTATGTTGTTTGGGATCTGTCTAATTTAAAGTATGATTTAGTACATGGGGGTTTCTATGTATTAGTTTGAATGGCTGTTGCAGGGGCTGTCTTGAAGTTCAATACTAAAAGCGGCCTTCCATGCAAACTAGATTATGTATATACATTTAATTCAAGTGGTAGGAGTTAGTACTTGTTTTTATTTACATTTAATTTGAAAATATGATTTAGTACTTGGGGGTTTGTATGTATTTATAATAGATTAATCAATAATTTCTGTGAATGAGTTATCGGTGATCTATATATTTATATATGTATTCATGCATTCTTACACAATAACAATTTGAGTTATTCTTTTCCCATCCAGAACTTTGATAATGCCCTTTGTTTTTATTTTTCCATTTAATTTCATTAATACATTTGGAGAATTTGGCTGGATTAAAGGTTTCTTTTTTTACTGCTTTGTTCATTAAACTACTTTCTAAAATGTTTATGCATATGTTACCTAATAACAAATTGCTGGATTTAATTTTTTTTTTTAATTTTTTAAAAATTTGCGACGGAAGGTGTCAGAGTTTGCCACGACTTTGCGACGAAAATTTACGATGGATTTGCCACGGAAAAGTCCGTGGCAAACGATTTGCGACGAGCGTTTTTGCCACCATTTTTGGTCCGTGGCTAATCCTTGGCAAATGTTGTTTTGCCACGGAAATTTGTACATTTGCGACGGAAATGTCCGTGGCAAATCAGCGATTTTCTTGTAGTGACTTGGGTCGTGCTCTGTACATGGATTGGGCCAGGCCCAGATCCTTAGGGATCTTTAGCCCTGGCCGGAACATAAGTACATATTTTTGACAAACTCGTGCAACACACGAGTAGTATACCTAGTTGCTAGGCAATTAGCCGCCTCTCCCTATATTGGATGGAAAGTTACCCGAGGAGGGTAACTAAGTAATTTATATATTTATATATATTTGGGGGTATTTTTTAAGAGTTTTATTTTTACAGTGGGGTAAATGGATAATGAGTATATTTGCACGGTAATATATATTTAAGCCTAATTAATATATGTAATGTAAAATATAAAATCAACAATAATTTTGACTTTTACTATTTGTACTAAATCACCTTTATATAGATTATTTAACCAATCAATTCCCTTCAAATACTCATTGCTAAACAAATCTTTTTAACATTAAAGTGGGTTAAAGGGGTAAAATGACCCATTACTGTATTAATTAGGCATAAAATAAACATTTAGTATTAGAAAAGAGTAACGTGCATGCAACATAATAAATCCTACATACAACTTGGGCGGTGTAAAATATACAACTTTTGTTTACACTATAAAGCAACCTTAGCCTTTTAGGTTGATTAAGAATATAGACCACTACAAAAAAAAACAGTATTAGCGAGGGAAATTAGCGAGGGAATGGAGAAGGGTCGCTAAAAATTATTTAGCGAGGGAATTAGCGACGGATAAGGCCGTCGCTAAAGGTGCGCTGTTTTTTTTTTAATATTTCCCTCGCTAAAATTTAAATTTCCGTCGCTAAATTTAAACGCAGCTGTTCCCACCTAACACGTTTTTGAATTCCCTCGCTAATTTCCATATTTCCCTCGCTAATCTCATTCCCTCGCTAAATCAAAATTTCCCTCGCTAAATTAATTCCCTCGCTAACGCAATATTTCCCTCGCTAAATTTTAAATGTAACCGAAGCTTATCCCTCCTCCTCCCACTTCTTTCTCTTCTGTAACTCAATATTCATTTCCTTTCCTTCTTCCGTCCCAAACACCACCACCACCCATTTTCTCCATTTTCGCCACCACCACCTCCACCACCGTCACGCCGGCACCACTTCCTCCACCATCACTTAAGGTTTTTTTCTCACTCTTCTCTCTCTCTTTCTCTCTCCGAACTTCCCTCTCTCCCTCTAATGATTTTTCTTTTTTTCCTCACCCATAGGAACGATTTGTTGCTCACCAACGCACCGGAGTGCACATTGTCACCGTAACGCCAAGAGATCGTTGGATTCGTGACTCAAAACGGTTAGTTTTTCTTTAATTTTGATTTTAGTGTTTAGGATTGATTTTTAGAATGTTTGAAAATTTATTTGATTTTAGTGTTTAAGATAGATATTGACATTTGTGTTTAGGAATGATTTTTGAAATGTTTAGAAATTGATTTGATTATATTAGTGTTTAGGAATGATTTTTATTTAGAAAGTAATAATTTTAGGAATTTGATTTGAAGTTATTGAAATATTATTTTTCTTTATGAATTTGATTGATATTAGTGTTTAGGATTGTTATTATGTTGAATAATAATGTATGATAAGTGTATGTTGTTGGAGATGTTAAATGAGAAGTGTATGTTTGTTAATTTGGAATTGATAATTGTTGTAAAGTGTACGTTAATTTTGAAATTGAAATTGTGTTAAATAGTTGTTTTGATGTTTGATGAACCCTAGGTTAGATGACTATATCGGATGTTTTTATTGTGTGTTGTTGATGGAAAAGGGTGAGGTGTTGTTTCACTCACCCCCATATTTTGCTCGAAATCATCTCCATTGAGATAATTGCGAGACAATTCTAACAACGGTAAGGTTGGGAGTTCAAATAACTTCCTTCACTACTTGGATGGAAAAGGGTTTTGTCTTGTCCTTGACCCCATATTCGGCTCAAAATCATTTCCACCGAGATAATATCGATGCCACTAACTTGATATGTTATATGTTGGGAATTTTTATGGGAATCTAACTCGCTTTTTAAATGCGTGTAGATGAATTGGAATCAATTAAATCGTGGTTGGGTGTATGATAGGTTATATCCGGAAGATCTTTTTGAAAGAAACTTTTGTTAAAGGGGTTGAAGAGTTTTTATGGGTAGCGTGGCAACATGAGAAGGCTAAAAATGAAGGAGGGGTTAGATGTCCATGCCTTAATTGCAATGGTGTACCTATTAGTACTTGATGATGAAATTAGGGAGCACTTGTATCGTAATCGGGTTTAAGCCAAATTATTTTATTTGGGAGGACCATGGAGAACGACTTCCAAATTTTGACTTAGGGGCTTCAAGTAGTTCTAGTTTTCGTGTTCCAAATTAATGAGCAATTTCATCGATGGAAAACATGATTTGTGATGGTCTTGGGGTGAATGTACCATTTGATGAGCCTCAATATGACGATCATGATGAAGCTCCAAATGAAGAAGCACAAAGATTTTATTGCGTGTTAAAAGAGGCAAACACACCGTTGTTTGAAGGCTCGCCAGTCAAAATTATCTATGTGTGTGAAGCTTTTAGCTCTCAAGTCCATGAGCAATATTTCTGAATTGGGTTTAAATTTTGTGACTCAAATGATGTTGAACGGGACACCTAATAAGGATAATTTGCCAAAAAGTTATTATGAAGCAAAAATGTTAGTTTCAAAGTTGGGATTGGAATATAAGAAGATTGATCATTGTGAGGATGGGCACATGTTGTTTCGACAACGAATTTGGTAAAACCGATGCGCGCTACAAGCGTCACGGTCTTCTCGTGGAAAGTCGAGGTATCATGTTCAGTAAAGGAGACAAAGGTAACTATAAACCCATTCCTGTAAGGTCGATGTTCTATTTGCCTATTGTTCCAAGGTTGCAAAGAATGTTTGCATCGGCTGAAATTGCGAAGAAAATTACTTGGCATTATGAGAATAGACATACCTCAGATATTTTACGCCATCCATCTGATGGTGAGGCGTGGAAACACTTTGATCGAGTCCATCCGGATTTTGCCTCACACCCACGAAATATTCGACTTGGCTTGTGCTCACGATGGATTTACTCCATATATCCAAGCATCATCTTCTCCCTACTCTTGTTGGCCGGTCATTGTTACCCCTTACAATCTTCCTCCTGAGATGTGCATGACTAAACCGTTTATGTTTTTGACTTGTCTGATACCTGGTCCAAAAAATCCAAAAGCTAACATAGATATATTTTTGGAACCTGTAATTGATGATCTCAAGAGATTGTGGAAGGGTGTTTGGACATATGATGCAAAGAAAAAAGAAGAATTTTTGATGAGAGCGGCATTGATGTGGACAATTAATGACTTCCCACTTATGGTATGTTGTCGGGTTGGGAACTCATGGTAAATTAGCATGCCCCCACCGCATGGAACACACAAAAGCGCTGTTGCAAGCACGGGGAAAGAGTTCTTGGTTTGACTCGCATCGTAGATTCTTACCGCCGCATCATGTGTTTAGAAAGAACACGAGGGCATTCAAGAAAGGGGTAGTTGAAAGAGATAGCCCGCGCCTTTGTTGACATCGGATGAAATATGGAGTAGAGTTATGAATTTGCCACAAGCCGCAGAGGAAGGTGAGCTCCCAGAGGAAGGGATATGGACGGGATCATAATCGGACAAAAAGAAGCATATTTTGGAATCTCCCATATTGGAAAGATAATCTATTGAGACACAATCTCGATGTTATGCACACTGAGAAGAATTTCTTTGACAACATATTTTACACTGTGATGAATGTGAAAGATAAAACCAAAGACAACAATAAGGCTAGATTAGATGCCGCTCTATACTGTAGCAATACCAACATTCGATCTAATTTGAATTTGGTGCCATTGGCTAATGGCAAAATGCTAAAACCCAAAGCCAATTATTGTCTAACACCCAAGAAGCCAAAGATGTTTGTCGATGGTTGAAAGGATTGAGGATGCCAGATGGCTATTCTTCTAATCTTGCAAGATGTGCAGATGTGAATACCGGGAAGATTCATGGGATGAAAAGTCATGATTGTCATGTATTCATGGAGTGTTTACTTCCAATTGCTTTCAACTCATTGCCAAAGTGTGTTTTGGAACCACTAACTGAAGTGAGCCAATTTTTTAAGAATATATGTTCTTCAACATTGAGAAAGAATGATCTTATTAAGATGGAGCAAAATATTCCTTTCATTATCTGTAAGTTGGAGAGAATACTTCCTCCTGGTTTCTTTGATTCGATGGAGCATCTTCCGGTTCACCTTGCATATGAAGCAATGCTTGGTGGACCCGTTCATTATAGGTGGATGTATCCATTTGAGAGGTAATTAACAATTTCAACATTTTAACTAAATTGCATATTTAGTATGACTATTTGTTTAATTAACTCCACTTCCTCCATACGTTTAGATTAATGGGTGATTATAAACGATCTGTGAAGAATAAAGCTAGAGTCGAAGGATCTATCTGCGCAGCTTACTTGCACCGTGAAACCATTTATTTATGTTCTCATTATTTCAACAACTTTATGTTGTCAACAAATAATAGAAACGAAATAGAGGTTGAAGAAGATAGAGACTCACTCACTTTATCCGTGTTTAACAAACCCGGTCGCCCCTCGGGAAAGAAGAAGACTCATTGGTTATCACAAAAGGAGTGGACATCAGCACATGTTCATGTCTTGATCAATTGCACTGAAGTTAAACCATATCTTGAGTAAGTGTGCTTTCAATTTAGTCTTTAATCTTTACACCTTTAGAGTATGAAGTTAAATCATGGTTTGATCAACTTTCAATTATACCATTTCAGCGCATTCTTACAAATTGAGGGTATACCAGCCGAAGAATCTTCTGTTCGCATTCTTTCAATTATACCATTTCAGCGCATTCTTTAATCTTTACACCTTTAGAGTATGAAGTTAAATAATGGAGACCTAATTATCATTATGTTTTGAAGTTATGCAATGTAGGAGAAACATGCTGAGTTGATGTTTGAGCCTACTCAGGGGAGCTGGAACCCTGACTCACTTGGTCCACTTTCTCCTGAGATGATGGCTTTAGCAAACAACAAGCGGAAGAAGGCGATAGAAGCAAGTCAAATAAAAATCGATCAGTATGGTGCGGGGCCACTTGGCGAGACTTGTGAAATATTCGATCACTATGACACGAGTCTAGTAGTTACGATGCTTCTTCATCACCGAGACACAATGACTCAGCGGCCAGTAGAGCATTTGATGGTCGAAAGCGGCGAGAGGTTGATAGTGAGGCGGCAGAAGAAAGATCGGACTATTGCGAGATGCAAGCAAACCATTGAGGATGCAACGTGAGCGAGAGAAGTTGTTTGCTCTCTTTAATAGCTTGGCGCCACAACGATCGTCGATCAAACAGAGTCCGATCATCCCGATCATCCTCTTCCCCTATTGATTTGGATTATGTTATTGTACACCATTTTGGATTATGTTGTTGCTTTCGGTTTGGATTATTTACATTATGCACATTTTAGATTGATTATGGATTTTATTTGAGTATTTTAAAAATATGAAGTTGCATATTTATGATAAGCAAAAAAGCAGGAATTTTAAAAAAAAAAAAAAAAATTCCCTCGCTAATCATCCATAATTCCCTCGCTAATAGTTTTAAAAAAAAAAAATAATAATTCCCTCGCTAATCATCCATAATTCCCTCGCTAATAGTTTTAAAAAAAAAAAAAAAAAAAAATTCCCTCGCTAATCATCCATAATTCCCTCGCTAATAGCATAAACAAATCCCTCACTAATTCCCTCGCTAATTTCCTCGCTAATTCCTCGCTAATTCCTCGCTAATTTCCTCGCTAATTCCTCGCTAATTTCCTCGCTAATTCCTCGCTAAATTTAGCGAGGAGCATTTTAGCGAGGATTTGAATCCTCGCTAATTCCCTCGCTAAATTACATTAGCGAGGGATTTTTGTGCTTTAGCGAGGGAATTGTCCCTCGCTAAATCACGTTTTTTTTGTAGTGGACGTGGAAAGCAATGGCTAAAAATCTAAAGTTTATTTACGTACTAATTCTCCTCTTTTTCCTATTTCTTCAATTAAGTAATGGATATTACTTTTCAAAAAACAAATGGATTGGGGGGGGACGGAGATGAAGGTGAAGATGGAGCAGAAGGTCTTTTGGGAAGGGGAAGGGGGAAGTTAAGGGGAAAGGGAACGGCAAAGCCCAACGATGATGAAAGTAAGCTTATCATTCAATCCTCTTTTCATTATCTTTTCATAATATATTTATTCTATTTCAATAACATAAATAATGGTTCATTTTTATATTAATGCCAGTTCCTTTACCTTTAATTCGATGTGAAACTAGCAAGCACTGCAAGAAACCTTGCGAATTAAAAGGCTATAGAAGATATAAGTGTAAAAATTTAACGTGCTACTGCAGCAGGCCTCTCCTTCAATAATGGTATTGAGTTGAGTAATAACTTACATGTCATACAAATCTTACTGCGTCTCTAATTATATTCTTATAACATTTCACTTTTTGTTACAGCTTCAAATGAGTATTAGGCTATTACATGCTATTTGGACATGGTTTGTATGTCACCGCAAGCTATGGAGAAACAATAGTAGTGTCTGAAGATTTCTACAAAACTTCATCCAAGAGTAAAATAAATTTGATTATGTAATAAATAGCACTTGCAACTCTACAATATGCATGTGGTATGAATAATATTATATATATATATATATATATATATATATATATATATATATATATATATATATATATATATATATATATACATATATATCATATAGATTTACAAATCTACATAAATGCATCATAATGACAACTTTGTGTAAAAGTTTATATGGAAATATATATATATATATATATATATATATATATATATATATATATATATATATATACACACACACACACACACTCATACACACAAAATGGGATACAAAAAATATATTGTGTAACATCCTAATATTTCTATCGTCAAGGAAATATATAGAATCCAGTATTTCATATCAATCAGAGATTTCACCGCTATGGATTTGCAAATATCTTAAAACTAGTATGTATGACCCGTGCGATGCACGGGTATACATATATATTTTTTAATTTAATTTGTAATTATGTTGTAAAAATATAATACACATTTGTAGATTGAGTAATTAAAATACAACAAGCAACTTGTAATTTAGCTAAGTCAAAAATCAAATATCTCACTCGGTAATTCTTTATTTAATCAGATGAAATATAAAAATGTGTGTATAATGTTTTATATATATGAACTTTATTTATTAGTAAATAAAAAAAGATGAGTCTTATTTGATTGTAGTGCAATTTTGATGAAAAAAATATTAAGGAGTACCGCACACAAAATAAACTTGATATTTGATATAAATATACTTTGTGATCCATATTGGATTTATAATGAGACTATATTTGATTTGTCTAATATATACATACATAAGTATCTTTCCCGGGGGGGGGAGAAAATCCCGTTGCGATCAATTTTGAGGATGGGGGACGCTAATCATGCTCCTCGTCCTGAATATTTTATATAAATATCCTTATTTTAATAATTAATATATATATATATATATATATATATTGTAATTGTTAAAATATAATACACATTTGTAAATTGAGTTATTAGAATACAAAAAGCAACTTGTAATTCAGCTGAGTCAAAAAAAAAAATATGTCACTCGGTAATTCTTTATTTAATTAGATGAAATATAAAAATTTGTGTATAATGTTTTATATATATAAGAACTTAATTAATTTTTTAGTAAATAAAAAAAAGATAAGTCTTAGTTGATTGTAGTGCAATTTTGATGAAAAAAAACTATTAAGGAGTACCCCACACAAAATAAACATGATATTTGATATAAATATATTTTGTGATCCATATTTGATTTGTCTAATATATACATATATAAGTATCTTTCCCGGGGGACGGGGAGAAAATCCATCTGTGGTCAATTTTGAGGATGGGGGCCAGGAATCATGCTTCCATCTTGAATATTTTATATAAATAACCTTATATATATATATATATATATATATATATATATATATATATATATATATATATATATATATATATATATATATAACTAATCCATTTTTGGTCTTTTATATGTTTTTAAAAGTATTAAAAAATATTAAATTATTTTACTTTTTATATTTTTAATTTACACGGTTGCTAACTTTTGAAAAATTAATGGTGGTCCCCGCAAGGACCATGGGAAGGTGGATGGGGATGGGTGGGGGGGGACTCCCCGTGGCGAAGATTGGAGATGGGGACGAGGATAGTTTGGAGGGCAGTGATGGGAAGAAAGAAAATATCACTTATTAGACATAGATAAAAGAGTGTACAACAATTAAACAGAGAAGGTATGATAAAGAAAATTATTCCACCAAACTCTCGCTTATATATGAATATTTGTTGTCATTCTTATTATATTGGAGGATAAAGAAAAATATTCCACCAAACATCAAATCCAATCACGCTTAAACTATGACGCAAAGCTTCAAAAAAACAAACCAATATAAGGTTACATCCTAATAGCATGATTACTGATAAACAAACGTGCTTAAAAATGTAGCAGTGGTCTTTTGATGTCATATACATATATTGGGAACTCAAAAATCATCCAAAGCTCACAAAATGAACAATATGGTCAAAATATAAAGCTACCTGGAATCACAAAGATGAGCACCACAACTATCACAAACTCTAGAATGGAATAATTAATTTCTAATTTTAAAAGAAGTCTCAAACATGGAAACATATGATTAGAAGGAAGAGATAGGGTTCAATGCTCCGACAATGGAGATGCGTACAAAACCAATATCAATAAAAACTTATTTGCATTTAGAAGATACAATCAAACTGTAATATTTAGGCTTTTACAGCAAGCCATTGCGACAACAACATTTAGTTTTTCATTAATTACCATTCAAGTCAATTAAATATAAACATTTTGGTTGTTAAGAGAATTAATTTTGGTTTTATATGGTAGCCGTTGATTTTTGTAGCTGAAATTTTGATGAATCATGATCACTAATTACAGTAGTCGCAATTTTGAAAAATCATGGCCTTTGATTTTTTTGCAACATTTTATGTTTTAATTTTCGTCCATTGGATCAGTGGAAATGTGGGAGAGATCCCATTGTGAGACAGGGTTGACTATTGCGGTAGGAGCTGATGTGTCGCCTATTTGGACGAAAAATGCCGAGGTGGAATTTTAAGGGTGATGATGTATTCACTACAAGAAACACGGGGATTAGCGAGTGAAATATCCGTCGCTAACAGGTCCATTTCGGTCGCTAATGTCCATTAGCGAGGGAATTAGCGAGGGACCAGTTCGGTCGCTAATTCCTCCTCGCTAGTGGCATTTAGCGAGGAATATGTGTCGATCGCTAATTAGCGAGGACCGATCCTCGCTAATTCCTCGCTAATCTTGACGACCAGACGCAACCCCAGTCTGATTGGCACGCTTATCAATTTGAATTTATTATTATTATTATTATTATTATTATTAGTAGTAGTAGTAGTAGTAGTATTAGTATTATTATTATTATTATTATTATTATTATTACTACTACTACTACTTATTATTATTATTATTATTATTATTATTATTATTATTATTATTATTATTATTATTATTGTTGGTGGTGGTGGTGTTGGTGGTGGTGGTGGTGGTGGTGGTGGTGGTGGTGGTGGTGGTGGTGTGGTGGTGGTGGTGGTGGTGTAAAGAGAGAGAAGAAGAGGAGGAGAAGAGTAAGGGAGAAAGAGGGTGGTGGTGGTGGTGGAAGAAAGACAGGTGAGAGAAAGAGGTATGTGGTTGTGGTGGTGTGGTGGTGGTGTGGAAGAAAGAGAGTGAGAGAGAGAGAGAGGTTGTGGTTGTGTGGTTGAGGAGAGAGAGAGGGAGTGAGAGTGGTTGTGGTGTGGTGGGGGGCGTGGTGGTGGTGGTGGTGGTTTGTGAAGAAAGAGAGAGAGTAGAGGAAGAGGAAGAGGAAGAGGAAGAGGAAGAGGAGTGGGTATTGTGAAAGAATGGGTATTGTGAGTGGTGGTGGTGGTGGTGGGTTAGTTTGTAGGTGAGAGAGAGTAGAGGAAGAGGAAGAGGAAGAGGAAGAGAGGAGGAGTGGGTATTGTGAAAGAATGAGAGAAGAGAGAGAGAGAGAGTGAGATAAGGGGTATTCGGTCAAAAAGACGTGCCAATTAGCGAGGGCGTGCCAATTCCGTCGCTAAGCTGTCGATCTGCATAGTCGAGCGCGATCGCACTGTCAAATCGGCCAGGGGCGTGCCAATTTAAATCGCTAATTCCCTCGCTAATGTGACCATTAGCGAGGGACCTACAATTCCGTCGCTAATGTCAGTTTTTTGCGAGGGACAAAAATTCCCTCGCTAATTCCGTCGCTAATTCGCGTTTTTTTTGTAGTGATTTTTTTTGGTGCGACTATGTGGACAAATAACGAAGGACTTCTTTCTTCATCGCTAAAATATTATAATTTTTAACGAAGAATAATTGTCTCGTGCTTTTTATATGTTCTGACAATTATTTGTTTAGGTATTTGTGACAAATAGCAGTCACATGTTTGAAGTAGAATGTATGACTCGTGCATTGCACGGGTATACATCGTATTTTTTCTTAATTTAGTTTTAAATAAAGTATTCTGTTATTAACATCTTGCATAAATAGATATTGGTATAAATTGTAAATTTTTATAATTATGTATTATGCATCTCGCATCTTCGAGTGTAGTCGCCGGCGAGTTCCAATTACTATGACATCTGTTGAGTACAACATAGAGGTAAGTCTTCCTCACGGGTGCACATTACCTTTATAATAATTTTAGTAGTTACTAAAGTTTAACATTCTATCTATATATAGGCGTGACAATTTTTACCCGTGTATGAGAATCTCCGCGGGGACTGCCTCGTTCGGGGGGCCCATATAGGGATTTTTCCCCCGTGGAGACTGGGATGGACACCAAAATCTCTCTGTGGCCATTTTGATGATTGGGACAGTTATCAACCCCGCCCTACATATATTAAATTTATGTCTTTGTTATAGATTTTTTTGACAATAATATCCTTATAGATAGATAGTATATTATAAGTAATTAATATAATGTTAGCCTCTTTTGTATCCAAAAAGTAATAACTTTAGTCTTTTTTATACGTGGTGTTATTTAGAAAAATATTAAATTATGCTAATTTTCATATTAAATAATTGTTCTTGAGTGATCGAAGTTTTTGGTGTGTTAGTTGTGACCTTGACTTGTAGTCAGTGGTGGATCTTTATAGGAGTCGGGGGAGCCACGGTACCCCCCGGCTCCATTAAGTTAATATATACACGGATATATTTTATACTCAAAGTTAGAATATATAGAACCAAATGAACACTAAGCAACAAAAGTATTAGTAGCCAAGCGGATAAGAGCATTATTGGTGTATTTAGGATCCCCAGTTCAATTCTTGTGATGACCACACCTCTTTTTAGCAGTTTAAATTGACAAAGATAACTTTGACCACTAAACCAAGCAAACTATTATGAAACACAATTAATTTTGGTTTATATATTTGTTACTGTTTTGGCCCCCTCCAATTTTTTTGTCAAGATCCGCCACTGCTTGTAGTTGGTTTGTTTTTGTTCTATCACTAACTTTTTTGAGTAAACCATATCCATAAATTCCTATTTATGGAGAAATAAAGAGGTAGCACCTAATTTTTTTTTTCATAATTACTTTCTCTAAGTAAAAAATGTACATGAGCACCTTCACTGGCTGTGCATGCCTATTTCAATAAGTGATACAATTTCTTGAAAAATGAGTTAGCACTTGGCAGGATACATCAATAGATCCCCCCAAAGAGATACATATGCTAAAGCTAGTTCCAAACAATTGGATTTGGATGGTAAGACCAATCACCTTCAAGTTGTAATAGATCTTAAAAAAGAATCCATACTTTGTGAAAGAGAACATGCATGAAACGATAGCTTGATAATTTCCCTCATCGCTGTTACGACCTTATTATTGGAAACATGAATATAAATTGTATGATTCAATTTTATTCTATTTAATACAAATCAGTTTTGCTTCAAACTTTGCAAATATTATTTAGGGAGCCATGAGAATTGGAAAAGCAAGCCCAGATAAGTAAATATTATCGTGAGGATGGGAAATACATGTTCATGCAAAATGGATACGAATTTTAATGGAGGGGTTAAAATTCCAAACTTAAACAACTAAAAGCATCAAAAAATAATTTTCATATTTGTATAGGACAGATATGATCTAGGGAGAGAGGAGTAACCTTAAAATACGCTAGCTGACATAGTTGATATAGGTGATTATGTTGGTTTTTCAGTTCAGAGGTTTCTCGTTTTGTTGAAAGATAATAACGTTCCTAAAAAGTTACCGTGTTCATCGTTTGTATCAAAATTTGTAACTACAATCACAAAAAAATTGACATGGTCTATTTTTACATCAAAATTTGACATTTGGTAGATTACTGAAGACATGAAAATGTTGAGTATAACTACTCAACTTTTGTATGGTTTCTGGGTGAGAGACTTTGGATAAGCAAAAATGGGGGCGAAATAAGTAGAATTTCTTAATTTCTTATATGGTTTATGGGTGAAACTGTGGATAAATCCCTGCTATAATCTTAAATCGTTCAACCAATGTTGTCCATATTTTCATACTTCCAAATTCATTATTCATTTAATGGATTCCACCAGTCTTGGCCATATTTTCATATTTCTATTTCAAAAATATAGAATTTGTGAAAGAAGAAGCAAGACATTCAAGTTATTTTTGTTGTCAGGCAATTACCATGGCACAAGAAGTTACCAGGAAACTTGTCAAAGTAAGTCATTTCATTGTAATTATACCTGCATCATGCATCAATAGACACATTTTTTTTTTTAAAAAAAGTGATAAATGGAAATTAAAGGCAAAAGGGTAAAATGAAACTCGCAATAGCGACAAATATAGGATTGCTTAGAAGAAACATCGTGTTTATTGGATTGAAGATATAATTTGACTGTACTTGTGAAGAGAACGGTGACTTTAGGCGAGAGAGTTCAAGCTAGTTGCGTCGCAGACCCGACCAACACTATACACGCCGAGGACGCTATGAAGGACAATTTTTGTGGTGAACGTCTGTACCTATAACGCCATTTCTTCTCACTTGATCTGCACAGAGGAAGAAGAAGACAAATGAAAAAGAAACTTCCGTACAATTAAATCAACGCCGTAGGGGAATAACTAAAATATAATTCAAATTTTGAACTTGGTAGACGTAGGAAATGAAACCTTCACACGATTAAATCAATGGTTATTCAGAAAATTGTTGGAATTATTTGATTTAGGAAATAAAAGCATTAATTTTTTCATTAAAATGCATTAAAATTCAGAAAATTGTTTTAATGACAGAATTAGAATGATTTTTTAATCAGTTTTTTATTTAATTTTTTTAATTGAAAATAGTGTCATATTATAGTAGTTGGTCAAAGGTTGTTATTTATGTGGTTAAATACAATTAAATGTATTATATAAATGTCATTAATTAGTATTTGTATTAGTATTAGGTAAGAGAATAGTAGTATCATTCAAGGTTTGTGTTGTCGTTAAATACAATTATGTAGGATCCTTTCTTTTGGTATTAATCAATGTCTGGTTATTTTACAGTGAGGTGATCATAGGTGTTGGTCCATGTTGGTGTTTTTTTAAACAGGTGGACCAATAGGATGCATAGAAATGCTGACTGTGTTGAGAGAGGATATTCATGAATGTATTATATATAGATATAGATATAGATATAGATATAGATATAGATATAGATATAAATATAGATTAACGGAAGATAAAACCACCAAATTAACTTCAAAAGGGTACATGGGATTGTGTACTAAGAAAAAGAGATGAGAGAGAAAGAAGAGAGAGAGGGAGCGCTAGGGCATGCAGAATACGAAAAGACTGAGAAGGTCGGGGAAACCAAGGGTCACGGCCAAGAACGCGAGCGTGAGCATGAGAGAGGGGTTGCTATCGAAACGGTGGAGAAGGTCTGTGAGGGTGGATGGATGCTCGTGAAAGGGAAGCGGTTAAGGCGTTGGAAGACTGAAGTTGCAGGAGACGGAAGCAAAGCTGGGGAGAATGTTATATCGTTCTACTTCTCGGATTTTCCGGACTCACACAGGGCAAAGGATATGTTGAGGGCCTTCTCACACTATGGCAACGTGGTTGAGGTGGTGATCCCCCCCAAAACCAACAAATGGGGGAAGAGATTTGGCTTTGCTCGTTTTGTGAAGGTACAAGATCCTAGGGTGTTTGCTGTTAAGCTGGATAATATCATAATCGGGGCGGACAAGATTCACGTAAATTTACCAAGATTTGAAAGAGAAATACATGAAATGAAGGATCTCTTGCAAGGAAGGAAGGCGTGCATGCATGCGTATCACGAACGAAATTGGCGGTGGCGAGAAGCCAAATCATCGGAAGGTATGGAAAGTGGTGAATGATGGAAATGGGAAAAGGAATACAGTAGTTCATAACAGAGACCAGAAGCAGGTTCCGAAGGGGCAAGGTGAGCAAATGAGAGAAGAGAGGAAGTTTCCATGGAAGGGTAGGGAGTCATGGAGGGGAAGGTGGAGAGACGAGAAGGCTTATAAGGCTGAACAGAAAATTGTATATTTTAGGAAGAAGAATTTAGCTGGGGTGTGGTATAATGCTTCAGAAGAAGAGATGGCCAAGTTTAAAAAGATGTATGTGGCGCAGGTGAAGAATGTCGGTGGTACTCACTTGGTTAAGGAGTGGTTTAGTAGACAGGGAGTCTTCTCGGTCAAGGTGACACCGATGGGAGCCAACCTTGTGCTTTTAGAAGAAATAGAGGAGGGGTTTATTCAAGCAATTCTTGATGAATCAGAGGAGTGGTTTTATGAAATTTTTGAAGACATCAGAAAATGGTGCCCGATGGACTATGACAAAGAGAGAGTAGTTTGGGTTCGTTGCCATGGTATTCCAGTTCATGCATGAAACGTTGAATTCTTCACGGCGCTGGCATGGAGGTTTGGGACGTTCTTGGGTGTGGATGAAAATACGAGAAAGAAAAACACGCTTGATGTGGCGAGAATTCTAATAAGAACAAAATGTTACGATGTATTCAACATGGTGGTGGATGCAAACATAAATGGAACCATGTATGAGGTTAAAGTACTTGAGGAATGGTGTGGACCATTGAGTTGGGGTGGTCTATCGGCGCCAAATGAGGATAAAGATTCGAGGGGAAGTGTAACACCCCAAAATTAATTAGGTGAGTATTTAACTAATTTAATTAGGTGATTATTTAATTAATTTAATTAAGCGATTATTTAGCTAAATTAATTAAGTAATTCTTTTAGTTGTCTATATTAAAATAAATATAGGGTGATTAATTAATTAAGGAGTGAGGTGTGGTAAATAAATGGTGAGTATTTTAGTTAAGTGGAGAGTATTTTAATTAGATTGGGAGGTGTGGAAAAGTACCTAGAGGGTGTAAATAAGGGGCCCAAGCCCACTAAATAGGCCTAAGTTCATGACTTAAACTAGGGTAAAGGTTTCCATCCCATTAGAAAGGAAGAAAACAGAAAAGAATAAAAGAAGAGAAGAAAAGTCAAATAAGGAAGAAAGGAGAAGAAAAAAGAATAAAATAAGAAAAAAAATAAAAAGAGAAAGAGAATCAGAGAAAGGAAGGAAATAAAGGAAAGTAGAAAAAGAAGGAAAAGAAAGAAATAAAAGAAATAGAAGAGAAAGAAAGGAATAACGAAAGAGAGAGAAAAGGGAGACCCGAAAGAGAGAGAAACGGAACCGTGAGTGAGGAGAAGAGAAGGGGGCGTGGAAAAGGAAGAAAGAAAGGGGAAGATCTTCCCCATTTTAGCTCTAGGCAAGGGGCTTTTGGTACCATTCTTCTTCATTTTTTCTCCTCTTTTGATTAGTGTAAATTTCATCACCTAATTCCTTTTCATTTTCACTTTGCCATAAATGGGTTTTTGAAGCTCAAAGTAGGAGAGCATCCATTTTTGGTGGTTCTTGTGTTTTTGAAGGAGAGGCTACTTAGGTTCTTCAATTTTGAGGTATGAGGGCTCTCTTTCATGGTTAATAATTTATAAAACATGAAAACATAGGGATTAGGTGTTAGGAGTAATTATTTGGTTGATTAATGTGTTTGAATGACTTACTTGAGCAATTGAATGAATAGGTGATTATATTGATTGTTGTATGGAGTCTGAGTTGTTATTGGATTGATTATTGATATTAAGGTGTTATAGCATGATTTTAATGAAAAACAATAGGAAGAATTAGGATGATGGCTAGGTGTTTGGTGATATGTTTGAATAATTTTCTTTATGGTGTTGTTATTATATGTGATGTGTTCTTGATTGGGTTTCGAACGTATTGGTAGATGTTAATTATATCAAGGTGATTAATTGTCAATTCAACATAATTTAAATAGGAGAAAGTATGTGCTTACTAGGTGTGCAAAGGTGTCCAAGTGTGGGTTCAAATAGTCCCTAAGTGCTAAAATAATCCTTATGGTGTTAAAATAGTCCTTAGGTGTTAAAATGGTCCTTGTGGCGATGGATTGGTCCTTAGGTGCTAAAATGGTTCTTATGTGTGGGTTTAGTCCTTGATGTGACTTGTAGTTCAATAATGAGGTGTGTTGTGTTTTGGTGACGATAAAGCGATGAGTGGGCTTCGGCCCAAAGTGATGTGCGGGCTTCGGCCAAAGCGATGTGTAGGCTTCGGCCAAATATTGTGATTGGAGTTGAGTTGCGAAGTGAAAAGTGATGAGTAATAATTGTTGTAGTAAATGTATTGTGTTGTGATGCATTGTCATGATGTCACATAAATCATGCATATTCAGCGACGATGTGGGCTTCGGCCAAAGTGATGTGGGCTTCGGCCAAAGTGACGAGGGCTTCAGCCAAAGTGACGTGTGCCCTCGAGGCAAAAAGCGACGATGATGGATCCACATGCATATTGCATATCATACATTGCATACATTCTGTTGATTGCTTGGGTGTTCGTAATTAATGGTATATTTGGTATAACTATATATTTCTGACGTAACTGTATTTGGTGTAATTGTATTAACGGTGTATTGGAATTGACTGTATGTATGGTGTGCCTATTCTACTGTGTTTCTTGTTTTATTAATTATTATCTATGTATTGAGACTCACCCTACTGCGTCGTGTTGCCTCGTATGCCGGCAACCTGCAGGTGACGGTGACTAAAGGTGCTTAGAGATCTTTCTTCTAGTGTGGTCGAGTCGGCTCGTCACGTAGCAACGGGGATATTTAGTTGTTATTTTCTTTTATATTTGACCTAAGATGTTAAGTTGATATTCCACTGCTGTAATATTTTATCCTCAGACCGGTTGGTGTTTTGTATCACATATACTGAAGTTTATTTTGACTAATATCCTGAAGTCTATAATAATTAATATTATGGAGTTGTATGTAAGGTGTTTTGATTAAATGTAGCACTCTCTTATGGTGCGTGGAACTTCTTGAAAACTCTGATTTTTACTAAATTGGCTAAATAGTAGTATATAGAAAGGGGGTGTTACATTAGTGGTATCGAGCGGTTTCGATGCAATCCGCCAAGTTGCCGAAGTCTGTTAACCCTCGAGTCTTGGTACTCGTTCTGAATCATAAACATGTTGTTGTTTATTACTGTGATCTTTGTTGGTTTGTTCTTTCCTTGGCATGTCCTGTAAATTATTTAATGGATAGCGATTGAGTGATTATATTGAGTGATTAAGATATGTGTGACTGAAGTATGTAACTGGTGGTTGTAGCATTGATTTTGTCTGTTCACAACTGTTGTTTGTATCATTAAGATATGTGTGATTAAAAGAGTTCTAACGATATGAAGTGAGTGAAAGTCGTGACGACGCCTTCGCACTCCGGACTGCGTTAAAAATCTTTTAATGTGGTAGTTATAAATTGAAAGAAAGTAGTTTTTGTGACCTTAATTAATTGGTTGCATGAGTAGGAGGGACTGATCACCCCAATAACTCATCCCAATGAAAGAGGCTACAATAACTCATGGTTATTATTAATTTGGGATATATGTGCCAATTCTAATTTAATTGAATTGCTTGATTAGCTTGTTAGAATATAGAAAGTACTTTTATATGACCTAACCTTGGTAAGTTATACCCTGGACAATAATTTGAAGGATTACTTGTTGAATATTGTTGCGCTTGATTGACATTTCTGCTATAGGTTGATTGTTGCTGTGATGTATAGGAAGTTGATTTGACTTGTGCTCAATTGTTCGAAGATGGTATGCTAAAATGAAACGTTGTATAATACTATATTTTCATTTTCTCAAGTAAGCTGGTATAACATGAAGTTTTGACATTTTCAGTGTTTCGATTTGTTTTGTTTCGTGAGCATGGTATGATTTGTCAAAATTAAATGATTAGCTTTTCTTACCTTCTGAGTTTACGTCGGAACTAAAAGATTAAACTAGTACGTAGTTATTTATGTGGTTGCACGCTCGAGTGATAGTAAGGTTGGGGGTTTGCATATAATTTCCTTTTGACAAAACTGTGAGTTCTACGTTTTTTTCAAAAACGGTACTTGGAAAACTTTATGCTATAGGAAAAATGAATGGATGTCAAATTAGTGTTGAATTTTGTTTCCAAGTTGTTCTAAGATTTTTATTTCAAAATGTGACACAAATTCGGCTTTTGAACCGATTAGGTTGTGATTTAATGATGTTTAAAAAATTATGAGATTTTACATAAATTGCATGATTAGATGAGTTAGAATTTTGTGTTATGTGAATGTGAATCCAATAATGATTGTCAAGGTCTTGGGAACAAATGTAAACAATTTAGGTACTCCTTGACTGTGAACTACAATTGTATAAATGTGTTCGTTTTATGACGTAGCTTGGACTTTGTTGTTGCTATTACTATTATTATTTGTCACACCTTGACTTGTGTTACGCGGTTCCTAAAATCTAATGATGAAACCGTGCAACTAGGTTTTGTGCACTCCTATTACTTGATAAGTTTTCTTTGCTAAGTAGTGACAAGGGTATGTAATTTCATTTGGTTAAACTAATATCAAGTCTTGAATCAAAGCAATTGTTTTAAGAAGCATGTGTTGGTTATATTATTTTGTGATATGAAATCAATTAAAATTGGTAGAATTATATGTCCATGATATTTTCTAGGGAAGTTGTAAAATCGCACATTAGCTAAATCCCTAGGAATAAAGAGATTGAAGATGATGCCTACGTGTTTAAATCATTTGTATGATTGGTTATGCTTATTTGGTGCTTGATGAAATGCATAAGTATGTGATGATTATAATTGGTTTGGTGATTGATCATGATGAATTTTACTTGTTTACGATTTCGTGCGTGTCTGGACACTATTTCAGTCTTTTGAAAACTGGTACTGTTTGGTTGAGTCAAAAATTATGTGGCTGAGTGTTTTCGAAAATAGACTTAAAGCCGGTCGTTTTGGCACTAGTTTCGTTAAATTCGGAGTTGTGTAGCTCCAGTTATGAGTTTCCAAAGTCGGGTCAAATTTCTAGAGTCAAACTGTGAGTAGGTTCGGTTTTTGCAAGTTTTACATCCTCAAATGAACTCCGTTTTGAACGATTATTTTTCCATTAGAAACTATACTCAAAATGCTTTTATTCGGGCTGAAGTTTTGTCCTGTTTGATCAAGTTTAAGTCAGTCTAGCGTGAAATGAAGTAGGAGGACAGAATCTGTCCAGTCGGAGAACAGTTTGGGTTGTTTCTAAAAACTGTACTAATTGGCTCATTGTTTTGAAATTTTAATGACATATTCAAAAACTACACATCTGTAGCTTTCCAACAAGTATTTATTTGCCGAAATCCGAGGTCGTTTACTATTTTAATTAATTCGCCAAAGTAGGCGCAAAGTTACAGAATTTTCTGCGACCAAGTTTAGGTGGACTAAATTGAACGTTGAATAAAATGATTAATTGTGGAATGGGTTGAACTTGAATTTTGTTGTTATGATCATGTTAATTGTTGATGTAAATGATGTTGGATATATGATAAATTGTTGAGATTGATATTGTTGGTTAATTACGGTTGTTAGTGTTGTTGGGCCGCTGGCCATAATTGTTGTTGTCTCTTGTGTTGGGTAGTCGGGTAGGATTTTGACAACCTACAGGTTAGAATACCTAATTGGGGAGTAAGAGTGTAGGGAGGAGTGTTTGATCTGTTGTGTGTACGATAGAACTTGGATGATAACGGTTAGAGGAGATAAGAAGGGTGGATGTTGATTTCATGAGTTTAGCGTAGATTTTCGAGGAGGATAGCAATCGTTCATACAAGATAGTGAAGGAGAAGAGGAGTTCTCGATGTGTCGTGAAGCCTATGATGTGTCGTGTGGTAAGGGGCAAGGGAGAGGAGAGTTCGGGCAAGAAGCCAAGTGGGGGAGACGCTACTGCGAGGATTGTGTGTCACAAGTGTGGTAAGCCGGGGCATAAGAGTCCAGATTGCATGGTCAACAAGTGTTTCAAGTGTGGTAAGGAAGATCATATAGCTGCTAAGTGCGAGAAGAAGGATGTGGTCTGCTACAACTGTGGGGAAGTGGGGCACATTAGTACCAAGTGTCCAAAACCGAAGAAGGGGAAGTTTAACGGGAGAGTGTTTGTCCGGGGAGGTTCGAAGCTTACGGGGGAGTGATAGTTACATTTAGAGGTACGAGTTCCATTTAGGGTGTTTGCTAGAGATTAATGTTTGTTGTAGTGGGTGTTTAAGTTTACATGTCCATGATAGTTAGATTTTCGAGGACGAAAATATTCTAAGTGGGGGAGAGTTGTAACACCCCAAAATTAATTAGGTGAGTATTTAACTAATTTAATTAGGTGATTATTTAATTAATTTAATTAAGCGATTATTTAGCTAAATTAATTAAGTAATTCTTTTAGTTGTCTATATTAAAATAAATATAGGGTGATTAATTAATTAAGGAGTGAGGTGTGGTAAATAAATGGTGAGTATTTTAGTTAAGTGGAGAGTATTTTAATTAGATTGGGAGGTGTGGAAAAGTACCTAAAAGGTGTAAATAAGGGGCCCAAACCCACTAAATAGGCCCAAGTTCATGACTTAAACTAGGGTAAAGGTTTCCATCCCATTAGAAAGGAAGAAAACAGAAAAGAATAAAAGAAGAGAAGAAAAGTCAAATAAGGTAGAAAGGAGAAGAAAAAGGAATAAAATAAGAAAAGAAATAAAAAGAGAAAGAGATCAGAGAAAGGAAGGAAATAAAGGAAAGTAGAAAAAGAAGGAAAAGAAAGAAATAAAAGAAATAGAAGAGAAAGAAAGGAATAGAGAAAGAGAGAGAAAAGGGAGACCCGAAAGACAGAGAAACGGAACAGTGAGTGAGGAGAAGAGAAGGGGGCGTGGAAAAGGAAGAAAGAAAGGGGAAGATCTTCCCCATTGTAGCTCTAGGCAAGGGGCTTTTGGTACTATTCTTCTCCATTTTTTCTCCTATTTTGATTAGTGTAAATTTCATCACCTAATTCCTTTTCATTTTCACTTTGCCATAAATGGGTTTTTGAAGCTCAAAGTAGGAGAGCATCCATTTTTTGTGGTTCTTGTGTTTTTGAAGGAGAGACTACTTAGGTTCTTCAATTTTGAGGTATGAGGGCTCTCTTTCATGGTTAATAATTTATAAAACATGAAAACATAGGAATTAGGTGTTAGGAGTAATTATTTGGTTGATTTAATAATGTGTTTGAATGACTTACTTGAGCAATTGAATGAATAGGTGATTATATTGATTGTTGTATGGAGTCTGAGTTGTTATTGGATTGATTATTGATATTAATGTGTTATAGCATGATTTTAATGAAAAACAATAGGAAGAATTAGGATGATGGCTAGGTGTTTGGTGATATATTTGAATAATTTTCTTTATGGTGTTGTTATTATATGTGATGTGTTCTTGATTGGGTTTCGAACGTATTGGTAGATGTTAATTATATCAAGGTGATTAATTGTCAATTCAACATAATTTAAATAGGAGAAAGTATGTGCTTACTAGGTGTGCAAAGGTGTCCAAGTGTGGGTTCAAATAGTCCCTAAGTGCTAAAATAATCCTTATGGTGTTAAAATAGTCCTTAGGTGTTAAAATGGTCCTTGTGGCGATGGATTGGTCCTTAGGTGCTAAAATGGTCCTTAGGTGTGGGTTTAGTCCTTGATGTGACTTGTAGTTCAATAATGAGGTGTGTTGTGTTTTGGTGACGATAAAGCGATGAGTGGGCTTCTTACCCAAGTGATGTCGCGGGCTTCGGCCAAAGCGATGTGTAGGCTTCGGCCAAATATTGTGATTGGAGTTGAGTTGCGAAGTGAAAAGTGATGAGTAATAATTGTTGTAGTAAATGTATTGTGTTGTGATGCATTGTCATGATGTCACATAAATCATGCATATTCAGCGACGATGTGGGCTTCGGCCAAAGTGACGTGGGCTTCGGCCAAAGTGACGAGGGCTTCGGCCAAAGTGACGTGTGCCCTCGAGGCAAAAAGCGACTATGATGGATCCACATGCATATTGCATATCATACATTGCATACATTCTGTTGATTGCTTGGGTGTTCGTAATTAATGGTATATTTGGTATAACTATATATTTCTGACGTAACTGTATTTGGTGTAATTGTATTAACGGTGTATTGGAATTGACTGTATGTATGGTGTGCCTATTCTACTGTGTTTCTTGTTTTATTAATTATTATCTATGTATTGAGACTCACCTCTTTGCGTCGTGTTGCCTCGTATCTTAAGCAACTGCGGTGTGACGGTGACTAAAGGTGCTTAGAGATCTTTCTTCTAGTGTGGTCGAGTCGGCTCTGATACGTAGCACCGGGGGGATATTTAGTTGTTATTTTCTTTTATATTTGACCTAAGATGTTAAGTTGATATTCCACTGCTGTAATATTTTATCCTCAGACTGGTTGGTGTTATGTATCACATATACTGAAGTTTATTTTGACTAATATCCCGAAGTCTATAATAATTAATATTATGGAGTTGTATGTAAGGTGTTTTGATTAAATGTAGCACTCTCTTATGGTGCGTGGAACTTCTTGAAAACTCTGATTTTTACTAAATTGGCTAAATAGTAGTATATAGAAAGGGGGTGTTACAGGAAGTGTCAGCAGCGAATGTAGCATTGAGGAGGAAGAAGGCCCTCCGCTGTTTGGGGTGGAGGAAGTGGAGGAGGAGCAGTCAGAGGAGGAAGGTGAGGATGCAGAAGCTGGAAGGGCATTACTGCAGGAGGGTATAAACATAATTACAGAGGAAGTTAATAGCAATGATGGGGCTAATGGGGAAGAGGAGAGAGGCGTGGAAAGGGTGCATGGGGAGGAGGAATGCGTGGTTAATGTGTTAAATGAGGAAGGGGGATTTTTTCAAAAAATTGATCCTATGAGTAAGGAAGTGTCCTCGGCTCCGTCATCTACTCAACAAATGCTGTTGGGGCCCCCAACAATAAAGGACACGCGTGTGGTTAATGTGTTGTCCTCGGCTGGTAAAGTTAGCAATGAAATTGGGCCTGTTTTGTGCACAACCCACCTCGACAACCCAAAAACAAATTCGGGCGGCCCATTGGTTGAATTTGCAGAATTTGTTGCTGACTTATCTTCGCCAGGCTCCCGAGGTGCACATGAAGAACAACCTCGGCTGAAAAAGAAGAAAAAGAAAGGGAAAAAAAGTGAAGTCTCATGATAATCCAAAGAATAGTATCACGATTGGAGTGGTAAATGAGGGAGCTAGAGGCTTAATTCCTGCTCTTTCGGGGTCCGGAAACTCTTCTAACTCCAACAATGTCTTCGTGGTGCATCGCAACCCACCTAAACCAGGAGTGTCTTATTCTATTAATTGTGAAGGGGAAGGGTCGGTTATGGGAGAAGTTTCAGTGGGAGACTCCGGTATCCAGTTTTGTAATGAGAGGTTCTTGAAGGAACATGAAATCTCCATTGGAAATAAAATGTGGAGTTTTGCCAAAGAACAGCTCGGCGTGGTCGGTCAGAACAATGATGAGGTATATGCAGACAGGTTTAGGCAAATGGAGGTCAGGGATCAGAGTGGTAATGGTAGGAAGGAGTACAATATGGGGTCTCAATGAAGATTGCAACACTTAATATGAGAGGGTGGGGAGGCGCGGCGAAGAGGAGACGCCTCAGGAAACTGATTGTGGAGGAAAATATAGATTTTTGCATGATCCAAGAAACAAAATGTGGGGATCTAACAAGGAGAGCAATTGCAAGTATCTGGGGGGATGCAAATTTTGACTGGCTATGTAAAAGTGCTGCTGGACAATCGGGTGGGCTAGTGAGTGTTTGGAAAAAGGATATGTTGAACGTGATGTTCTCGTTTTCAGGTGAAAGTTTTGTAGGCATGAGCGCCAAAGTGGAGAGTCAAATTTGCTACTTAGTCAATGTGTACTCGGTGTGCAACTTGGCAGGAAAAAGAAGACTATGGGAGAATCTGAAGGTCCTAAAGAGTCAAATTGAGGATGGTGAGTGATGTGTGGCAGGTGATTTTAATTCAGTGGCGGTTAGAGGGGAGAGAAGTGGGTGCACTACAATTTTTAATCATGTAGAAGCAAGGGAGTTCTGTGCGTTCATGGAAGACATGTCACTGGTAGATGTGTCGGCACAAGGTAAAAAGTTTACTTGCTTTGGGTTAGATGGGAGGGCTAGCAGATTGGACAGAATTCTTCTCACTGAAGGTTTGGTGGAGAAATGGAATGTAAGCACACAATGGGTAGGCGATAGAGAGATATCGGATCACTGCCCAGTTTGGTTGGTATCATCAAATTCAAAAAATTGGGGACCAAAGCCATTCAGATTTAATAATTGCTGGTTGGAACACGCGGAATTTAAAAACTTTGTCACATAGTGCTGGTCTTCCTTCCAAGTGAGTGAGAGGAGCTCTTTTGTTCTGAAGGAGAAACTTAGAATGTTGAAGGAGAAGCTTAAAGTGTGGAATAGGGAGGTGTTTGGTTACAAAGACTTAAAAATTGAAGGGTTAGTGAAAGATTTGAATGAAATAGAAAGGGTGGCCTCGAATGGAAGGGGAATTAATGATGATCAAAGGAAACGCTTAACCGAGGAGTTTTGGCAAGAGTTGCAAGCAAAGGAAAGTCTAATCGCTCAGAAGTCACGGGTAAGGTGGTTGGCGGAAGGGGACTCTAATAGTAGATATTTTCATGCATGTATGAAAGGCAACAGAAGGCGTACACAACTGACAAAACTTTTGGTCGACGGGGTGTGGGTGGAAGATGTAGTCGAGGTAAAGATGGCAGTGAAGAATCATTTTGAAGGAAAATTTAAAGAGGAGGTATATCATAGGCCCACTCTAGAGGGTATCCGAGTTAACCACATTACCGGAATGGATAATGAATTACTCTTGATGCCTTTTACCGAGGAGGAAGTAAAGGAGGTGGTGTGGGAATGCGATGGCAACAAGAGCCCGGGTCCGGATGGGTTTAATTTTAATTTTATAAAGTCATTTTGGGATCTATTGGCCCCGGAGATACTGAAGTTTTTTGAAGAATTCCATAAGTATGCTAGGCTTCCTAAAGCATTTAGTGCCTCTTTTATCGCGCTCATTCCCAAAACAAAGAATCCATAAGAGCTAGGTGAGTTCAAGCCGATCTCATTAATTGGGTGCCTATATAAGATGCTTGCAAAGGTTCTCGCGGGCAGATTTAAGAAGGTATTGAGAGGTGTTATATCTGATTGTCAGAATGCCTTCCTAGCAGGTAGAAACATCTTGAATGGGGTGGTTGTGGTGAATGAAATAATTGATATGGCAAAAAGGAAGAAACAAAAATGTGTAATCCTAAAGGCGGACTTTGAAAAGGCATACGACTCAGTGAGCTGGTCTTATATTGATTATATGATGGGGAGGATGGGGTTTAACGAAAAATGGAGACAATGGATGAGAGAGTGTTATTCCTCCAATTCAATCTCGGTTCTAGTTAATGGCAGTCCATCGGAGGAGTTTGTGGCTCAAAAGGGAATGAAACAAGGTGATCCTCTGGCACCGTTTTTATTCTTAGTAGCGGCGGAAGGTCTAGTAAGGAAAGGGGTAGAAACCGGAAATCTGAATGGGTTCAAGGTGAGTGATTCACTCTCGGTTGAGCTAATACAATTTGCGGATGACACGATGTTATTTTGTGATGGAGGTGACAGAAGTATATGGTGCTTAAAAGCAATACTCAGGTCTTTTGAGTTGGCATCAGGGCTAAAGGTAAATTTCTCTAAAAGCAACGTGATTGGTCTCAATGTTGAAGGGAGGAGGGTGCTGGAGGGCATATCACATTTCCTTGCTTGTAGGGTGGGCAAGGAGTCTTTTAAATTTCTTGGGATTCCGGTAGGTGCAAATCCAAGAAGAGTGGCAACTTGGCAACCACTTATTGATGTGATAAAAGCTAGGCTCAATAGTTGGAAGAGTAGACAATTGTCTATAGGGGGAAGGGTGACACTCATCAATTCGGTGTTAGCATCTCTTCCCTTTTATCTCTTCTCTTTTTACAAAGCTCCGAGGAAGATTATTGAAGAAATCACAAAATTGCAAAGAACGTTCTTGTGGGGAGGGGATGAAGATAATAAAAAGATGGCATGGGTGAGATGAAGTACTATATGTAACCCAAAAGATAAAGGGGGACTTGGAATAAAAAATTTAGAAGCTTTTAACACAACTTTGTTAACAAAGTGGAGATGGAGGTTGTTGGTGGAGGAAGGTAATCAATTATGGAGCAAATTAGTAAAGGAAAGATCTGGGATAAATGGTAGGTGGCCAAGAGCATCGGAATAAACAAGAGGATGGGGGAAATTATCCATTTGGTGGAGAGATCTATGCACGTTGGGGGAGGGTAGTTCATTGGATGAAGGGTGGTTTGATGGGTTAATTAAATTAAAATTGGGGAGAGGTAATTTAGTCAAGTTTTGGACAGATTCTTGGATGGGAAGGGATCCGATTGCTGCACTATTTCCTCGGATATTCGACAGCTGCAGTGACCAAAACGCAGTGGTGGAAGAGATGGGGTTCTGGGCGGACAATGGTTGGAAATGGAATGTGAGCATGATTTCGGCTCTGCAGCAATCCGAAAGCAGAATCACGGACCTCGGTGTGCGGCAATCCGAAGCGAATCAGAGCTTCGGCTCTGCGGCAGAACCGAAGCGGTGCGACGTCGGCTCAAGCCAGCGGTCGAGGAGTTGCAGATTTCGGCTCAGCAGCATTCCGAGCAGATGCAGACCTCGGCTTTGCAGCAATGCGATCAGTGGGAGCTCGATTACTTGCTGGAAATATTGCGGCCTGTCACGCCGATACGTGGTAGAAGCGACAGATGGAGCTGGTCCCTGGATCCGGTGAAGGGGTTCTCGGTGAAGCGGTGTTACGATTGGTTGGTTTGTGCTGTTTCAGGTAATAATGAGCATCTCACGGAGAATATGATCAATGCTTGCAAGAAGCTCTGGAGGAACTATGCTCCGTCCAAAATAATTATCTTTGCGTGGCGTGTTCTACAGGATAGGATTGCGACGAGGGAGGCGTTGTTTAGAAGAGGAGTAACACACTCGCACCATGACAAGTGCTGCGTCTTTTGCTTCATGGAAGATGAAACAGTTTCTCACTTGTTTTTACAATGCCATGTTACTAAAACTATATGGCAGCAGGTCTTTTCTTGGTTGGGAGAAGATTATGGCGATGAAGAGGATATCACGCTGCATTTCATGGAGTTCGGTAGGATATTTAAAGGGAAGAGGCAAAAACGAGTCAAGCTTAGTTTGGTTGGCGGTCATATGGAATATTTGGTTGGCGAGAAATAGAATGGTCTTTAAGGGCGAGGTGTTGTCTATTCCTTCACTACTCTTGGGTATTAAAGACACGGCATGGTGCTGGTTCAAAGCGAGGAGAGGGAAGAACTGTGGAGCAAGTTGGGTGGAGTGGTATAATAGTCCGTTGGGTGTCATTTCTAATTTGTAATTTAGCATTTTTATGTTATGTTTTTTGCTATGGGACAGTTAGGGGGATAAACAATGGACAAAGATAATGGTCCCACTGTTGTAATTTTTTCACGGGGTACTCTTTTTTCCCATCTGAGTCTTTTTCCTAATGGGTTTTGGCTCAGAGGGTTTTGAGGAGGCCCTCCCCTTCCCTTCTGTTACATTGTAAGGGCTGGGCACCCCTTGTGCTCCCTTCAATGAAATCTTGCTTATCTAATAAAAAAAAACTTCAAAAGGGTACTAGTACCATAAAGTTTAAACCTCAAATCATAACTGGTTACAGTTTACGTGGGTCAATAGGCAAACTAAAATTCAAATCCACTATTTCATTGCATCGTTAGAAGTAATTAAAATCAACATTTATTC
This sequence comes from Oxytropis ochrocephala, assembly GCA_020916435.1. Lineage (NCBI taxonomy): Eukaryota > Viridiplantae > Streptophyta > Magnoliopsida > Fabales > Fabaceae > Oxytropis > Oxytropis ochrocephala. The sequence continues at coordinate 112,086,138 of CM037089.1, forward strand.
CAAATTTGAGACCTATATCAGAAGTTCAAACCACTCAAATCCAACATGCATCCATCTATTTCTCAATACCATCATTATAACACACAAATCCAAACAAATAAACACATAAAATGGGTAAAGAGCTCACTTGTTTCAGCTGAACAAACTAAAGACAAACAAGTACTTGGTTTTCTAAGCACATCACAAGCTCCCAAACTGACATGCAAAACCAGAAACTTTCCAACTCAAACTACTCAAACCTTAAGCATTTCGAAACAATGGTGGAAAGAATAGAGGATGAAGTTGACCAGCTAAGCTTCTATGCTTTTGAGTTCTCAAACTAAGGTGAAATTTGAAAGGAAAAGAGAGATTGTGAAGGAACTATTTTAGTTGTGCTATGGAAGTGAAGTTTTCCCTGATTTTCCTCTTCTTTCTCCCTCTTCGACCCTCTTCTCTCTACTCCCTCTCTTTCAACTTTAATTTTCAAATAAAGTGTTTTGTGCGTAATATAATGAGAGGGCTTTTACTTTCCCCACTCCCCCTCCTACTCAAACACACTCCTTAACAAATTTTATTCCAAAAATAACCTTGCATGGAACGTTTGTGGAGGACGTGTTTAATGACAATTCAAATGACCTTGTTCGAACACGTTCGAACACATACATACGAACGCAATAATATTTGTGAATGTGGTGTGAGGGTCCATTATTGTTGTCTCGGTTAACAGCATACGAACGAAATAAAATAGGGTGTTTCGAATACGTCTATGCGAACCTGTTTGATTGGTACCATTCGAACATGTTAAATTACGCACAAGAGGGTGTGTGTGCCAATTTTTAAGACACTCGAATGGGACTGTTCGAACCTGTTCGAATGCCCGTGTTCGAATAGGTGAAATTTTAAAAAAATAAACACTTTGGTCATTTCATTAATGGCTTTTTGGTCTTTTAACACCCTTATGTGGTGTGTTTTGAGTAGGAGGGGAGTAGGAAAAGAAAATATCTAATGAGAGACCCTTCTCATTTATCAGCTGAAGGAAATCAAAATCAAAATGGGCTTGGACACTATAATTGGATTTGAGTTTGGGTCAATTTCAACCTTAGTTTATTCGCACCACCATTTATTCACAAATTTCAGCACAATTACTCAATTACCGCACCAAATAAATCAAGTAATTAAACCACATGTCTAGACAATTTAAAATAAAAGCAACAATATCCAAAGGAATTTAGATTTTCTTTGGGTATTACATTTCATCCCAACTTGAAAAAAATGTGTCCTCAAAAATTTGTCAAGTCTTACGTTGTTGGAAGAGCTATGGATGACGAGCACGCATGTCGTCCTCGAGTTCCCAAGTTGCTTTTTCGAGCAAGAATTCCAAACCACTTTAAGGATCATAATTGTCTTAGTTCGGAGAGTCTTTTCACCTCGTTCAAGAATCTGACTGGGGTAAGGTTGAAAAGTAAGATCTAGTTAAAGATTAACTCTCTAATAACTCATGAAATACATTACGGACATTAGATAAAGACAGGGGCAAAGCGATCCGATAAGCAACAGACCCAAATCCTTTCAATGATTTAAAAAAGACCAATGAAATGGTGACTTAGCTTTTTGGCACGAAGGGCACGACCAATTCCAGGGTGGGTGTGACCTTAAGAAACACATGATCACCTTCACAGGACTCCAAAGGTTTCCTTCTATCATATGCGTAACTCTTTCTTGTATTTGACAAATCTTCTCTATTGTTTCTTGAACTAAATATGGTCCCAACAATCTTCGTTCACCATATCCCACCAACAGAAAGGTGTTCGACATTTACGTCCGTATAAAGCTTCATATGGTGTGATGCCAATACTTGAATGGTACGTAACTATTATTATAAACAAACTCTACCAATGGAAGATGATCTTCCCATCTACCACCACTGTCCAAAATACAAGCCTGGAGCATATCTTCTAACATCTGAGTTGTTCTCTCTATTTGAGCATCTGTCTGAGGATTGTAAACAGTACTCATATCAAGATGTGAACCCAAAGCTAAATGCAAGGCTCTCCAAAAGTGGGAAGTGAACTTTGGGTATTTATCTGACACAATACTAGGAACTCCTTGAAGTCTAACTATGTTGTTAAGGTACTCAACAGCTAGTCTAGAAACCATGAAATTAGATTGAACGGGAATAAAATGAGCAGACTTGGTCAAACGATCCACAACCACCCAATTGGAATCAATACCATCTTGAGAACGAGGCAATCCCATCACAAAGTCCATAGAGATACTCTCCCACTTCCATTTCAAAATGTTTAGAAGTTGCAACTGGTCGGAAGGTTTTTGGTGTTCTATTTTAACTTTATGACCAGTTACATATCGAGATAAAAACTCAGCAATCTATGTCTTCATCCCCGACTACCGATGTACTCAATAGATTTGTATACATCTGCATAAGATCCCGATACATCTTTGTAGATCCAGGATGTACCGAGAATTGTCTCTTATGAGCCTCCTCCAAGACTTGCCTTTTAATATCCTCATCTTTAGGTACACAAATTCTATCATTAAAGAAAACAACCCCATCACTAGCCTTCGAAAAACCTAGCAATCCACATTGAGTTTGAAGTTCCACATCAACTTATTGGGCCAGTTTGATTGAATTCCGCAAAGAACTGGAAATACAAACATGACTAAGCCCCAGTCTATTTTTCCGAGACCTCCCCTTAAAATTGAGATCCCTAAAAGATTCCAAAAGAGCCATTTCGTGAATCATTAATGTGGCAATGTGAAAGGATTTTCTACTTAGTGCATCTGCAACCACATTAGCATTCCCTGGATGATACTTCAATTCAAAGTCACAGTCCTTCAAAAATTCCACCCATCTCCTTTATCTCATGTTCAGTTCTTTTTGATCAAATAAATACTTCAAACTCTTATGATCGCTGAAAACCTCAAAACAAGAACCATACAGATAATGCCTCCAAATTTTCAAAGCGAACACAATGGCAGCTATTTCCAAATCATGAGTGGGATAATTTTCTTCATGTGTCTTCAGTTGTCGAGAAGCATAAGCCACCACCTATTGATTTTGCATAAGGACACATCCTAAATCCCTCTCCAAAGCATCACTATAATTGTGGAACCCCAAGGCCAGGTCAGGAATGATTAGAATTGGTGCAGAGGTCAAACAAGTCTTCAATTTTAAAAAGCATTCTTCACAATTAGAATACCATACAAATGGGCGTGGGGAGTGTTGACTTCATTAGCCAGGTTGGTGCAGAGAAAATGTACTCAATAGAGTGTTGAGTACAACCATCTGAGCCTTGAACTAAGCATGTGACATATGTGGATGATGAGGGCAGGGAGTGATCGTCAGTGCCTAAAAATTGGCATGACAAAGAGCGGCTCTTGGAAGCTTCTAGGCGAAGGGACGCGTGAATGAACCAAATACGCATCAGAATGAAAGGGATCCTGAGGTTGTGGAGCTACGAGATTTAATAGTTGAAGGAAGGCTTAAAGAATTGATTTGGACTACCTATACGAACATGATGCATTATCTTTTTGGGAACCCTTCTGTAACGCCCCAAATAATTTAATTATTTATTTAAATAAATTATTTAGGTATTTTATTGGTATAGTTATATTAAAATAAAAATATGGTATTTCATTTAAATCAAGGAGTGGTGTTAGTAATTAAGTAAGTGGTAGGAAGAGGCCCGTGACCCAAAAGCCCAATGATATATGGACTAGGGTTAGAGCCAATTGCTCATTTAGAGAGAAAAGAAAAAGAAAGAAAACAAAAGAAGGAGAGCGCAAGAGAGAAGGGGGAAACGACGCAAGGAGGAAGAAGGAGAAGGAGAAGGAGCTTGTTGCTGAGGTTTCTTGGGATTTCGTGGAAGGAATCTCGTATTTCGGTGAAAACCTAAGGTAAGGGTGGGGTTCTTTCTTTATAATAGGGTATATGATGGGTGTTATGTGGGAGAGTAGGATTCTTGATTGAGTGTAGTGCCTACATGATGTTTGATGAAATGTTTTTCGTGGTATGTGCAATTTATTGGTGTTGAAATTGATATTTGGGGATTGTTTATGGTAAAAAGTCAAGAGAGAGAAAGAAAGTGGTGTTGGCGCTGCCTAGGGCGCCATCTGGGTGGGTTTCAGCGCTGGAGTGCGCCAGCTGTAGTACTATGTGCGCCATGTGCCATGTGCGCTGTTGTCTTTACTGTGTCTTAGTCTGTGTTGCCTGTTATGTTATGCATGTCTCGATGTGTGTTGCCTGTTGTCTTTGCACCTCTTAGTCTAAGTTACTGTTATCTTATCATGTTGCATGTTGTCTTTGCCTTTGTCTCAGTCTATGTTGCATGTTGTGTTGCTTGTGTCTCGATCTGTGTTACTGTTGTCTTTGCTGTGTCTCGATCTGTGTTACTGTTGTCTTTGCTGTGTCTCGATCTGTGTTACTGTTGTCTTTGCTGTGTCTCGTCTCTGTGTTGTGTTGTGTTGCTGTGTCTCGATCTGTGTTACTGTTGTCTTTGCTTGTGTCTCAATCTGTGTTGCTTGTTGTCTTTGCACATGTCTCGATCTGTGTTACTGTTGTCTTTGCTGTGTCTCGATCTGTGTTATCTGTTGTCTTTGCATGTGTCTCGATCTGTGTTACTGTTGTCTTGCACATCTCTCGATCTGTGTTACTGTTGTCTTTGCACATGTCTTAGTCTGTGTTGCCTGTTGTGTTGTCTGCTGTGTTGCGTTTTGGTGCTGCCGCTTGGCGCCAAAATTGTGTCTGTGTTACTCTTTGTGTGCATCTTTGTGTTGTGTGTGGTGTGTTGCCACTTAGCGCCACTACTGTGTTTTGTGTGCCCCATGTGTGCTCGTGTTCTTCTTTGGCGTCGATTTCTATCTTGTGTTGCGCCAGATGTTGCCTTTTTGTCTTTGCTGCTGTGTTGTGTTGCGGTGTTGCAGTGGCGCGCGATTTCTATCTTGTGTTGCGCCCAGTGTTGCCTTTTTGGTGCGTCTGCCTGTGTTGTCTTCTTTGTGTTCTTGCTTGGGTGCGATTTACATCTTGTGTTGCGCTCGATGTTGCGTGTTTGTCTTTATGCAGTTCGGTGTGGTGTGTTGATGTTGACTCTGTAAATCTTTTTGGTGTTGTTGGTGTTATTGGTGATGTTATAACCGGTGATGTGCCTATTATATTGGCTAAGGTGATAGGTGATGGGTCTATGACCATATGTTGTTGTTGGTGTTGTGGTGTCAATTACATGACTTTGATTGGTGATTGTTTCTGGTGCATTGTTCATGGTGTCACATGCAATTCATATGCATTATTTGGTGATATAAGGCTTCGGCCTTCGAGCTATAGGTGATGATGATGATGCTCAAACTTGGTGATGATGCCCATAGTGGCTAAAATTATTGGTGATGAATGGTACCACATGCATATGCCCGTTGGTGTGGGTTGCATCTCATGCATTTATTCATATCATTGGTGATGTTCCTTGGTGGTTGTATATTGATGTTGATGTTTATCTTGATGTTATTGTTGTATGTTGATGTTGTTGTTGTGTGTATTGACGTAGTTGTAAAGTGGTAGATATAATTGTTATAACTCTAGCATATTGCTTATCATACATGCTATTATATTGTGAGATATCTCACCCCTTTTGTTTGAATGTTACCTCTATGTTGGTAACGTGCAGGTGATAGCGAGTGAAGGTTCGTCTTCCTTCTCCAGTTGAGTCGGTGTCGTCGCTCTGATACGTAGCACTCAAGGGGGGCGAACACTAGTTTATTTGATTGTCTTTTAATTATTTGATTGTTGAACTTTAAATTGATGATGTTATGGTTGTTCTTTCCGCTGCGTAGTGACACTAAATAGGTGTTTGAGGGTTCGTCCTATTTATGACATGCTATGTATCATGCTATTTTATTTGGAACATTCTATTATCGACTTGTGATGTTTTATTGGCGTAAATGTAGCATCCCTTGTGGGTGAAGCGAAAAATGATTTTTAAACTCTGATTTTGTGTTAAATTTAAACGGGTAGAATTGGGGTGTTACACCTTCCCATAAGAACTCCATAGTTAAGTGTGCTTGATTTGGAGTAGTAGTGGGATGGGTCACCTTCTGGGAAATTTCCTAGAAAGCATGCAAGTGAGGAGAATGCATGCCAGAAAGACACGTGTTGGTTTGTGGACCAGTTGACAGTTCCGAAAGTAGACTGGGATATAACAAATGGTATTGGAGCAGCAAACCTCTCTCAGTACAGGGTGGTTCGGGGACGAACCAAGCAGAGCTCGTGGGCATGTGACATCTGTGGATAACAAGGGTGGGGAGTGATCGCTTTTGCCCAAAGTTTGGCACGACAAAGAGCAGCTCATGGCTGCATCTAGGCGAAGGGACACCTGAATGAACCAAATACGCACCTGAGTGAGAGGGATCTTGTGACTGTGCAGGTATGAGACTGTATAGTTGAAGGAAGACTTAAAAGAATTGATTTGGATTACCTATACCAACATGATGCATTATCTTTTCAGGAGCACTTCCCATAAGAACTCCATAGTTAAGTGTGCATGACTTGGAGTAGTAGTGGGATGAGTGACCTTCTGGGATGTTTCCTAGTAAGCATGCAAGTGAGGACAACACATGCTGGAAAGACACGTGTTGATTTGTGGGGGCACTCAACAATTCTGAAAGCAATCTGGAATGTTACATATTGACTGTTACAACCATTTAGTTACAAGAAATACCAAAATGTAACTCAATAGCATACATCAGAGTAACACTACAAGAAAATCGCTGATTTGCCACGGAAATTTCCGTGGCAAATGTACAAATTTCCGTGGCAAAACAACATTTGCCACGGACAAAAATTGGTGGCAAAAACACTCGTCGGAAATCGTTTGCCACGGATTTTCCGTGGCAAATGTTTCCGTCGCAAATCCGTCGCTAATCCGTCGCAAATATCCGTGGCAAAGTCGTCGCGAATTTCATCGCAAATCCGTGGCAAATCCGTCGCAAAAATAAATAAAAAATTAAAAAAAAATTAAATCTTCAAGATGGAACAATACTGAACTACTTATAGACCAAACAATAAAATATCAGAACAAATGTAGATAATCATTCAATTAGACTAACACCATTGTTTCACGATATAATAAAATCCATGTGTTACAAAGTGTAAAGCAATCGCTTCTTTCCATAAAAAGAGAAGCTTTCAAAATGACGATCCTTCGGCTAAATAGATGAAATAAAAGGAATTACATCAGTGGTTTGTTATATATTCACTTTGTTCTACAGAGCAGAGCTAAATTGTTTTTATTCCAAGTTTTTACCCTCTGTGCACTAATGTTATGAAGGATAGAGCACACCCAAAAAGATAAGCGTATTTCTGACTCCAATTGCATTTTGAGCATAGAGGAATCCAAAAGCCCCAACCATTGCTCCAGCTTTCCCAGCAGCAGCTGATATACCATTGTGGATCCACCTCATTACAGTCCAAAGGCAAAACGCTTCAAATCATAAAAAGTAAATGGCGCATAAAAGGCCACGGGAGGAGAGGAAAAATTAAGACAATGAAAAGCACATACTGTTTTTGATTTTATTGAAGAAACATCGCCAACACTGCTCACTTCCCTACCAAACTCTCGATCTTTGGGGAAGTTCCTGTTCCAAGGTCGTGTGGGCCTTTCCATTGCAAATCTGCATGATAAATTGAAATTATTTACAATAACTACCCAGGTAAAAACTTTTGTATTGTCATGGTCCACTAAATCTAGCAATATACAAAGTGGATCCAATAAGAAAGAAAAAAATCTTGAGATGCATATCACGGACAAAGCAGCAGATTCTGGATTTCTTTGGCGGCATTCGAACTTTCTTCTTTTTCCTTTTCTTTCTGTGAAGTCAAAATAAACAAATGAGAATACCCGTAACAGAAAAAATCAAGAAAAATAGATCTCTCAAGCAATAGTGACTCACTATCATCCATTTTCCACCATATCATATTCAAGAATCACACACATAACCACCACCACATAAAAAAATATGATGACATAGCGAAAGAATCTACATTACTTGCCTCGATCGAAACCAACTTTTTTGGCCTTTGCACTTCTTCCTCAACAACACAGGCACTCCCTTGTGAGGCTGGTTCCTTTACACTCATAGACTTGTGAGTAACTTCGGATACATCGGCAGTCGAGGATCTTTACTTGCTCGATGTCTCATGTTGAGCGAAACAACCTTCCTTTCATCACCGTTTGTATCTGTATATTTGTCGTTCCTTTATTAATAGGTAATATCTTTAGTTCTCCCTTAGAGGCAACAGATGACGTTGGAGACGGAATCTTAGGTGGTGGACACCGAAGCGGACTCCATATCCGAAAAATCAAACTCAAATAATTAGTCTATATCTTGACCAGTAGAGTCATCCTAGTAAGAATAAAATCATAATAGTTTCAAATAACCTTGAATTTGAAAAGTGCTCCCGACATTTTCAGATCTTGCTATTGCTGATCGCATTATGTGATTGATGGCATCTCTTAGTGTCTTATTTGGCAAGAGATCATCAGCAAGAATATTCGTTGCACCACATACACACACAGATCTGGAGATAATATATATAGTCCCTAATACCTGAAAGAAATTTTTACAATAAGATGACATGACTTCGGTGCAAAAAAATAGTAGAGACTGCTTAATGTGGGAGAGAAACTACAAAGATGCATTATTATCATACTAGAAAAAAACCACATATACTACATAAGCATAAAAACATACATTTATCACAGAAGCTTTTAAAGCAACACTTGCTTGTCAATACATCATCCTTCATAACATTAGTGCACAGAGGGCATCGGATACGCTTTCTATTATATTCAAAAAAGAAGAGAGAATGAGGAATAGCTTTGGTAAGAACTAAGAACAATAACTTGCCTTAGAACCCAAACCCAATTTCAGCTCCAATTGCCATTAATTAACATGAGGGGATTCAATATTTGAAATGAATGTCGATCATGAGTTAGCTCTACAAATATACAACTAATGAAGCCAAACGCATAATGCTAGCAAGCAGTAAGACAACATAAAATACATCAAAGTGACTAAAATTACTTCTACCAGATCACTCTGGAAAACATGCGAATCAAGTAATTTAATGTTTCTTTTTATGCCTTCCACTCTTAAAATATCCTCTTTTATGGATCATTTCATCAAAAGAAACATTTTCGGAAATCTAGTTATTCTTAGACTACATGAGTTAATGCACTCTCTCATCTTACAGATATCCTATACTTTACTTAGATGTCTTATTGAATTTCTATAATGGGATTGGCTACGTATGTCCTAGTCTACATGTATATCCTTCAATCACTTTCTTCAATCCCTTCTCAAAATTTCCTTCCCATTTAAGATGAAAAGAAACATAGTTTTTTGACAGAAAAGAAACATAGTTAAATGGTAAAAGACAAGACCTTAACTTCAATATGGAAAGAGAGGAATATGTAATATTAAAACCAGTAGCAAACTATAATAGGATACACAATCCATAGAAGTATGAGTAAATATATATACCTCTTCTATGGCCTTATCCTTCAGAGCTTCAGTTGCACGTAAGGCTTTGATTTCAACTTGACATGTAGCTAGCTCCTTCACTTTTTTTGCAACAATGATCACATTGAGAGTTATAAGGTTTATAGATATGAAAAGAGACAGATAGAATAGAAGAATGAAAGCTTCTTCAAATCTGTAACAATTAGACTTGGTTACTACTATTATAAAACACTGATGCAGATAGAGCACAAGAATACATCTAGCATTGATGCAGTATCAACAAACACATCCAATCAAAAACTCAACGATAGACTATAACAACACCAGCTGAAAAAGCCAAAACACTGACTAAAACAATTCCTATTTTAACTTATATTTTAAATCGGTAATGCTATTGGCATGGCTATCACATAAGATTTGCATTCTAAAGTCTAAACCATTAACTTATTTTCATTCAATTTTTTTTCAGTGAAACAAACCAATAATAAACTACATTAACTTAAATACCAGCAACATTTGACGGAGAAAAGCCATAATTAGGGTTTTCTTCTCAGCACCTGATGGTCCATAGAATAGCAAATGAGGACAATCCTGTTCAGTAACCTACAATAACACATAAAAACCCAACAAAGAATAAAATTAAAACTGTACATATAAAAACCCAACGATTGAATTTGAAGAATTATTATCAAATTCAAAGCATAGAAATTGTGAAAAGCTAACAGCGAGAGAGAGACTACACACAAAGATGATGTCGGAAGGTCATTGGCGGAGAAGACTTGACATACAGGGGCGAAGGTCATCCCTAGCTTTGCTTCCAACTTCAGAAATCGCTTCGCTAACCTACAAGATTTGGAAATCGATTGAGAACAAAATTAATAGCATGTTAATTATAAAAACGAAAACCTAATGAGGGAGAAAGAAACAAAGATCAATGGAATCACTTAAAACCTAATGATGGAGAAAGAGAATAAAATCACCTTAGCAGAAAGTAAGAGGGAAAGACCTGATAGCGATGAACTGATGGGCTTGAGATGAGGATTTCGAATCGATTCTGAGAGCAGCTAATGGATTGAAGAGGAACTGATTTTGGAGAGGTTTTGATTTGGGAGAGCAACGATGGGAGGCTAGGTTGAGGGAGGCGCGGTGTGGTGGTGCAGTGTAGATTGACGGAGGCGCGGTGGTGGTGGTGCCATGGAGGTTGACGGAGGCGCAGAGGTGAGGTGAGGTGAGGAGAGTGACTGTGTAGGTTTAGCGTGAGAGTGAGAGTGAGAGTGAGGGTGAAAGAAAGGGTCGTGAGAGTCCCTTTACTTAAATCTAGATTGAAACGTTTGCCACGGCATTGCGACGGACTGTCCGTGGCAAATTATTAAAGTCCGTGGCAAATTATCAACGTCCGTGGCAAATCCTTACCAAACTCACCAAGGCTTTTCTCACGACAGATTACGTGGCAAATCCGTCGCAAGTCCGTCGCAAATTGGCGACGGAATCAGTTTGTGGCAAATCAGGCTTATTCTTGTAGTGTAAACATAAACCTGTCTCAGATATTGAACAATCAAAAACTCTTAATTCCAATCAAAGAGCCATAAACATCTTAAACTACTTTAGAGTATTTCAACACAAGTACTCAAGTGTCACTCTAGCAAAACAACAAAGTGCTCAATATCTAAAGACAAGGAAAGATAGAGAGATTAGGTTTTACAACTTAACAAGTAGCAAGTCATAAACCTAAGTACAAAATAAAAATAGGGAATCCAAATGACATAGTCAAAACTACTATGACTTCAAATCTCCAAGACACGTCGCCTAATTGTGCCTCTTTGCCTTGTGTTTCCCCTATTTATTTGAAAAAAAAAAACATTTGACAGGGTGAGATAACATATCTCAGTGATTCTTACCGTGAACCCTTACCTATCACTCGGTCCATTTATAAAACAAAAATTAGTAATTCAGTAAGAACTACATACAATAAACAAATCATAACTAGTAATCCAACACCGGCAACCAAAGGAAGTGTTAAGTGAGGAATTACGATATAAATTCCATTTGTAGCACATCACTGACTCCGAAATCTTTGGGTGAACCCCATATAGCTAATAGGAACGCAAATCCTAAGAGCAACATAACATATATGTACCGAGGCCTAGGTCATGGGCTCATGACTAACACAGGGTCGTCACCCCAATTCGATATATTTTATATATCATAATCGCATTGGGTCGTCTCCTATACTTGATCGATATAATAAATCTATCAAGACATAATCCAATCTACAATATGGTATAATACCATACTAGAACAATCAAGAAACTATATCACAATCCAAGGATCTTATATTCAAAAGTTTGATTCTCACACGTATGCTAGGTTTTACGGTTTTTCAAGAGATGGGTACATTCAACCAAATAAAACCAACAACTTAAAACCACATTTAAAACATAGCAATATCAATCCAATATTGTCACAATTGATTGGGAAAGGGATTAAAGGGTGTTTGGAGTCGAAAAGAGTGTCGAAATGGGAATTTAGGACTGGGGAGAAATCTGGGCACACGGTCCGTGCACAGAGGCGCACGGTCCATGCTTGGTGTGCAAAATTTAATCTGAGTTACAGGGATTAGTACAAAAAAAGATGAGCCAAAATTAATTATTGATTAGTGGCAACAATTGGGGATGTAATATATGTTGAATTTTTCACCTTTTTTAACCTTTATTTGTAATGCAGTTGTTATTATCACTGAGGAGAGGTGTAAATAGTTGAGTCCAACTCAACTAGCCCAATCCAATGAAGTTTCACTACTTCACCAAACAAAGATTTTCGGTGGGTTATGCGCACCCGTAACCCTGTTTGAATAGTAACATGCGGGTCGTCCCTTGACCCGAGGTATATATGCTCTTTTACTCTCTCTCTCTCTCTATCAGAAAAAACAAGAAACCCTAGTTTCTTTTTTTGATTCTCCGTTCTTCTTCGTCTCTCTTCTCTCGACGGAAACTCGCTAGTAGGAAGAACAGTTTTGTACATAAGTATGACTGTGAAGAAAGTGTCAAAATTTTAATTAGTACAAAAAAAGATGAGCAAAAATTAATTATTGATTAGTGGCAACAATTGGGGATGTAATATATGTTGAATTTTTCACCTTTTTTAACCTTTATTTGTAATGCAGTTGTTATTATCACTGAGGAGAGGTGTAAATAGTTGAGTCCAAGTCAACTAGCCCAATCTAATGAAGTTTCACTGCTTCACCAAACAAAGATTTTTGGTGGGTTATGCGCACCCGTAACCCGGTTCGAATAGTAACACGCGGGTCGTCCCTTGACCCGAGGTATATATGCTCTTTTACTCTCTCTCTCTCTCTCTCTCTCTCTCTCTCTCTATCAGAAAAAACAAGAAACCCTAGTTTCTTTTCTTGATTCTCCGTTCTTCTTCTTCTCTCTTCCCTCGACGGAAACTCGCTGTGATGGAGCTCTCACCACCGGTGATAGAAGCTTCGTTTCAGCTGGTTCTTTCGATCAATGATGAGTATGGATGTTGATGATTCAAACCCCCAATGATTTGAACTGAATCCAAACGCACTGAGGTCGCAATCTTCACTTCTCACTCTTCGATGATGTCAGCTCAATGGCAAACCCTAGTTTGCACAGAAACGTTTAATTTCCACAATCAAACATACGATTCACCTTCTCTAAGGTAAACCCCTTTCTTTTTACAGTCTTTATTTCAATTTCCTTTGATTTTAATACTGTTGCAGAAACCCTAGTTTCTACAACTTGTCTTTGCAGGTGAAGAACAAGCTATAGAGACCCTCAGTGATCAAGAACGGTAAATCTCACACCCTTTGTGACTTTTGATTTAGTCTTTCTTTGAACTGAACATAAACCCTAATTTCTCTTATGTTCTTCTCTTGCATGTACACAACGAGCTTCACCTTTGAAGCTCACCCAGAATCCTTCTATCAACACACCTTCAAGAACCCTCACAAAGGTAATCAACTTCCCTTGAACTCTATTCCTTTTCTCTTCTTTGTTTCAGTCACATAAACCCTTCTTCTAACACTGTCTTTCTCTTGTTTTGCGAGGTACAAACACTCTTTGATTGTACAGCCAGAACCCAGAAAGTCTATGATAGGAGATGAAGATAATGGAGCAAACGTTACAGGGAGTAGTATAGAAAGTAGAACACTTAGGCAATTTCTTAAAACTGTAAAAACTTATTCATTAATTGTAAAAACTTTATGTACAATGTATTTATATGGTCTGGAAACTAGCTGTTAGAGATAGTTTGTTGCTACTCAACAAACTAACTTTGTTACAATAACAAACTAAAATGTAGTTAGGTTAGTTTTTAACCGTTATACATTGTTTGTTATAGAACAAACGGCTATAATACTAGCTGTTTCAATTAAGACTAGGATTTTGATTATCAATTTCAACAATATAAGGAGGTAATATACATGGTAATCGTAAATGAAAAGTTTAGGAATATTGCCAAATTATATCAGCTTATAATCGTATGAAATAAATCAGGTATGCAATATCTAATATAGATTTTTAAAAACTTCTTTATAAACCACGTTTGAAGTTACGTCTATTTTTTTTGGTTGTCATCCTAAACCGTGATGAGAATCTTCAAAGTACCTTCTTTGGATGTGACTCTGGAAGTAACAACATAGAGTTGTCCATGAAAAAAAACTGGTTGCAGTAAATATAGTCCTACATGCTGAGGAGATTGTCCTTGACTTTTTAATAGTCATTGCAAACGACAATGTTAAAGGAAACTATCTTTGTTGGAATTTAAATGGAATTATGATATCAGAAGGTGTGAGTGATAAACGTGGTATGTACACTTTTTCACCAACGTGGGTACTTGTCATGATTTTACCTTCAAGCACATACTGTCCCATTCTTGTGATTATTAAGCATGTGCCATTACAAAGTCCTGAAGTTTGGTCTGTTTCGTAGCAACATGAAGTGATTGGGTAATGGAACATTCTTAATAATCACAAGTGTGGCAGTAGAAGTATGCAATCAAGGTTGTTTACGACAATTATAATTATATCTTTAATTAGAGCACACAACTTCCTATGGATAAGTAATTTCGTCAGACAGTTAAATTATTCCTCAAATTATATCCTTCTCTTGTTTCATCAAAATTTATGTAAATTTTCTGGCTCATACAACTTATATAAGTGGTCTCACTTTGTGGTAAAGACTCATAATAATTCATGAAATTGTCTAGGAATCGCCCTTCTCTTGACATCATATATGTCGGATGGGGTGCTCGTTTGCATTCTCTTTTATAAAAATTTTGCTTATCAAAAAAAATAATTGTGTGGTTGGTAAAAGAGAAAGAGGGAAGAGAGGGGGAAGAGGGAATAATAAACAAACAATAGAAAGTTACCCTATCTTCTCTCTTTTCCTTTTCGTTTCTTCTGTCTTCCCTCTTTCTCTTCAACCAAACATGTCCTTAGTGTAAAATAGTACTAAATTAATCCCCTCATTGTCTCTCTATCTTATTTCTCTCTTAAGCTAAATTATAAAAAGTCACTTCTTATCTCTTTCCCTTGTCGCATCCCCCTCTTTTCTCTTTCTCTTCTACAAAACACACCCTAAATGACTACTTTACTAGTCATTAATCAATTTCAAACATAGTTTTTATTTAAATTAATCCAAAACATAATTAAATAAAAAATCCAAGGTGTTTTTTTTTTAATTTAGATGTATTTGACCCTGTCCTAGTGTTCAGGAGAAAGGGGTCCCGACTAATTCAAAGTTCGGCGAGGTGGTAGGTAAAGTCTGACTCTAATTTTTTCCGTTTTGGGGATCGAACTCGAGTACTAGTCGAGTCTGTACCTTAAGATGGAGTGTGTTAACCACTCGCACCCGAGCTTTAAGTTATAATTAATTTAATGTAATATGTCTCATATAAAATATATAACGTGAGAGGAAATTCTAAAAATTAGATAGAGAAATCAAGATGGAAAAAATAAAGAGATACTCAAAATAAGTACTAAGAATCGACTTGTGTGGTGGGGCTCATGCTCTCCTCACTCTCAGACGGAAGTAGAGATTACATGTACTATTCATTTTATCCTTTATCAACTGCATCATAAAAATTAAACTTGTGTTTTTTCAAATTTCCACACGATTTTGACGATCATTGATTCTCGATGGGTTTTATTCCAAATTTGATTGATTGCTATCATAAAAACCTCAAGTTTTAACGATCAAAACCTTCGAGTTTTGACCAAATTGGACCAAAAAAACCGTAACCATGTTTATGTTCATCATCTTTCTCCTTCTATTGTCAATGAAAATTCACAAGATTTGTTCCATCGATTTTCGTATGAACTTGATCTATAATAACCCTATGGTGTAGGGTTTTAGTTTTTTGCGAATGATAGTTTGAAAAATCATATTTCATAAAAACATGAGAAAACCTAACACACACACATTTCACACACAAAATAAACAATCAAAATTCATGTAAGTTAACAAACAAAAGTTATCTAGAAGAATGGAAACGAAATTATTAATTCTGGTATAATCATAATTTCAAATAGATATACTTACAAGCTTGTTGAAGACACCTTTAGGATCACCTATATAACCTTGGTGTAGCCTATATAAATATTTCTAGAAATAAAAAATAAGAGGTTATATCTTCCTCTGTTTGGTCACGTACTTTACTTCAACAATCGGTTGGGTAAATTGTGGACCAAAGCACGATGGTAAGGAGATGGCAAGGTAAATTTTACCTCTTAACTTTAACAAATATTGCATATCATATTCACTTTTTAAAATTTTCTGGATTTAATACATTAATCCGTAATGTATTTTGTATTTTTCATTCCGGATGCATAAATCCGTAATGTTTTATTTCATTCTGGATTTAAGTATTAACACATAAATCGGAACGCATTTTTAATTTTAGGAACTTAATAGTGCTTGTTTGAGTAAGCGCTATTAAAGAGTAGATTTGGGCAACGACACAACGTTTATTCAAACAAGTGCTATTAAAGAACATAACTAAAATTAAAATTAACTTTAAGATTTTTGTATTGCAAACATAATTCCGGAATATATATATATATATATATATATATATATATATATATATATATATATATATATATTTAATTTCGGAGTTATGCTAAAAACATAAATCCGAAATTAAATATATTCCAGAATTAAGTTCGTAATACATAAATCCGGAAGTGGTGAGTTTTGGTAAGAATAAAAATGGAATGGCTAAATTATAGTTCTGGTCCCCTATTTTAAAAATTTCAAACATATAGTCCTCCTATTTAAAAACTCGGACATTTAGTCTCTCTATTTTAAAGAACTCAGACATTTACTCCAAAGAGGGGTTTTTTTTTTCTGAGTTGGAGTCCTGTCAAAAAAACTAAAAAAATTTAAAAAAAAAAAAACTAACATTAAAAGGTATAAAACTAAAAAATAAAATTAGTATCTTAAGAAAAATCGTTAAATGGCGTATCTTCTAAAATGGTTTCATCTAAAGTCATCACAAAATCAGTCAAAGCCTCAAATCATTCAAAAACATTAAAATCAAATAGGGGTGCAACAATGTCCCTCACAGATCTAAAAACCTATTCTCAGGTTCTGGAATCATGAATCCTTCGCCTTTGAAACACAGCGAAATACATGTTTTCCAGCAACAATAGAGAAGGGGAAATGCAGGCATGGAAACGCAGAGAAGCGAAGCACAAGCATAGAAACACAGAAAAATTGTTCCAATTTTGGGGTTAGTGTGTCGATTTGGGGATTTGGGTTTCATTTTGGGTTCCGATCTGGGTTTCGAAAATTATCACTCAGATCTTGTTGTTGTGGTTTTGATGATGATAATGATGATTTTGGTGGAACTAGATTGACAAAAGGAACTACAAATGAACAGGTTTATCAGGATATCGCTTGAGTCATAAAGTCCAATTCTTCAGATTGTACAGGTTTATCAGTATGCAATCAAAGTTGTTTACGAAAATTATAATTATATCTTTAATTAGAGCACACAACAACTTCCTTTGGACAAGTAATTTCGTCAGACAGTTAAAATTATTCCTCAAATTATATCCTTCTCTTGTGTCATCAAAATTTATGTAAATTTTCTGGCTCATACAACTTATATAAGTGGTCCCACTTTGTGGTAAAGACTCATAATAATTCATGAAATTGTCTAGGAGTCGCCCTTCTCTTGACATTATATGTCGGATGGAGTGCCCGTTTGATTTCTCTTTTATAAAAATTTTGCTTATCAAAAAAAAATTGTGTGGTTGGTAAAAAAGAAAGAGGGAAGAGAGGGAAAAGAGGGAATAATAAAAAATTACAATAGAAAGTTACCCTATCTTCTCTCTTTTTCTTTTCCCTTCTCCTGTCTTCCATCTTTCTCTTCAACCAAACACATCCTTAGTGTAAAATATATAGTACTAAACTAATCTCCTCGTTGTCTCTCTATCTTATTTCTCTCTCAAGCTAAACTATAAAAAGTCACTTCTTATCTCTTCCCCTTGTTGTATCCCCCCTCTTTCCTCTTTCTCTTCTACAAAACACATCCTAAATGACTACTTTATTAGTCATTAATCAAAGCCAAACATAGTTTTTATTTAAATTAATCCAAAAACTTAATTAAATAATAAATCCAAGGTTTTTTTTTAATTTAGATGTCTTTGACCTTGTCCTAGTGTCCAAGGGAAAGGGGTCCCGACTAATTCGGAGTTCGGCTTGGTTGGTAAGTAAAGTCTAACTCTAATTTGTTCTGTTGTTGGGGATCGAACTCTAGGTCTAGTCGAGTTTATTCCTTTAAGATGGAGTGTGTTAACCACTCGCACCCGAACTTGAAGTTATAATCAATTTAATGTAATATATTTAATATAAAATATTTAACGTGAGAGGAAATTCTAAAAACTAGATAGAGAAATCAAGATGGAAAAAATAAAGAGCTACTCAAAAAAAGTACTAAGAATCGACTTCTGTGGGGCTCATACTTTCCTCACTCTCCGACAAAAGTAGAGATTACATGCAGGTACTATTCATTTTATCCTTTATCAACTGCATCATAAATATTAAACTTGTGCTTTTTCAAATTTCCACACAATTTTCATGATCATTGATTCTCGATGGGTTTTATTCCAAATTCGATTGATTGCTATCATAAGAACCTCAAGTTTTAACGATCAAAACTTTCGAGTTTTGACCAAATTGGACCAAAAAAATCCCTAACCATGTTTATGTTCATCATCTTTCTCGTTCTATTGTCAATGAAAATTCACAAGGTTTGTTCCACCGATTTCGTATGAACTTGATCTATAATAACCCCATGGTGTAGGGTTTTGATTTTTTATGAATGATAGTTTGGAAAATCATATTTCATAAAAACTTAAGAAAACCTAACACACACACACATCTCACACACAAAACAAAACAATCAAAATTCATGTAAGTTGACAAACAAAAGTTACCTAGATATACTTACTAGCTTGTTGAAGACATCTTCAGGATCACCTATATAACCTTGGTGTATCCTATATAAATAATTCTAGATATAAAAATAAGATATCTTCCTCTGTTTGGTCATGTACTTTACTACAACAATCGGTTGGGTAAATTGGGGACCAAAGCACGATGGCACACTACTAGAAAAATTAGTTTTAGAGATTGGATATTTATCCCTCCCTTATTAAATGACATGATGCCTGACATGTGCCTGCCACGTCAATTAATGAGTCACATAAGTATGTCACGTAATTAATTTACTACTAAAACATTAAAAGTAAAAAAAAATTAAAAAAAAAACTAAAATTATAAAGGTGTAAAACTAAAAAATAAAATTAGTGTCTTAAGAAAAATCATTCAAAGGCATATCTTCTAAAATGGTTGCATCTAAAGTCATCACAAAATCATTCAAAGCCTCAAATCATTCAAAAACATTAAAATCAAAAAGGGGAAACGCAACAACATCCCTCACAGATCTAAGAACCTATTCTCATTTCTCAGGTTCTGGAATTATGTATCCTTCTCCATTGAAACACAGAGAAACACAAGTTTTCCAGCAACAACCAAGAAGGAGAAATGCAGGTATGGAAACGCAGAGAAGCGAAACACAAGCATAGAAACACAGAAAAGCTGTTCCAATTTTGGGGTTAGGGTTTCGATTTGGGGATTTGGGTTTCGAAAATTATCACTCAGATCTTGTTGTTGTGGTTTTGATGATGATAGTGATGATTTTGGTAGAACTAGATTGACGGAAGGAACTACAAATGAACAAGTTTATCAGGATATCGCTTGAGTCATAAACTCCAATTCTTCAAATTGTACATGAATACCTAAAAAGCAATACATAAAACATTTTGAACGTAATTGAGATTTCTATAAATGCAATTACATTTCATAAATAATCTCCTTGAGTTTTCTCAAAATATGACACTAATGCTCTTATAGCAAAACATCATAAAACAATATTATCAATAATTCTCAAAATACAACTTATAATCTAATTGTAATCTTTCATATCAAAAACTTCAATTCTTTTCTAAAATACAATAGGCTCACATATAAAGCAAATAAAGCAAAGTACATAATACCAAAGACTCCTAAACCGTCAAAATACAACTTTGTTGCTATAATAGCAATCTGCAAAATATAAATATATCCATTTACCTTAAATAGTACATAATCATAAGCATTTCTTCAAAAACGCATGATAGTTGCTACTATGGCAAAACTAGTATTTTACCCGTGCATACGCATGGGTGATACTGTATTTGTAATATTTTCTATGAAATTA
Source organism: Oxytropis ochrocephala (assembly GCA_020916435.1). NCBI lineage: Eukaryota > Viridiplantae > Streptophyta > Magnoliopsida > Fabales > Fabaceae > Oxytropis > Oxytropis ochrocephala. The sequence goes on from CM037089.1 coordinate 112,106,442, forward strand.
TAAATACGTTGAAAGTTGAAATATAATAAAGAAAAAGGAAAAAAAAGGAAAATCGGATTTAAGGTAAAATATACAACACCTATAAACAACTTTTAACTCAACACACAATCAAATTAATCATTACTTAAGTTATAAAGTGAGTTCTAACATGCTCAAAACAGGGCATAGCATCAAGTCCACAACAAATTCGTAATGATCATGCTTCATTCATATCAATCAACAACAAGCATCAGAATTTCATCATTAATACGCACAATGTTCTAGAAACCCTAAGACTATTAAAAAGGAGAGTGAGAGGAATACAACAATTTTAGTGTGGTTGAGCAGTGTGGTAGAGGTGGAGAAGAAGCAATTTCAGTGTGGTTGAACAATGTGGTGCTAAAATGATTCCATTTTCATCCAACTATGCTCTCTCTCTCTCTCTCTCTCTCTCTCTCTGTACACACACACACCCATCTTTCTTTCAATAGAATAAAAACGAAACGACACGCGAGGAATTTTAGAAAAACTAATAACAGCATCAGATGCATTGTATATGACTTGCAGCAATTTGTAGAGAAATTAAAATAAAAAAGCAAGCATGTCAAATGCTCCAGTAACATAAATTAAATCCCAATAGAATTATTGTCTACTATGTTTTTATGATAGATTGATAGTTTTGAAATGCCAATCAATTTGAATGTAAAGATAAGCAAACTCCTCATCAAGTCTTCTACTCACCAGGATAAAATTCAGCAAACTCTTCAAGAAGATCTGGATGGTCTTTGAAAAGTGTGGCCACTATGTGGTAAACCTCACTACCAGACTTGAGTCCCTTTATGTACATTTCCAATGTCATTATAAAAGAGTTATACACATCTCCATTGTCTCCAAAACGAGCCTTAATATTTGCCACCAAATTTATAGCATCTGCAAGTTCCTTCTTCTGTGGTGGATAAGATCTTTGATATACCTTTGGCAAGAAGATGTTGAATCCCAAGAGCAAATCATTATGCCCTTTCAACAGCTCTTTCACTTTTGTTATCACCTCTATTGCACCAATTCTCCCTTCCTTGAAATCTTTCAATGTATCCAAAAATGCATCAAACTCCTCCTTCTGATCTTGCCACATGGTATCTTTAACTGCCTTGATAAATGCTCGTGCATCATTTAGTGTTAGTTTTTTACGAGTATTATTACCACTCGAGGGTTCTCCTCTAGAAGACACATCCTCTCTGGAACTCTTCATATCATCATCACAAAAGGGAGGGAAATCAAATTATCAAGAAAATTATCCAATTTAGTTCAATCCAAATTTACACACAAAATCAAACAATAAATAAATGAAAAGATATTCGAGTGAAGGAGGTGCATACCATTGAATTTGGATGCTTATTGCACAGCTGTGTTGTGCCTATTAGGAATGAAGAATCAAAAAGACAACGTTAACCCTATTTCACAGTAAATTAAAGAAACAATACTTGTCATATTTTACTAACAAATAAATTTGATCATAAATTCAAATATGATTAAATCCAATCCCAACTAATTTTGTTCAATAATTTTATTATGAACTAAAGGGAGTACACATATTCTGTTAGGTAATATATCATTGCTATAATCGGTATTATCCATCCATAACAAGCTATATATAATCGGTATTTTAGAGTGATATACTTGCATTTTTTTTTTTTTTTTTTTTTTTTTAGATAAGCAAGATATACATTGAAACCAAGCACAAATCGTGCCCAAAAGCTACAATAGTAAGAAGGAGGCTCAAAAAAAAGACTAGTTCCATAAAATTATCGCTCCTTGAGAATAAAAGGTGCATTTAAAATTAGTTCCATAAAATTATCGCTCCTTGAGATAAAAGGTGAACTATAATTCTAAGCACTCAAAATCAAACCACATGTTAAGAGTGGTGGTTGTAGAAATGGTCCTTTAATCCCAATTTGCGAGGCCTATTTAAAAAAAAAAACTATTTTCAAGGACCAAAATGAAAAATTATTAATTTTGCAAGGAGTATTTTTTTTTAAAAAAATATGCAGGTGCCAAAAAAAATATTTCCTTTACATGTAGGTACCAAAGTGATATTTAAACCATAAATAATTAATTTATTCTAATATATTTTATACAAAATATTTAACGGGACAAAAAATATTTGAAACCAGAAAGAAAAATCAAGCTAAAAAATAAAGTGCTACCCAAAATCAATACTAAAATCGTTTCATGTGGGGCCCACACCATTCTCACTCTCTGACTTTGTGAGGGGGGATTACATACCGATACTATTCATTATATCTTTCGTCAATAATGCATCCAACAAAAATAAAACTTGTGATTTTCAAATTTCAACACGATATTGACAATCATTGATTCTCTGTGGGTTTTATTCCACATTCGATTGATTGCTATCATAAAAACCCTTTAGTTTTGATAATCAAAAATCTTCGATTTCGTGACCAAATTGAACCTAAAAAGATAACCCTAACGATGAATTTGTTCTTCAGCTTTCTCCTTCCAATGTCAATGAAAATTAATGAGATTTATTTAATTGGTTTCGTATGAATTTAGTCTCTAATATTCACATGGTGTAGGGTTTTAGTTTTTTTACAATCATAGTCTGAAAGATCAGATTTAATAAAAACATAAAAAACCTAACACAAAAAACCAAAAAGAAAACACTTAAAATATATGTAAGTTAACAAACAAAATTATCCAGAAGAACGGAAATTGAATTATTAATTTCAGTAAAATCAAAATTACTAATTGATATGCTTGTTGAAGACATAATCAGGATTACCTGTATATCCTTCGCGTAGTGAGAGGCTATGTTCTTCCTCTGCTTTGTTCGCCCACACTTTACTAGAACTATCGATAGGGTAAGTTGTGAAGCAAATTGTGACTCCAATGGAGCTAGCAAGAGTTTGTATTAACCCTAGGCTCCCCCCTCCATGGGCCTAATTCTTTAGGCCTGCACTATTTTGTACAAAAATCAAAACTAGGTTTTTTTTTTCAAACACCCCCTCTTACTCTCAAACACCCACCAATGTTTTCAAAAACCCAAAACTACCCCCACCCGTAAAACTCCCACACTCCCCTTCCTCTTCACCCCCTCACTCCTCACTTCTCTCCCTCTGCCTCTCATTCCCTCTCTCACGCACCTTCCTCCCTCTCTCTCAAGCTCTCACCTCCCACTCTCTCACTCACGCCTTCTCCTTCCTCCAAGTTCTCACGGTGAGCACCACTCTCTGTCGTCCTTTTGTATTTTTTCTGATATTAGGTTTGGTTTGATACTAAGGTATTGAACTTATTCAAAATTTTAAAAACCTTGCCTCGGTACTATAATACCATATTTGTGTTTTCAAAATTTATTAAATACATTTATGGTAAGGTATAGAACCAACACTAAACCTTTGTATTGTATCCTGTTTTTCTGTTTTGTATCTCTGTTTACTTATGTGCTTTTTTTTGTTGCGTTTTAACATTGCTCTTTTGATACTTTAGGCAAATACTAGGGGTGGTTATTAGCCACAGGATCGTAAGGAGAGATCTACAACTTTTTTCTGCCAAAGGAAGATGAGGTGACCGAACCGCATTGACTATCGAGGACCCACCACTTGAGGAACAATAGGATTTTGATGCTGCGGCAGAGGTTGTGCCTGTTGCTTCTATTGCTGATACTATTGATTCGTACTCATAAAACACATACCCATACCCGGGTGGTCCAGAGGTGGGCGGTTCTCACTTTCTATGGATACCACGTCGCAAAAGACATATGTGATGATCTGGCGAGTCAGTCACTGTTCATAATTATTTTTATTATTAATCTTTTTTAATGGTGAACCCCACTAATGGAGACCATGACAATGCATGACCGCGATTGAGGTCCTTGTATGGCCTTCAGGCCTTCTTCCCCTTGTCAGCCTAGGGTCAAATTGGTCAACAAGGGCCTTATATGTTCATTTGTGGAGCGCTTCCAACCCGATACTTCCATCTTCCACCTTCCTGTTGGTGAGATGACCATCATGATGGATGACATCTCTCAGCTGCTGCACATTCCTATAGTTGGGCACTTTTTCAACTTAATTCCCTTACTATTCCAAGATTGAAGCAACTTGGGCCTTAGTTTAGAATCTAGGATTTTCTTATGAAGATGTTGCTGAGCAGATGGATGCAAAAGGTGCTCGTGTACCTTTGAAGTGGATGCAGAAGGATGTGTACAAGCAATCCTTGCCTCCGAGGCTTGGGAGCTTGCCGCTAGGGCGTTTATGCTACACCTTCTAGACAACACTCTACATACATGATGCCATATCTGTCTGGCCATGACATCAGGTAGGTTGGCTTCATTCAGAGGATCCCGACTAACCCAGTAGATATTAGGTGGTCTCTTGTCACTCCAGAGATGGAGGACGACATGTAGGCGAAGTTTGACTTGCACAACATGGAGGTTGGGGATTCGATCATGCAGGGCCAACCAGACACCGTTTCCGGACACATGGTTTGGTACATGAGGGTCTCGCACCCGTACATTTGTAAGATAAATTACCCCCACCAGATGAGTCACAAGCAGTACTGGTATGTGCATTTTTCTTTTTATTAAATTTTATATTGGGGTGTTCATTGGTCGGAATTGACCCCTTCAACTCAGTGGCCCAAACCAAACAAACTTGTATTTTACTTGAATATGTTCAAATTCGAGTTCAACCTGAACGAACTCTTTTAAACTCAAGGGTTGTTTGGTTCACGTAGCAAGTTCATAGTTTTTAACTCACAAACCAAATCTGGTGGCGTGACGTTCTTTTTATAAAAAAAAAAAGGTCTGCCATCAAGTAGTCAATTGTTTTAGGTAGAAGGATTGTAAGTTCCTAAAATTTTAGTTTGAGCTTTTATTACTAACTTTTAATTTTTATTTTGAGCAGCAAAAATATGTATTATATATATGAGAAAAAATGTGTTTTTAAGGAACACAAAAACCATTATACACAAAAACAGCTCACTACAAAGTTACTAAAATCCAAAAATTAGAAAGACAGAAATCAGAACAAAAACCTCGGGTGAAGCAGATTAATCGACACACCCCAACAAAAGGTACTAAAACCCACAAAAATACTCCTAACCCCTGGAAATACATTCCCAGGGGGCCACACTCCACTTGTAGAAGAGGAAATGCCTTGACTTAGTCTTAGCCGAAAACCAGTTCCATGTACATTTTAGCCAAAAATAAAGTCTCAGAAAGGTCAAAAGTCTTGTTGGAGAATGCTAGAAGTTTTCGAGGCAGCCAAAGTGAAACATGTGCTCGAGGTGACAATACCGGGGCCAACGTACTTTCCAAGCTCGCCAGCATGAAGGCCCCCAGGAACTATCAAAGTGTCATTCAAGAGACTCTTTCCCAGCCTAGCGTATCCCTAGATGCTCGGCCAGCCGCAACCATCTCCCCGGTTGAAGCCAGTTTCAAAGGTTCAACTGAACCATCATGTCATTGGGATGTCACAGGATCTAAGAAACATATAACCAACATCAAAATCAACGTCTTAATTTGAACTTCCATTAAAACTAATGAAACAAATACAAAACAATGAATTTGGACTTCCATTAAAATTAATGAAACAAATACAAAACAAAAGTATCTTCAAAAATTCTATGTTCGCGCAGTTACCATTTCTGCAATAAATACAAATCATGTTTTTGCAATCTCTACACAGTGTCTAACGAACTGAATTTAGTTCAATATTTTTGAAGAAGAGTGAATTTGATTTGGAATTTGGATGTTTAGATTGGATTGGGTGTGGTGAATTTTCAGTTTTAAGACTCGATACATAACACATACACTTTAAGCTTGTGTCTATTTTAAAATCAACCGAATTTAATTACCTGACCCAACCTAGATGTTGTGGGTTGACTTGAGTTGGGTAGGGTCGAAGTTTTCTCATGCCCATCCCTACTACTTGGTACTTCCTATAAATAAAATAAAATAAAAAATTCGACAAGTTATTAGAGCCCGTGGGCTATGGCCCAATAAAAATGCACACTCTCTCATAATGGGTTGCCCACATTAGGGTGAGACAGACCTTTGAGGAGAATATATTAGGTTTACAAGTGTAACATAGTCTCATATAGCTTAGTGGTAAATAAAATAAAGACTACATAGGAGTTTAAGTCCATTATTAACCCCTCAAATACATTATACAATAACTGATAGTGTTTGTAGAGCCTAACCGATTGTAACTGTATTTAAATAGATAGATTTATAGGTAGTTAGGGAGTTATGGATATTCTGTTGGTAAAGTTTGTTATTGTGTACTAGTTCATTCCCCTTAACCCTTTATATATAATTTCTATTCTTTAATAAATAAACCTTCCAATATATTCAGTTTGTTCACCTTTAATATGCTGCAAATTAAAGGATATAGATTTCCTAGTCTAGAGATATGTCTTCTGAAGAAGAACTGTCCCAGAAGCGAACCATGGATGATGCATTAGTGTATCTCGCGACACTAAGGAAAAGTATGATGAATTTTTGCAAGTCGTGATTGATCTAAGGTCCCAAAGAATTGATACAACATGTGCATTAACAAGAGTGAAGGAGTTGTTGAAAGGTCGTAAAGATTTGATTATGGGATTTAACACTTTCTTGCCAAAGGGAAAGGGAATCACACTTTCTTCGGAGGAACAACAACCAGATTCACAAAGAAGATGAGAACGAAGAGAAAGAGGCCTGTTGAATTTACTAAAATCACACAACATATACAACACAGTCTCTACAGAAGAAGAGGCCTAGGCCTGTTGAAAGAGGTGTGTCGTATCGGTGTCCGACACAGAATGCAACACGATATTGTGAAGAACTGTACATGCTTTATTGGTTCTAGCTGCCATATATTTTGCTGCTGCAGCTTTTTGAAGTGTTATTTGAATCTTAGACTTCAACTTTGGAATATTCTTTTAATACTGTAGTTAGTTGGCTACTTATAGTTTTAGCCGTTAGAATTAGTCAGTTAGGGAGTTAAGGTAGTTATAGGAGTTAGTAAAGTTTGTTAGTTATGTGAACACACTGACTCAGTCACCACCACCTTTTTGTATATATTTTTCATTCTGTTTGTTGATCACATAAGCTTATATTATATATATATATATATATTACTAATACTGTTACTCAGCCTAACAGATTGTAACTGTAGTTAGTTAGTTACTGTATAGTTTCTAGCCGTTAGAATGAGTTAGTTAGGTAGTTAAGATAGTTTTGGAAGTTAGTAAAAATTGTTATTGTGGACATTCTACTCACTAACTTACTTTCACCTTTTCCTATTGATCACCTTGCAAAATAAAAGTGATTATTTTCTTTTACTTCAATTCTCAAAGTGAGAGAAAGAGACTTTTCTGCAAACTAAAAGATGAAGAGGTCCATAGACGCATCTCATGGAGGAGAAGGAGGCGAATCGTCCTCCGGTTCGGAGCCACCACAAAAGAAACCATCCATAGAGGACATGTTGGCGTATCTCAAGCTGGAAAAAGATACTTTGTTTGAAGATAAGAAAGAAGTGTATGATGAATTAATGAACGTGAAGGAAGATGACAAGGACAACACAATTGGTGCAACAAGTGAGATAGCGAACGGGAATGACGTGTTCAAAGGGCTTGAAGATTTAATTCCATTGGATGATGAACTACAACATCCACAGAAGTTGCAAAAGGAATGTGAAATCAAACTTCCATTGGAGGAGGATGAAAAACAAGAACCAGAGAAGTTGCCTCCTCATGAATATCAAGAATTACTCAATTTTATGGTCAAGTTTAAGGATCGTTGTGGAGGCAATGATGGTGTGTATAAATCTTTTTTAAATATATTGACATCGTACGACCAGGGACACAAGTCTTTAACTGAGGTTTACAATGAGACCGTTTCACTTCTCGTAGGTCATGCAGATCTTCTTGAGGAGTTTGATCGGTTCTTTCAACCTCATCCTTAACTAGCTATGTTGATTGTTCCTCGCCTTAGAATGAAGTGGGAATATTGAAATTGTATTCAAATCCATAATGCTGATCACTAGCTATATAAATACATATTAATTAGATGACGGTAACTAATTGTGTTTATAATTGATAGTTTGTAAGTGAGCACCTGGTAAATTCATGGAATGCACATTTGATAGTTATTGGCTTAGTTGAAATTCTTATTTATTGTCTTCCGAAAGGTTTAGAGTACATGCTTTTGTTAATAGCACTAATTAAATATCTATTACAAGAATGGGAAAAAAAAACTGTTGGATGCAAAACAAAATTTAGAAAATTATAAGGATGAAAAGCAAAAACCGTTTCAAGAAGGAAGAAGAGTATCCCAATAAGAGAAATAGCTACATGAATAGTTACAACAAGTAGAAGTTACAGAATGCCAGCAAAGTCTCTGAAAGCCACGCCGAAGAAACCACCAAAAGCGCGAAAACCATGTCTTGCTGATACACATTATTGGGGTCATGTTCCACTCATAATAGAGACACCAGAAACCACATCCATGAGATAGATTTTAACCTCTGCACACAACCAAATTCACATTAATTGATTTTCAACCAACAAACAACCACTCCGCAACTCCCAAATAAACCAAAGAACACTATGCCAAATCAAACTCATCCCCCGTTTTTCCCTTGTCCCACAGCCAAAAGAGCATAATACCACAAAAAGGCAGAATAAATCTAGGGTAAAGGTAACTGCCATTCCAACCGGCTAAAAACCATGTACCAAAATATATGAGCAGAGTGGCATCGCAGAAAGAAGTGAAGTGTTGATTCCTTCGAAGCGCCACACAACACACAAAGCAACATTAGGATCGAAGATAACACTTCTCCGCACCAAGGTCGCCCAAGTAGCTAACTGATCCAAAAGCCACTGCCAATTGAATGCAATAAACTTAGGGGGAGTGAAGTTGCGCCACAATCGACCCAAACACACCACGTGATCATCAGAGAAACCCTCCACTGAAGAGAATTCCTCCCTAAGCCGCGCATAGGCTGGACGAACTGAGTACAACAACACCCATAAATCCTCCACCCTATTAATAATAACCGGAAGAAGAAGTTGCAAGAGAGTCCCAACACCAAACCCCATCCATCCACCTCCCAAAATCTCCCACAAGACCCTCTAGACGATCCAAGACGAGGAATAACCTCGGAAAAGCTCGACTAAGAGGAAGAACCCCCACCCAAGTATCATGCCAAAATGAGGTTGATAACCCATTACCCACTAGTCGAGCCATATTATTGTTGAACCCAACCACCCCCTGAACCTGACGCCTTGCCAACATCTTTCCACCAGAAATATGCAAACCTCGATAGAGTTAGGGAAGGAAACAAAGGAATCATAGCCACTTCATGCCCATACTTTGCAACAAAAATATCCTGCCAGACTAATGAATTCCCCATTAAGAGCCTCCAGCGCCACTTACTCAATAGATTTAGATTAATCAATAAACACACATATCTATTCAACATGACAAAAAACTAAATGGAGAATTAAAGTTTATCTATTCATCTTCAAAAAACAACGTTGATTAGCTTTACAAGATCTTTTAAAAATAAAAGACTTTATAATCTATATCCTAAGAATAAGTATAATGATTTAAAATTTAAAAAGTTGAAATTTTTTAAAAAATTAATAATTGTGAAAGAAGTGTGTAAGCGATGTGCTGATGTTTCTTAAGTGTTCAAGTCAAATAAAAATTGAGTGCAATACTGTAAAAAGGTGTTTGATGTGTATCGTATCGGTAGCCATATGGTTGTTTGTTTTTGCATTAGAAACCACGGCGACATAGAAGCTATAGAATAGAGCGTACATGCATGATAGAAGTGTGTAAGTGATGTGCCGATGTTTGTTAAGTGTCCACAATCCCAGGGAAAAAATCGTATAGCGCGCATACATAAATATTCTTACAATTTCATTCAAACCATTTTTTCCAGGTCAAAAAAAATTCAGTGCAACACTCTAGGTGTTTGATGTGTATCGTATCGGTATCGATTAAGTGACTGTTTGCTTTTCCGTTAGAAACCACGGCGACATAGAAGCTTTAGAGTGGAGCGCACTATTGGCGCGAGTTTGGTGTCGTCATACCGTGAAAACAAACATATCCTAAGTGTTAGACTGCTAGTGTCCGACACGGACACGCAACACAACATTCTGAAGAGGTGTACAAGCTTTACTGGTTCTAGCTTCCCTATATTTTGCTGCTGTATTTGGTTCTTAGACTTCAACTTTGGAATATTCTTTTAATACTACTATTATTAAGTGTATGTGTGGCAACGCCTATTGAATTTCACAGTGTTGCATTGTTGTCAAAAAATTGAAAACTAGCAAGGATTGGCAGAAGTTCCAAAATTATGACAGAGAAAAACAAATAACAGTTCAAAGTCATTATGCAATAAGCTTATTACACAATAATCAATGCTGTTAGGAAGCTTAACTGATTGTGATTGTAGTTAGTTAGTTACTGATAGATTTAGTAGTTAGAATTAGTTAGTTAGGGAGTTAAGGTAGTTATGGTAGTTAGTAAAGTTTGTTAGTTATTGTGGATACTCTCACTTACCATCATCACCCTTTTCTATATATTTTTCATTCTGCTTGTTGATAAACTTGCAAAACAAAAGTGATTATTTTCTTTTACTTTAATTCTCAAAGTGAGAGAGAGAGAGAGAGGGAGCTAGAGAGACAGACGTTGCTGCAGGATGAAGAGGTCGATAGATGCATCTAATGGAAGAGAAGGAGGCGAAATCTCCTCGGGGTTGGGGTCGGAGCCACCACAAAAGAAACCATCCATAGATGACGTGTTGGAATCCATAGATGACGCATTGGCGCATCTCAAGAAGGTAAAAGATACTATGTTTGAAGATAAGAAGGAAGAGTATGATGAATTAATGAATGCCCTGGAAGATGTGAAGGCTTACCATGAGCTTGCTTCTCTTTTGATAGACCATGCAGATCTTCTTGAGGAGCTTAATATCATTTTTCCTCACCATCGTTTTTGTTGACAAGTGATGCATATTTCTAGATCCTTCTAGAGTACACTAGTAACTTATATCTTAATACTAGATTATGATGCACATGCCTAGAGTTTTCTAGAATATTTGAGTAGTTCATAGAATGAATATTACTATACTTGTATTAGGAATTGTGTCATGAAGATTCTAGAAGGAATCTTCTAGAGTATCTTCCACACCTAGAAATATTCAAGTATGCAACCATAGCTCATTTGAATCAAGTCACTTGTAAGGCATTTGAGAGCAATACAATCTATTCATTTGCTCCGAACTTCACACTACTAACAACTATTATCTTTCAACTATCAACTAAAGCCTTTTCTACTATTTCAAACTATTTACTAAACTAGCATTACTACCCCAATACTAACAGTGGTACCAGAGCTACATTCGGTCATCTACTGGGCGTAGATAAACTATCCAAATACCTACTAAAAATTGCTACCGTCACTCTAGACTACTTGCATAATTTTCTTAGCCTATGGCTAACAACACCCAATCATCATCTAATATCCAAGTCCCTCCTTTTTCCGGTGAAAACTATAATTTTTGGAGCATTAAAATGAAGACATTATTTTGCTCCCAAGATCTATGGGAAGTTGTGGAAGAAGGATTTACTACTCCTGCAGATACTTCAACTCTTACTGCAGCTCAAAGGAAAGAGTTGAAGGAAAATAGACAAAAAGATTCAAAGGCGCTATATTACTTGCAACAAGCTGTGGGTGACTCTATTTTTCCGAAGATAATGGGAGCTACTAGTGCCAAGGATGCATGGAGTACACTACAGGAGGAGTTTCAAGGAACCGCCAAGGTACGTGCCGTCAAACTACAAAGTCTAAGGCGTAAGTTTGAATTATTAAATATGAAGGAATCTGAGACCGTACAAGACTATTATACTAGGATAAAAGAAATTGTTTCTAAAATGAGAGCCTACGGGGAAAATATTCTCGACAAAAGAATTGTTGAGAAAATTCTAGTTTCTATTCCCTGTAAGTATGATCCAATCGTGACGACGATTGAACAAACGAAGAATCTATCAAATTTATCTGTGACAGAACTAATGGGCTCTCTTGAAGCCTATATGAGCAAAGATTGAGTAGGCGTGATGATGACTCTGTAGAAAATGCCTTTCAATCTAAGCTTAAATTACGATCTCAAAATAAAGGGTATGGAGAAAATAAGAGTAGTGGAGAAAGTTCTAGAAACAGAGAGAATTCTAGAAATTTCTCAAAGAAAAATCAAGATGAGTATCTGATAACCCTCATTTATGATGGTTATTACTTGCTTTCTAAGCTTGTTTTTAAGTGAATTTGTGAGCATGTTGTGTGAATTAGCTTGTAAATAAGTGTTTAGGTTAGAATTAATGGTGCAGGGATGAATTGGTTTGAATTGGGCATATTTATGCCCTTTGTGCTGCAGCAACAGGTGCGTGCGCAATAGCAAAAATGCGCTAGATGAGAGAGAAAGCTCAAGGGAATGCGGAAAACACACGGCGAGGCAAGGGCGGTATTGCCGAGCTGGATGGCACGGAAAGATATGACCTCATGTGGATTTCCCACAATTGCCCTTTAACCTAGGACGCATTTCCCAAAGAAGATATTTTCTAGGGTTGCGTGCAAGGAGACACTATATAAGCCAGCCTCCATTTCTCATTTACCAGATAGCCATTGCTCTTCCGTCAAGAGGAAGTTTAGAGATAGCTCCTCATAGTGTGCTTAGCTCACCTTTTTCTTACCAAATTGATACATTGGTGAGACTATTGCTGTAGCAACACTAGAATTACATTTCTCTTGGTGGATTTCTACTTAGAAGAGCTGGACCAGATCTCCATTGTCACCATTGGAGCTCCTTCACTGTTCTCTCTTTATAGTATCATTTCTTACCTTGAAATTTGTAATGACTTCTACTCTTTTGTTTAAGTTATTTTCCATGTTTTGTAAGCTCAATATGAGCTAAATACTCATAGTTGAGATGCTGGATCTGATGTAGCTAGCTTTATTATGCAATTAATGAAGTGTGCTTAATGTTGTGCATTTTACCTTGTGTGTGATAATATTTCCATTTTAGAGTAGGATTGGCCGTCTATTCTAAATAGAATTTATAAATTCAGAGATGGTTTATAAATTAATCTCACAAGGTAATATGGGTAGTGGACATTAACGAGAGATCTTGATGTTCCTTGCTTAACCCTAGAGATAGGAGAGCATAACCCATAAGGTGAATACTGCCGGTGCTCAAGCATCCTAGGAGGTACTTCTTTAGGGTTTAGAGATAAACTCTTGCAAGGAAACCTAGTGTGAAGTATTCGAGAGAATAACGTCTTATTCTTTGCAAAGACCTAATGCTTTGCTGACATTGAACATACACTTAATTGCATATTAATGAAGCTACTGAAGTGAATGCATCTCAGCTTGTTCTCATCACTGATTTCACATTACTCTTTACTTTTACTACTGTTTATGTTACCAAAAACTTGTGTGTCATTTACTTTCTTCACTAAACTGTTAATCAAATTAAACTTTCAAGATTAAGCTTAAATCCTCGTGGGAACGATCTCACTTACACTCTATATTACTTGTTAGACAGTGTATACTTGCACTATCACGTTTTCTCATAACAAGTTTTTGGCGTCATTGCCGGGGATTTAAAGTTTAATAGATTGTTTAATTAGTTAGGAACTTAGTGCCTTTTGATTACTAATACTGTTTGTGTTGTTTTTTTTTGCTACAACATTAGATTGCTGCAACATCTGTTGCTGCAGCATATGCACAGGCATAGACGCAGTACACCAGAATTCCAGTTGCACCCAGAAATAGAAAGACATTTTAGAAGATTGAGAAGAGTTCACAGTACTCCAGGACTTATTGAATTAGGGAGAGCTGCTGCTATGGCTACTCCTCACAATTCTGAACATGGTGATCCTACTCCACAACCTACACCACCTGCTACAATCCAAGGTGAAGAGGATGGAGGTTACCGAAGACAAGTTCTTGAAATGGGCGTGATAAATATGGCTAATGATAGGGACAGACCTATGAGGGACTATGCAGTTTTTGACCCTCAAACTATGCAAACAGGCATAATGAGGCAAGAAATTGCTACAACTCATTTTGAATTTAAGCCTATGATGTTCCAAATGCTTCAAACAATTGGGCAGTTTGGTGGAGGTCCCCTTGAAGACCCACATCTACATTTGAAACAATTTGTTGAAGTTTGCAGTAATTTCATTCTCCCTAGTGTTTCAGATGATGCTTTCAAACTGAAATTGTTCCCTTATTCCTTGAAGGATAGAGCTAAGGCCTGGCTTAACTCACTAGAGCCTAACTGTTACTTGGAATGAGATGGCTGAAAAATTTATGACAAAATATTTTCCACCAATCAAGAATGCCAGGATGAGAAATGAAATTACCTCTTTCAAGCAAACTGAATTTGAAACTCTGTTTGAAGCATGGGAAAGGTACAAAGAACTTTTGAGAAAATGTCCTCACCATGGTATTCCTATCATTATCCAAATGGAGACTTTCTACAATGGATTGGAACCTCAAACTAGGTTCATGCTTGATGCCTCATCTGGAGGAGTTCTTCTGAATGGGTCTTACAATGATGCTTACAATTTGATTGAAGACATTGCTGCAAATAGCTACCAATGGCCTACTGCTAGGTCAAGTGTTCAAAAAGAAGGTTGTTGGGTTACATGAAGTGAGTGAGGTCATTGCCTTGTCTGCTCAAGTGGCTTCCCTCTCCAACCAAATCAAAAATATGATGAAGACCTAGTCTTCGCAACACACACTGGCTATTCTGAATCAAGAAAAAGCAGAGCAAAGAATTGAGCCAGCTCCAAGTGGTTCCTCTCCAAGTTGTGTGTACTGTGGAGGAGGTCATCTTCATGAGGAGTGTCCTGCGAATCCTATCTCAGTCAACTATGTTGGGTACAACAAGGGTAATAATCCATACTCAAATACTTACAATCTTGGGTGGAATAATCATCCTAATTTCAGGTGGAGCAACAATGCTAGAGCAGCACCTACTGCATCAACTACTCCAGCACCTGCAGTACCACCAGGATTCCCTGCTCAATCAAAGCAAGCTACTCCTGCAACTGATAACTCTACGGAAGCTATGTTTAAGGCTTTCATGAATGAAACAAAGATTCAATGTCAAACTCAAGGGGCTGCAATCAAGAACTTGGAGAACCAAATTGGTCAGATAGCTACTACTCTAACCCAAAGATTAAGTGGATCTTTGTCATCCACTACTAAAGCTTCATCTTCTAAAGGGAGGGAGTCATGCAAAGTTATATCTCTGAGGAGTGGTAAAGATTTGAGTGGACCATCTACTGTAACAGGTGATGGTAGAAAAGAAAAAAATGAAAAAAATGAAAAAAATGAAAAAGATGAAAGAAATGTTGCGAAGATCGATCTTTGCAAAGATCTCGATCATGCACATGTGCCATCAACTAAGTTTGTTCAAGAGTACCCTCCTCCTCCCTTTCCTCAAAGGTTGAAGAAGGCTCAGGAGAACAAACAATTTAATAAATTTTTAGAGGTGCTGAAACAACTCCACATCAATGTTCCTTTGGTGGAAGCACTTCAACAAATTCCTAATTATGCAAAGTTCATGAAGGAAGTGCTCACCAAGAGGAGGAGACTGGGAGAGTTTGAAACAATGGCCATGACTGAAGAGTGCAGTATGATAATGCAAAGCAAGCTTCCAAGCAAGTTGAAGGAGCCTGGCCGTTTCACCATACCATGTTCTATTGGTGGATCCTATTCTGGTCGTGCACTATGTGATTTAGGGGCAAGCATAAATTTGATGCCCAAATCCATATTTACACAGCTTGGTATTGGAATTGCTAGGCCTACCACTATTACTCTTCAACTAGCAGACATATCCATTGCTTATCCTGAAGGAATCATTGAACATGTTCTGATAAAGGTTGATAAATTTGTATTTCCTGCTGATTTTGTGATTTTAGATTTTGATGCGGATAAGGAGGTACCTGTAATTCTTGGAAGACCTTTCTTGGCTACTGGAAAGACTCTAATTGATGTTCAAAAGGGAGAATTGACTATGAGAGTCAATGATCAAGAAATCAAATTCAATGTAATGAATACTCTTAAGTTTCCTAATGAGGGGACTGAGGAGTGCTCTTTTGTGGTCTCTCTTGACTCTGTAGTTCAAAAACATTTCCATAAGAAAAGTGACCAGTTGGTTAAAGCTCTTGCTGGAATAGAAAAAGAAGACCTTGGGGAAGTAGGTATGCTACATGATGTTGTTGTTGTTGAAGAAACTCAAGGAAATGGTGAACCCCAAAAACTAGAAACCACCCAGCTACCACCTCAGCCAGAACCACCACCTCAGCCACAACCACAAGATGAAAATAATCAGATTCTGAGATTTAATGCAACAACATCTGCTGAACAAGTGAATGTTGCAGCACCTATTGCTGCAGCATCTGAGAAAATTCAAAGAAGAAAGCGGACTGGGTCCACATTCAAAGTTAATGGCAAGAGGGTGAAACAGTACTGTGAAGCACGTGTGGTGAGGGACAAGATCACCACAGAATCACAAAACCTCTAGCATTAGAGGCTAGTCTGGCTGAGGACTCTTAACCGATTACAAGCTGATTACAAAAAGGGAGGTGATGGTGGAGGGCGATGTAACACCCCCTTCTATCTAGTCTATTATTTTAATAAATTCGAAAATCAGAGTCTACGAAAAAAATTTAGTGCGACCACTTGAGGTGCCACATTTTCACAGCCACATTCAAACCCCAAAATAATAGTTATAATAACTCCAAAAGGTGATACATAGCACCATAAATCCGTACGAGGATAGATACCGTAGCAGCGGAAATAACAACTGAAGTACAGAAATACAATTATCCAAATAAAAAGTAAATCATAACATAAACGACAAAATCTAACTATCCCTCCCCGGTGCTACGTATCAGAGCTGACTCGATAATACTAACAGAAGGTACTCACGTCACCTTCAGTCACTGTCACCTGCAGCGTTGCCACATAAGAGCAACATTCCAAGCAGAAAGGGTGAGTCTCATTTCATAGAAAATAGTAAATAAAACAAGCAACTCAATAAGACAAGCATTAGCACACCAAGCAGTACAATCCAAACACTTTCACCATTAATTATACACACCTGCATGACCACCGAAAATGTATGCAAGTGCATGATATGCAGCCCAACGCCAAGGGCATATGCATGTGGATCCATCACCAAAAGGCCCAGAGGGCATTCACCATTCACCAAAAAGGCCCAGAGGGCATTCACCAAAAAGGCCCGAAGGCATTCACCAAAATATTTCATGAGGCCGAGGCCTATTCACCAAAAAAACAATGCACATGCCTATGCAACACCATGACTATGCAACACCACGCCAAAACAACACCAAAAATCCTACATGGAATAATCACCATTAATTTTATTTGCACACCATTCACCAAGAGAGGCCATAAGCCCTCAATCACCCAAAATGTACTCACCATTAATCCCGTCACCATTTAAGACAGCCCACAACGGCTAAATGCAACACCAAAAGGACTAAAAAAATTACCTAGGACCAAACACACCACCTAAGGACCAATTCAACACCTGGGGACCAATTCCCAACATTCAAGGACCTTTTGACGCCTACGGACCATTTTGACACATAGGGACTATTTTAACACCATGATAATTAATTTAGCGCCTAGGGACTATTTTGACCGTCTTGACACCTAGGCGCCAAAAAGCGCGCAGGGCAAATGCAAATGGCGCCACATACACTGCTCACGTCCCACCCAACAATTACGCCTGAACACGACCACGCGCGCACCAGCGCACTGGGCAGCCAAAATGGCGCCCCTTGCACTGTTCACGCATAAACTAGCATTTCCCTGCACCAACAGTGCACCAGGCGCCAGTTTCCTGTGGAAATGGCGCCCCCACCCTGCACTACACCCTCCCACGCTGCAACTCTCAGGACCAGGCGCCAAATTTCCAGCCACATGGCGCCCCCCTCCCCCCATCACTACACACACACAGACACGCACCGAACACACACAGCGCCATTTTCCCGGGATTTGGCGCCCTCCTGTCTGCAACACACCTGCACTGTTCTAGCCAAACTCCACTCTCGGCGCCAATTTCCTCACAGATTGGCGCCGCTGGTCTTGTTCCCACCCAAAGAACCCACCTACCTACCACCACATCACAGCGAGCGGTCGCGCCAAATTCCTGCAATTTGGCGCCCCTAGCAAGGTTCACACACGCCGATCCTAAACTCTCCAACGCCATGGATTTATTATTCCTTGTTCAAACCACCACTCTAACACCTATCACCCACTATCACCATCACCCACTTATTTTACTAGAGTGAATTGACTACAACAACCTAGTTATACCAACAATCATCAATATCCTCAACACCCAAGTAAGAACACCATTCATATACACAAGTAACATTGCCAAAAATTCACTCAAGCATAACAACCAACACCTAACCATCATTCTCAATTCTCCCTATTGTTTTCATTCAAAGTCGTACTATTAACATGCTAACACCACTCAAAATAACCTTATCAATCCGATTATCACATAAAAACTCAATCCAATCATATAATCATTACATTCATCACCAAATCAATCAATCTAGCATATAAGAATCCAATCAAACAACTTCTAACACTCAATCCTATGGTTCCAAGTTTTATAAACTATTGGCTATGGAAAGAGAGTCCCCTTACCTGATTGCGAGTTTATTCCAACAGGATTAGCGAAGAGCAATGGCGGACTCTCGAGCATGTTATAAACCCAATTGCATAGTCGTCGACTCAGAAGCACATAATTAGACAAAACATTCAGTCAAATAACTAAAAAGAATAATAGGAAAATATTTACTTGATTAATCAGTCGTGTTTTCGAAAGGAAGTACCTATCCGAGTAGACGAACTGCGAGGGGATTGTTCGTATATGACATTTCATGCAGATTTGAGAAAACACGGATCGACTATTCAAAGGACCAAATCTGAAGTGAATAGAACGAGTAAGAACTTGTCTTCGGAAGACTAGTCAACAATGGCGTGAATCGTTTTCCATCAAGATTGAGAACTAGAAACTGCGTGAAGTGATGTAGAGCAGGAGCTGTAACAGATTTACCACAAGATTGCGGTGCTAGTTCAATTTCGCAGTATAGGGTGCACAAACGAAAAAGCCTTCAAACATACAGCCAAGTTACAAGTCGATGGGAGGGAGAGGAAGCTTCGGTTCGTTTCTATTGCGGCCAAGCTATGATTTCGTGGTTGAGCTACAGTACTAGTACGAATCACATGTGTGAGAGGAAGAAGAAACAAGGTTTGAGATGCCCAATTCGTGACGTTAATGGTGGATTTCAGTGCAAACTCGAAACTTAATTGAAAGTTTAAAACACGAGAAAGAGGCTTCAATCGGTTAAAATGATACCAAAAACGGACTCAACGCGTGATTTCGAGTGGGAAGGTGAAGTTTCAGAGTTGGCCGTGGACTAGGGAAGGAACGCGAAGGAGGAGAGAAAAGATGCCTAGGGTTTTCGTGAATGCAGGTCCGAGGAAGAAGAAGAATGAACTGGGTCGGGTTCTGGGCTGGGTAATGCGCATGGGCTTAAGTGAGCTGAACTGGGGTGCGCTTAGTTTAGTGAGAAGGGGGTGCGTTTAGTAAAGAACAGGGGTTGTATGCGACTAAAAACAACTCTAAGTCTATTTTAAATCATTTTAAAGCCTAATTTCACTACCACAATATTTTAACAACTCATTATCCCAAAATAATCTCTATTGTAAATAACATCTAGAATACTAATATTTATAAAAATAAAATAAATAAGTATAAATATAAATAACAATCATATATCACAAATAGCTTATAAAAATATATTTAAATGTGACTTCAACTAACTTTAATAACTCAAACACACAATAAATTAAAATAATTTAATCTTATCAATATAAAATAGTTCATAACACAAATACATATTAAAAGAACTGACGCACGAAAATCGGGGTGTTACAGGCGAGGTTGGTATGCTATGGGGTAACCGATAGTTTCAGTGGATACACCAACCCTCTCATGGTTTGTCGGGAGGTATCTTATGTTCTTGGTTGGAGGGTGCATGCACGGTAACGTCTCATTTTTCAAGTACAGGCTTTCTTGGTATTAGCACTGTCACACATGGTAAAGTTGTCTATATTATGAATATTTATGCCCCTTGTACTACAGTAGAGAAGAGAGGGGTATCGGCAGAGTTGGTTGCTATCAAACATAGTTTTGGGGACGGAGAGTGGTGTATTGTGGGTGATTTTAATGTTGTATCTTGTGTCTCAAAGAGAAGGGGTAGAGGCGTGACCATAGGTGATGTTGAACTAGATGATTTTAATAGTTTCTTTGTTGACATTGACTTAGTTGATGTTCCGGTGTCGGGGAAGAAATTTTCTTGGTTTTGCTCTGACGGAGTTTCTATGAGTAGACTAGATAGATTTTCGGTCATAGAGGGTCTTATTTCTGATTGGGGGATCACTGGTCAGTGGATTGGGAATCGTGACATTTCGGATCACTCGCCTATTTGGCTCCTACGTGCAGTGAATGATTGGGGGCCCAAACCTTTTCGGTTCTTTAATGCGTGGTTGGATCATGTTGATTTCTTGCCTATGGTACGTAGGTGTTGGAATGAGCTTAATATTACAGGTCACAAGGCTTTTGTTATAAAAGAGAAATTGAAACAGCTCAAGGGGAGTATTAGAGTTTGGAATAAGGAGGTGTTTGGTAAAGTTGACTTGAACATTGATAATTTGGTGAGGGACTTGAACTCATTGGATGGTATTCTCAGTGAAGGGTGGGATAGTGATGTAGTGATTAATAGAAAGGAAGTCTCAGCCTCTTTGTGGAAAGAAATCAAGGCCAGAGAGTCTTTCTTAGCTCAAGAGCAAGATGGATTAAGGAAGGGGATAGGAACTCCAAATATTTTCACTCAGTGATGAGGTATACAAGAAGAAGGTGTAATGTTGTGATCTTAAGGGAGACGGGGGAGTTAGTGTAAGAGGTGGATGAAGTGAAGAGCCTTGTGAAGCGTCATTTTGAGAAGTGTTTCGCCGAGTCACACTATAATCGCCCCACTTTAGGGGGGATTCAATTCGATTCTTTATTGCCTTCGGAGTCTGAGTTCTTAATTCAACCATTCACCGAGGAAGAGATTAGATCGGGAGTTTGGGATTGCGATGGAGATAAGAGCACGGGACCGGATGGCTTCAACATCAACTTTATCAAATCTTTGTTGGAGTATATTGAAAGATGACATGGTGAGTTTCTTTAATGAATTTTATGCTAACGCTTTTCTCCCTAAAGCGATTGATAACTCTATTTTATATAGAGTTATTCATATGTTTAAGCTTAGTAAATTGCTCTCTTTCAAGCAAAGATAAGAAGTTTATATAGTATTTTATGTGATATATGCTAACTTGAGTGTTTGACATGGTTAAAGTTGTTAGTAGGCCATTTTAGATATATTGTGGTATGTTTGATGATTTTGTTCGGTCGATCTCTGACGATGCTCCTGCATCAATGCTATCAAGATCGATTAACACAATGCTTCTGCATTACATCTGCATTGCTCAGAGATTGAAGCCATCCACTTGCACATCCACTTGCATTGCTGACCTCATGCTTGGTCTCCAAAAGCAAGAGCACTTTATATTTCGTCGCCTACAATTTCCACATAGCTTTGAGGAGGCATCTACATAGGGACACATGTTCATATCTCATTAGACCTCCCTACACACTTGAATGGATGCCTCAACTTGAGGAACAACTTTTGAAAAGTAACCGTGGTTCCACCTTTAGTTTACTTCATCTACAAGTAAAGAAGCATCTCTCATGAGACTATAAAAGGACCTCACTTCTTCACTTGGAGATATATCACAATCCATAAGTTAGATACAAATTTCAATAGACATAGTTAGTTTCTATTTTGTAAGAAGGAAAGGAAGGAATTGACAAATCCTCCTTACTTCAATTTCGTAGTTATACTCAGTGCAGAGTAGTGATGCAACTGCATTGCTAGGACAAATTAATGCAAACAGCTGCAACTCGTGTAATCTCTATCTTGTTGTCTCTCTTTTGTAATTTCAATTATATAAACATGTTCTATTCAGTTTATATTTGCCTGGCAATGTCTATGTTGAGCTAAATTTCTCTTAGTTGGAATGTTCTAACCATTTAATTAGCTTTTAAGTAAGTTTGATGCATGTATGTAATGTGTGCTCTTTATTTCTTGCTTGATAACACTTTCAACACTTATTTTGAGATTGATCACTTAGAATAAGTAGATTTGTAAAAGCATACATGGTTTACAATTAAGAACTCAAGAACTAATATGGGTGAGTGTTTTACATAAAGGAAACTTTGTGAAAACCATGCGAAGTCTTAGACATAGGATAGTATAGTCCATAGGGTGATATTGTGGGTACTTTAAAAGACAAGAGTGAACTTATTTAGCAAGCCTAGACATAGGAAGCTTGTAATGAAACTCTGAAGAAAGTGACAGAAGGCACATAGCTAATGCAACAGCATTCAGTGCAACTGCATCACATACTGCAATAAACACTTAAAGGTGAATTACTTGGGGAAGACATTCCAACTACCTTTTCTCATTTGCATTACAAACACTTGCACTTTGCTTTATACTAACTTGATTGTGATAGCACCATATCCACTATATTTGTTATTTGGTTACTTACATTAAATTGCATAGTATTGATTTTCAAAGGAGTTCATCAATCCCTGTGGGTTCGACCTCTCTTACTATATTACTTGTTAAGGACTGTGTATACTTTCACATGTTTTCCACACACCAAGTTTTTGGCGCCGTTGCCGGGGATTGAAGTTAAATTCTTTTGAAAATTTGATATATTGTAATTTAGTGTTTTATTATTCTGATATTTGTAGTTTCTGTCATGCAGGAGCACATGATGCTTTAGCATATGTACAGAACCAGAAACAGGACACCAGAATATAGCTTAGATCCAGAGATAGAAAGAAGATATAGGAGATTGATAAGACTCCAAAAGCAAAAGAAACAAGCCTGCATCATGTCTCACAGTGAAGGACAAAGCTCATGGCCACACTCAGTAAGAGGAGGTCCTGGCTCACATCAAGCTACTGAAGAAGATCACAGAGATCACTTCATTCACATGGATCCCATAGGTATGATTAATGATAGAGATAGACCTATGAGAGATTATGCTCAGTTTGATCATCAAAATATGCAAACTAGCATACCTAGACCTCATATAGATGTTGTGCATTTTGAATTCAAGCCTATGATGTTTCAAATGCTTCAAACTATTGGTCAATTTGGAGGAACTCCTCATGAGGATCCTCATTTTCATTTAAAACAATTTCTAGAAGTATGTAGTAACTTTATCATACCTGGTGTTAGTGAAGATGCATTTAGATTAAGGTTGTTTCCTTATTCTTTGAAAGATAGAGCTAAGGCTTGGCTAAACTCCTTAGAGCCTAACTCTGTCTTGAATAGTATCCCTCTGTATATGTTTTCTTTTTATAAAGCGCCCAAGGTTGTTATAAAGAAATTGATCAAAATCCAAAGGGACTTTATTTGGGGAATTAAAGAGGGAGATCATGGTATGTATTGGGTGGCTTGGGATAGAATTTGTAAATCAAAAAAAGAAGGGGGCCTTGGAATCAAAAATCTTGAACTGTTCAATAGATACGGTAATCTTGTATCTTGTTTTGTTCATGACTCGGTGGTCGGTACTCAGTGCTGGAGTGTGGGATCTGTTTGGTGGAGAGACTTGGTTTATTTGGACTCTCACGTAGAGGAACCGAGAAGGTTTGTGTGGTGTATCAAATTCACACTCAGTGACGGGAATGATATTGATTTTTGGAAGGAACAATGGTTAGGAATTGAACCTTTGTTCAAGGTGTTTCCTTTGCTATCTGTTGGGTGCGATCAACAACACATTTTGGTGTCTAGTCTGGGATATTGGCATAATGATTCTTGGGCGTGGCTGGCTCTGTGGCAAAACTCTACGGACCCGCTTATTATGGCAGAGGGTGATATTCTTAGTAGCATCTTACATCAGGCAACTCCCATTAGAGGTAAGAAGGATGAGTGAATTTGGCCTCACGATCCGTCTAAGCTATTTTCGGTTAAATCATATTATTTCCAGCTGGTCTGAGACGATTACACCTCCAATGATGCGGATCCTCTGAATTTCTAGACGTCCTTTTGGAAAACAGCAGCTCCTTCGAAGGTATTGTTGTTCGGTTGGCGGTTGTTGTCGAATTCTTTTTCGGTGCGCGATGAATTGTTGCACGGAAATATTATGCACTCAGCTGAGGACACTTTATGTCCCATGTGCAGCGAATTCTGCGAAGCTGGTCTAGTGTTGGTGCTTGGCTTTGTTTGGTCTTCGACTCATCACAGAACATAATGGATTTATTTCACAGGTGCGGCCAATTATGCAAAGGAGAAAAGTCCAAGAGAAAGAAACATCTTATATGGGCGACGACTTGTTGGAGCATATGGATCCCAAGGAACAGAGCTATTTTCAAGAACGAGGAACCAAGTGTCGATTCGGTTGTGACTCGTGTCAAAAGCTATATTTGGAGTTGGTGTATTTATAAACTGAATTGTAATTCCTCTATTTCTATTTCTATGTGGTGGACTAACCCACACCAATGCCTAAGCAATATGTAATCTAGCTGGGGGAGAAATAGTGGGTTAGGTTGATTATCTTCACTGTAGTGCAGTTTGTGTGAGGTACTCTGTTTCATATCTGAGTCTTTTTCCCAATGGGTTTTGGCTCAGGGAGGTTTTGAGGAATCCTCCCCCTTTTCTGCTTCCCATTGTAAGGGATGGGCACCCCTTGTGCTTCCTTCAATGAAATTATTGCTTATCTAAAAAAACAAACCGATTACATAAAAATTGAACTTATACTCTTTTCAATACATAGTACAATTTTGAATATATTTCTTCGAAACCGAAAACACTTCTTCTTTCCTTCAGAAGCCCGACTTCCACTATGAATCTGAATATAAAGGGTGAGATTTCAAAGAAATCTCAGTGAATTCCTAACACACAATTCACCAATACCTCTTAAGCTTTCTTTTACGATAATCTTTTAGCTTTTCCTCTTAGCACAACCCGAGAGATTATTTCTTCAACCTCTAACAGAGAACTCCAACCCACTACCAATCACTGCTAAGTAATGCGGGAGCCTTTGGTTTTCGGGCTCATGACTTCCCTCCGCCAAGTGTGAGATAACTTGAGAGTGTACTTTTATTTTCCACAAGAAAAATAATGTTATATAATACCACATGAACGAGTGAGACTTCGTTTGACTTTCAATCAGAACATAATATATTGGAAATTAATGTTCGGGAGTGTAGTGCTAACACTTCTCTACAGAAATAATGTGTTGTAGTCATCGCTGCATTCTTAAGGCTTGAATTCGAAACTAGCACTTTTGTTAAGTTGAAAGAGACCCGAAACCTCTGATCCAAGCGCTCTCAGATAGGCATTAGAAATTAATACCATTTTAGTTGCTTTTTTTTTGGTAGTGAGCAAAAGGAAAAAAGAAAAGCAAGAAAAAGAATTACAATTTAGGAAAAAGAACTCTACTAAACATCTGCTAATAGAGCACTCAACAAGCCTAAAGGAGGCTTATCCAAAGCAGTCTAGGAAGAGGCCGAAGAAGCACCGAACTTCGCCAAGAAGTCTGCGCAAACATTACCTTCCCTGAGCGTATGAGAGACGCAAATAAGCCAATTTCTACCAATAAGTCATTGATACTCTGAACAATAGCTACATATTGATGCCACTGTTTCAAGGGGGTAGACACGAGGGAGATGGCCGGGAGAGAATCAGAGTAGCATGATAGTCGCGCGTACCATTGTCACACATCAAATAGAGGTCATGATACAAAGCAAACAGCTCGGCTTCAAGATTATATAAAATACGTCAAAAAAAACAAGAATACACAAATAAAAAAATAAGGCTAAAAGGTACTTTTAGTCCCTGCAATTGTAAAAAAAATCCAGTTTAGTCCCTGCAATTCCAAAATTTTTAAAATAGTCATTGCAATTACTAAACGTTACTACTTTAGTCTCTGCTGTTACTTTAGTGTTAACACTGTTAAACATTAATGACGTGGCAGCATTTGTGGGCGATGTGTAATTACACGTATGCAGACACGTGTATTGGTATTTGCTGATGTGTTATTACTCTCTCATTTTCACTCTCTAACTTTCAATCTCTCACTTTCAGTATCTGAAATTTTCCCCAAATCAAATGTTAGGGTTTTTTGTTGATTCAGAGAAAATGTGAGAAGAAGACGAAGCGAAGAAGAAGAAGACTAAGTTGTGAAACTAAGCAATCGAAGAAGAAGAAGAAGACGAAACGAAGAAGAAGAAGAAGAAGTAGAGAGTGTGAGTGAGTTTGTTGAAGAAGCGACAAAGCGAAGAAGACGAAGTTGGAAGAAGACGAAGTTGCTAACTGTAGTGACGAAGCAAAGAAGAAGAGGAAGTTGCGAACGGTGGTGACGAGTTCCAAGACAAAGGTCGGGTTTTCACATGCTCTCTTCTTTTTTTGTACTGTCTCTATTGTAAATAGGAAAGTTAAGGGAAAGGGGACCACCATGTGGGTCGAATTTTGTATTATTGTTGACTCTGAACTTTGTATTGTTGTTGTTTGGAATCTCCCCTTTAATGAATGTTTTCCTTGACTTCCTTGAGTTGTTTAATTAGTTAAGTTAGGGTTAATGTCTATAATGGGTCTGGTTTGTTATTGGAAATGTCTTTTTTAGCCCTCGGTAGTTGTCGTAGATTAATGTCTATAATGAGTTGTTAATGTCTATAACGGTGTTAACATTAATGTAACAGTAGAGACTAAAGTAGTAATATTTAGTAATTGCAATGACTTTTTTAAAAAATTTGAAATTGCAGGGACCAAAGTGGATTTTCTTGACAATTGCAGAGACTAAAAGTACCTTTTAGCCAAAAAAAAATGAATTTCTTAAAATAATATATAAAGATTAGAAAAGTGAGTAAACCAAAATGATTATAGTAATAAAATTACAAATATGAAAGGATAGAAAAAGAGATTCTAGTGAACTCGTATCTCAAGATTCGCATGGGTACAAGCATGTTCAATTTTTTCCATTGCAAGAGCTTTACGTAAATCTAGTGATGTTCAGCTTGTTCCACACAAAATTGAAGCCTCGCTTTCTTCTACGACATCTAACGTTCGAATTCTTGTTCCCTCCTCTTTTGCTTTCTCCTTCTCTTACTCTTACTCGTTCTTCACTTCTCTTTCTCCAATTCCATGCCACTTCTAAGCAACCTAGTGACCTTCTTCTTACGACCCTTCTTCTTGCTCTAAAATCTTCATCTTCTGTCTCTTGCTGCAGGATCATCCATGCCCAAGTGATCAAATCTCTGAATTACAAAGATGGATTCATTGGTGATCAATTAGTATCTTCTTATCTCAAAATGGGTGCCACCCCGGATGCACAGTTACTGTTTGATGAAATGCCCAACAAGGATTTTGTCTCTTGGAACTCTTTGGTTTCTGGGTTTTCAAAAAAGGGTCACCTTGGTAACTGCATGAGTGTGTTTTATAAGATGAAATCTGAGTCTGAACTGGAATTGAATGAGCTTACGTTTATATCGGTTATCTCGGCTTGTGCGATGGCGAAAGCTCGGGAGGAAGGGTGGTATGTTCATTGTTGTGTGGTGAAATTGGGTATGGAATTTGAGGTGAAGGTTGTTAATTCTCTTGTTAATATGTATGGGAAATTTGGCTTTGTAGATTCTGCTATCAAGTTGTTTAGGGAAATGCCTGAGAAGAATAAGAATATGGTGTCTTGGAATTCAATGGTGGCTGTTTGTGTTCAAAATGGAATACCCAATGAGGCTTTTGATTATTTTAATATGATGAGGATGAATGGATATGTTCTGATGAAGCTACAATGGTGAGCTTGCTTCAAGCTTATGAAAATTTGCCTTTGGAAAGATTAGTAGAGGCCATGCATGGTTTAATATTTACTTGTGGTCTTGATGAAAATTTAACAATTGTGACCACACTATTGAACTTGTATTCAAAGTTAGGGAGATTGGATGTTTCTTGTAAGGTGTTTCAAGAGATAAGTATGCCTGATAAAGTGGCATGGACTGCAATGCTTGCAGGATATGCGATGCACGGGCGAGGAAGAGAAGCAATAGAGTTCTTTGAAAGGATTGTAAGGGAAGAAGGCGTGGAGCCTGATCATGTTACTTTTACTCATTTGTTAAGTGCCTGTAGCCATTCAGGGCTTGTCAAGGAAGGAAAATACTACTTCCAAATCATGTCTGATGTTTACAAAATTAAACCCCGATTGGATCATTATTCATGTATGGTTGATCTTCTCGGTCGCTGTGGTCTACTCAATGATGCTCATGAGCTCATTAGAAACATGCCATTAGAGCCGAATTCTGGTGTCTGGGGTGCCCTTCTTGGTGCTTGTCGGGTTCACCGAAACATTGTTCTGGGAAAGGAAGTTGCGGAGAATTTGATCGCATTAGACCCGTCAGACCCTAGAAACTATATCATGCTGTCTAACATGTACTCTGCTGCTGGTTTGTGGAGTGAGGCATCAAAAGTGAGGGCTTTAATGAAGACTAAATCTGTTAATAGAAACCCTGGATGGAGTTTTATTGAGCATGGGAATAAAATCCACCGTTTTGTGGTAGATGATTGCTCTCACCCTGATTCAAATAGAATACACAGAAAACTGGAAGAAGTTATGCGAAAAATTCAAGAGGCTGGCTTTGTACCTGAAACAGAATCCATCCTCCAAGATGTTGATGAGGAAGTGAAAGTAAATATGATCAACAAACATAGTGAGAAGATAGCTCTTGCATATGGACTTTTGGTCACTAGTGCAGATGTTCCATTAGTTATAATAAAAAATCTAAGAATATGCCGTGATTGTCACAACACTGCAAAATTTGTGTCGATGATGGAGAAACGTACTATCATTATCCGAGATGCAAAGCGATTTCACCACTTCTCAGATGGGTTGTGTTCTTGTGGTGATTACTGGTAGCGGTCTCTGAGTTAACTTGGTATCGCACAAATGACATGTCATTGATCATTGCATTTAGTGTGTGATACACATTGACAACTCCTAAAACTGGATGGAGCACCTAAGGATGATCAAGAACACTGATTTTGTATTGGAGTTGAGAATATCTTGTAGGAGATAAAGCCTACGTCAGAAAACCAGTCACTTGATCTTGAATAGGTATTTGGCATACATGAAGATGTTTAAGAGAGAACCTATTTCCTAAGAAAGAACAGATCAAACTCCATATATCTGGTTAGTGCTTAAAATATCACAAGAATACAACAGGTAGAATAAGCATAGCATAGGTAAACTGTTTTTTTTTTTATCTAGATCACTTTCTCAATAAGAAATACAAAAGGCATAAGGAGGATACAAAATTAGCAGAATCAAAAAGAGGATGAGATATAGTACCTCAACGATACCTAAGAAAACAACACAACATGAGATGTTGAATATCCCAAAATTAAATGATTGAACCACCCAAATTTAGCCAACTTATTGTGGACACTATTTTTGACATAGATAGGACATTTTGATTTGGAATACATAGAAGAGGAGTTGGAGGCAAAGCCAATTGGGAGCCATCACATATAAAGAGAATAATGATTTAAAGGAGGGTTTGTACATTTAGGAAACATCCATGAGCATTTTTGCATTACTTTTTTACTTTATCTCTTTGCTTTGCTTATAGAATATGTACTGGTTTTCTTTTGACATGGCTATGGATAATTAAACATTTCTTTCGGGGGATCTATGGGAACCCCTTACAGAGATTGGAACATGTGATATTTTAGATTTTGGCTATCATATCTATGATTAATGTTTTTGTTTAACTAGCTGACACTTGAATTGATGGGAAAAGTCAATTAAGCTGGACAAAGTAATTGGGTTTCAGACCATGCATATGAAAAATGCATATTCTAATTTATGTAATTAAATTTAGTCGAATAGATTTTCTCACACAATTGGTTAGTTTGTTAATTATAAAGCCACTGTAGGAATTCGGGCTGGTTTTGCTTGCATCTAAGTAGACGGGTCGGTTGTGGCTCCAATACAAGTTTCTGGGATCACCCTTGGACAGGTATGATCCCTCTCAAGTGCATATTCCCTAGGCTGTTCTCCTTGTCAACTAATAGAGAAGCTACAGTGTCTGAAATGGGTCTTTGGGAAGGTGAGCAACGGGTGTGAAAGTGGTCCGGGCCGAGGTTGTTATTGGAGAGGGAGGTTAACTCGGCTGCTGAACTTTCTTCTTTGGTTGACGGATTCTGGCCAAGAAAGGATGTGCAGGACCAATGGTGTTGGTTGTTGAATCCGGTGGAAGGGTTCATGGTTTGTTCCTATTACGGGGAACTTTTAGAGTCTCACCAAACTGTTCCAGCCACCTCGGATTTCACAACAGCAGCCAAACGCTTGTGGGCGTGTAGTGTCCCATCGAAAATTCACATTTTCAGGTGGAGATTACTTCTTGGTAGGTTATCAACAAGGGATCGGCTGATTCACCGTGGGATCCCCTTCCTCGACCCCCTTATTGATTTGGCTTGCCCGTTTTGCTTCCGCTTCGACGAATCTGTTAGTCATTTATTTTTCAGGTGCAGGATTGCTTTCGAGGTGTGGTACTTGGTGTTAGCTTGAATGGGCGCTTTTGATGTTTTGGACGTTGATCCTCTTCGCAATTTCCTACAGCACGGTGGCCTCATTTTCAGGGAAAAGAAAGGAGGGTTAGACATTTAATTCTGCTATCTACTTCCTGGACTTTATGGTGTTAGAAATGAGGTTGTCTTTAAAGAAGCCTTTGTGGACAACTCTGCTATTTTTGCTCAAATTAAAGCCTTATCATGGAGCTGGTTATTTGGAAGGGTGGACAGAAATTCAAAGCTCTCATTCACTGATTGGAGCCTCTCACCAATGGAATGCTTGAACACAGCCCGTTAGTTGCAAATTTAGACTGGCTGCACTGGGCTGTTATGCAGACTTTCGCTGTGGGTTATCTTGTGAGTTTGGAACCCTGTGAGCATGTTTTTTTTGGTGTGTTTTCTGATGTGATTTAATTGCAGGTTTATGCAAGTTTAGTGCAGGCTTTTGGGGTGTTTTTTGTGCCGGCTTTCGGTGGGATTCTCTGCGAGCTTGGGTCCCTATATTGTTATTCTATCTTATATCTTGCGTTGCAGGCAGAATTCTGCAGGTTTTTGGCGCCAATTGCTTCATAACTATGCAGGGTTTTAGTTGTAACAATGCTGGAACTTTTTGTATTTTAAGGCATGGTTGTGTATTGAAGAGCCACAGCCTGTAGGTGGTAGCGGTATTATGATGATTTGAGAATGACTGAGATAGACCCTTATCTTGATTGGATCTTTTGAAATGGAAAAAAAATCCAATCATTGATAAATCAAATCCTATGAGAAGTGTGCCCCTTTGAGTCTCAACATTAGCTATTGTTCACTCTACAATGCCTCTTTGAAATCTCTTTCCTCATTTATAAGAATTGTTTAATATGAAAATATAGGTGAGCATAAGGCAAGTTGTTTCCTTCTAACATCAAAGATTACTTGTGTATGTCTAACCTTCACTATGGCACTATTTTGGAACCACTCATTAGAGGTATCCGTATTACAGTAGATAAAGTCATTAGGGATACTGGTCTTAATGGTGTTGAAAAAGTTCATGCTATTAGATTTTCTAGTGGATGTGATTCACCACTCTTTATATAAGTACTATATTCATCTCTGAATCGATAAAAACACAACTAGCTCTTGGATTCTTTTTATTGTATATGTGAACCCTAATGTTGATCATTGTAGCATTATTTGGGTAAGTTGTAAAGCATTTATCTTTGACCCTTAGGTTGTAGCACTGTGTATTACATGAAAAGGAGAAGATTTTAGGCGCTTCCTTTAACAATTCATCTAGTTCTGGGTTTGTAGATTGTACCAACACTTGTGAACATGTTAAACTTGGTTATAAGAGTTTTTTGGGTTTTATTTTTTTCACCCCCTCATCATCTATCCCACCCCCATATTTCAAAAAAAAACCCAATACTACCCCTGCCTTTTTTAAAATAAAAAAAATTTAAAATTTTCGGAATTACCTTAAAATTAGGTAATTTCGGTTCAAAAAAAAATTAAAATTTCGGAATTACCTCTAAAAAAGGTAATTCCGGTTCATAAATCATGAAAAATTTCGAAATTACCTCTAAAAAAGGTAATTCCGAAATTTTTAATTTTTTTTTTTAAAAGTTTATATTTTTGTCTTAAGATTTAAACGCGTTTTATTGGAAATATGATACGAACGATTTACGATTTAATAACAATATGTCAAAATATAAAATAACCAACATAAAATAGGAGTACAAATACAACTATGGGTCCAAAATGTCTAAAAATGACTGAAAATAAGCACGTGAAGTAGGTGAGCGGCGACATCTAGGCATCCTGCCAATCCGTGACGCCTTGCAGCGTATATATATACGATTTGTTTTAATTTTTATTACTAAAAGGCTACTAAAAATAGTCAAAACTACTCTAAAAATATAAAAACACCACTAAAAATCTAACAAAACCAAAATAAGGCTATACAAATTTTTTAGATTTTTGGAGACTATGAAAAATTAAAAAAATCATAAAAAATAATAAACGATGGAATTTGGGATTTTGAGGCGTAATCCCGTAAGAAGTCCTTCTACGAGTCTTGATTCTTGATTTTTTCGCTTCTAATGGTTGTGGTTTCATTACGATCGAGTATGTTGTCCAAAAACCGATTTTTAGCCTAAATTATTCGTTCAAATAAAAATATTAATAATTGAAAAAAATTGTAACTTTGAATTACCTCGAAAATAGGTAATTCCGTTCATAAATGTGAACCTAATTACTTACCTCATTTGAGGTAATCAAAAATCTTTTCGGAATTACCTTTTTTAGAGGTAATTCCGAAATTTTTAATTTTTTTTGAACCGGAATTATCTTTTTTAGAGGTAATTCCGAAATTTCTAATTTTTTTTTTAAAAAAGCAGGGGTAAAAACGGAAAGAAAGGGATTTATGGGGGTGAGATAGAGAAGGAGGGGGGTGCGAAAAATAAAAGCCGAGTTTTTTTTCCCTATTTTTTAAGGGGTCAATAGTGTTCTCTACTTACCCCTCTCTATGACTCAAACTCACGACCATTTAGGTAGGTGAAACGTCGTACTAACTGAATCATGATTAGTTGGTTATAAGAGTTTGATGTTCACCTTGGTTATAAGTGACTAGGAAGCGCCTTGGTTTTTCCCTAGTCAATTGCTCCTAACAAAATATGTAATTCATTTTCCTCTTGAATCATCAGACCATGCAAGCCTCTCTAGATCAGTGCTTACCCTCATCCCTTAATATTGAACATCATATCAAGTCTCTGAGGCTTTGGAACAATTAGACGTTTGGTAACATTTTTCGCAAGAAATATCACATTGTTCGCTGCTTTGAAGGCATTCTCAAAGTTGATGGGGGAATTACTATTATACTCAAGAAGTCTCTGAGAGTTACGGGCTTATCCTCAAAGTTGATTAAAGAGATAATAGAATATGAACGTTTTGATTAAATAGATTAGCAATGAGTCATACTAAAGAAT
Source organism: Oxytropis ochrocephala (assembly GCA_020916435.1). Lineage (NCBI taxonomy): Eukaryota > Viridiplantae > Streptophyta > Magnoliopsida > Fabales > Fabaceae > Oxytropis > Oxytropis ochrocephala. Next base: position 112,140,191 of record CM037089.1, read on the forward strand.
TTCTTAGTAATAGTTACTAAATTTTTCGGTAACCATTATACAATAATTCAATGGTTAGTACATATTAACCACAATTTATTTTTTTATGGTGAGTGAGCAGGTAAATGAAAACACTAATTAGTACATGTTTGTCACAAATATAACTTTGGTGTGGTCACCAAATTTTTTCATTGTTGGGAAAATTACTATTATGCTCATTTAGTAACAATTACTAAACATAAGTCAGACTCAGATAGATTGTAGAAAATATAAAATAAATATTTTAATAGTAAGTGTTTTGATTAAATAGACAGTAGATAGAATACAAAAAAAGACTGAAAAAAATGAGATTAGAAAGAAAATACAGAGAATTAAAATTGAAAGAGAGAGAAAATAATTTTTGGAGAATGTGTAGCGGGCCCCAAGAACAATACATGTGAATGATTCTATTAATAACCACCACCACCACCACCACCAATATATGGTGATGTTGCAAGAAAAATGGATAAAACTAAGAGATAGTAGATTCTTAATGATTTCCCATCTCAACTTAGTTTTAATCTTTATTATGATGTATCGTTAAAAAAATTCCATTTCCTTCCATAATAAAAATTAATTAATTTTTAATTTTTCAATATAACAATTACTATAATCGTATATTTTTTAGATAAATTCTAAATTATCCATGGAAAATATGGGTAATTTACCCAATATGATCATACGCTAATAAAATCAAACACTTTTTTTAGGGATCCACTATCTCTATCGATTAATGTATATGTATACCTTTAAATTACGTTGGTATAACATTAATGAGATGTATGTGTCAAATTTTGAAGAATACAAGTGAGATTAAATAAATTAACCAATGGCATTCTTTTTATTATTATATACAAAGAGTGAAGTTCTAATTCTAAGTAAAACATTGAGTGAAGTCAAAAAAAAAAAGAGTAAAACATTTAGTCAAAAAAAATCTAAATCCCTCAAAAAAAAAATCTAAAGTAAAACATAACACCCACCAATGTGTGTTACGTAAAGCAACTTGGGTAGCAAATGGCTCCCTTCCATTCATCCAAGGCCGGCCCAAGGCCCAAGCAACTAAAGCAAGGGCTTTGGGCCTCATATTTTTGGAAAAATAAAGGAGCCTCAAATTTTCTTGTTATGTAATATTATAGACAAAATTCGTTTACAACATGAATTTTGTCGCAGCTCAGTTGGCGAAGGAGGCCTTTAGTTTCCATGAATAGGCTGTGTTTGATTCCTTTTGAGCATAATTTTTTATATTGTTTTTGATTTATTCATTCATTTATTTTTGTTGGGCCATAAGAAGCATCGAATAGTTTGTCAAAAAAAAACATGCCATTGATTAGATTAGTTTAGTCTTTTTTTACATTGATTAGATTGGCTTGGAACAATAAAAGAATATCATTGATATGTAAATTCTTTAACTAACATCTGATAGTTTAGCTATTAAATTTTCTGCTCTTTAAATAATTATATTACTTGTCAAAGAAAAATAATTATATTAAAAAAATTTATGTGCATAAAATTCAACTAAATTTCTGCATATAAAATAATTTATTATCAAATTTTTCTCACAACATTAGATTTTTTTGTATTACAAAAAGCTCAAAAATAGTTGATCATTTAATTTTTCTTACAACATTCAAATTTTGATAAATGATTTTTCATAAAAAAACTTAATAAAATTTAGTTAAAAATGTAACTTTTTAATTTTTTTTACAAAATATTATTATTAAAATATAAAAGGGCCTCATTTTAAAGTTTGCTTTAGGCCTCAATTAGTGTTGGGCTGGCCCTGCATTCATCAAGTAGCTTATTACTTTTTCCACCTCCCTTATCTTCGCTTTTTGTTTTCCCTTCCAATTGATAAACATTACGAACCCAAAGTAAGTTCCAATTCAATCAATTATTGCACGAGGGATCTACGACCTTTTCTTTTACTTCTACACCGTTCATTCTCTTGAGAAAACGTCATTTTCTTCCACTTGTTGTCTGCATAGAACCAACAGTTATGTCATGTGCTTATGATGTTGGTGAGTCCGGTGAGCAGTAGGAGGAACAACGAGTTAACCAATGAATTGAACCATCAAGAGGTTTGGACTCCTCAACGGTAAGTCACGCGCATTACTAGCGTTGACCCAAACCAGAATCCAGCTCCCACTCTCCCACCAAGTCGAGTCATAGCTCTGATACCACTTGTTGAGGAGTCTAGGAGAGCACCGGGAGCAACATCGATTTAATGAACCGGACTACCAAAAGACTTTGACGCCACATCTCCACTCAAAACCTTAAGACTATAGGTATATGGGTGTCATCTCTTATATATCATTCATTTAGCTCATTATTAGTTGATGTAAGACAAATGATTTTTTTTCATACCCCCCACCTTAGACACCACACCCCCATAATAGGTTTAAACCCAAAAATACCCCTTTCATTTTTGAAAAAATCTCACCAGACCCCACATTTTTTTGGTTTCCCGAATTTTTCGCAAAAAAAAAGATAAATCCGGGAAGATTTTATAGGGTTTCTCAGATTTACCAAAATTGAAGGTAAATCCGGTTCACAAAATTGCACATCGGAATTAGCACATTGAAGGTAAATCCGGGAATTTTTTCAACACAGTTTCCCGGAAATACCATTTTTAAAGGTAAATCCGGTTCGTAAAAATGCACACCGAATTTACCTTTAAAAATGGTATTTTCGGAAATTTTTTTTTTTTTGTTTTTGCCTTGTTTTATCTAATATTTAATTTTGTATTTAGCAGATATGGTTGGTATGGACTTAACGGCTGCATTTACGACATTTGAGATATTTCCTACTCGAGATAAAATGACACGTTAGGCTAGAGATACCGGGAAAGCCAACGAAGTCATTGTTGTTATTATTCAATCGGAGTCCACAGAGAATGGTAAAGGGAAGAAGAACAAGGTTGTTTATGGTTGTGAGAGACATGGCAGATACAATCGAGTAGATATTGGGTGTTCTGCTAGACACAAGACCTCAAAAAAGTGTGACAGTCAGTTTGCATTGAAAATTAAAACACTCTTACCTCCTAGTTCTGATTGGAAGGTGAGAGTGGTGTGTGGGATTCACAATCATGAGCCTCATAAGACTATTTTTGGAGCAACAATTTTTGGTAAGTTTAGCAAGGATGAGCGGTCAGTTGTTGAGGAGCATCTTTCTTTGGGAGTGAAAGCAGCCAAACGTCTTGAATCAATAAAGAACAGATTTACCAACAACTTGAGTAACATTGCCCAGCTGTATAGAACCCGCAACAATATCCGGAAGGGAAAGAGAGGTAGTATGATTGAGATGCAGCAGCTTATGACACTGATTCAGTCGAATCATTACTTATGTTGGACTAGACGACTTAAAGGAACTGATATTGTTGAGGAGATCATGTGGTCACATCTTGATAGTATCAAGTTATTGAGGATGTTTCCTACTGTCTTGATTATAGACTGCACCTTCAAGACCAACAATTATGCATTGTGTAACACCCCCTTTTCCTAACCTTAAAAGGTGGTGGTACACTTAATTACTAATCCCATTTCTGATTTTTTTTCTTTCAAAACACATTGCTTTATTTTCGATATGAATTTTCTAAATATTGAGAAAATAGAGACATACCAACATAATATATATGCATCATATATATAAGTCATCATCCATCACTGATGACCATGCCCATAGGCTTACAACCGTCAACAAACAAGTGTACGTAAATATCTTGCAAGAGCTCCTCCTAGACTATTACGCACTACTAAGATTGAATATATCTTAAATCGGATGAAATGATCCTAAGCTAGAGTCGACTAAATCCTAGAGACGACTTCACATTCCTCTTCCGTAAATCAATCTTGTTGTATCCAGAGTGGCTCAAAGATCCTCCCGACGTGATCTCGTGATGTAAGGGGGTGAAATACTCGTACACAAGTTTGCAACACGATGGTTACACAAGTTACACATAATATTATACAATCACAAGTAATAATAATATATAGACATAACAAGTGACACACAAACTCAATCAAGACTAAGAAAATTGACAACTCTTAATCCCAAATCCTGCAAAACATAACCAACATCCTAGTGAAATCAATAATTGATTGTTAGCCAAATGAACTAAGTGTCACACTTATTCTATAATCCATTCAATGAAGTTAATCCACTATCTAAAATATTATACTCAACCTACTCCATGGAGATTTCTATCATCATGAGCGTAAGGCCGTTTCAACTGCCATAACATGATTGTTTTGCAATGAGCAGATATACAATCCATACTCCAATCATTCTGACCCGAGCTAGCGCTGCACCTTATTATAGATAGTCTTGCACAGTCAGACTCATCGTGTCGGGTAATACGATTTCCTCCGGTCAGAGAGACAAACAACTGACCATTGGTAGGAGTTCGAAACACAAGTGCCCCCAGAAGGTCTGTAGTCGACCCAACCGAATCTATCCTCAATCTTATATACTTGATAGTACTATAAGAAACATCATGTAAAGATCTTAGTAAAACATCAGTCTTACCAATATAATCCATAATCAACTTGACAAATCAGTCCTTAGGATTCATAACAACAACTAGTGAGATACACCTCAACTTATCAACCCTTATAAGTCATATCCCTACGTAACATAGACAACTCCTATTTCAACCAAATCCAAAATGTACTTAATTTGACTCAATTACATAGAACCCAAACAAATCACAATCACACACATAACCTAAGAATAGCTAATAATATATATATACAAGCAACACATAATTTGTGCCCATCAACTTATTATTAGTATTTCCCCTTACCTTGAATTGGTTCCAAAAGAGTTTGTTGATCAGCACTTGCTTCAATTCCGACAATACCTATTACTCATTTAAAACGACTATGTCTTAATTTACTATAATCATAACTTAAATCATAACTAGGAGTATTTTACTATAATTCTACTTAAATTCTTGTGTGTTTCAAAATGCAAGAGACATTTGTTTTAAAAGGAAAATCCCTTTGATAGACATAGTTTTCATTCACAAGTTTTGGTGTATTGAGAATGTTTCTAAGCTAGAGTTAAATTATTATTATTTTTGAATGTAAGTCTAAGAATACATAACGACACACACACACACACACACACACACACACACACACACACACACACACACACACACACACAAAAAAATATATATATATATAGATTCAGCTTCAGAATGTAATCGTAGAATTTAATCCATTTGTTCACCTACTAAATCAATTCTTGAATAATCATCCTATCTCAAAATGCTACCATGAATCAATTAGCTACACCATGTCCTAGCATTTGAAATGAATAGGTAATAATATGATTGTAACTAATTTTTAAAACATGAATCAAACTCAAAACATGTCTATATGTGTTCTTGTTAAAAGGGATAATCTAAATGTGAGAGGAAGTGAAAATAGATACATCATTTAGGGTGTTGAATTGTAATCAAAACTCTAGCTTAAGTTTAAAACAGCCTTATAGCCGTTAGTAACAAACTTTGGGCAGTTAGAGTCTCTAACTAACTAAACTAGTTTGTTAATAACAAACTTGGTTGTTAGCCTAACTAACAACCATCTAATAGCTATTTTCCAGAACAGTATATAAACATACAGATTGTACATAATACTAACAATAAATGAAAATACTTTACAGTTTATGATTTTACTCTAAAAGTGTATTCTACTGCTATACTCTTCCTTTACAATAGGCTTCTGTTTCTATCACCAATTCTGGGTTCTGATTGTACAGTCAAAGTGATTGTACCTTGCAAGAACAAGAGAAAACAGTGATTAGAATATAGATTTCAGTGACTGAAATCAAGGAAAGAAAAGAAAGTGTTAAGGAAGGGTTGTTTACCTTCGAGAAAGTCTGAGAGAGATTTCTGGGTAAGGATTCAGGTTGTGTTCATCTCAAGAACTCAGCAACAGTACATACAGTGAACAGATACAGAACAAAATTAGGGTTTTGTGAAATTGCTAAGAGATTAAGGGAAAACACACACAGAGGTGTGAGTTTTACCTGATTGAAGCATTTAGAACCTTGAATTGAAGTTTCTGTACCTGATACCTGCACAAAGAAGAATTAGGGTTAGGGTTTTACTCTAACTCTTGATTCAGTGAAATTGAAAGAATTGGAACCGTAAATAGAGTAAAGAAAAGTGTGGTTTACCTTCGAGGCAAGCTTGATTGTGAAAATCAAGCGTAGTTTCAGAGATTAAGGAAAACCCAGAATCGCGAAGTGAGAAGAGGCTATCTAGGTCTCAGATTAGTTAGTTTCAGGCTAAAACCAGAGGGGTTTTTAGTTCATCATCAATGATTGTCATCATAGACCTGAAACGGAGGGTGGTTGCTGCTTCAATCACCGACGAAGGTGAGAGCAACAGAAACCCTAGGTTTCCGGTGACTGAGAAGAGTAGAGAGAAGAAGAAGGGTTTCAAGAAGAAGAGAGAGAAGCTTCTTGGTTTTCTGGCGGAGGAAACAAGCGTATACAAGTTTAAGTATACCGGGTCAAAAAGGATCCGCGCGTTTCCAAAGCAAGCGGGTTCGGGTGCGCAGCTAGCACCAAACAAGTTTGTTTGGAACAAAGTGAAGCATCATTGGGTTGGGCTTAATAGAAGCTGGGCTTCTCAATTATTGCACCTCCCTTCAAGTGTTCATACCCCTCCTGCATGTAAACAATAGAAAAGTTAAAAATTCAACATGGTATACTCAGAGCTGTAAAACGATCCAAGGCAAAATTATCTGATTTCTACTCTAATCTTTTACTTTCTTTAAAGTTTTCTTTCTCTACTGTGAATTTTTTTCTGTCTAACTGTGTGTGTGTGTGCGGAAGTGCTGCAGAACATACAATTCAGAATGAGCAACAATATTCAAACACATGCAAGTTTTGGTGCACAAGTGCCTACCCTAACTGGTAAAAACTGGGATAGATGGTGCCACCAAATGGAGGCAGTGTTTGGGTGCCAAGGTGTCCTGAAGGTAGTTAAAGATGGTGTCACACCACTTACAGCTACCTCTACTGATGAGGACAAAGTGAAATATGAGGATGAAGTCCGAGGATCGAAAGGCAACGCATCTAATCCATATTGGGTTAGATGACAGTAACTTTGACAGAGTTAGAGGAATTAAGAGTTCCAAGAAGGCTTGGGATACTCTTGATTCTTATTACAATGGGGCTACTGAAGCTAGGAAAGAGAAGTTGGAAGCTCTTAAGGCTCGATGATGAGACCCTTAAGATGAAAAGTGATGAGGATGTTGTGACTCATCGTGGTCGTGTAAAGAAAATTACTAATGCTATGAATCTTAATGGCCTAACACTAACTGATGAAGATATTTGCAGGAAAATCTTAAGATCACTGACCAAAAGGTACTATGTGTGTGTCAATGGGCTTGAAGACACACTCAAGGATGAGGACCTAAAGGTGGAACAGCTTCAGAGCCGGTTGGAGGCTAAAGAGATTAGACTCAATCGGTGATGGAGAACAAAGATGATGATGATCTTCGCTTTCTTCACAAAAGGCAAGGGTAAGAAGGGTTCTAAGCCGGGTAACAGTAAGTCCTCCTCTAAACCTAACTCTAGTAAAAGTAAGCCTAAATCTAAACCTAATTCTAAGAATAAGACTGATTCTAAGAAAAAGGATAAATCTAAAGTTCAATGATATAGGTGTGACAAATACGGGCATTATGCTACAGAATGTTCAACTAGAAAACCCAAATCTGATAGCCCTGTAGTGTTTAGTGTTATATGTGATAATTCTAAACCTAATACTAGGGCAGAAGTTAAGGTAACTAACAGTGAACTTAAGAAAAATAAGGACTATATTGCATTAATAGTAACTAAGAGTGATGGAACTAGTATTACAGAGATTTGGTATTTGGACTCTGCCTGTTCTAACCACTTGACAGGAAATAAAGAGTGGCTGGTAGATTTCAATCCTCACAAGAGAACTACTATTAGGTGTGCAAATGATAGATCCCTTCAAGCAACAGGTATGGGGAACATTCTACTGAGGAAAGAGGATGGCCAGGTAGTCACCATACATAATGTCTACTATGTTCCAGGTATGAGTTGTAATCTACTTAGTCTAGGTCAACTTGTAGAGGAGGATTTTTCACATTATGAAGGATTTGAAACTCAAAGTTTTTGATAAAAGGGATAAACTGGTTTTAACTTCTCAACTAGCTAAGAATGAACTTTCAAGACCAAAGATTAGTACTATAGAGCGGCGATGCCTAAGTGCTACCACCGATCTTGAAAGTGTTCTATGGCATAGGAGATATGGGCACTTAAACTATAAGAGTCTTCTAAATCTTAGTTCTAAAGGCCTAGTGGAAGGTCTACCTAAGATTGAGAAACCTAATAGTGTGTGTACCACTTGTCAGTTGGGTAAGCAACCAAGGAAGATGTTTAAGACAGATTTAAAATTAAGGTCTAAACATCTTCTTCAAGTTGTTTACACAGACATCTGTGGCCCATTTGATGTGATTTCAAAAGGGGGGAACAAATATTTTTTATCTTTCATTGATGAGTTTTCAAGAAAAATTTGGGTCTACCTGATCAAAACAAAGTGTGAGGCTTTAACTAAGTTCAAAGAGTTTAAAGCCATGGTAGAAAAACAGTGGAAACATGCTTAAGATCCTAAGGTCTGATGGAGGAGGTGAATATACTTCAAAAGAATTTGAAAGCTTCTGTACAAGTCAAGGAATTGTTCATGAGGTTACTTCTCCCTACACTCCACAGCATAATGGAGTTGCAGAGAGAAGGAACAAAACAATTCTGGACATGGCCAGAAGCATGATGAAATTAAAAAACCTTCCAAAAGACCTATGGGGTGAAGCAGTATCTACTGTTGTTTATCTACTTAACAGATGTCCTACTAGAGGCTTAGATGATAAGGTACCTGAAGAAATGTGGACTGGGGATAAGCCTAGTGTTACACATCTAAGGGTATTTGTATCACTAACCTATGGACATATACCTGATGCTAAAAGGAAGAAGTTAGAGGACAAAAGTAAACCTATGGTGCTAGTTGGCTATCACCCTACTGGTGCCTATAGGCTAGTTGATCCTATGACTGGCAAGCTTGAGATATCCAGGGATGTTACTATACTTGAGGATGAGGCTTGGGATTGGGATAAGAAGGAACAAGCAAGTTCCACTGATCCTAATGTGAATGATGAGGGTAACACAGTGTTACCAGAACATCATCAAGGTGTTGATGATGAAGACAGTGATGATGAACCTATTGGAGGTGATGTGCAAGTTGAGAGCAGTTGGTTGAGCCAAATTCACCAAGAGGCTCAACAAGAGGTCAGTGGTTGCTAATAACCCTATTAGAGCCGCTAGGGTCGAAATCTACCTAGTAGGTTGGCTGACTATGATCTAATGAGGGATGATGAGGTGAATGATGATGGAGATATCATCCATTTTGCTATGATAGCAGACTCTGAACCTCTAGACTACACTGAAGCTCTTAAGAAGAAAGAGTGGAAGGTAGCTATGCTAGAGGAACTTAAATCCATTGAGAAGAACCAAACTTGGACTTTAACTAAGTTACCTAAAGGAAAGAGAGCTATTAGTGTGAAGTGGGTGTTTAAACTAAAGCTTGATCCTAGTGGTAATATAGTTAAGTACAAGGCAAGGTTAGTGGCACGAGGGTTCCAGCAAAAACAGGGCATTGACTTCACTGAAGTCTTTGCCCCAGTTGCTAGACATGAGACTATAAGGCTGGTGACTGCACTAGCTTGTAGTAGAGGTTGGGAAATGTACCACTTAGATGTGAAATCTGCATTCTTAAATGGGCCCTTGGAGGAGACAGTTTATATAAACCAACCTCCTGGTTTTGTGGAAAAGGGCAAGGAAGACTATGTATATCATCTACATAAAGCTCTCTATGGACTTAAGCAGGCACATAGGGCTTGGAACAAGAGAATAGATGGATTCTTTGTTCAGAATGGCTTTACTAGGTGTACTGCTGAGTATGGAGTCTATGTCAAAGGAGACATAAACTCCTACCTACTGATTGTGTGCTTATATGTGGATGATCTACTTGTAACTGGAAGTTGTGCTAAAGAGATAGCTAATTTCAAACAAGCTATGAAAGAGGAGTTTGAAATGACAGATTTGGGAAAACTAACCTATTTCCTTGGGTTAGAATTCCTAAGGGTCAAAGAAGGAATTGTTTTGCATCAGCAGAAATATGCTACTGAAGTCTTAAAAAGGTTTGAGCTGGAAAATTGCAATGCTACAATTAACCCAACTGAGGGAAACTTAACTAAGAAAGAAGAGGAAGAGGGCACTAAAGTTGATGCAACTTACTTTAGACAAATTGTGGGGTCTCTAAGATATCTATGTCATAGCAGACCCGATATATTATATGCTACTGGTTTAACTAGTAGATATATGAACTGTCCTATGCAAATACACTTAAATGCAGCTAAACGTATTTTAAGGTATATAAAGGGCACTACTAATTATGGTCTGTTTTTTCCAAATGACAGGGCTAAAGGCAAGAGTATCCTAATTGGATACTCTGATTCAGACTGGTGCGGAGATAAAGTGGACAGAAGGAGCACTAGTGGATATGTCTTTCTATTCCAAGGAGCACCTATTTCATGGAGTTCTAAAAAGCAAGCCATAGTGGCTCTGTCATCTTGTGAAGCAGAATATATTTCTGCATGCCATGCTGCTACCCAAGCAGCTTGGCTTGAAACTCTGCTAAAGGAAATTTGTATAGATCTGTCTGAACCTATAAAGCTGTACATGGATAATAAGTCAGCTATAAGCTTGGCTAAAAATCCTATCTCTCATGGTAGGACAAAACACATTGAAACTAAGTTTCACTATATTAGAGACCAAGTCTCTAAAGGTAAACTAGTCCTAGATTTTGTTCCTACTAGTGAACAGATTGCTGATATTTTCACCAAGGCTCTAAAAGGTGAATTATTTTCTAAGCTAAGGAGGCAATTAAATGTCATATATTTCTAAGTCTCAAGGAAGGAAATGACTTAAAAGCTATGTCTAAGGGCTTGTCTTAGACTCTAATTTTCTGGCCTTACAGGGGGTTGTCCTGTTTTATTGTTATTGCCTTAGTTTTCTTAGCTTAGAACTAGCTGAACTTAAGGTAGGGGTTGTCTGCCTTAGGTTGCTTAAGGTGTTTTGATTAAGGTAGAGTGTTGAACTGTAATCAAAACTCTAGCTTAAGTTTAAAACAGCCTTATAGCCGTTAGTAACAAACTTTGGGCAGTTAGAGTCTCTAACTAACTCTAACTAACTAAACTAGTTTGTTAATAACAAACTTGGTTGTTAGCCTAACTAACAACCATCTAACAGCTATTTTCCAGAACAGTATATAAACATACAGATTGTACATAATACTAACAATAAATGAAAATACTTTACAGTTTATGATTTTACTCTAAAAGTGTATTCTACTGCTATACTCTTCCTTTACAATAGGCTTCTGTTTCTATCACCAATTCTGGGTTCTGATTGTACAGTCAAAGTGATTGTACCTTGCAAGAACAAGAGAAAATAGTGATTAGAATATAGATTTCAGTGACTGAAATCAAGGAAAGAAAAGAAAGTGTTAAGGAAGGGTTGTTTACCTTCGAGAAAGTCTGAGAGAGATTTCTGGGTAAGGATTCAGGTTGTGTTCATCTCAAGAACTCAAAGAATAAGTACATACAAAGGAATGAGCATCTGAGAACAAAATTAGGGTTTTGTGAAATTGCTAAGAGATTAAGGGAAAACACGCACAGAGGTGTGAGTTTTACCTGATTGAAGCATTTAGAACCTTGAATTGAAGTTTCTGTACCTGATACCTGCACAAAGAAGAATTAGGGTTAGGGTTTTACTCTAACTCTTGATTCAGTGAAATTGAAAGAATTGGAACCGTAAATAGAGTAAAGAAAAGTGTGGTTTACCTTCGAGGCAAGCTTGATTGTGAAAATCAAGCGTAGTTTCAGAGATTAAGGAAAATCCAGAATCGCGAAGTGAGAAGAGGCTATCTAGGTCTCAGATCAGTTAGTTTCAGGCTAAAACCAGAGGGGTTTTTAGTTCATCATCAACGATTGTCATCATAGACCTGAAACGGAGGGTGGTTGCTGCTTCAATCACCGGCGAAGGTGAGAGCAACAGAAACCCTAGGTTTCCGGTGACTGAGAAGAGTAGAGAGAAGAAGAAGGGTTTCAAGAAGAAGAGAGAGAAGCTTCTTGGTTTTCTGGCGGAGGAAACAAGCGTATACAAGTTTAAGTATACCGGGTCAAAAAGGATCCGCGCGTTTCCAAAGCAAGTGGGTTCGGGTGCGCAGCTAGCACCAAACAAGTTTGTTTGGAACAAAGTGAAGCATCATTGGGTTGGGCTTAATAGAAGCTGGGCTTCTCAATTATTGCACCTCCCCTCAAGTGTTCATACCCCTCCTGCAAGTAAACAATAGAAAAGTTAAAAATTCAACATAGGGTAGCCTGCTGACGTTAGTTTTCATTCTTAATGCAAAAGTTTTGATTTCTAATAGTAAAAAGGTTTCATTCTCAGTACAGAAGTTTTGATTTCTAAGAGTAAAAAGGCAAGAGCAACAAAAAAAAGTAAAGTGAAGAGAGAGATATCGGAACCTGGTGCAGAGAAGTTCAGAGAGAAATTGTTCTTTGGAAAGTAAAGTTTTTGGGTGTAAGAGAAATGAAAGAGTGAACCTCTTTATATAGTAGATAGAAGAGGTAATCCTGTAACATTTTGCATACGTATCAGTTAATATAAAAACTCATGTTCATCCTTTTTAGCCACAAAATCATTCTTAGAATTTGACTGTATACGTATGTGTTGTTTCTAGAATAAATAAGAGACGTATTTTTAGTATTTCGGTAATAATAAGAGACATATTTTTAGTAAAATAAAATTCTGCAGATACATTTTCGATCTTTATATTTTATAGAACTTAATGAACTAAATTTCAAAATTTTCTGATAAGTTTGGACTTCCTAGTGCAGTACAAACTTACACTGACAGATCCTTTTTAGCTATAATTTGATGAAGTTTTTAAGCTCAAACTTTTTCCATAAGTTTCTATAATATCTCTCTTTAGTCCTATGATTTTATTTTTCTTGAAAACATTCTCTAAATACCAAACTAATTATTATTCTATATAAGAAAATATATAATTATAATATAAACAAAGAAACTAAAATTTTAGGGTGTTACACATTGCCTCTCATGGAGATTGTTGGTGTCACTTCTACTGAGTTGACATTTTCTATTGCATTTGCTTACCTGTCTCATGAGCGATATGATGACTACACATGGGTGTTGCAGAGCCTAAGAGATTTGATGGTGTGTGATATCTCACTTCCTCAGGGTATCTTCACTGACTTTGAGGAGACATTTTTACACTAAAAAACATGTTTTTTGTGTCACTTTGTTGTACAATTACAAGTCGTAAATAATTTTGTAACTCAGATTTTTAAACTCAACACTGTAGTATTAGACTTCGTCTAAAAGGTCAAAAATTTTAAAAATTAAATTAAAATTTTTACAGATGAAAAAAACGGACCAAAACTTAGTTAAAAGTAGTTTTTGACATTACATGACTGTTTTTTATTGCATTTCTAATTGACGGTCTGGATATTGCCGACACTTTTAAACGAACTCGATTTTGCCGACACTTTTAACGGGCCAGATTTTGCCGATCACTTTTCATCAACGGTGAAAATCCACTTTAGGGTTTCATATTTTTCCTATAAATTAACCCTTTACATTTCACTTCTTTCACACACAACAAAAGAAAATGGACACTTTGAATACACAATACTCTCGTGATTCTGCACTCACTGTCCTTCACCATCAGGGCACAATCACCAACAGAGAAGATGGTGCCTATTTCTGGAGTCTAGAACCCATTTTGTGCAGGCTTAAAGACAACATCACAGTCGTTGCTCTCAAAGAAAAAATAACGAGTAAGGTGCAACTGGAGGGTGACGAGCAAGAAGTCACTCGTATCATTTATCGGTACCCCACTATGGGCAACAATAATCGTGTTCAGTGGTCCACAATGGATGTGAAGAACAATGATGACGTTCCTGCCATGATGGACAGGCATGACATCTTTTAGATGCGGAGTCTTTTGCAGTTATATGTCGAAACCAGAAGCAACGTTGTTGAGGTCCTTCGTCATTTAAATCCACCATCTCAGTAGTTTCTATCGTGTTTTCATTTTGTTTGTTGTTGCGTTATGTTCTTTTTTTCACTAGTTTCATGTCTTCTTTCGTTTCCTCTTCAAAATTATTGTAGAACGCTTTTTTAATTAATGTTAATCTTCTTTTTAATAATTTATTTATTTTCCCAGAAATACCTACAATTTTGGTAAATACCCCGAGGTGGGGGGGTTTGGATTCCCGGATTTACCAAGAATTAAGGTAAACGATTAACAAATTATGAACCGGATTTACCTCTCATTCTTCCAGGAAACTACAACATTTGGACCCTATGGCAACGCCCAAAATTGCAACTTCAAAAAAACCGTTGCCTTAGCCAACAATGGCAACGGTTTTTTGAAGCCGTTGCCCTTTCATTTTTTTTTAAATTTTTTTCAATGACAACGGCTCAAAACCGTTCCCATAAAGTCTATCGCAACGGTTTTTTGTTTATGCTTTAGGCAACGGCTCAAAACCGTTCCCATAAAGTCTCTCGCAACGGTTTTTTATTTATGCTTTAAGCAACGGCTCAAAAACGTTGTCGTAGAAGAAGTATTAAAAAATAAAAAAAACTGAGCGCTAAATAATAGCGCGTTTTCAGATTGCCAGAAAAATTTCAAACAAAAAAAAAACTTAAACCAAAAAAGAAATCGATTGAAACGCACTTGACCTCACTCCCTCAAAACACTTCGTCTCCCTCTGAAACGCAAACCCTCTCATAAATCGGTTCCTTCCTCTTGTTCATCCCTCTCCTGGTTCAACGATTTCAAGCTTCAGGTTCGTTTCCCTCTCTCTTGAACTTTCATCTTCATCGTATATTATTTTTCATCTCAAAATCTAATTTGATATCTGAATTGGTATGGATCTCCCCGTTTGAAATTGGTTTTGTTTCTATCTTATGATTCAATTTCACCTTTGTTCGATCCGCTTTGCATATGTGTTGTGCTCCAGTTGTCGTCGCCGTCGACGACGTTGCGGTCAAGCCATACGATACATCCAGAAACCAATCGATTTGGGCGTTTGCTCGGTTATCTCTGCAAGATCAGGTCATAGATAGCGAAGCAGTGAAGATCACATCTGGACTTCTTTGTTCTCAAAAGGATTTGAGTTATGTTGAAGGGTTTGATGACTAAATGTGAGGTTGATTGTCATATTAAGTTTTCTGTTGGAGCTTTACTTGCCATCTTCTTTAGAGTTTATGGGTTAAATCTTGCTGCAATTTAATATCAACTTGATAGTGGTAGTATACACACAAACTGTTTGATGAAATTCCACAAAGAGATGTGCTAGTCTGTTTGACGGTGAAGAAGGTGTTCTGTCTGAAACTTACCAGGTGAGACCAAATCTTATAAAGACAATTGTGTCATAGATCACCCTGTTTGACCATTTGCTAAATTTTATTTCATGACTTGTCATTTCTTATTGGCTTCCACATCTCGTTTACACCTGGCTTCATTCTCTATAGATTGATGATGAAGAAAAAATCACCATGATTGACTTACCACAAATGGTATCTGTTTCTTCTGTTTTGAATTTTTTGAGCATCATTTGAAAACCAGTCTCATGGCATTTGGTATAATTGAATAACTACTGGCATCTTCTGTTTATTTTAGACAAGGTCTGCTAGCAAAGCTGCGGGCATGTTTTCTGGAACACAAGAAAAGTGTGCCACATGTGGCAAAACTGCTTATCCATTGGAGAAGGTAAGAGAAATAAATTTGTTCATCATTTTTATTCTACAGTCACAAATTTGGATGTATCGAATTTCAGACTATAAGAACAAGTATCTTTTCTTGATCCTACAGAATGTAGATTAGTAGAGTATCCTCCTTCGCTGCCTATATTGTATGTGGGTAGCCAAAACAGTTAACATCCACATGTCTTTGTGAAAATTGAGAGGGTATGTATATGTAGAGCATAGCAAGGCTTCCTTCTCTGGAACTATTTACGAGTTTTGGACTGAAGTGTCAGCATGACTACAAATGCATTAGCTTGACCTTTGTAATCATGGTTTTGCGAAATTGAGCAATGTGTTTTGCCTCCTACATTGTCAAGTCGTGTGCTATGCTATCAAAATCAGAGTTTGAACTTCGTTTTCAATATTTAGACCACAAGTCGACTTTGATAAGGTTTCCTTAGCTTAGTGAGAGATATAGTTTGGAGAAGAAAATTATGTTATGTGTTCATGTTATATTCTGAGCCAAATATGTAAAACCTATATTCTGATTCAGTTTATGCTTCTTACAAAACAATAAATAGAAACTGCATTTCCTCATGAATAATTCTGATACTTCTTCCTCAACACTTCTCCAAAGAGATATCCTTGTTTGCTGTTGTTGGTAAGTGGTAAGGAACAAATATACCTGGTGGTTGAAACGAGATATGAAGTATGTCTGTTAGCATTTCCGATAACAGTGTTGATTAGGCAATTAATGTGGGTGTATTGTGTTTGTCGTAATATCAACTTGTACTATGTTGTGCCGAAGGGGTGTTTAGTGATTAGGAAAATCCGAACCAACCTAGAATCCAACCCAAACCAACCTATTTGATTCAGGCGTTTTTGTGTTCTGGCCAAACTCGAACTGGGACGGGAGAGTAGATTTATCTCTCCACCCAATTTGGAATTGGGTTTAACTCTCTAAGAAAAACACTTGTCTGATTCAAGTTAGCTAAAGTTCATTGACCTTTTCTCCTAATTGATTATCCGGTCTCAGGTAAGACTTAAGATGCTAGATCACCTGAAATGAGGGAGTATAGTATTAGTATTAAAGTATATAACCAAACTGCAGAGTCTACCAGTTTCAATCTTCAAGTAAATTGCCGGAAGTAGTGAATCAAGTTACTATAAATCTGCAGAGTTAGCCTTAGAATGTCTTATTTTTCTTGTTGCCATCTATTCTATACTGAAAGTCAATCTTGTTGCCGTGTTTTGGTTGAACCTATATAAGAATATAAGAATATATATAAAAGATATATGATTTTAATTTTTATGTACCATTTTTTATTTGTTGATGAAGTGTGTGTCATTTACATGTCATTTTTTATGTGCCATTTTTTATTCTATACTGAAAGTCAATCTTGTTGCCGTGTTTTGGTTGAATCTATTTTTTTGGATTAATATCTTATAAATTTGCTGGTTTTTAAATTTACTTCCTTTTCATTCATTTTCGGACTTAACTGCTTGTTCTGATAGTTAATGTTTTTCGTTGTTTCAGGTACTTTTACCGTGATGTTGAATGTATCTTCAAGTTTTTCAGAAAGAGGTTTGTAGTTTTTTGGCATAATGTATTTATGAACTTCACTAACTGTTTAGTTTGTGGGGGATGGATTATCTTCAAGTTTTTCAGAAAGAGGTTTATAGAGTTTTTTGGCATAATGTCTTGAACTACGATTCTTTATTAGCTCAGAATTGTTTTCTGATTTTGATTCAACTTGGATGAAGTTTTCCTTGTTTTACTTATTTTCTTAGATGATGAAAAGTTGATATGGGACCATATATATTATCTAATGCTTTCAGTCCCTACCATTCTGGCTTTAGCAGCAGATCCTATTGCTTCTCTGATCGATACCGCATTCATCGGCTGCATAGGTAGAAAGTTGGTTGAATTATTTGATTGTGTATGCTGTTGTAACTAGTCCTCTTTCATAAGATTCTCAATTTATCAGTCATATTCATTAGCTTGTAATATTGAACTATATTTTGTAGGTCATGTGCTGCTGTGGGAGTTTCAATTGCTATTTTTAATCAAGTATCCAAAATTGCAATAATTCCACTAATCAGTGTTACAACCTCTTTGGTTGCTGAAGATACCATCAGAAAAAGAAATACTTATCAATGCCTCTTCTGTTGATGAGGAAATCAACTTGGAAGCAGTAGAAAATATAAGGCAATCTGGTATCTATTTTCACATAATAACAACTAAAATGCTTTCAACATCTATTTAACCTAATACACATATTTCTTACAACTTGTAAGCTTTCCTGGATTAATCTTCCTTTTTTCATTTAGATCCTGAATGTGGTACATCTTCAACAAATATTGACAGTGTAGCTAAATTTGGCTATGAAAAAATCTATATTCCATCGGCGTCACCAGCATTAGTTATTGGCGGCGTGCTTGGAATCCTACAAGCTCTCTTTCTAATTTTCACAGTTAAACCGGTCTTGAATTACATGGGGCTTCATTCTGTGAGTCCTCCTCTCTAAACAAAGCTATTAGAATTCTTATGTTCTATATGAAATCAAAACCATATTTCTTGTCACTTGGTCTGGTTGAATATATAATTTTGCTTTATCTAATCTTTATTTTGATTTCCATACAGAATTCTCCTATGTTAAAACCACATGGACATAACTCATAAGGCATATTTGAATCGACTTATGCAAACCTTATCTACTGACATAATGTGTTTGGGAGAGATTCTGAAAGAGCTTATAACCGTTATAGCGTTTCGTAGCTTAGAGTTTTATAACTCTATGTAAACACATGAGAGTCAAAGAAGCTAGTTTTAAATTTACTTAGGTGCAATATTTCTAGTTTCCTAGCTTGTAGGAAATTAGGAGATTAACATTAATCCAAATACTAGAGTATACTAGAGTAATAAAGTACAAATATTGCATTAATCGAATTTTGTTACTTTTGTAGGAAAATGATGAAGGAGATGAAGGTCTTCATGGCTTGGATGATGAAGAGTTTGAAGACATATGTTGAAGACTGAAGTTTTATTTTTTTTGGTACTTTTGCCGTGTGTTTTTGGATGATGACTTGTTACTTTTGCTGTGCTTTTTTTGTAGTAACAAATTTTCGTTTAAGATTGTGAATTGTTACTTTTGTTGTGTCCTTGAAGTAGCAATATAAGGATCATTATGTCTTTTAAATTGTTTCATTTTAGTAACAAATCATTTCAATTAAGAATGAGATGCAAATAGGGTAGTTATTTGCGGTTGTTTGTAATAACAGCAGTTTTATAGCGTTGTTGTTGACATAGATTATTAAAATAAAGAGAATGGTTTTTCGTGTTATAGCAACGGTTTAAAAGTGTTGCCATTAGTGGCAACGATTTTTGTTTTAGTGTATAAGGCAACGGTTATCCACTGTTGTCATATCTGACAACGGTTTTAACATGTTGCCATAGGTGGCAACGGTTTTTGAATGTTGCCAAAAGGGGCAACGGTTTGCAACCGTTTCCATAGAGTGGAAACAAAAACCGTTGCCTTCTATCTGCCAATGGCAACGGTTTTTCCTATACGTTGCCTTAGTTGCAGAAAACCGTTGCCTTTAGTTTAGGCAACGCCCGCAGGTACAACGGTTTCAAAACCGTTGCCGTAGGCTTTGGCAACGGTTTTTTGGCTTTAGGAGACGGTTTTTGACCGTTGCCATAGGGTCAAAATGTTGTAGTCCAAAAACCACCCCGGATTTTCCAAAATTGTAGGTATTTCCAAGAACTTTTGTTATTTCAAGAGCATTTTTGTTCGAAATGGGAATTATGGAGGTGGGAGAGTTGAAGGGGGGTCCAAAAAAAATCCTGAGACAAAATACACAGTTCAATTTCCAACATACGATATACAGTACTAGTTTATATCAGTTGAGATCTACTACAGTTAAATGAAAAGAATTAGAGCCTGTTTGATATATGTTTTTAAAACTGTTTTCAGTTTTCAAAAATTAAAAAACAAAAAAACTTGCTTGATCTATCGGTTTGGCAAAATGGGTATTGAAAACAGTTTTGTGTATCTGTTTTTAAAACTAAAAAATGAGAACAGGATTTTGGTGTTTTTGTTTTGACTTTCTGATTTTGAAAAAAACACGGAAAACTGGTGTTTTCACTAATGGCAGAATTGTAAATAACTTATAAAGTTGCTGCCACTGATTATAAAAATCTAATTGCTAAACCACCGCCAATCTACCATGGCTATTTCGTTACCACACGTAGACAAAACAAGCTACTAGTTTAAAGTCTTTTCTAAAATATTGAGAAACATATCTTAAAAAAAAACAAAATATTGACAAACATTTATCTCTAGATGGCGCTAATTTTTTTCATGAAAAAAATTATCTATATTTTTTAAAATAAATATTTATCTATATTTTGATACAATATAATTTACCTTCTGTAACCAAAAAATTATAATTTACCTTCTATATTTTGATACAATATTTATCTAAAAATATTTAACAAGCCGGCCTATGAATTAAAATAAACATTTATTTAAAAATTAAATACTAGTTAATTTTGGTTTAGATAATTACTATCTACTTACAGGGTGTTTCAACACTTTCAAGGAAATGTTGATATTCGCTCGTGTTTAGGAGTAAACTTTTACACTTACAAAGATCAAGTTTGTCAACTACGAGAATCGATTCGTGAAGATCGAGAAATGACCCCGTCTCGTAATAGCTTATGCCACTGAGACAACGATCTCGCTTTTTTTATCAAGGCGTGTTGGTTATTAATTATTTTTTTGTACGAACCATTATTGACTATCCACAATGTCCAAACATTTTCAATGAAACATCTCCACTTGTACTTATGAGAAAATTTTGCACTGACTAGCACTAAGTTTGTCTACTGCAGAGAATCGAATTCGAGAGCACTGAGTCGACTCCATGTCCTAGAGTAGCTTTTTTTCGGTAACAAAAAATTAATGTGAGTTGGGCTCCGGGAGCTCATCAAGGTCAGGGTAAGAGTGGAACTCACCAAAGAGGTCCTCACATCGATAACGGGAGTGGAACCCACACTTTTGTGGGGAATGAACCAACTTCTAGACAAACTAGCCTCATTTCCCGTGTGATGCACGGGATGAGCAAGTATCCATATGGATGTAAATACATTAAATTAATTCATTAATATTGTGATAAAGTGACTATCAATTAAGGATAACTTAATAAATCTATTTATTTTTTCCATGAATATAAGAAAATTAAATGCATATAAAACTACAATTCTTAATTATTTTTTTACGAAACAATTATTAATTGTTATTATGTGTAAAAGTATTTATTTTTACTTATAATTAATTCAGGAGGGAGTACATGAATTAATACATCATGTAGGATTGAATAAAATCCACTATTAAAATAAAAGCACAAATACAGAGTCGAAAGAAAATGATGTGGAGCTCTATCGTAAATGAGACCTAAGTTCCCACAAAAAAAATTAAATCGTAAATGAGACCTAAGTTCCCACAAAAAAAAAAATTAAATAACAGTATTATAAAATTAAAAATAAACTTTAACACAGACATTGGAATTGAACATCCATAAATAATAAGAAGAAAATTTTTTATTTTTTTTAATAATGTTATCTATATTCATCAGGAATATAAAAACTTAACTCATAATTAAAGAGAAAAGAAGACAACATAATTAGAAAGTGGAACATGTACATAGATATCATGTCAAGTTTGATTTGAAACTAAACACTAATTTAAGTATGTTTCTAATATTCGTTTGTGCGAAATTGTTAAAATAGAGAATAAAACACCAATTTGGAAATCTAAAAAAATTTCGAGATCCTAAAATACCTCAAAACACAATGTATAGCATCACACTTTATGCATTTTACCACAATTTTTTTTCATCAAATAGGTTATTGAAGAGGGAACTTCGCGTTTTTGCACATCTAAATTTTTTTTGGGACTCTAAAGTACCCCAAAATACACTTTCAGCATCACACTCTACGTATTTTGTCAAAAAATTATTATTTCACCATCAAGAATACCAAAGCACACTGTTTAGTATCTCACTTAACGTATTTTGTTATGAAATTAATTTTCGAGATTGTAAAATACCCAAAAAAATATAAAAAAGAAAAAAATATAAAATCTTAAAATAAAAGAAGACAAAAATATGTAGAAAAAAAACTGAAACAAAAAAAGAAAGAAGATAAAATAAAATAAGTAAAATAATATAAAAGAAGAGAAAAAAAGTGAAGCAAAACAAAAAATGAAAAAAAAAAGGAAGAAGAGAAAGGAAGAAAAAAAAAAGAGGCATTTGGCGCCAAGCATTGACAAGCCTAAGATAATGCTGGTTGGTTAATAATTAGTTAATCATAAGTATTTCTAGAAAAAAACAAATAAAAAGCGGTTAGTTAATCAAGAAAAACTAATAATAAAATAGAAATGACATAAAACTTAAAAAATAGAAAATACTACTTTTGCCACTAAGAAATGACATAAAAAAATTAAGGAAATAAAGAATGTTTTGATTTTTTATTACTTAGAGTTTAATTTATATACACAATAGGTGTATGAGTCTTTTACACTATCTACCAATTAAAGGTTGACACATCACTAAAAACAAATTGGTCGTAACCACCAATTAGTCAATTGGTAACCAATCACTCCTTGAATTGTGATAGGTGGTGATTGTAAAACCTAATACACAATATGTGTATATAAATTAAACTCTTTTACTTATTCTAGAAACAAATTTACCAAACTTTCACCAAAAAAAAACCCAAACAAGTTTTTTATTTTCACATCTCTAAAACTGTTTAACAAATTTACTAAATTTTTGTTTTCAAAAACAGTTTTTTAAAAATGATTTAAAAACAGTTTTCAAAAACAAAAAATCAGAACACAATTAATCGTTTAGTACTTGATCGTATAATTTCATTTTATATGGAGGTAAAAATTTATAAAATCGCTATTAAATGTGGAACATCCTTCCTTGCAAACTACTAGTAATAAAAAAATGGTAATTTAAAATGGAGAAACGTGTGATTAACGCAAAAGCATGCTTTGTATTGTAAGAAGAGTTTTTTCAGTCAAGTTATAAAAGAGTTAGCAAGAAGCAACTTGCGAGAGTTGCCGTATTTGAATCTTCCGGCAGGCCCAATCTAATATTTTTTTGCATTTTGGAGTCTTAGGTAAAATATTAGAAAAAAAAACTATGGAATTATTATATGTGACATCAATTTTAGGAATTTGGATTTGGTGTTGTCAAAAAAATACACGGTTTTTGCGTCAAAAAAAAATACACGGTTTAGACCATTTGATTCACATTTTGTTGATTTTAAAGGAAAGGTGATGAAGACCAAGAATGGATAATAAGAAGAAAAGTAAAGATATTTTGATGTTATTGATTATAGGAAAAATATCAGCCCCGTTTGGAATGGTTTTCTGTGGACATTTTGTTTCTTTTTTAGATAAGTAAAAATTGTATTGATGGGGGCACTAGGAGTGTACAAATCTCATTTACATTAAAGAAATGAGGAGGGTCTCCTCAAAACCTTCCCGAGCCAAAACCCAATGGAAAAAAGACTTAGACAGGAAAAAGAGTACCTCAAAACGGAATTGGGTTGCTAACAATGTGCATGTCAACCCACCGTTTCTCCCCCTTCTAAGCATTGAAGTGGATTAGACCACCACATTGAAATAGAAATAGAGGAGGCTAGCTTCAATCTATAAACACACCAACTCCAAGTTAAGCTATTGATGCGGGTCATCACGGATTCGGCATTTGGTTCCTCGTTGTTAAAAATAACACTATTCCTAGCAAGCTACACACTCCAACATGTTGTTAACCAGAACATGTGCTTCGTACGCTTCGCCTTCTTCCCTTTGCATAAGCGACCACATCTAAGAAAGAAGTCAACAATATCCAGAGACATGTCGAGATCAACTCCTAGCCAACAAGCTGCCAAACGGAACGAGCAAAGCTACAGCTGAGAAACAAGTGGCTGGCTGACTCGCGAAAGTTACTGCACAGCGAGCAGCTAGCCTCCTGTTCAAAATGGAGGACATTTCTGTGAAGTAATTGGTCACGGACAGGCAGAGAATCAAGCAAAAGACGCCACCCAAAGACCGCAACCTTCGAAGGAACAAATGATGTCCACAACGCCCCCAATAGGCGCTGCTGAACCGAAGCAGGTGTAGAAATGTTGTTGTAGACCAGCAGCTGATATGCTGACTTCAATGTGAAACTCTTAGACTGATCCTACGGCCAAATCCATGTGTCTTCCTTCCCTCTTGTTTGCGTTACCATTTGCAAAATACCGTCCAGAATCTCACCTTCTAAAACGCGAACAGAATCCATTAAAACATGCCACGGTTTGTTCCAACTCCAAGTATCTGCATGCCAAGACCCGAACTCTGTGACTGTAACAAGTTGCTCCACACCTCCATCAAACAATATGGGAAAGACTTTGAGCAAAGGCTCAATACCTAACCATTGTTCCTTCCAAAAGTTTTTTGAAGCGCCATCACCCAACGCTCTTTTAATGCACCATGCGAACCTTCTCGGTTCCTCTAAATTATCATCCAAAGTCACCAAGTCTCTCCACCAAATAGAGCCATAATTCCGGCGAGAGTTGCCTACAACCGAGTCATGAATAAAGCAAGAACCGTATCTATGTCTCAAAAACTGACTCCAACTCGTATTACTATCCGTCAAAGCCCTCCACTTCCATTTAGATAAAAGAGCTATATTAAATAACTCAAGATTTTTGATTCCAAGACCGCCACCTTATTTTGACTTGAAAACTCTATCCCAAGCCACCCAATACATTCCATTATCTCCCTCTTTGATTCCCCAAAGAAAGTCCCATTGAATTTTAACCATCTTCTTAATAACCACTTTCGGAGCTTTATAAAAGGAGAACATGTATAAAAGAATGTTATTCAAAACGGAGTTGATGAGAGTAACCCGACCACTAATAGATAGAAAATGACCCTTCCACAGTGGTAGTCTAGCTAATACCCCCTAGGACGGTACTCCAAGTAGCTTCCCGCCTCGGATTAGCTCCAATCGAAATGCCCAAGAACTTGAACGGTATTGATTTCGTTCTACAATAAAGAAAGGTGCTAGCTCTTTCCAAAAAATCATCCGAAATGTTAATGATCAACTTGCTCTTGTGAAAATTTACCTTCAAACCGGACACAAGCTCAAAGGCTCCCAGCGAGGTCTTTATACTCTGAAGGTTGTCCCACGTGGCTTTACCCAACAACATGGTATCATCCACAAATTGCAAAATTGAGAACCGGACGTCATCGTTGATATAAAAGTCTTGAAAGGAGCCAATGTCAACTGCCTTGGGTACTAAACCCGTCAAACCTTCGGCAACAATGAGGAAGAGGAACGGCGACAACTGATCCACTTGCCTCAACCGCCCGTGAGCTTTGAATTCTTGCGTTGGGCCACCATTCACTAGAACCGACATAGAGCTAGTGCACACACAAGATTTTATCCAAGAAATCCATCTACGGAATCCCATTCTTTGAAGCATGTAAATTTAAAAACCCCGAGAAATAGAAGCGTAGGCTTTCTCAAAATCAACCTTAAGCGACAAACACTCCTCCTTCCCCCGCTTAGCATAATCCACCACTTCGTTGACAATCGCCACCCCATCTAGGATTTGTCTCCCCCAATGAAAGTCGATTGGTGGTTGGAAATTATAGTAGGAATCACTTTCTTGAGGCGATTTGCTAACACTTTGGCCAAAATTTTATATAAACACCCAATCAAACAAATAGGCCTAAATTCACTCAAACCTTGGGTATTGTCATTCTTAGGAACCAATGCAATGAAAGATGCCGAAGTTGCCTTAGGGAGAAAAGCATTCACGAAAAATTCATTAAAGAAGCCTACCACATCATCCTTCAACAAACTCCAGCAAAGCTTTATGAAATTTAAGTTAAACCCATCCGTACCCGGGCTCTTGTCACCATCACAATCCCACACACCCATTCTTATTTCTTCCTCGGAGAAAGGTTGGATTAAAGATTCCGACTCGGACACCAATAGTTGGTTGAAGCGAATACCACCTAGTGTTGGACGATTATAGTTTGGCTCGACAAAACACTTCTCAAAATGTTGTTTGACATACAACTTCACTTCGTCTACATCTTCCACTAAATACTTGTTCTCCCTTAGAATGACGATGTTGCATATTCGTCTTCTATACCGCAAAAGAGAGTGGAAGTATTTGGAATTCATATATCCTTCATTGATCCACCTAGCTCTTGATTTGGGCCAACAAGGACTCTTTCACACGGATTTCTTTCCAAAGAGCGGCATACACTTCTTTCCTATTCACCACAACGGCACTATCCCACCCTTCCCAAAGAATATCATCTAAGGAATTCAAATCTCGAACTAAGTTATCAATATTCAAGTCTACCTTTCCGAACACCTCTTTATTCCAACCTCTTATACTTCCTTTGAGGAGTTTCAGCTTTTCCTTTATGACAAAAGCCTTGTGTCCCGAAACGCTAAGATCACTCCAACACTTTTGAACAAAAGGCAAGAAGTCGTCATGTTCTAACCAAGCATTAAATAAGCGGAACGACTTTGGACCCCAATCTTTCGAAGCACTAAGAAGCCAAATAGGCGAATGATCCGAAATGTCCCGATTACCAATCCATTGACCCATGATCCCCCAATCAGATATAAGCCCCTCTGAGATCAAAAACCTGTCTAGTCTACTCATGGACATTTTGTTGATTTTGTGTTGTCAAATGGGCCCTTAGTTGTTATTTTTCATTTTTCTATTAAAATTGTAATAATTGTACATTGATGTATTTTCATTTTAGAAGCCTAATATTTGCTTTAAGACATATAGGATGTGATTGAAAATTTAAGGGGTGTGCTTAGTAAATGCCAGAAGTATATTGGCAAACTTGTTATTGTAGAAGAAAACTTATTGATCAAACGGGATTCAAATTTTTTTTGAGAGCTTAGAGCTTTATCTCCCTTGGTTCTTAGAAGAACCCAAGTTGGATCTTATCAATGGGCTATTCATCTCCATTGTGGCGATCATGCATGATGCATCCATCTTATCATCCCTCCTTGGATGTGGCGATCTTCACCTCCATCTCCACCTTCTTCCTTTCCATTTTTGTGACTTAAATTCTTCTCTTGTTCTTGATTTTAGTTGATCCTGCCAATAAATTGAAAACCTAATCATGGAAATGATCCTACTACTCAATATTATCATCGAGTTTCATATAAACAGGAAGCTTGTATATTTGATTACCAATAATGGTTGCTTTGAGTGATAATTGGATTTAGATCTCACTCCAAGGTCTAAAGTTCAAGTCTTGAGTTTAGTAAGAACTCTATTGAGAGGAGGAGAACCAGACGAACTGGAGTCTTGATACATGTGACCAGCCAACTTCTTTAGCATAAATTAGATATCGGCAAAGCGATGAATACTGCACACCAATAATGTGGTAACCAATAAAATCTTGTATATTTGATTAAGAAAGATTTAGCCAACATGCATCTAAGATTTAACCTCGTGATAGATTAGGTTTTGATCCTAGAGTGTGCACCTTGAGGATGATTGATAATAATTAAACTCCCGTTTTATGACATGTAGTTGAGGATGATTGATAATAATTAAACTCCCGTTTTATGACATGTAGTAGCAGTCTTACCTCCATATATTCTATCTATGTATGTACTTCTTTGATTTAGCCTCCCCTTTTTATCTTATGGAAAGTAGCCTATACATGACTCAATAAGATAACACTATCCTCTCCCTTAATAAGATAGATGCTTGTGTATTAAAACTAATTTAATTCAATGAACTCGTTGACTTCAATTTTATCTTATGGAAAGTACCAACTGCTCTAATAAACTAATTTTATCATGATCTTGGTATAAAATTTATTTATACATTTTATCAATAATTTTTATCTAAATTAATTCGAATACTTTATTATAAAGTAAAAAACCATTGCTTGATAATCTTTCCTTTCCTTTAGACAACGAAACTTTTGTTTTTTAAGGTGAGAAAGCTTGAGACACACATCTTGTTGTAAAAAACCAGCCATTAATTGCTTCAAAAATATCATATATAATTTAATTTATATACACAATATCAGTAAGACTTAGGTCAACAGACAATTGTCAAATTTGTTAGGTTCTTTTTTTGTTTCTTCTTCAATTCTGTTGGTTTTGTTTTTTGTTTTTTTTCCTTTTATTTTTTTGGTTATTTTATTGGTATGCAGTTTTTATCAGTTTTATTGACGATTGATCTATGTCGGAGAGTCTGACTGACCACGAGTACCCGACTTTGTCGGTCCATGTGGTTCTCTCCTTCCAATAAAATTTTTACCACACCCAAAAGGTTCTTATATATTTAAATGTTTTCCATTTTTTATATTTTAAGAGGTACTTTATAGTCATAAAATTTGAGATGTTTAAATATGCAAATTCGCAAATTTTTGGTGAAAAACAATTTAATTTCAAGACAAAATACGTAAAATATGATGCTAAAGTGTGCTTTGGTGTAGTTAATGGGGAAAAAAATTATTTTGTAACCAAATGTGTAAAGTGAAATATTAAGCTGTGTGTTTAGAGGTTCTATAGGATTTAGAAAAAAAATTAATTCTTCAAATACCAGAAGTTTCGTTGTAAATAAACGGTATGGTAAAAATGATAGTAAGTTTGTGACAAAGTACGTATAGTGCGATGCTGACAGTGTACTTTGGTGTACTTTAGGGTTCCAAAAAAATTTAGATGTTTAAATACGCGAATTAAGTTCATTCTCAATAACGTGTTTGATGAACAACAAAAAAAAAAATGTGACAAAATGCGTAGAGTGTGATGCTAGATAGTGTGTTTTGGGGGTACTTTAAGGTCTAGAAAGTTTTTTGCATGTTCAAATTGGTGTTCTCTTCTTTATTTTGATAATTTCACACAAACGAATATTAGAAACATATTTAAATTGGTGTTTAGTATTAAATTAAACTCTGCATGATACTTGTGTGCACGTGTTTCACTTTCTAATCACGTTGTCTCATTTTCTCTTTAATTATGAGTTGAGTTTTTATATTTACATTTGATGAATATAGATAACGTACGTTATTAAAAAAATCAGACTTCTTTTTCTTACTATTTATGGATGTTCAATTCCAATGTCTTTGTTAAAGTTTATTTTTAATTTTATAATATTGTTATTTAATTTATAGTTATAATTTAACTTTTTTCGAGGGAAGTTCGACCTCATTTACGATAGAACTCATCAATGTAACACCCCCTTTCTACCATAACTACTATTCAATTAATTTTGAAAATCAGAGTGCGTAAAAACTTTCAGTGAGACCACCCGAGGGTGTCACATTTAAAACAAAACACCTTAAACAACTCCAAAATAGTAATTAAAATAAAACTCCAAAGTATTAGTCAAAATAAACTTGATAAATGATACATAGCACCAACAATGTCCGAGGACAAAATACTACAAAGATGGGAAATAATAACTTAACATCTTAGTTCAAATATATAAGAAATAACAACTAAACACCCCCCGGTGCTACGTATCAGAGCTGACTCGACCATACTAGAAGAAGGATCTCTAGTCACCTTCAATCACCATCACCTGCAGGTTGCCGACATACGAGGCAACACGACGCAAAGAGGTGAGAGTCTCAATACATAGATAATAATAAATAAAACAGAAACACAATAGAATAGGCACACCAAAGGTACAAACAATTCAAATACACTACTAATACAAACTACACTGGACTACAATTTACACCAAGAATACAGCTTACACAAGAATTATAGTTACACCAAGAATACAAATTACACCAAGAATTATAGTTTCACCAAGAATTATAGTTACACCAAGAATTATAGTTACACCAAGAATTATAGTTTCACCAAGAATTATAGTTACACCAAGAATTATAGTTACACCGAGAATTATAGTTACACCAAGAATTATGAAGACACAATCAATCACTGTGACATGTATGCAATGTATGAGATGCAACCCAAAACTCCACCGGGCATATGCATGTGGATCCATCACCAAAATTGCCTTGAGGGCATTCACCAAACACCAAAATATTTTAAGAG
The DNA here is from genome assembly GCA_020916435.1 of Oxytropis ochrocephala. NCBI lineage: Eukaryota > Viridiplantae > Streptophyta > Magnoliopsida > Fabales > Fabaceae > Oxytropis > Oxytropis ochrocephala. The sequence goes on from CM037089.1 coordinate 112,170,221, forward strand.
GCCGAGGCCTATTCACCAAAAATGCATATGATTATGCGACACCATGACTATGCACCGTAAACACCAAATCACCAAAATAATGCAATAGCATGCTCACCAATAGCCTTGTGGGCTCACCAACACCAAAGGAAAGGTCATAGACCCCAACTCACCAATATTTATTCACCAATAATACACCACACCACAAATAGAAATTCTATAGGGACTAAAAGATCACCAAGACTAATTCTACACCAAAGGACTAAAGTCAACACCAGGGACTAAACCCACACCTAAGGACCAAAATAACATTTTTGGGGACTAAAAAGTTCAGAGCGACCAAAACAAAGATTTTTGACACTTTGGGTAACATTGGCAACACCCGCACAAAGTGCTGGATTCCTACAGCAGTACTCCTACTTCAGCGAATTATTTAAAATAGAAAGCGACATCGAAAAATTACAAAAGACCACTCATTGGAAAGCCCTCTGAGTGTAGTTTCTACCTATGATTTTAGTTTTTCAAAATAAGTGTCCAGTTGGTACAGTTTTTCAAAACACTACACTGAGGTACCAAAATCGGACAGAACGCTTTACCCAGCTTGCAACCAAATTTTCTTTCTCATTTCTTAATGAAACTCAGTGAAATCAGTGCCTATTTCGTAGATAATTAAGTCTATTTTTCAATGAAGTAAGAATCACTCAAAACGGAGTTCAATTGATCACACAAAACCTGCAAAAACTGAACCTACTCCCAGTTTGACTCCAGAAATTTGACCTAACTTTAGAGACTCATAACTTGAGCTACACAACTCCGAATTGAACGAAACCAGTGCCAAAACGACCGGCCTTAAGTCTATTTTCAAAAACAATTAGCCACACAATTTTTGGATCAACCAAACAGTACCAGTTGAGAAAAACCGAAACAGTGTCCAGAAAACACACAAAACCATAAACAAGGAAAACTCATCATCAACATACACACTCCTACTCAACTCTAATTCAAACAATCTATCAAACACCTAACAAGCACCAATATTTCTCCTATTCAATTATATCAATTTAACAACCAATCATCTCCATATTAATTAACACCTATTACACATCATATTGCATTAAATTCATGTTATAACACCTTAATATCAACAATCAATACAATAACCTTTCAATTCAATCACATATAAAATCAAACAATCACCCAATCACTCAAATACTTCATGAATCAATTTAAACAACTACCCCTAACACCTAATTCCTATGATTTCATGGTTTATAAATTATTAACTATGAAAGAGAGCCCCATACCTTTTAAAAATTGAAGAAGAAGACCAAAGCTCTCAAGAACACCTCCCTAGACACCAACAATCCACGTTTTCTTCTTCCTTCTTGGTTCTTCACGCAATCTCCCTCTCTCAAGCCCTAGCCGTCACACTCTTCTCACTCTCCTATCCTTTCTAATTTTTGATCTTTTGCTTCTAATGAGGGTTTCTCCTAAGACCCTAATGTTTTTATTAATTGGGTTTGGGCCACTTAACTCCAATGGGCCCTAATTGCACCTCCTAATTACTTTCTCATATCCCTCCCTATTTAACTAAAACACTCCCCATTTATTTACTACACCCCACTCCTTATTTAAATGAGCATCAACACTCTAACCCTTTTTTAATTTGATTTTTAATTCCCAACCATATGCTACTTTTCCTCCTACTTTTCCTCCTCCTATAACCACTTTGGTTTTCCCTAGAAACTTGCTTTTAATAACAACAATAATAATATTAATAATAATAATAATAATAATAATAATCATCATCTTATATTAAGTATTTATAACATAAATTTTAGTCCTTCTCAACATGGTCCACTACCCTATCAAATCAACTCCAAATAATTTCTAATAAAATTTGGGGCGTTACAACTCTCCCCACTTAGAATATTTTCGTCCTCGAAAATTTAACTAATAGGAACATGGTTATGCTCTAACTAGCCATACCCAAGATTACAATTACCCCATCCAACGGCAAACAAAAATTCATAACAAATTCTCTCATCGAAGATCGACAAGGGGACGCAGAGAAAACACCGTGCAATACAAGATCAATCATAGCATAAACACAATACCTAGACGCTCACAACATTCGACAAAGAATAAACAACAACATAACTATAACTTAGAACGAGTACCAAGACTCGAGGGTTAACAGACTCGACAACTTGGCGGACAGCATCGAATCGCTTCTCGATACCACTTATGTAACACCCCTTTCTACCATAACTACTATTCAATTAATTTTGAAAATCGAGTGCGTAAAAACTTTCAAAGTGAGACCACCCGAGGTGTCACATTTAAAACAAAACACCTTAAACAACTCCAAAATAGTAATTAAAATAAAACTCCAAAGTATTAGTCAAAATAAACTTCATAAATGATACATAGCACCAACAATGTCCGAGGACAAAATACTACAAAGATGGAAATAATAACTTAACATCTTAGTTCAAATATATAAGAAATAACAACTAAACACCCCCTGCTACGTGTATCGTAGCCGACTCGACCATACTAGAAGAAGGATCTCTAGTCACCTTCACATCATCACTGCAGTTGCCGACATACGAGGCAACACGACGCAAAGAGGGGTGAGTCTCAATACATAGATAATAATAAATAAAACAGAAACACAAAGAGAATAGGCACACCAAAGGTACAAATCAATTCAAATACACTACTAATACAACTACACTGTGACTACAGATTACACCAAGAATACAATTACACCAAGAATTATAGTTACACCAAGAATACAGTTACACCAAGAATTATAGTTTCACCAAGAATTATAGTTACACCAAGAATTATAGTTACACCAAGAATTATAGTTTCACCAAGAATTATAGTTACACCAAGAATTATAGTTACACCGAGAATTATAGTTACACCAAGAATTATGAAGACACAATCAATCACCAGGACATGTATGCAATGTATGAGATGCAACCCAAAACTCCACTGGGCATATGCATGTGGATCCATCACCAAAATTGCCTTGAGGGCATTCACCAAACACCAAAATATTTTAAGAGGCCGAGGCCTATTCACCAAAAATGCATATGATTATGCGACACCATGACTATGCACCAGAAACACCAAATCACCAAAATAATGCAATAGCATGCTCACCAATAGCCTTGTGGGCTCACCAACACCAAAGGAAAGGTCATAGACCCCAACTCACCAATATTTATTCACCAATAATACACCACACCACAAATAGAAATTCTATAGGGACTAAAAGATCACCAAGACTAATTCTACACCAAAGGACTAAAGTCAACACCAGGGACTAAACCCACACCTAAGGACCAAAATAACATTTTTGGGGACTAAAAAGTTCAGAGCGACCAAAACAGTATTTTTGACACTTTGGGTAACATTGGCAACACCCGCACAAAGTGCTGGATTCCTACAAAGAAAGATTCTACTTCAGCGAATTATTTAAAATAGAAAGCGACATCGAAAAATTACAAAAGACCACTCATTGGAAAGCCCTCTGAGTGTAGTTTCTACCTATGATTTTAGTTTTTCAAAATAAGTGTCCAGTTGGTACAGTTTTTCAAAACACTACACTGAGGTACCAAAATCGGACAGAACGCTTTACCCAGCTTGCAACCAAATTTTCTTTCTCATTTCTTAATGAAACTCAGTGAAATCAGTGCCTATTTCGTAGATAATTAAGTCTATTTTTCAATGAAGTAAGAATCACTCAAAACGGAGTTCAATTGATCACACAAAACCTGCAAAAACTGAACCTACTCCCAGTTTGACTCCAGAAATTTGACCTAACTTTAGAGACTCATAACTTGAGCTACACAACTCCGAATTGAACGAAAACCAAGGTCCAAAAACGACCGGCCTTAAGTCTATTTTCAAAAACAATTAGCCACACAATTTTTGGATCAACCAAACAGTACCAGTTGAGAAAAACCGAAACAGTGTCCAGAAAACACACAAAAACCATAAACAAGGAAAACTCATCATCAACATACACACTCCTACTCAACTCTAATTCAAACAATCTATCAAACACCTAACAAGCACCAATATTTCTCCTATTCAATTATATCAATTTAACAACCAATCATCTCCATATTAATTAACACCTATTACACATCATATTGCATTAAATTCATGTTATAACACCTTAATATCAACAATCAATACAATAACCTTTCAATTCAATCACATATAAAATCAAACAATCACCCAATCACTCAAATACTTCATGAATCAATTTAAACAACTACCCCTAACACCTAATTCCTATGATTTCATGGTTTATAAATTATTAACTATGAAAGAGAAATTTCCCCATACCTTTTTAAAATTGAAGAAGAAGAAGACCAAAGCTCTCAAGAACACCTCCTGCAGACACCAACAATCCACGTTTTTCTTCTTCCTTCTTGGTTCTTCACGCAATCTCTCCCTCTCTCAAGCCCTAGCCGTCACACTCTTCTCACTCTCCTATCCTTTCTAATTTTTGATCTTTTGCTTCTAATGAGGGTTTCTCCCAAGACCCTAATGTTTTTATTAATTGGGTTTGCCACTTAACTCCAATGGGCCCTAATTGCACCTCCTAATTACTTTCTCATATCCTCCCTATTTAACTAAAACACTCCCATTTATTTACTACACCCCACTCCTTATTTAAATGAGCATCAACACTCTAACCCTTTTTAATTTGATTTTTAATTCCCAACCATACGCTACTTTTCCTCCTACTTTTCCTCCCTCCTATAACCACTTTGGTTTTCCCTAGAAACTTGCTTTTAATAACAACAATAATAATATTAATAATAATAATAATAATAATAATAATAATCATCATCTTATATTAAGTATTTATAACATAAATTTTAGTCCTTCTCAACATGGTCCACTACCCTATCAAATCAACTCCAAATAATTTCTAATAAAATTTGGGGCGTTACAATCAACATTTTCTTTCAACTTTGTGTAGATGCTTTTATTTTATTAGTGATTTTTATTCAACCGTGCATAATGTATTGATGTACTCCCTCCAAACTTAATTATAAGCAAAAATAACTACTTTTACACATATTTTTTTGAGATCACCTTTACGTATATTAAAGATAGTAGTTTTATGCATTTAATTTTCATAGATTCATGTCAAAAATAAATAGATTTGTTTTAGCCAAACCCGTGCATCGCACGGGGATTGGGGCTAGTATTATTATATACACCGCACTTATTCAAAAAAATATTTTCTTTTTGACCAATCAAAAAATATATATTATACACCGCACAAAATATATATGAATTCATTTGTGCCTCCATCATAAAAAAATTAAAACAAAAATGTATGTACCAAAAAAAAAGTCCCACGTCATAGACCTTTCCACAAGAAACACCTGGCTAAATACTATTGGGCCACAAAAGGCAGCAGTCACTGTCATAAAAGCAAAAAACCGCGCCACGCCGATATCTCGCTCATAAACTCACCAATATATATTCACCCAATATATCGTCACCCATCAAATCATATGCCCCACCGTCCACTTTCAATCATCGTTGTGCCCAAAATTCCATTTCCAAAGTTCACCCAAAATGACAACAATGCCCCCGCTCACATATCGAATATACTCCACCTCATGCCATTGCCACACAATTCGTTCCATTTTCTCGCAATCAATTTATAAGCCGAATCAGACATCAAACTGATAAGACTTTCGAATTATTATTAAACCACTTGAATTAAAATGATGTTTTAGCAATAAAACTCTTCAATAGTTTTTATAGTTGCCTGTAAAAGATACACAAGATAACAAAAAATAAAATTATTTGAATTAGAAGAAGAAAAAACATTAAATGATCAATCACGATAATTTATCATTTCAGATAACCAAAAAATAAAAGACATAAAAAATAGAAGAAGAAAAAATGAAATGATCAATCAAAGCTTGATCGAACACATAGGAATTCAGATTCATCATATTTTTCTTTGGTGAGAACAATCCCTCTCTCTCTCTAAACGTTACACACACAACCTCTCTTAAAATTAAAACTGTCTTCAGCTAACGGTTTTTCTAAAAATATAAATAAAAAAAATCTGGAAAACGAAATAAACACGTGTAACCATAAACACATGTGACCCGAACTGAACCCGACCCGATCATGATGAACAGGTCAACGGCCTTCTTTTCGGGTTCAGACTTTGACGATCTTCGCGGCTCTGACAACTGGATTTTCTCTAGCAATAGCTTCTCTTCCAGCAGCTTTATAATCGAAGCTACAACCATGACGATCGGAGTACCGATGTTCACCGCAGAAGAGTTGACCACAACGGCAACGGAATCCGGTGAGTCCAACCTTCCGTCGACAACCGGAGCAACGATTAACAACGCGTTTTGCCTCCGACGGCGTCGTTTGATCAGACGAAGGAGGATCTGCGGCTTGCGTTGTATCTTCTTCAGGAAAAGATCTCTTCGGAGAACGAACGGAAACAGCGTTAGATCTGGAAATCGGAGGACAGATTCCGGCGGAGGAAGTTGTGGCGGTTGAAGCTGTGAAGCAATTTTGACACATGTTGTTTGTTGCAGGGTTTCCGATTACACCACAGTTATTGATGCAAAGAGTTATCGTTTCTGGAACCTTGAATTCGGTTTCTTCTTTCTCTGTTTTTTGAGCCATAACAATAATATTAATTCTAAAAAATTCTAAAGAATACAAGATAGAGGTTGGTTTTTGGTAATTGATTTCTATTTTTTTGTTAGAGAGAGGAAGGAAATGAAGGAGAAAGAAAAGAGAGAGGAAAGAAAGATATGAAGAAGAGGTATTGTGTTGTGAGGTGGGTAATGGGAATGAAATATGGACCTTGTAGTTGTAATAAGAGACGCGTATCAAACATTTCTTTCAACTCAATTTTGTCCAAGTGGGTCTCTTTCTTTCTTTCTCTCTCAACTCAACTTGTTGTTTCTTTCTCTCTCTCTCCAACTCAACTTGCTCTTGTTTCTCTCTCTTGCCACCTTTTCTTGTCCCATAGGTAAGTGACGTGTTTATGACAGTACATGATAAAAACCGGTAATAGATTCTCTTCAATGACATTATGGTGTAGTAAAATCTGAACTACTCATTCAATAAGGCTAAAAATTAGAGATAAGTATTAAAAAAAGTGTGAGAAATGATTGAATGGTGCAGATTTAATACTTGAGTCTTGAGTGAAAAGTCCAATGAAGAGAATCCCTTAAAAATAACCAAGCCATAATGTGTCTTTTACTTGATCATTGGTGTCCCTAATATTCATATTCAATTTTTTTAGGTTTAGTGGTTTGGCTTTCATTAGTGGTGGAACTACGGCACGAAAGATTGGGGAAAATTTAGTAATATAAAAGTTTCGTATTTATTTTGTGTTGAATATATTAAAATGGTAAAAGATTTTTAGTCATAAATGTTAAGAAAATCCAGGTTTAGTCCTCATTTTTAAGAGTAAAGTAACAATGAGAGGACTAAAGTAGTAACGCTTACTAATTGCAGGGGACTATTTTAAAAATTTTGAAATTGCAAGACTAAACCTGATTTTCTTGACATTCATGGTGACTAAAAATACCTTTTAGCCTATTAAAAATTGATATTAGAGAAAGAATGGAGAGAAAGTTTATGTATTATGTAATATCTCTTGTGATGTCTTGAACGCTCTCCTCTCCCTGCCTTTATAGTGGATCTACATCATTCACTCAGTTACCTTTGTTTAAAAGTTTTCTCACCTAAAGTATTTTAATTAATTAATTAATTGAAAAAATAAAAAGAGATTGGGTTACTGGCAAAGGCATGGGGACACTCCACGTTTGCAAAGACTGCTCCATGTTTTCCATCATCAACTGATGTTCACACATGGTTCTCTTGCAAGCACAAGATTACGCCCAAAGTGCAAAAGACTAGTGAAATAAGGGTAGAGCAACCGTTTAAAATCTAATTCTTCATGATTCTTACTATGAAATGATTTGTGATTCTTCCGTGAGAGTGGAGGAGGTGCGTGTATCTCATTGTGATGCAAGAAAGTCGTGGCACCACAGCGCAGGGAAGAGCGTAGCACCCTGGCGGCAGGGCATCTCGAAGAAGAAGAAAGAAGAAACGTTCACGATTTCCGTTAACAGTTTACATTAAAAGTTAGGCTAAATTACTGTTTTGGTCATTTATCTTTGGCCTCGATTTCATTTTGGTTCTTTATCTTTTTTTTCTTCTTGTTTTGGTCCTTTATGTTTCAGTTTTGTGTCAATTTGGTCCTTTTTTGTAGTTTTACATTTATGACCTTAACGGACGCCACGCCTGGCGATTAGCTAATCACGACGTGGCGTCTCAAATTCATTAAATGACGTGGTACAGTTAATTGACTTGGCAATACACATCACCATTTCCTTTCTTTTTTAAATTAAAACAAAACAAAAACTTAAATAAACAAATAACAAACAAAATAAAAAACATTAAAAAAGAGGATGAATCTGCACAAATCCAAAAAACCCCAAAATTGAATCTGCACAAATCCAAAATTCGAATCTGCACAAATCCAGATTTCCAACAACAACAACAGAAACCCAAAATTCGAATCATTTCCAACAACAACAGAAACCCAAAATTCGAATCTGCACAAATCCAGAAAACCCCAAAATTGAATCTGTGAGAAGAAAACGAGTCAAAACGAAAATGGGTCGAAGAAGAGGATGATTAAAAAACACGAGTCAAAACAGATATGGAACGACGAAGATGATTAATTGCTCACGGGTCAGAAACGATTCACAAAACGGGTCAAAACGAAAACGATTCAATAGTGAAAATGGAGAAGATTTAAAAATGAAGAACTGGGTCTCTCAGTTCTGTATTCCGATCTGGGTTCCTCAGTTCCATTTCAGAAACGATTGAATCAAAAATTGATGAACAACAAAACGATTTGTTTATTTGAAACGAGTTTTCTGAATACTTAGTTGTCTTTTGTTGATGTTTCAGATTTTGAGTTCATATTGATGGTTGTTGGACCCTCAACTTCACCATTGTTGCTGATCTGAGTTTCAGATCTGGTTTTCTGCAAAAGGACAACTTCAATGGCAGAAATAGAAGAGCTTCTTACCTTCAATAATGGCGAAAAACAGAAAGATGGCCTTCATTTTTGTTGATTTTGCTTCCTTGCAGACCTGTTTCTATTTTAATCTCCTTTCTTTTCTTACTAATTTCTTCTCCTTCGTTTTTTCTTTTCATGTTTTAATGTTTTTTATTTTGTTTGTTATTTGTTTATTTGTTTATTTAAGTTTTTGTTTTGTTTTAATTTAAAAAAGAAAGGAAATGGTGATGTGTATTGCCAAGTCAATTAACTGTGCCACGTCATTTAATGAATTTGAGACGCCACGTCAGCAGTTAACTGCCAGTGTGGCGTCCGTTAAGGTCATAGACAGAAAACTACAAAAAAGGACCAAATTGACACAAAACTGAAACATAAAGGACCAAAAGGAGAAAAAAAAAGATAAAAGACCAAAATGAAATCGAGGCCAAATATAAAGGACCAAAACAGTAATTTAGCCTAAAAATTAAATATGATGTCGAATTTTAAATGAGTTGTCAAACTTTGATTTGTGGGACAGAGTTGGAGACAAAATTGTTGAGACAAACGATTTTTATTCGTTGTTCTATAAGTTAATTATGAGCATTTTGGTGTGTTTGAGTGGAAAACAGCATTATATATTTATTTTTGACCAAGCTCACGAAATGCGATGTTCGTTTGTACCCATTGGGGAAAGAGAGGTTTGAAGTGATTTGTTAGTGCAGAAGCTTTCAAAATGTGTCATTCATGGGAACAAGGGGATGCATAAACAACAATCCATATATATTAGGATGGGAAAGCAAGGGGTGGAAATAAAAAAGAGACTCTTACTTGTGAAAGAGGTAAGAGGAACCTTTTTGATGTGGTGATCTCTGAAGATACGTTTGAAGATCTTAATGAGAGTCTCCACAAAAAACAAACTATTAGGATGGACATTGATGAGAAACTACCAGAGGGGTGTTGGAAGACCAACACCTGCTATTCCAATGAAAATCTTAAATTGCAATTGCAGGGGGTTGGGGAACCCTCGGGCAATTCGAGCCTTGTTGAGGCTCAACAAAATTGAAAATCCTCATATGGTTTTCCTAATGGAGACCAAGTTATCTGAATTGGAAATGAATAAGGTGAGAAACCAATGTGACTTTAGTTCTGCCATTGTGGTCGGTTGTAGAGGTTCTGGGAAAGACAAAGCAGATGGAATATCTCTTTTGTGGTCTGATCCTGTCTCTTTTATTGTTGAGTCCTACTCTATGAACCACATTCACGATTATGGTAAGATGGATTCTAATGACTCTGAATTCATGTTATCTAGTATCTACGGTTTCCCTGATGAAGCTCATAAGAGGGAGACTTGGAGGTTGATTCAGAGCCTTAGGAACCCTCAGTTACTTGACTGGTTGTGTTTGGGTGATCTTAATGATATTGTTGAAGCTACCGAGAAGTAGGGGGCAATAACAGATCGGTTGGTCAGCTAAATTGTGGGAGAGATGCTTTGGAGCTTTGTGGTCTTAATGATTTGGGTCTCATTGCATATCCTTATAATTGGTCAAATGGTAGAATGAGGGATGATAACATTCAATGCAGATTGGATAGGTGCCTTGGTACTGAGTGTTTTTGCAATAGATTCTCTCCTATCATAGTTACCCACTTACCAATATATGGTTCCTACCACTCGATTTTTATGATTAAACTTGATGACCATGATCATTTAACCAAGAAAAAGAGGATACATGTCTTTAGATTTGAGGAGAATTGGACAAAGGACCCTAGTTGTGAGGATGTTGTCAGGAGGAATTGGAGGGGTGGTGGTAGATCCTGCTCTGATAAGCTTGTGGGAATGGTTGCTATAGATGGTGAGTTTGAGGGGTACAGGACAAACATCATCAAGAAGGAAATCATGAAAGTTGAGAAGCTTCTTAAGAATGATGCTCTTTGGAAGGGTGACAATGCTAACTTGGCTACTTATAGGAGCTTAGAGAGAGAGCATGCTGAACTCCTCAAGTGTGAAGAGGTGGCCTGGAGACAGCGAAGTAGAGCCACTTGGTTGAAAGAGGGTGACAAAAATTCCAAATTTTTTCACAAGAAAGATAGCCAAAGAAGCAAGACCAATGCCATTAAGAAACTTAAAGATGAAGATGGAGTTTGGTGGCACGAGGAGGAGCATGTGGAGAGAATTGTTCTTAATTTGTTCACTGATTTGTTTACTTCCTCTGGTACTATCAATGTTGAGCAGGTGTGTGGTAATATTCAGAGACATCTGTCCTCTGACCAACAGGCTGATTGTTCTTAGGTCTTTAGCAAGGAGGAGATTAAAGAAGCTATTGATCAAATGCACCCTTTGAAGGCACCTGGCCCTGACGGTTTACCAGCTCTATTTTTTCAAAAATACTGGCACATAGTGGGTGGTGACATCCAGAAGCTGGCTCTTGATATCCTCAACAATAGGAAGTCTCCTGAATGCATCAACAAGACTTTCATTGCCCTTATTTCCAAGTGTAAGAATCCTTCTTCCCCCAAAAACTTTAGACCAATTAGTTTATGTGATGTTACTATGAAAATTGTAACTAAAACTATAACTAATAGGGTTAAGAGTTTCCTGCCTAGTATTATTGATGAGGAGCAAAGTGCTTTTGTAAAGGGTAGGCTTATTACTGATAATGCCTTGGTTGCCATGGAGTGCTTCCATTGGCTTAAAAAGAAAACCAAGGGCAAGAGGGGAATGATGGCTCTTAAGCTTGACATGGCAAAAGCTTATGATAGATTAGAATGGGACTTTATTAGGACTGCCTTGTTGAAAACTGGTTTTCCTGTTAATTTTACCAACATCATCATGTCTTGTATCAACATGTTAGTTACCAGGTGCTCATCAATGGCCAACCAAGCAGAGCTTTCAATCTTGAGAGGGGTATCAGACAGGGTGACCCTCTGTCACCTTATTTATTTATTTATTTTATGTGCTAATGTTCTCTCTGGCATGTTGCATCATGGTAGCCAGCATATCTCTATTCATGGGATCCAGGTAGCTAGGAATGCTCCTCATATTGCTCATCTCCTTTTTGCGGATGATAGCCTCTTGTTTGCTAGGGCTACTACTAAGGAAGCTGTGAAGCAATTTTGACACATGTTGTTTGTTGCAGGGTTTCCGATTACACCACAGTTATTGATGCAAAGAGTTATCGTTTCTGGAACCTTGAATTCGGTTTCTTCTTTCTCTGTTTTTTGAGCCATAACAATAATATTAATTCTAAAAAATTCTAAAGAATACAAGATAGAGGTTGGTTTTTGGTAATTGATTTCTATTTTTTTGTTAGAGAGAGGAAGGAAATGAAGGAGAAAGAAAAGAGAGAGGAAAGAAAGATATGAAGAAGAGGTATTGTGTTGTGAGGTGGGTAATGGGAATGAAATATGGACCTTGTAGTTGTAATAAGAGACGCGTATCAAACATTTCTTTCAACTCAATTTTGTCCAAGTGGGTCTCTTTCTTTCTTTCTCTCTCAACTCAACTTGTTGTTTCTTTCTCTCTCTCTCCAACTCAACTTGCTCTTGTTTCTCTCTCTTGCCACCTTTTCTTGTCCCATAGGTAAGTGACGTGTTTATGACAGTACATGATAAAAACCGGTAATAGATTCTCTTCAATGACATTATGGTGTAGTAAAATCTGAACTACTCATTCAATAAGACTAAAAATTAGAGATAAGTATTAAAAAAAGTGTGAGAAATGATTGAATGGTGCAGATTTAATACTTGAGAGTGCCAAGTGAAAAGTCCAATGAAGAGAATCCCCTAAAAAAACCAAGCCATAATGTGTCTTTTACTTGATCATTGGTGTCCCTAATATTCATATTCAATTTTTTTAGGTTTAGTGGTTTGGCTTTCATTAGTGGTGGAACTACGGCACGAAAGATTGGGGAAAATTTAGTAATATAAAAGTTTCGTATTTATTTTGTGTTGAATATATTAAAAAGGCTAAAAGGTACTTTTAGTCCTCTGTAAATGTCAAGAAAATCCAGTTTAGTCCCTCATTTTTTAAGAGTAAAGTAACAGCAGGGACTAAAGTAGTAACGTTTACTAATTGCAGGGACTATTTTAAAAATTTTGAAATTGCAAGGACTAAACTGGATTTTCTTGACATTTGCGGTGACTAAAAATACCTTTTAGCCTATTAAAAATTGATATTAGAGAAAGAATGGAGAGAAAGTTTATGTATTATGTAATATCTCTTGTGATGTCTTGAACGCTCTCCTCTCCCTGCCTTTATAGTGGATCTACATCATTCACTCAGTTACCTTTGTTTAAAAGTTTTCTCACCTAAAGTATTTTAATTAATTAATTAATTGAAAAAATAAAAAGAGATTGGGTTACTGGCAAAGGCATGGGGACACTCCACGTTTGCAAAGACTGCTCCATGTTTTCCATCATCAACTGATGTTCACACATGGTTCTCTTGCAAGCACAAGATTACGCCCAAAGTGCAAAAGACTAGTGAAATAAGGGTAGAGCAACCGTTTAAAATCTAATTCTTCATGATTCTTACTATGAAATGATTTGTGATTCTTCCGTGAGAGTGGAGGAGGTGCGGTGTATCTGTTGACAGCGCCAAAGTCGTGGCACCCTGGCGGCAGGAAGAGCGTAGCACCCTAGCGGCAGGGCATCTCGAAGAAGAAAGAAGAAATGTTCACGATTTCCGTTAACAGTTTACATTAAAAGTTAAATATGATGTGGAATTTTAAATGAGTTGTCAAACTTTGATTTGTGGGACAGAGTTGGAGACAAAATTGTTGAGACAAACGATTTTTATTCGTTGTTCTATAAGTTAATTATGAGCATTTTGGTGTGCTTGAGTGAAAAACAACATTATATATTTATTTTTGACCAAGCTCACCAAATGCAATGTTCGTTTGTACCCATGGGGGAAAGAGAGGTTTGAAGTGATTTGTTAGTGCGGAAGCTTTCAAAATGTGTCATTCATGGGGATAAGGGGATGCATAAACAACAATCCATATATATTAGGATGGGAAAGCAACAGGTGGAAATAAAAAAGAGACTCTTACTTGTGAAAGAGGTAAGAGGAACCTTTTTGATGTGGTGATCTCTGAAGGTACGTTTGAAGATCTTAATGAGAGTCTCCACAAAAAACAAACTATTAGGATGGGCATTGATGAGCAACTACCAGAGGGGGTGTTGGAAGACCAACACCTCCTATTCCAATGAAAATCTTAAATTGGAATTGCAGGGGGTTGGGGAACCCTTGGGCAATTCGAGCCTTGTTGAGGCTCAACAAAATTGAAAATCCTCATATGGTTTTCCTAATGGAGACCAAGTTGATGTGATATCAATGCCTACTACCATGCCTCATAATGGTAATTCTTCAAAGCCTCTAATGATGTTTGGGACTGATGGCGCCGGAACTCTTACATCACCTTCAAACCAGTTGGTGAGTTGATTTTATATTTGGTTTGATTAATTAATGGAAGGAATGATTTCATTCCTTGCATGTAGACTCATGCCATTCCAATTTTGGCAGTGGGATGATAAGGATCTTGAATTGCGGTGATGTGGATCGCTTTGTGGGCGATGGATCTCTGAAGAAAATGTTGAGTCTTTTTTATCTCATGATGATACTGCACCACAGAGATACCGCTGGTCGTTGTATGGATGTATGTAAAGGTGCGATGAACGCCAATTTATATTCATCATAAAATATTTTATATCTGGATCTGCATAGTGCATAGTTACTCTTTAATTACTTGACCCGAGGCGTATGACTCAGATTATGTGGCGTGTTGTATTTTTTATTTTTCAGGCTTCTCATTTTCCGATGTAAATTCTGTACGTGCAAGCTCAAGCAAAGTTTCCTGTTGCCATTTCTCATCTGATGGAAAATTACTTGCAAGTGGTGGCCATGACAAAAAGGTTAGTGACCATTTCTTCTTCTTAAGGTGAGAAACCAAGTTATCTGAGTTGCTGAGTCTAGTTCTGATGCTGTGTTCTCACCTTCCAAAAGAGCAAGGACAAAGCATGCTGCTAGGAGGAGAAAGCTAGTTAAAGTGCCAGAGGAGGAGGAGTTGGATGTTGAAGGCGTTACTGCTGAGGAGGATCACCAAGCAACGACTACCTTAGATGTTGTTGTGCAGAATTTGGCTAATGCTACAGCTGCTGATGCTGCAGCAATTGAAGCTGCTGAGAAAGAGAAGACTAAAGCTGACAAGAAAGCCAAAGAGGCTTTGGAATACGTGATTTCCCAGAAAAAGGCAAGTGTTTCTGATGTTGGTTCTGTTGTTGTAGATACAGGATCAGAGCTGCAGCAATCCAATACTGCAGCAACAGAAAACTCGGATGTTCCAAAGCCCTCTAAGGCTCCATCCCCAAAGGTCTACAAAAAGAAGCCACCAAAGGGCAGTGCCACAAGATCAAGCTCCAAGACAAAACCAAGAACCCTTGCACCTTAATCTTTTTAAATTTAATGTCTTTAGTTGTTGCTTTTATTTGCTTCTGTTTGAAATAAACCTGTTGAATGCTTTTGTTTTGTGATAGCACTCAACAGTTGTGTTAGTTGTCGATTGTTTCTTATTTTTGCTTTCCAATAGGCCTTCCCTTTAGTTTGTATGCAGTGAGGACACTGCAAGGTCTTAAGTAGGGGGGAGGTCCTATATGTTTATGTACTCTGTTAGCTTGCAATCAGTCAGTGATTTTAAAAATTTTAGAAGTCTAGTTGAGCAAAAACTTAGTGATGAAATGGTGAGAACTGAGTGAATAGTGCCCATGTTTGTGAGAGAACTAAAATTGCTCTTGCTCCCACACCTTAACATAAACTCAGGTAGGAACTTAGTGAATTAGAAATGATTTAAAACTAAGCTAGATGTCGGTAGACCTAGGGAATTGCTAAATTTCTACTAAAAACACAGGGCATCATAAAAAACTAAGTTTGGGGGTTCTTTGAGATATATTAAGGCAAAGCAAGAAGGAATGTAATAGGTCTTGTGCACATAGTTTTAGGAATGTGAATGAAGTCCTGAATATAAGGTGTTATGTTATAAAACACCAATGTGTAAATAAGTGTAATGTGTTGCAATTTCCCAATCAATCAATGTAAAAAAATTGCTAAAAAAAAGCAATTCAAATAATAAGGGCAATACAGTACAGTAGCAATTGAATGTCTGTACAAGGAGTCTTTATGAGTCTGTAATGCTGCAACAACAGTTGCTAAAACATTGTTAAGTCAAGTTATAATAAGTGCACTGGCCTAGAAGTTCTGGATTGCTGTTGCGTTAAAAACACACTTAGAGCAAGTGTACTCTTTCGCATAAGTAGTATAAAAGATTATCGTATCCACAGGGATTAATTAACAAGTACCAAAATAGTTGAGATTATATATTGTTTAGACGAAAAATAGTTTGATGATTATAGAAACAAAATAAAAAGAAATAAATAACTAGAATTAAAATGCAAGTTTAATAAATGGTGAGAGGCTCAGTGTCACTACGTTTCACTTGCAAGCTTCGATTCCCCTATGTCTAATTCTACTTGAATTCCCTTATTTTATTTAATTACCAATCCCTTTACTAAAACTATTAATCCGTTTGGTCATTCGCGATTAATATTCTTTTTCCTAAATTAACCCTCGTTTGGTCATGCAAGAATTTAAATTCAGGAAAAGCATAAAGAGCAAAAAGGTTGAATGATTGGAAGACTAAATTATGGTTTGGTCATGCCCTAATTGTAGCCCCAATTATCCTATAGGTCCACCAACTAATTACAGTACGGTCGCTGATCAACTAATTGATTATAAACATGCAAAGGGTAGCTAATCCTAATCATGTGATAAAAACAAAAACAATAGGACAATATCAATTAAAATAAAAACAGGAATTCAAACTAGAAATTAAAACATAAAAAGGGTCTCTAATCATGCAAGATTCACCAAAGACCCTAGAAGAGTATTTAGGTATCCATAGTAATTAAGAACAATAAAATAGAAATTAGAGTCATGAATTACGAGAGATAAAAATAACCCTAAATTAGAGGAATTATTATTCAGAGTCTTCGCCTCTTTTTTTTCTCGCCTCCAGCTCTCTCTCTCACTGTCAAAAGCGCACTCCAAATCTCCAACTCTCTCTTAGCCGGTGTTACTGTTCCGTCCGTTCATGTGCGGCTCCTTCTTTTCTTGTGTCAGGTCCCCCCTTTATGATGCATACGGCTACCTATTTATATCTCAAACCTAGGGTTGTGTGTTTTACTTTCTCTCCAAGTCATCAATCATGCACATTATTTTTCCAAATTTGATGCTCACGTGCCTTCCTTTCTTTTATCATGCGCTGCATTTCAACATGACCTTGGGCTGATTGGATCCTTCCTTCAAATTGGGTCATGTCTTTATTTCTAACCTTTCCTCTGATTCATCCCACACACACATATATATATATATATATATATATATATATATATATATATATATATATATATATATATATATATATATATAATTCTTTTTTTGTATTTTTTTCCTTTCTACAAAATAAAGAGCAAATTAAGTTAGTGATTTATATAATTAGTATATAATTGCTCTAAAAGTGATCCAAAAGTATCTCTAAAAATGCACTAAATTGGAGTTTATCAACTCCCCCACACTTAACTTTTGCTTGTCCTCAAGCAAATTTTTCTGGCACAACAAAATTTTCAAACAAATAATAGAGACAGCTAAATAAGGGACCCAAAGTTAGAAGTACAATGACAGAAATAGAGAATATAACACATATGAGGTGTCAAAAGGTTGCCCAATTAGAGGCTCAAGTCCCTGAAGAATACATTTCTGTGAACAAGGGCACTCGCTCACAATCTCTCTAAGTGTTTAGGGACTAGTGAAAATATACACTCAAGTTTTCACAAAATGCACATTACCATAAGCTTGTAATTTGACCAAATCTCCACTAAATAGTTCACATGCATGCAAAAGATGGGGTTTCATGTGTTGTAATGGGGCCAAGGTGAATTCATGCAGGGTAGGAAATAAGAAGAGAGAGATAATCAAATGGCTAAAAGAAAAAACAAGAAACAGACAGTAACCATTGAAACCAAATATGGAGCTCCTATCTATTTTACAATTTTGTCCAAACTCCAAATTAGTTTCACTTTGATTCTTCACTCTTCTTCTATTGGGTTTGCTCTCTTTGATTTGTCTTTTCTCTTGAGTAGACATTTTCTATTTTTGATTTGGATTTGCCCTTTGGCTATTTCATTCTTTTGACGTGCCTTTTCCTCCTTTCTTGTTTTTTTTTTGTTTCTATTTTTTTTTCTTAGGAGGAAAAGGTAAGTACATGACAACTTCTATTTTGTTTCCTTTGTAAAAAAGTATTCTTGTAAGCACATGATTCACTCCTTTTGTTTTCTTCATCCTAACAAGATAGACAACTAAACTATAGGACGAAATTCCAATCCCGACAATATAGACAACTAAAAAACAGGACGTAATTGTAATTTTCAATACATTCAATTTCAATTGGTTACCAAAAAAAAAAAATTATATCTGGGTACCAAAGAGAAAAAATATAACAATTAGGCTCAAAGGGGGCAACTACGGGATAAATTCAACAAGCAACTCGTGGCTAGAAAAATACCTAAATTCCCCAAATCTTTTTACATGATGCAAATCACTTTTCGCCTTGAAATGGTCAAAAGACAAATTCTAGAATGTAGCAAATTGGGAAACACACTCATAGAAAGAAAAGGGGTAAAAATTTATGATTTAGTAGCAATCCCCTTATAAAGGCTCAGATCTCACATTTAGAAGCTAGTTCACAAAAAGTACTCAAGAGAGACAAATGCTAATTATCGCCTTCCTTAGGGCATCCTCACAGCTTACAATTAAGCACAAGTCTGTCAAGTAAATTAATTATGGGATCCCCTAAAGGCATAATCTCTATTTTTTTCAATTTAAGCATAGTTCATGCAAAACAAGCTAGAAAAATGCTATCAACATATGTAGTGGGTATATGCATTAATAGAGATCAAGTAACAACATATAATATCCTCCCCCACACTAGCATGAAGCATGGTCCTCAATGCAAAATATTAGATTGACACAAAAAAAAATAAATGAGAGAGAGAGAGAGTAAGAGTGACTTCCCTGAGAGAGCTTGTAGTTGGAGCTTGTTCCTAAAAACAAAAGAAAACAAAAAGAAACAAAAATAACTCAAAATAAAACACAGTTGCCTCCCGCTGCGCTCTTGTTTAACGTCATGAGCCCGACGATAGTTGGTGCTCAATCGTGTGGCTCTCCAAGAGCAAATTTTACATCTAACGCAGCATGCATCTTCTTAGTTTTCTAACCATGTGATTGGCATTGTTTTTTCTTTTTCCATGTGGTGGTTGAAATTCAAAGGATTGTGGAATTCTTGTTTTATCTTCATCCACCACTATGCTAGGATCCTGCAAAATAAGAATTTTTTCCGAAAGGTCCAGATCTTTAAATCACTAACAATGTTAGTTTCAACCACATCATCAAAATAAGGAGAGGTTAAAGAAGATAAATATTCGTTGGAATTTAAAGTTTTAATAACATCATCTTCTTTGTCACTCCGTAAAGTTACCTTTCCTTTATTAACCTCAATTACAAATCACCAATGGTTAAAACAACTTGCCCAAAAATTGGGGCTTTCTCCTCTTCCTCCAACTCATGAACCACCAATGGGGCTTTCTCCTCTTCCTTGAACTCATGAACCAATGGATCTTTTCATTCTCCTCACAAGCGTTCTCATCAAGATCATCTTTTATTTCAATATAACTCCCTTTAGTAGGAGCTATTATTTTTATTTGACTCCCTTCAAGTAGAGTCTCTTTCATCTTTCTCGAGAGATTCTTCCTCTATATTATCTTCCACGGAGAACTCTTCATCACTCCTAAGAATATTATCTTTGTATTGCTCAGTTTGTGAATGAGTTTCTTGGGCCTCTTGAGATAATAAAGCAATGATATTTGAGATATGACCGCTTATGACTCCAATTTGGCCTCCATGCGGTCAAACTTTGCATGTATCCGCTCCAATACATCATTGGTGTATGGTATCTCCTCCTCTTGCCTTTGCACTTGTAGTGGCTCATAATTATCCCAAAGGGGAGGAATAATGAGGTGGCTCATAGTCATCACAATAATCCAAATAAGGGTCATAAGGAGGAGCATAAATTGGGATTTGGCACTGAGCCACATACCAATATGAGTTCTCTAAATTTCTTTGAGCCTCTGCCTCTCTAATATAATCTCCAAGGGTCTTAACCATGATTTAGACTTTTATCTCGCAAAAGCAATTGAACTCATAAAAATCTCTTTGGAAAGTATTAGCAATTTTTTTTTTAACTTTTTAATAAGATAAATAAAAAAACAAAATTAAAAACTAAAGAACACAAAAAAAATGTCTAAAGCAATAAAAATCTTTTTCGTTTAATATTGCTAAATTAATCCCCGGCAACGGCGCCAAAAACTTGTTGCGTTAAAAACACACTTAGTGCAAGTGTACTCTTTCGCATAAGTAATATAAAAGATTATCGTATCCACAGGGATTAATTAACAAGTACCAAACTAGTCGAGATTATATATTGTTTAGACGAAAAATAGTTTGATGATTATAGAAACAAAATAAAAAGAAATAAATAACTAGAATTAAAATGCAAGTTTAATAAATGGTGAGAGGCCTAGGGTCACGGTTTCACTTGCAAGCTTTGATTCCCCTATGTCTAATTCTACCTGAATTCCCTTATTTTATTTAATTACCAATCCCTTTACTAAAACTATTAATCCGTTTGGTCATTCGCGATTAATATTATTTTTCCTAAATTAACCCCCATTTGGTCATGCAAGAATTTAAATTCAGGAAAAGCATAAAGAGCAAAAAGGTTGAATGATTGGAAGACTAAATTATGGTTTGGTCATGCCCTAATTGTAGCCCCAATTATCCTATAGGTCCACCAACTAATCATGCGATGCGATTACGATCAACTAATTGATTATAAACATGCAAATGGTAGCTAATCCTAATCATGTGATAAAAACAATAGGACAATATCAATTAAATAAAAACAGGAATTCAAACTAGAAATTAAAACATAAAAAGGGTCTCTAATCATGCAAGATTCACCAAAGACCCTAGAAGAGTATTTAGGTATCCATAGTAATTAAGAACAATAAAATAGAAATTAGAGTCATAAATTACAGAGATAAAAATAACCCGGAAATTAGAGGAATTATTATTCTAAGTCTTCAGTCTCTTTTTTCTGCTCCAGAGCTCTCTCACGGTGTCAAAAGCGGTACCCAAATCTCCAACTCTCTCCTAGCCGGTGTTACTGTTCCGTCCGTTTATGTGCGGCTCCTTCTTTTCTTGTGTCAGGTCCCCCCTTTATGATGCATACGGCTACCTATTTATATCTCAAGCCTAGGGTTGTGTGTTTTACTTTCTCTCCAAGTCATCAATCATGCACATTATTTTTCCAAATTTGATGCTCACGTGCCTTCCTTTCTTTTATCATGCGCTGCATTTCAACATGACCTTGGGCTGATTGGATCCTTCCTTCAAATTGGGTCATGTCTTTATTTCTAACCTTTCCTCTGATTCATCCCACATATATATATATATACATATATAATTCTTTTTTTTGTATTTTTTTCCTTTCTACAAAATAAAGAGCAAATTAAGTTAGTGATTTATATAATTAGTATATAATTGCTCTAAAAGTGATCCAAAAGTATCTCTAAAAATGCACTAAATTGGAGTTTATCAATTGCTACATCAAAGCCCTTAGTCATGCTCATCCCCCCTTTCTGAGCTTGAATTGTCAGTCTGCCATTCTTTTTGAAAAATCTTTGGCATTCCCAAAAGAAAGCCTCTCTAAGTCTTAGCTAAGTGAAATTTTGAACCTTACTATGATCTGAACTGAGTTAAGTGTCACACACGCACTTTTGAGCAGGAGTAGTTTAGGGAACTTGTTATTCAGTAGGCTTGTAATAGAGTGACCAATCTGAAAGTGGATGCTCAACTTGATATTCTCTTTTCTTAGCATTGATTAATTCATTGGTCTTGATTGCTTGTTATCAGTGTACTACTTGTCTGTGTCAAGTGTTATTGTTTGAGGACAAACAATGGTTCAAGTTTGGGAGTGTGATAACTATCATTTATGATGGTTATTACTTCTCTTTTAAGCTTAATCTTTTGTGAATTATCAAGCATGAATTGTGATTTTTGTTATAATTAAGTGTTGAGTGATGATATTTGGTGCAAAAGTGTTTTCGAAGAATTGTCAGAAACACATACGTGTTTTGTAGTTAGAGACCATTAGCTCCGATATTTACGACAATACATGGCTAGCTGGGTATAAAAAAAGTTTTTGATGATTGCCACGTAATTTCTTTGGTTTCGTTTCGTACCAGCAAACATTTCTCTTAAGTGTTATACTCCCTCCGTCCCAAATTGTTTTCAGTTTAAGGTTTTGGCACACTCTTTAAGGAAAATGATTAGAAGTCTAGATTTTTAAAAAGTGATGTCTAAATTACCAATTAACCATTTATCTCTCTACATAGAAAAATGTGAATCATTTATTAAATGTAAAAAGTTGTCATCATTAATAGGGGCATAAATGGAAAAGAATATTAAAAGTTACATTGAAATTCTAAAACAACAATCAATTTGGGACAAATTGGTTTTGCTAAAACAACAAACAAAATGGGACAGAGGGAGTAGATAGAAATAAATTGTGCAGGCATAGAATGGTTTTTATTGGGCATTTTAGTGCCCATTGTGTGCTTTGATTAGTTTTGTTTAATTGCTGCAACACCTATGTTGCAACACCTTGAAATTGCGGAAGATGAGAGAAAAAATGTGCAAGGATGCGGAAATCAAGGTGTTGGACAGCTGTCTTATGAAAGGACGCATGGGTGTGAGTGACTTCAAGGGAATATTCCAAGATTGCCCTTTAACCTAGGGAAATGTGCCTTCATTAGGTCATTTTTAGGATCAAGTGCCTTACACACTATAAAAGGACATTTCTCCTTCCTCATTAAAGAGCCTCCGCCGTAAGAAGAAAGTTTAGAGATAGTTTTCCCTCTTTGCGTGCAAGCTCACCTCAAAGTTACCTTATTGATCTATTGCAGGAACTGTTGCTGCAACAACACTGGAATTACAATTTCTTGGTGGATTCTACCTTTGACAAGCTGGATCAGTTCCCCATTGCTGCCTTTGGAGTTCTTCTACGGTTTATCATTAGTAGTATACATTTTATCCTTGATTTTTGGAATATGACTTTTACTCTTTTGTTCAATTATTTTCCATGTTTTGTTCGCTCAACATGAGCTAATTCCTCATAGTTGAGATGTTGGATCTGATGTAGTGAATTTCTTATGTGATTATTGAAGAATGTTTAATATTAAGCATTTGAGCCCGTTTGTTACGGCTTATTTTTTAAAAAATTATTATTATTATTTTAAAATAATCACTTATGACGACATGTTGTCCGTTTGATACAAATTCTTAAAAAAAATGTAAAGTTGAAAATAATCTAAAAACTGCTTCATATGAGAATCTGTTTTGAGTAGCTTCTCATGAAAATCAGTTTTTTACGAATGATTTTTTTAAAATAAGTGATTTTGAGTATGTTACACAAACACAAAACAACTTCTCATTTTCTTAAAAAATCCCTAAAAACTAATCTCTCAATTTTTTAACAACAAAATCATTTATTTTTTAATCTGTAACAAACGGGTCTTTTATCTTGTGTATGATAATATTTCCATCTTAAATTAGGATTGGCCGTCTAATCTAAGTAGCATTTATGAATTCAGAGATGGTTTGTAAATTTAACTTCATAAAGGGAATGTGATGGTAATAAGAGTCCCGGTCCGGATGACTTCAAATTTAACTTCATAAAGGGTTGTTGGTATATTATTTCTTCGGAGATAATGAAATTGTTTGATGAGTTCTATAGATTGGGAAGATTTCCAATGGCGATTAGTGCTTCCTTCTTAGCACTTATTCCAAAGACTACCAATCCGCAAGGATTGGGGGAGTATAGACCAATCTCTCTTATTGGGTGCATTTATAAAATGCTGGCAAAGGTGTTGGCAGAGAGACTTAAGAGGGTTATGAAGGGTGTGATCTCGGACTGTCAAAGTGCTTTTCTTGATGGGAGAAACATTCTTGATGGAGTGGTTGTGGTAAATGAAGTTATGGACATGGCGAAGAGGAAGAAGAAAAAATGTGTGGTTCTTAAAGCCGACTTTGAGAAAGCCTATGATTCTGTAAGTTGGTCGTATCTAGATTATATGTTGAGTAGATTGGGCTTTAATGAGAGGTGGTGACGATGGATGTTTGCTTGCTTCTCCTCTAATTCTATATCGGTGTTGGTGAACGGAAGTCCAACTGAGGAATTTGTGGCTTAAAAGGGTCTTAAGCAATGCGACCTCTTGCTCCTGTTTTGTTTTTGATCGTTGCGGAAGGTTTGGCGGGTTTAGTGCGGAAGGGGGTGGAATCAAACAATCTACAAGGGTTCAAGGTAAGCGAAACCCTATCCATTGAATTACTACAATTTGCGGATAATACAATCTTCTTTTGCGATGGTGGCGAGAAGAGTGTATGGTGCTTGAAAGCCATTCTTAGAAGCTTCGAATTAGTATCGGGTTTGAAGGTTAACTTTGCTAAAAGTAATGTGATTGGTATCAATATGGAATAGAGGACTAGGGAGGGGATTTCCCAATTCCTTGCTTGTAAATTGGGGTCAACATCTTTCAAGTTTCTTGGTATTCCGGTTGATGCAAGCCCGAGATTGATGAGTACTTGGCAACCGGTTATAGATTCCATCAAAGCAAGGCTCAATAGTTGGAAGAGTAGACAATTGTCCATAGGGGGATGAGTTACACTTATTAATTCGGTATTAGCTTCACTTCCTTTATATTTATTTTCTTTTTACAAAACTCCAAAGAAAGAGATCGCAGAAATTACAAAGCTCCAAAGACGGTTTTTGTGGGGGTGATGAGGAGAATAAAAAAATGGCTTGAGTGAGTTGGGATTCCGTATGCACACCGAAAGTAAAGGGTGGGATTGGTGTTAAAAATTTGGAGGTATTTAACTTAGCACTATTGTTGAAATGGAGGTGGGGAATTTTGGTTGAGGAAGGTAACCCGGTATGGAAACAAGTCTTGATAGAGCGTTATGGTTTGAATGGAAGGTGGCCTAAAGAGAGTGAGTATCGAAGGGGGTGGGGGAAAACGTCCATTTGGTGGAGGGACTTATGTCTTTTGGGGGATGACACACCATTGGAAGGAGATTGGTTTAATGAAGCCGTCAAAATTAAATTGGGAAAAGGAAATATAACTCAGTTTTGGAAAGATAAATGGTTTGGGAGGGATAAACTCTGTGATTTGTTTCCGGTACTATTTAGTGGTTGTAATGTCAAAGAAGCAGTAGTTGAGGAATGGGTTGGTGGAATGGAGGTGTGTGGCAATGGAGTTGAATGGGCACGCAAGTTGCTGCCAAACGAAGAAAATAATTTGTCTTATTTGCAGGATTTGCTGCTGTCTGCAGCATCGAATGCAGAGGAGGAAGATACTGGGTCTGGTCGTTCGATTCCACAAGAAGATTCACGGTGAGTAGCTATTATAGTTGGTTGTTCGATCGGTTTGCAGGTGGTGAGGACAACACTGCTGCTGTTTCTGCAGCAGTCTGGCTGAAGTTGTGGAGGTCTGATGTGCCTTCGAAGGTGCTGATCTTTACTTGGAGGGCGATGCGCAACAGATTGGCCACTCGGGAAGCTTTATTTCTAGGGGTATTTTGCAGGCAGACACGGACATATGTTGCATTTTTTGTTTTGAGGAAAATGAGTCTGTATCACATCTGTTGGTAAATTGCAGAGTCACAAGGACAGTGTGGCAGCAAGTTCTTCTTTGGTTGGGAGCATCATTGGATGATGAGGAGGATTTAATTGCTCACTTTCAGGCATTTGGGAAGCTTACTAAAGGTAAGAAATTAAAAAGAGTAAAACATCTCATTTGGTTGGCGGTTATTTGGATCGTTTGGTTGACTCGGAATAAGGAAGTTTTCCAAGGAGAGGTGGCTTCAATACCTTCTATGGTCTCGGGTATAAATGATTGCGCCTAGGGATGGTTCAAGGCTAGGAAGGGCAGAAATTGTGGGGTTGTGTGGTCGGATTGGTATAATTGCCCATTGGGTTGTTTTTCCACTTTGTAATATCTTGTAATATCAATGTCATACATTTGGTAGGCGGGGTACTCTTTTTCCCTCCCTGGGTCTTTTTCCCACTGGGTTTTGCCCCTCAGATGTTTTAACGAGACCCCTAGGTTTAAGGGGTTGGTGCACCCCTTGTGCGCCCCTTAATAAAATTGCCTATCTAAAATAAAAACTCACAAGATAATATGGATTGTGTTCATTAAAAGAGATTTTAATGTTCCTTGCTTAAACCCTAGAGATAGGAGGGAAAAGTCCATAAGGTGAATACTGCTTTAGGGTTTAGAGATAAACTCTTGCGAGGAAACCCTAATGTGAAGTATTTGAGAAAATATATCTATTGTTGCAGCACCTATTCTGCACCATTGAACATACCATTAATTGCATTTTAATGAAGCGACAAAAGTGAATGCATCTCAGCTTGTTCTCATCACTGATCTTTATTACCTCTTTACTTTTACTATTGTTTATGATACTCAAAAACTTGTGTGTTATTTTATTTCAATCACTAAATTGTTAATCAAGTTAAACTTTCAATTTAAACCTAAATTCCTCGTGGGAACGATCTTTCTTTACTCTATATTACTTGTTGGACAGTGTTAACTTGCATTATACCCATTTTACACAACACATACTCATTTTTTAAACAAAGTTTACACACATAAACAAACTTATATGGTTATTTGGTTTGAGTTGTTATCAGTTGTTAATGAAGTTATCAAAAGTTTACAAAACAAAAACATGTGCATTAATGTAGCTATAGAATTAGTAAAAGGTTTGATTATATTGGAAAAGTATAGAGATTATGAATTTGCAAAATTTACTATTACTGTTGAATTAATTGCGAATGAATGGAGATGGAATGTTTGCTTGTTTAAAAACGTCAAATTCGTAGAAAGAAACATGTTCCCAGCCGGCCGCCTAGGAAGGCTCGGCCACACATCGCTTCCTGACCGACACGACTGACTCCCAGAAGGCAAGGCAAGACAGTTTGAGGCTTCGGTATGCGTCAAGAACCGAGGGACTCATCGGCCACGCAGAGTGAGGGACTCCCCCTCCGTCTGCGGCTCGGCCTCTTCTCCCCTCGGCTATAGAGTAATCATAAGCAGAATACATATATGGAATGTCCTATAATTGCGCCCCGAGATATGTAATCACCATAATGAGCATTTATTACTCACAATTACTCCTGTACTATATATATCTCGCCCTTGAGGCTAATAGAAGATCCAAAATTTGACTCTCCATTCTTTATAGTCTTACACTCTATTATTCTTGTGTTCTTGCTAAACCCTACTCAAGGGAATAGTTAGGAACATTGGCGCCCACCGTGGGGCCACGGTAAAACTCTTCCCTGGCCACCCACATTTCCAAAAAACTAAAAACCATAGGGATCTGATCTGTAAAATTGATCTTGATGGTTATCACTAGTGTTTTACTACAAGAACGTGAACACCTTGAATTTGTCACGAAAAGCAGATCCACACCCATTTCTATTTGTAAAACCCATGGAAGTTACTGTCCCACCTTCGATTTCCCTCTTGCCAGTAAAAAAAAAAGGCAACTACCAGCGGAACACTGTTGTCGAGATGGTTCCCCTAATGCCGAGCCACTCTCTGGCCGAGGGGTTAACATCATCGAGTCGATAGCCAAGCGTCAAACCGTGTCTTCGCTGAACAGGTTCACCAAGTAGAATAGCCAAGGAGGTTACTCACTCTTGCCGAACTAAGCCCCTGGAACCGGGCGGGTGGCCGAGCGCCATCGCCGAGCCATTCGCTAACCTCTGCCTCAGACTCAAGGGTCACGTTATGAAGAAACCATGGATAAGCAGTGTATCAAATGTCCAGTGCGGCGAAGGAATTTGGAAAATCGATAACAAAAATAGTGTCACGCATTCACTCTTTCGCAGAGCCATACCTCATCATAAGATAAGTTTTCTTTTTACCCAGTATAATTCGTATGTTATAGCTTGAGGAGGGTGTATAATAAAATGCATCTATATTAGAATTCAAATTGTAAATATCATTGCATCTGTGTCTTGAATTAATTTCTATTATAGAGAATTGATGCTTATGATTTAATTCCAAAGAGGCCATAGAAACATATTTTTCATCTTTCGGCGTGATTTGGCCGGTGATTGAAGCCAAATCAATTTGAAATTGGGGAATCCATAAAAGGAGCGTTTAGTGTGGGTTTTACGAATATGATTATTAGCTTTCAGTTTGCTGAGAATAGAAATAAATGTAGTTAATTGTCATTATTTACACCATTTAGTTGCATCATGACAGTTAAATGCTTTGAAACGTTTTCCGAAAACGATGTTCTTGAAATACTATTTAATTTAATTTAATTGCATCAAATGAGAGATGATGCCTATAATTTATTTGGAAGAACCGAGCATTCAAACTCTGTCATTCTGAAATAGTTATATTCGTTCACTTTTATAAATGCCTTTCCTTGGATAATACTTATTGTTTGTGGAAGAAATGAATTAGGTTGTATGCAGTGCTACCTCCCAGCCATGTAAAAATAAAAATAAAAATGAGAAGAGCATGGAATCCTCACTGTTGCCGAGCATTGTAGTCAAGTAAAAGTAAAGAAGGTAATTTGCGGCACACATCTGTTGAACTGTGTAACCAAACTCACCCTCGGCACTCGCCGAGTGTTGCGGATAAAGACAACTTACCAGACAAAAAGTGAAGACAGTATGCATGACAAAAATGGAGAATTGGGTCGCCGAGCAAATTATTATCAGTGAACAAGTGAACGTGGTTAATGAAAGGATGAAGCTTGAAGTCTAAATCTGAAGTACAAATCCAATCTTGAAGAAAAGACAAAACTGATTAGAGAAACTCATGCTGCAATAACCAAGTTTGTTGGTCCAACAAACTGGTTTCACTATTGCTTACCTGTGAAACCATCAACAAACTCTATCGTCGACTGTGAACTCAGCATCGACCACAATGGGCCCCAACTCAAACACGCTTACCGAAGAGGGTGACGCCGCCGAGGGCATTGGCCGAGGATGACGACGTTGCCAAAAAAAAAAACAAATCCATATCTGTTGTGGACAAAACTTGTTCAGGATGCAAATCATATTTTGTGGAGGACGAACTACATGAACATATGAAAAAATTAAACTTGAAGGGCGATCACAGCCGCCAAAGTCGTCGGGAAAGAGGACGAAGGATCGTCCAGATTCTCACGAAGACTCCTTGGTTTCCAGCAAAGAATTTGGACCGATCATCACAAACACTCACTAATCTTCATTGATCGGCACTTGTTTATCTCATCAAGTCGATCTGCCACATAAACGTTGCACATCTCCTACTCACGTGTATTGAAGTTTATTTTGATGTCATTAGCTGTTATTGAAATTACTAATGCTTTTTATTGAGTGAAGGTTTCGGATATCATCCAATGAAGACCGAAAATGAAATAGTGAATCGGAAAATTGTAATCTTAAATGGAGATAGTCGGTCAAGCAAAAAGAAGAGCCGACTGATAGAAAAGGGAGTCCATTAAAAACCAACCGATCGAAAACGAAGAACGAAAATTCAGAAGACAATAGGCCAAACAGTATTGGTGCTGCCCAACACTACTGGTACTGCCGAGCTCGTCTCTGTTGCTCGCCGAACACGACACATAACTGCGATGAAAGCACCTGTACAATCCGAACAGGGAAGTGTTTTCAGCTCTGCATTCTTTACTTTTGTTAGCTTACTCTACTTCTCTAAAGTTTGATTATAATACCAAATACCTTATCATCTTATTAACTATTTCCAATTTAAAAGGAAGTTACAGCACGACTTACCATCCCAGTTTGACATCTCCATGAAATAATTCATCTTACACACATTATATTTCATGCGGGAACATAAAACATTTTCTCTCATATAAAATGTTTGGCTGCTATATTGCTACACATGTCTGGTAAACTAATGATTGGAAGATCAATGTTAGGACAACTAACCAATTGCTTGCAAGAGACATGTAATCTGCAGGACGTGATAAAGAGGACGGATCCCAAACTTAATGGGAGACTAAAATAGGCAAGCTCAAATTTTTATTCCTCCCACGAACAAGAAACTGCACAACCATAGGGGAAGCTATGGCGGAAGTAAAAACAAACCCAGATTGGGTCCAATAAATAGGGTGCGGAAATGTTTAAGGAGGTGCTTCCCGTAGGAATGCCTCCTTCAAACTTACTTTGGATTGAAGAAAAGAAATTAACAAAGGCTCGTCATTACTAAACTTTAAGTTGAAGATTTGCCAAATAAAGTTACTGAATCCAAGCCTGTCGACATCATTCCACGATCTTGACGTGACTACCGTCCATGACAATGTTGCTACCGGTTTGCTCTTACATATATTGCTTATTGTTTATCCTTGAACTGCCTTCGCATACACATGTAGTTTTATCATGACTGTATAACCTTGGTTGTTAAAGAACAAGCAACAAGCCTTTTTGGAATATAAAATATTAAATAATTTTACAAACCGAAAAACCATCGAGAGTGATGTTATACAATGTTGGTTTGGAAATTGCATGCCTTGTTTCTACGGCACTATGCATCTTCATGAATGTCCATGTGCAGTGTACAAATGTTTTCATTTGTGTTTGGAAAATTCTTGGAAGAAAATATACATTCACAAAAAAACCATCTGCATGAAGAGAATAATCTAGTTCGAACAATAACTGTGAAGATATGCAATGTTTTCTTTTTATTGAGGCCCACCATAACCGAAGGTTTTCACGGAAAACCCCCTTTTCCTTGAGTGGTGATACTTTTGCAGGTGGAACCGGTGCAACCAATAGCAGCGACATCAATCAAAGCGCACAACTTTGCTACAACTCTTCATCTTGCACAACTTGATGATTGAAAAATGTTGCTGCATCTGGTGCAATAGAAGCTTTACTTGTGAAACAACAGTCAATGGCGTGCTTTGAAGAAACAAAATAATTGGTCAGTGCATGATACCAGCTGGTCGAACAAAGGTGAAGTTGCCAATTGACTGACAAAAATGAAGACTGAATACATAGGCCGTCAGCCAAAAATGAAGAAGCCGACCATAGTTTAAATGTTGTGATGACACATGATGTTACAAATTATTTGATATGTGCTGCTAACATTTTGAAACCAGTATTCAAGGTCATACATGTCACTTTATGTAAGTACACAAATGAGTATGATCGGTCAGCCTCTGACGAACATAATAAAGTCAACCGACCAAGAAAAAGATGAAGCTGCCAATTACCCGAAGGGAAATGAAACCAGTCCAACAAAAAATTAATCAGCCAACCAAAACGAAGAAGTCCACAGCTAGCCGAACAAAAAAATGAAGAAACCGACCACATAGGTCGAGGAAAAAAATGAAGAAACCGACCACATAGGTCGAGAAAAAATGAAGAAACCGACCACATAGGTCGAGAAAAAATGAAGAAACCGACCACATAGGTCGAGAGAAAAAAAAATGAAAAAGCCGACAAGACAAGTCGAGCAGAAACAAAGAAGACCAATCAATAAATGATCAAAACCGGAATGTGCCTAACAATCCCCATCAAAAGTCCCGGGCCTGTAAGAACCAAACAACGTCCCGACGTTACTTTTGGGCAAAGAAGTCGAGTCCCAACAAGTGGATACACCATTGGGCACCCGACCATTCTAGATATAAATCACTCGAAGCGACACTGAAGTCGAGATACATTGATGTCCCGAGCGTCCAAAACAAAGAAAGGAAATAAAAAGAAAGCGTCATTCGAATAGATTCCAATATAAGTAAAATGCCGAGCGGCTTCAAATTATAGTTACATCGACCTTCCCAGAATGGAAAAGTAAAGAATGCACATAATCAGGTATAACATTATTATCTTATAAACTAACGAGTCTCTCCATTGTATGTTGCATTCTTGAAAATCACAGGGGCCATGAGGCGGACGAAGGAACTGAGAATTCAGAATCCTCTAGCACAAGCCGAAGGGCTGAGAAGCCAAAGATTCTGTTTCAACAATTGAAAGGCTATGATGCAGTAGAGCTCCATTTGTTTTGAACGACTTCATGCTCCGCACTCGCCGCTCGGAGGCCTCTGGCGCCGTCTGTGGGAACCAGGTGAAGAAATGAGGCCCAAATTAAGTTCCAAATATTGTCTCATTGAAATAAAAAATTGCGGCAAGGAGATCTAATGACGCGGTTGGTGAAGTAAACATAGTACCGTCGACGACTCGAGGATCTGACGATAAAGCTTTCACATGACATAAGGTTCAAAATTATTGATGCCCTGCTTTAAGTAAGTCTCAGGTACCAAACAAACAGGAAATGGCCAAGCGAAATGAAGTAGTTGGTAATGTTGACCGAACAAGGAAGAAGTCACAGAACTGTTTGAGGAAACGCTCCTTCAAGCATACTAGTACTTCGAATCGAATAAAGCCATTGGAACACAATAATTCCATGAGTAGGCAAAATAACCATTCGGTTAAAGAAAAATAATCCAAAGAAAGTCTCATTTTGAAGCCCAGGTTCAAAAAGTAAATGTATTACTTCTCAAAAACAAAGAACTCAACCGCCTGAGCAGAAAATTGAGAAGTCAACCGACGCAGCAAAAATGAAAAGTCGACCGATTGAAAAAGGAGTCGGTTAACGAAATAACAGGAAGTATAAGTACAACTACTATAGTGTTTCAGATACCATTCGAAGGAGGAGGAGTCAATCAAAGGAGAACTCGCCGAACGAAAGGCAAAAGTAGGAAGAAACCAACCGGCCGAGCAACAATCTCTAAAGGAGGGAAGTACACTTATATAATTATTTTCCGCTTGGCTATCAAAAAGTTGCATCACTATCATAAAATTTAAATGCAATAATATACTGTTAGAAGCTACTTGATTTCCATAGAAATTCCGCCAACACAAACAGGATAGTCATGAAAATTCTTAATGTTGAAGTTAAATTTACTGTCATTTATTATTATTGAAATTACTAATACTTTGCACTAAGGAAAGGGCTCAGATATCATTCAAAAGAAGATTGACTACCGTGAATGAAGAAGTCAACTCGCCAAAGATAGATGAAGATAGTCGGCTGAGAGAAAATCAGTAGCTGACCAATTGGAAGATTAAGAGCGGACACCTCATCTTCGCTTAACAAAAGAGAGCAACCAATATGTAGATTGTGCTCTCCACTATTTAAATATTATTGAAGCTACTAATATTGTGCACTAGGTAAATGTTTCAGGGATAAAGAAGACTGACTCAAGAGGATAAGGAAAACCGAACAAAAAGGAAGCGAGTGATCAAAAATCCGATCAATGACGGTGCCTCTGAAAATAAAACCAAATGGGAGCAAACAACAAAAAGCAGCGTAAGTCCTACGGGCAGTGTAAGACCTTTCAACCAAATAATCAAAGGCAACGTAAGTCCTACGGGCGATATAAGACCTTTCAAGAA
Organism: Oxytropis ochrocephala; assembly: GCA_020916435.1. Classification (NCBI taxonomy): domain Eukaryota; kingdom Viridiplantae; phylum Streptophyta; class Magnoliopsida; order Fabales; family Fabaceae; genus Oxytropis; species Oxytropis ochrocephala. Next base: position 112,203,962 of record CM037089.1, read on the forward strand.
AAACAAAAGAATGTGCCATAATAACGAAGTCCCGACAGGCAAGGACCGAGCAATGTCTCGATGTTGCCCTTGGGCAATGAAGACTAAAGTCCTGACAGGTGAGAGCGGGGTTGACGAGCCACGCACCACCCTTGGGCACACCAGTTCGGTTCGACGTGAACCCATGCTTCACTGGAAACCGAAAGGGGGCTTGCATCGCATAGGCTAAAGTAACTGCCGTCGACGCTAACACGCTCGGTGCGGTATAAGAGCTTTCCAATGTGTAGGCGAAGCTAACACGCTTGCCGACGGAGTCAACGAGCTCGACACTTAGGAAAGCCCATGAAACCCAAGTCCCGACAGGTGTAGACTGGCCGAAAGCCGATACACCTTGGGCACCAACAAGGCCATTCGCACAACCGGTGAAACAAGCCGAAGTAAACATAAGACGCTATCAAGAAAAAGCGCAACACAATACGCTTCCAAAGAAAAGTGCAAATGAAGAATTCCGAAGAGCACAACAAATAAGTGGAGCTAAACATAAACAAAAAGTAAACACAACCGATCGAGTATGCAACCGATTGAGTACATGAGCAATCTCAACACCATGAGGAATTGCAACAATAGGAAAAGCCATCGATAGCAGAAATACCTAAACCCCTTCTTATGTAGCAAGGGAAGAACAAACTTTCACAATAGACATTCATGATGATACAAAAACAAACGTCAGCCAAAGCGGGTAGCTGACCATTCAAGCATGAAACTCCAAAGAGGTCAAAGTTCCAAAGCATTAGAGATAGGACAACTGGAAACACCAAGGACCCTCAATCGAGGGACTAGGAACGTCGCGACAAGCCGAAGCTATCTTAGAGCGCCTTCGTGCAATGCACTTGCCGCTCGAGGGACTGTGTTCCCAGCCGATCGCCTAGGAAGGCTCGGCCACACATCGCTTCCTGACCGACACGACTGACTCCCAGAAGGCAAGACAGTTTGAGGCTTCGGTATGCGTCAAGAACCGAGGGACTCATCGGCCACGCAGAGTGAGGGACTCCCCCTCCGTCTGCGGCTCGGCCTCTTCTCCCCTCGGCTATAGAGTAATCATAAGCAGAATACATATATGGAATGTCCTATAATTGCGCCCCGAGATATGTAATCACCATAATGAGCATTTATTACTCACAATTACTCCTGTACTATATATATCTCGCCCTTGAGGCTAATAGAAGATCCAGAATTTGACTCTCCATTCTTTATAGTCTTACACCCTATTATTCTTGTGTTCTTGCTAAACCCTACTCAAAGGAATAGTTAGGAACAAAACACTATGATGAAAATTCAACTGAATACAAACAATATAACTCTAAGTCTGCTGACGAGTCTTTTAGAACTCATTATTTTTCGTACAATGTAGATCAAACAATTGACTCACTTAAAAGAAAATTTGAGTTATATAGCACATATAAGGAGATATTTAGATTTCTGTTTAGTACTGAATGACTTAGGGTATTCTCCAATGAGAACTTAAAATTATATATTACATAAATCTTGAAACTTATTTGAAACATGGTAATTCTTTTGATATTGATGGTGAAATTTTAATTGATGGTAAATCTTGAAACTTATTTGAAATTTTGGTTTGAACTTTTCAAAATTGATATAAACTTTGACATTCATACCATAATATTTTATCTTACTTGTGGTTGTAGCAAAACAATTAATTTCAATATATATGACTTATAAAAAATAGGGCACCACATTCAAAATTCGCACAGAGCACCCAAAACCTCAGACACGACCCTGCCGACGACTAATCTACGTCGGGGAACGTGACTGGCCACGAGGACCCGATTTGCCGGCCTGTATAGTTCTCCTCTCCCAACATAGTTTTTGTCACACACAATATTCGAATCCAAGACTTTATAATAGAATCTGAGCCTAATTACCACTTTGACCAACCATCATTATTATTATTATTATTATTATTATTTTGACAAAAACTTGTTGGACCAACGATTATTGATAATGATCGTACCTTGACCAATGAAGTGATGAAGTTGTCCTGTGACTAGGCCGGTCGTTGAGTAGGAGAAATGACCAGTCTTGGCTTCACGCTGAGCACCTCGGGTGTTACCTGCAAAGACACTCCGACGATCAAGTAAGTGGTCGCTCGCGCGCGAACACAAGGTAAGAGAGAGCGTGCTGATGCCATGTGCGAATGGCGTATATATATCGTAGTGTCCGAATAGCTTTGCGAAAATTTCGACCGGTTATGAAGTGCGCTCCAAGCGGCGAGCTTGGGCGGTTGTCTTTGTGATGGGCGCGCCCAAATGCTATTCGAACCTTTCTGATTCTTGATCACCCCGAATGTATAATAACATTTAAAGTAATTGAGATTGAGATGAGATAAAATGAAATAGTTGTCTTTTGAATATATTTGAATATAGATAAAATCAAATACTTTTATACTTTTAATAATAAAAAATCATACCAAACAAAACCAAAGGCAACTATATAGCTCATAGCTAGAGCGGCTCAATATTTTATTAGTCACCAATTACATAACTATTCAATAATATATATCGAATATTTTAATAAATAAAATGACTTGAGTTTGTTTCCTAAAAAAAATCATTACGAACAAAACCAAAGCCAACTTCCCTGTATTTTTCCATTGCGATATATCTCCACCACAGCAACAATGTGCCTTGCGCCGTCTTGGTGATACGATACATTAACCGACCGAGAGACTTTTGTTTTTCCCTTAATAATAATCGCATTTTCCATTCTTTCCCTATATAAACAACACACCTTCCACTTTCTCTCACTCTCTCATCCGCGAACAAGGAACTGCAAGGTTTTTCCACAATTTCCTTCAGTTCCCAAAAAAGATAAAATCTCGATACGATCTCTTCTCACTCTTCCGCTGATTCCTCCTTTTTCTGATTCTCTCGGTGTAGATTTCAATAAATTGGAGAGGTAATTAGGGTTTCGATTAGATTGCGATCTTGGTAAAGCGAGAGAGTGTGTAGGTTTTCGTTAGGGTTTTTGTTTTCTCCTCTCGCGATTGACGATGGGGAGCGTCGATCGAGATGACAATCGGAAAGCAAACTTCACCGACGATGGAGTAGCGAAGCTGAGGGAAATTGTGATGGAAAAGCTCAAGGAACTCATGGGAGAGTACACCGATGATATTCTTGTGGTATGGTCATGAAACGTCACCGTTTAAGAATCAATACTGTGTGTGCATTAATCTAGATTGAATACTAAGGATATCTAGGTTGTTGAATTGGTTTTTGAGAATAAGTTGGCTTCTGATGGTTTGTGCTATGATGAACTAATCATCATTCTCTTTTAAATGAGTAATGTGTTACTGTTCTGGGATATTATTTATGATTAGAGTTGTAGGATGGAAGGAATTATGTTGAAAATTGCCTATAAATTGTGGTTAGAATGGTTAGGTATTTCCTGCAAGTTATGGGATGTGTATTTTTGGAGTGTGGATAAATGTGAAGTGGAGACTGAAGATATTTAGATAAATATATGAGTTTATTTAAATAAAATTAAATAGAAGGGAAGGGAAGGGAAGGGAAGGCCACTTGACAATGGCACTGAAGGCTATCATGTGTGTGGTGTTTGGAAATGTGTTGCATTGCAGGTTATAATGCAAGCAAACTGTTTTTGATATGTGACCTTATGGTCCTCCTGGTTGATAGGTGGAACCTTGATTCAGCTATGGGTATGGCTGATGTATAGTACATGTGTTTGGCAGTTGTGTGTGCATACATTTGCGGGATGAGCTTCCTGCTGTAATGCTTTAAAATGCGTGACATCAAATTAAACACACATGAGGCCCCTTCCCATATTGATAATCAGGGATAGCTTTTTTGTAGGTTATATTGTGTTAGACACTGACTAACGAGAAAATACTGACATGCAGCCTATATTATTAAGAGGGATGAAAATATTTTGTGAATAATGAACAAAAGGCTATTTTTTGGGAATAAAAACTGGTTGTGGGGGATTTGATTATGCAGAAAAATACCAACAGAATCTGCTGAGAGAAAAGCAGATCAAATGGAAGATATTATGATTAAAAGAAGCAGGGGAAGTTTTGACCCTAACAAACTTTAGAAACCATTTTAGAAGACTTCACCTAAGCTGATTTAATGTTGTTTTTGAATGTTGTCATTTGATTTGTTTAGTCAACTGTGCTGTTTGATTTTAGCAGTAGTTCTATTGATGCCGAGCATTCCGTTTGTAATCTTAAGTTGAAGGTCTTAAGCCGTTTTTATGCCTTCTGAATTTGTGTGCAATCTTAAGTTGAAGGTCTTAAGCCGTATTTATGTCTTCCGAATTTCTTTAGTATCTGTAAGCCATTACTAATTACTAATGTCATGTTCGATGTCCGTGTACATGTTACTTGCACGAGGTTATGTTTTTTTGTGTTTCTTTTTAGCCATATATATGTTGTATTTGGAGGGTGTACAACTGAGTATAGGCAATGACTGAGATATTAATAAAATCACATGATGAATTTGATCTGATGGAGTGAACTGAATTTGAACTAATATGCACTGACAGGAATACGTTATCGTGTTATTGAGAAATGGTAAGAGCAAAGAACAAGCGAGGAATGAGTTGAATGTCTTTTTGGGGGATGACACTGATTCTTTTGTGTCCTGGTAATTTCAATTTAGTCTCACTTCGATGGATATTTTTAAGGTTGATATAATTGCAATCAGCGTAGTCTCAAAATCATAATTCCATGTGCTAATTTTTATCCTTTTCTTGTTAACAGGCTATGGGATCATCTAGATTTAAACTTAGCTTTGTATGTAACAAGTGAAGAATTGCAGGATGAAGCTCCAAAAAGAAAACTTACATCCAAAGTTCATGCTGTGTCTGATGCTTTTCAGCATGCAAATTCACAGTCAGAAAAAGGAAACTCTAATAAACTTTCTACAAGTCGGCATAACAAAGATTGGAAAGGACTGGCGAGGGCTGAAGGTGAACCACCTTCCATTAGAAGCTCTGAGGCTGACGATGCTCATTTGGAGGAAAAAGTTCGGCCAAAAGTCAATCGTGTCCAAAGGTCACTATCTCCTAAACCTCCTGTTCAGAGGAAAAGGGGCCGGGCTGATGAACAACAGAGGACAAAGGTTTGAACTGCTGCAATATTTGGCTGATGTCCACATTCTTTTTATTCAACTCGAGTTCTTTTAATGGAGTTTCAATACTAATGAAGAGTTTACATTGCAAGTTAATATAAGTGAAGATTTTATACAGTTGGAGGATGGAGTAATAGTTGATTTAATTATTTAAGAGAAATGCATCAATTGGATCATCTTAGCCCTTATACTTTATCTGTGCACACTTAGATGGATTCTTCTCTTTCCATCACTATTAAACTGAGTGGAAAAATGCTAGCTTTATGCAAATAAAATCACAACTCAGTTTACTTGTCCTCCGATATCCATCTTCATTTATTTGTATTTCTTTGATCCAATGCTTTCAAACATCTAATTGAGTAAATTTCAACAGAGGGATGTTGTCTCACAAGTCAATCTTGCTGCTCCTCGACGGCTGCTTCAATTTGCAGTTCGAGATGCAGTGGCTACTTCGCGGACATCCAATTTTGGCACATCAGTGGAGCCTACTTCGCGGACATCCAATTTTGGCACATCAGTGGAGCCTACTTCGCGGACATCCAATTTTGGCACATCAGTGGAGCCTTCCTTAAAACGCCTACGTTCTGTAGTTTCTACATCTTCTGCTGATTCATCATTGGTTGAACATCCTCAGCACGTGCAGCCCACTTATCGGATGCCAAATCCAATGGCTACAGTGATCAAGGCTGTAGCAGAAGCTGCAGAAGATGTGAGGAAGTCCAAATCCTCAGGAAGTGTATTTGATAGAATTAGTAGCGGTATGGATTTATCAGCTGATAACCGCCAACTTGAAGATAATTATCAACATAAGGAGCAGAACCAATCACTGTATCTTGAAAGAACTGATTATAACAGGCAATATGAAGCTAAAACAACCATGATGGAACATGAAACTGGTTTTGCTTCTGATTTTAATTCAGATAATGAAGGGTTTCATGGCTTAAATGCCGTAGATCGTAGGGTGACTGGAACTTCTCAGACCAGCTCCTCTGTTGGAAACAGGGGCGATGATTCACTTATGGTGCAGTACAGTGTAGCCAAAACTGCTGGTGATAGTTTGCGTCTAAAACGGAATCAAGAACAGGAGCAACCTGCTGCTGCAATCGACACTCCGCGTAAAATAGTGAATATTTCTGTTAATGTAAATACATGGAAGCCACCACAGTATCAGGAACCAAGAGAGGTTGCAGAATTGGATGGTCATAAAATTTCGAACAATGAAACTGGATACCCCAGATCCAACATGCAATTGGTGGAGGGGAATGTTAACACTCTGAAAATTAGTAATGGAAATGTAAGTTTTTCATTCTTGCCCACATTCTGAAATACTGATTTTCTTTTTTAAAATTAGCATATAATTTATTTTTCCCCTTTTTAATTTTAGATCCTTCTTTACTAAACATCCTAACCTTTTCCTTTATCACTTAACTCCTTAAGTTGAAGAAGGATGGGTAGAATTTATTTTACTTGAAAGTTTAACAAAGATAACATGCATGGGTGTTTAGCTATTGACTGTTTTCGTTGTGATCGTGACATTTGACAGGCGAACCCTGCTCCTGGTGCTCAGAAAGAGTCTAGCAAGGCACACTGTACATCTGGTGAGTTTTAAATCTTCATATGTGGAAATTTTTGTTTGAGACACATGCAATGATGCAAATAGTATATGTGGCTGGTTAAAAGTTGATAGGAACCAATTGGTATATTGAACGGAATAGGACTATTACATGAATGTTTTGCTGGATATTTGAGAGATCCAACCCTCTCCTAAGCCAAATGGCCCTCTAGTGTATACAATTGACAAAGACCCCTATTCCTATCCCACTTCCTTCTTATTTATAGGCAACATGCCTTATTGTTATTTGACTAACTAACTATTCAACTAACTAACTAACCCTTAACTAATATAACAAACATTAACTAACTCTAACTATTATACAGACCTATCAATACTCCCCCAGGGACATTCACCTTGTCCTCAAGGTGACTCAGAAAGGAAAATTACAACAAGTACACGACAAATCCAAAAGAAGAATCATTGTTGACAACAGAACTGTGGCAGTCGTGGTGCTTTCTAGTTGTATCACTTTAAAAGCTCTAGCATTCCAATAGGACTGTAGCTGTACCCCATTGTGAGAGGGTCAAATCTCTCCCACGTCACATACAGAGCTTAGCAAACAATAGTTTGAGGAAGACCTTATCCAGCAACCTTCAGAAACCAGCCACATAGCTTCACACATATTGCATTGGAGGGGTAGTTTATTGTTGGCTGCTTCACAACTTGGAGAACCTATTAGTTCAATAACTGAAGCATCTAGTAAAAGTGTCGTTGCCTTAACTGCACTTAGATTTTCAACGAAGGACCACCGTATTCTACTAGCAACTGAGATTGTAATTTGAGAAACCCCACTTGATTTTATCTTTTGGATAATACACTGGATTAAGTAGATTAGAACCCCCACAACAATGAAGCCCATTTCATGAGACTTGTGCCAACGGATTGTTTGTTGGTGGAGATATGTGATTATTACAAGCAGCAGACCTTGCAATTCCTTATATCTCTTCCTTTGGGTCAATTCAAACACATTTATTTCAGCCCAAGTTATGAAGATTACCTGCTGGTGTTGCAATGTTGAAATCCCATGATGGCCTTTTAGAATATTGACACTTGGATCCCATTTTAAGAACTCACCCCTTAACTATTCTACTACTGCTATGTGTGTGATACCCAGCCACTTGTCATAAACTTCTGTTATATTATTATATTTGACCAACCCATTAACATCAAAGTAGACTTTGAATATTATTATATTTGATGGACAGCCTTCTAACATAACACCCATAGCAACCTCATAAGGATTGTTCTTAGCATACCCCAAAATCACAATGTCCCCAACAGTGACATCCCTAACAAGCATTATATCAAACACTACCCGTGCAGCTTCTATGTCCACAACAACATCCTTCAAAAACTTACTCAACAGTGTATCTCTTTTCAAACAACCACCAAGTAAAACTTGACTGAGAAGATAACTGCAATTAATCATGCACATAGCCATATCCATACCTTGCATTTGTCGTGAGTACTTGAGGACCTGAGTCAATATGAGATACAATGGATCCCATTCCCACATCAATCGTGACACTGGGTTTTTGTCATAAAATTGGGCCAGAACTATTGCTTTTGGGGAGGTCCCTATCTTGCATCGTACCAAACAGCCCAAACAATCCACACCGTACGCTTCTGCCTGTACCCATGGCGGCGACCACACATTTAAACAATCCAAGGAGACCACGATAACATGCAAGATGTTTCGACTTGGTGGAGGTGCCTTTACCAACACCCCATTCCCGTCCACAAGAACAGCCCGATCCGGTGGCTTCGGTGGCGGAACTCGCCAAAGAAGATCAGTGCTTAGAAAAACCGGCACCAAAGCGCGACCTCCTTGCGCTTTTGTGTCATCGCACTTCAAGGGAATTCGGATCGGTTCAAAAAACTGTGGTTCTTGAGTGCTCCAGGTTTGAGTTTTACCCAATAGATCTTGGGCTTGACCCCTTAGATTCAGGAGGGAGCCCAACTTACAATTACCCTCATCTACAAGGCCTGACTCACGATTTTGGCCCATTGAGGTGACGCTCTGACCCGTTAAACGTATTTCTTGATTTACCCTTTTGGTTTCATCTTGCATATCGTGCGTTCCACCCTTCGTGAACGACAACGAACTCAAGACCAACTGGCCTCTGTTAGCTACGACGGTCGCCGACCGCTCTAACAGTGGTGGTAATTGAACCAACGACCATTCCTTCTTCCCACAGTTTTCTTTATTCACGTTCATGAAATTCCCTCCATCCATGAGATTGCTCCAATCCGGTAGCTTGGGCGGTGGTACTCGCCGTGTCATCGCCATGGCAGGCTGGCCTGTGTTCGGTGGGGTTAATGTCGGTGGTGACGACTCAAGTAATTCCGATGGAGCATATTTCGGCCTCGGTGTGTCTTCCCACATGTGCGTGCCATTGTCGGGTGGTTTCGGTGGTGGTGGTGGCTTGTTCCCCACTTCTTGCTTTCCTTCCCTTAGCCGCGTTCTTGATCTTGTGTAAACGATTTCGCTCACACGAGCTCCAATCACCGGCAACGCACCAAGAGGTTCTGGTGGTGACAGTTCATCCTTGGTTCGTTCTATTACGACAAGTTGTTTCGGCTCCGATGGTGCCAATGATGGACCAAGACCTGTTGACACTCTCTTGGACTCCGAACTAGCCACTTTGTCGCTGGGATTCTGCACTTCCTTCCGGTGCGTAGTTTTCTTGGAAGCAATTCTTGAATTTAGTTGCTCGCCTTCTTCTCCACCTTACCGTGATGCCTCTCATCTTAAGTGCCAAACAAACATTCTGCTTGGATCATATTTGGACGTTGCAATGTTCAGTTTCCACCTCTGATTTCTTGCTTCCCGTTGAAAAAGTAGTTGCGCCGTGTTTCTTGGAATTTTGATTTGAAGATTGTTCTTTTGCAAGAACCGTACCTTCAATTCTGTCCTCCACAAGATTGGACTTACCAAGACTCGTGATTCTCCAATTGCTTTCTCGTTGGTATTTTGCCCGGCACTCGTCGAAGATTTGACGTAGACGAGCCACCAATTCTTGACACTGTTGTGGATCCATAGTGCACACCATGAATTTTCCTTGCGGATCGAAACTTGCTCTGATACCAGTTGATAGGAACCAACTGGTATATTGAACGAAATAGGACTATTACATGAATGTTTTGCTGGACATTTGAGAGATCCAACCCTCTCCTAAGCCAAATGGCCCTCTAGTGTATACAATTGACAAAGACCCCTATTCCTATCCCACTTCCTTCTTATTTATAGGCAACATGCCTTATTGTTATTTGACTAACTAACTATTCAACCAACTAACTAACCCTTAACAAACATTAACTAACTCTAACTACTATACAGACCTATCAAAATAATTTCTCAATGGTGAAGGGTCTGTTATTAATTTTCATATTTTGTTGTGTTCTATTTTTCTTTAATTCTAATTTTAATTTTCTAACAGTGTAATTTAACACGTTAAGATTTAGGAGATTTACCAGGTTTAGAATTGCTTGTCTTGTGTATTCGCAGGTTCTAGTGCTGCTGGTCGTCCTTCAGAAGATGTTGATTCCAGAACAATTTTTGTTAGCAACGTAATATTTCTTTCTGTTCTTGATGGCTGAGGGAAGGCTTTAGGGATAGGTATTGGGTAGGATTTGGTTCATTTCTAACATTTTATTATATTGGTTGGTTGTCACAGGTTCATTTTGCTGCCACCAAAGATGGTCTGTCTCGGCATTTTAATAAATTTGGGGAAGTGTTAAAAGTGATTATAGTTACTGATGCTGCAACAGGGCAGTCGAAAGGGTAGGGTGTTTCAAAAGTTTGTATTGCTCATTAAATTTACTCAACACATTCTGTTTGCAACTTCATACTGACTAGTGTTTACTTGAGCAGGGCAGCTTATGTTGAGTTCATGCAAAAAGAAGCAGCTGATAATGCACTGTCTTTGGATGGCACTTCTTTCATGTCACGAATTCTCAAGGTATCACTCTAGCTTGGTACTTTAGCATATGTTGTTCACATAGAGGGATAAATGTACGTTTGCCAACGAAACCCTTTGTTACTATTTGGTAGCACAGCTTTTGAATGCTAGCTACCTGAGAAACAAACTGTTAGTTATCTAGAGGTTTTCTCCTCACTTTTTTAGTTTGCATCATGCATTTTTTCCCTCTTAATTTTTTTTTTTCATTCTAGAGGAAGTCAGGTTCTAGTCACTATTGATATTTTTATGACAATGTTAGCAGACCCCCAATTCATGAGGTTCCCAGTCTTGGTTAATTATATAGAGTTCAGAATTCAGATAGCTATGGTAGGATACAAGGATGTGACTTTGTATATATAGGAGGACCAATAGATAGGGGATGGCAATCAGACCTGATGGGGTAATTATCCACAAATTGGGTGTTTGGGTCTGGGTATAGGTACTACAGTACCCAACCTTACCTATATCCTTACAATATATTTATTATGTCTATAACTAGAATTTGAGATATTTTTAATAATATTTGAATTAAGTTGTTTGATGATGTTTTATATTTAATATAATGTGTTTGTGTGTGTAAGAAGTTGTCTCACTAACATTAAGAAATAATAATAAAAGAAAAAATTTCATCCATCTCAAATTGGAAAATTTTTAATAATATATATCTCAAAGTGAACAAAATAATTAATATGTGTGATATACTATAATTAAAAAAATTCTTGAGCAAACAAAAATTTACAACATTATGATTACCCATCCAATATTATGATTCTCCACCTCATCCAATGAATACCCATCCCTTGCCCCATTGTTCATAAAGCCTTGGAGTGTGTTTGTTTGAAGTTATGTAGTATTATTCCTGGAAAAGTGAGGCAGAGAATTAAACATTCCCATCTTTGTTTAAAATTTTATAATATTATTCCCGAGTATTTTTCTTTCCCTGGAATGTTGGACACACATGATTTCCTCACTTTTTATTCTCGTCGTATTAATGGCTGGGAAAAACTTTTGAGAATTAAGCTCAGCCAAAGATAACTTTCACTCACCCCATTTACCCTATTTATTTGCATTTTTTAATTTTTAAATTAAAAAATTCTGAAACACCAAACGCATTATTAGGAATAACACTCCTGGTAATAATAATCCTGGGAATATCATTCCCAAGAATATGATTTTATACCACGGAACCAACGTACCTTCCATGGTATTCACAATTGTGAGTATCTTTGCCATCCCCATTAAAGTTTCTATCCATGTGTGTGGGTATGAATCTGCAGATATGTTTTTTTTATTAAAAAAAACACGGGTATGGAAATAGGTATTATAGTACTCCAGTCATACCGTATCCATTTTCATCCCAAAGGAATAGAGGAAAACTGGTCATTGTGAGAGTTGGGGCCTTTGAGTAGTGATGATTTTACACCCACGTAGTTTTACATTGCTCTACCTATGTAATTGGGGTGTATCCTTATTTTTTTATTCAGGTTTCTATGAGTTTTATGCTCTTTTATTAGTTTATTACAGTTAAGTTGCAGAATGGTGTGAAGACCTCCGAGTCATGATATCACCTTTAGAGTTCCCTGCTCTCTGTAGCATTTGCTCTTTTCCTCCTCCAACTCTGATTCCTAAAATGGTAATCAGAGCCATCTTGATCCATGGAAACTGTTTCTGTACAAGCTTTTCCAATTTCAAGCTCATTCTTTGCTAAGGTTCAGCTGCACAGCAAAGCATGGCGGTGGCCCCAGAAGCCAATAACAATAGCAAGGGGTGAGCAGAGAAAGTGATGTGAACCAAAGGCTTCCATAGTGACTATAGTAGTCTCCGATGATCTCATGCCACGCCCCAAAGGCTTCCTCTGCCCTGGAAAGGCTTGCTCTGCCCTGGATGTTTCTTGCCATAGATGGCTTCTGGGGCCATATGCGCGAGTCCCCCTACAATCTCTTACATGACCCTGTGGACATCATCTCCACCACCCTTCTTGCTATTGTTGTTGGCTTTGTTTCACATCACTTTCTCTGCTCAGCCCTTGTTCCTTTGTCAGTGATGTTCTTGATGATCTGGTGAAGGAGAACATCCATTTCCTTCACTCAATATGGAGTTTACGACTTACAAGAAAATCAGTCTTACTCAAAAAGAGTTGTTGATTGGTGATGTGCTTGATCTGATTGATTTTCACTAGGCATGTGGAGGAATATTGGGTATAAATTTCCTCCCCTTGTATCTTATTTGGTATCGTCAAATCTTGAAACCAACTTCGGAGTCCTTTACTCTTTCTAGCATTTGCTCTCTTCCTCCTCCAACTCTAATTCCTAAGAATGTAATTGCGTTGACAGACTTTTAGTTGCATTGATTGGCTAGTATATTGTCCTTTTCTTGCGTAGCACTAGAACCTGATGAACATAAAGTTGGTAAATTCAGTTTTTTTTCCTAACGACTCTATAAGTTAGAATTAGATATGTTGGCTCTTGGGCCTAAATGACTTTCGGGATTTTCAAACGGACGCTACCTATATATTAAATTCAATAAAAATCATATAAAGATTTGGAGCTCTCTTAAGAGCAGCAAAATGAATTTTTAACTCAGCCATCAAATGCACATGCCATCAAAATGGGGTTGTTATTGGAATTGTATCTAGTGATTATTTTTTTTTTTGACGCAGGAATTGTATCTAGTGATTTGGTCCTAATCAAACGGTATAATCTTTATACTTTTGTAGCATTAATGGGGAAAACCAATGTTAACTTGTACAATGAGGTAGCTTAACTTTGCCTGGTAACTATGCTTTGCCGGCTTGATGAAACGTTGGCTGAAACTTTGCCAGCATAATTTCATAATTTGAAAATGCGCTTGATAAATATTGTATGTGACAAGTAAAACTTGTTTAATAAAAAAAAACTAAGCTAATCACTAGGTCGGTGTACTAAATTGTTTGCATGAACTCATCTATTGCAGGTTGTTAAGAAAACTGCCGCACATCAAGAATCAGCTCCAACAGTGACATGGCCACGCATTGTTAGGGGATCCCCGTTTCCTGCTGTGAGGTTTTCCAGACCTCCCTTTCCAAGAGGTATTCCTGGTGCATTTAGACCTCGGCCTCCAATAAAATTGGGAGCAAGGAGCATGCAATGGAAGCGGGATTCTCAGGGCGGTCAATCTGATAGTGGTTCATCTGTGGATACTGGCAATATTGCCACTCCTGCTACTCGTGGTCTCACCTATATCAGACCACAATCTAAGCCAGAGGGCTTGGGTACGAGTACGACGTAATTCAATTCTTAAGATTGAGGTAACCTAGGGTTGCACTTGCATCAGCATCAGAGTTTTCATGTCTGTAGCATAAAAATTGGTATAAAAATTATTAATGTAAGGAAACACTTGGCTTAATTTCTGGGATTTTTTTTTCTGTACATGAGAACATTTTTATATCTAGAGACTACATGCCTACGAAGGTATTAGATGACATTTAATAATTATTTTGTCTTCGGTTGAAGCTACAGAAGGGGAGGACATTGATTTTGTTGGAATGGAAGTGAGAAGAATGTAATGGAGTTATCTGGGAATCATCCATACAATGTGTGGATAGGGTGGGTTATTTTGTTGGAGAGACTGTTTATTTACTTTTTGTTTGAAGTGTTACTAGCGAATGATCAATAAAGAAAAAAAAAAGTGAAAAAGGGAAAAAAGTTGAGTTTCATTAGAAGGCTTCATATATTTCATATATTTTTAATATCATTAAATATTTAATTCATTTTGTATCGTCCGTCGTTATATATAGTTTTTTTCTTCTTCTATTTCTTTCTGTGGGGATGGGAATATTTAATATATTCCAGATTTATTGAATTTAATTTTATTGTTTATGCGTTGTTATGAACTCTTGTTGGCCTTTCCATTGGTATTTCTGAACTGTTATTATGCTAGCTTTTGGGTGGGATTATGTTAGTAGTTGAGACCGTTGCATTTGGCGGAGGCTGGAAATACGGACGGGTGACAAATGGACAGAGGTGTTGAAGGGAGAACAAATACAAAAGGGGTTTTTTTTTTGTACCCCCACCCCATCCCCATAAACCCCCACCCACACTGCAAATCCCAAAATGTCCTTCTGAAAACGTATTTTTTTTTTAAAATTTTTGACCAATCGTATATACACCTGGGGGTGTATATACGACCCTTACATTTGGGCATCGTATATACACCCCCCAAGGCGTATATACGATTGGAAAACTCCCACCATAATCGTATATACGCCTTGGGGGGTGTATATACGATGGACAAAAAATAGTTAATATATATATACCCCCTCGGGTATATATACGAATTTCCCATTGTATTTTTTTTTTTAAATTTTTTTAAGTCAAATAAAAATTATATAAGTCCTGAAAATAGGTTTTGTGTGTAGTTCGTTAAAACGTGACGATGTTATACGTCGAACGTAATTTAGGCTAAAAAATCGGTTGACGGGCAACATACTCCGATCGTAATGAAACCACAACTATTAAATCCGAAAAAAATCAAGAATCAAGACTCCCCTAGAAGGGACTTCTTACGGGACTACGGCCTCAAAATCCCAAATTCCATCGTTTACTATTTCTTACGATTTTTTTTAATTTTTCATAGTCTCCAAAATATCTGAAAAAATTTGTTTAGCCTTATTTTGGTTTTGTTAGATTTTTAGTGGTATTTTTATAATTTTTTGGAGTAGTTTTGACTATTTAACGAATTTTTAGTAGTCTTTTAGTAATAAAAATTAAAACAAATTATTAAAAAAAATAAAAACTGCATCGTATATACCCCTTTGAGTACGTATATACGATTGGACAAAAAATAGCCATCGTATATACATACTCAAGG
This sequence comes from Oxytropis ochrocephala, assembly GCA_020916435.1. Taxonomy (NCBI): domain Eukaryota; kingdom Viridiplantae; phylum Streptophyta; class Magnoliopsida; order Fabales; family Fabaceae; genus Oxytropis; species Oxytropis ochrocephala. The sequence continues at coordinate 112,219,534 of CM037089.1, forward strand.
GGTATATACGATTTATTATTTTTTTTTTAAAAAAAATTAAGTTTCAAAGGGCATTTTGTGGTTTTTGTTATTGGGTGGGGGTGGGAGGGGATGGGGTGGGGGTCCAAAAAAAAAACCCATACAAAAGATATGGTTGGACCTAACCTAATTACACATTCATTTGTTGGCTATTGCTTTTCCCACACCCCTCCTACTCTTTCACACCCCTTAACAAATTTTATTCCAAAAATAACCTCGCGTGAAACGCTGAGTTCACGTGTTTAACGACTGTTCGAACGACCTTGTTCGAACACGTTCGAATGACCTCGTTCGAACAGGTGAAATTACGCACAAGAGGGTGTGAAGTCAATATTTAACACACTCGAACGATGTCGTTCGAACGGGTTCGAACAGGGTCATGCGAACACGTTCGAATGACCTCGTTCGAACAGGTGAAAAACGCTCAAAGAGAGTGTGAAGTCAAGATTTAACACACACGAACGATGTCATTCGAACTTGTTCGAAGGCCCGTGTTCGAACAGGTGAAATTTCGTGAAAAAAAAAGAGGTTTTGGCTGGCCTTTTGGTCTTTTCACACCTTTGTGGGGTGTGTTTTGAGTAGGAGGGGGTGTGGGAAAAGCAATAGCCCATTTGTTTTATACTAATTCACTATTGCATGATATGCTTATGTGTTTTACTACGTGGCGGATCAATGTTGTGTGTTTTGGGGCCCCCACAAACTAAAATAATTTTGATTGAATATACCTAACAAAAACTCTGGCCTTATAAATAAAAATTAGGTGTTTTCCATGAATACAATTTTTAGAAAATGTTTGTATAAATTTGTAAAGTATAAAATAAGGTATAAATTGATACAACCTTTTTTTTAATTTTATTTTTCTAACTTTTATACTATCCTTCTAATATCACAAGTGAGACAAAGAGTCTCGAGAAGATAGCTCAGTTAGTGAGTTATTAAGAGACAAAAAGAATTGCAAGAAAAAGGTCCAGAATTCAAATATGGAAAACTAACATTTTCCTCAACTCCCAACTAAACCACTAACATTTGCTTATATAAAAAAGCGACACAAAAAATCATTAGATTTTAGGCTCTTGAATTTTCTTGGAAGAAAACTATGATACACTAAAGTTTTATTGGGTATAATATTCAAATCCAATCACTTAGTGACATTTTTTTTGGTAGAAACTTAATGACATATCTTTTTCTTATATTTAATTTAATTGAAATAAATTTAAATTTTGAATTAATTTTGCCTATAGGTTATCAATATCCAACAAAACTCAAGAGTATCGGAAAATTCTTTACTTTTTATCATAAAATTATTATTTTATGAAAAGTTATTCTATTCTATTTACTTTTGGTTTTTTTTTGTTGATCTACTATTGTGGTTGACATCTCAATTTTATCAATTATACTTTTTTGTTTTTTCTTTGTGTTTCCTTGTATCAGCCTCGATTAAATATTTCTGAAGGGTTTTATTTTTTACACCCCCTTATCATCTATCCCACCCCCATAAGTAGCAATATCCCTAAAATGCCCCTGGCATTTAAAAAAAAAACTAACTGGACCTACATAAAAAAAATATTCCGGAATTAGCAAAAAAAAGAGGTATTTCCGAAATTTTGGAGGTGAATTTTCCGGAATTAGCGCAGAAAATTGGTATTTCCGGTTCACAACTTTTGAACCTAATTATCCCTTAAAAAAGGTAATTCCGAAATTTTGTATTTTTAAATTAGATTTTTTCCGGAAATACCTTTTTCAGAGGTAATTCGGTTCACAATATAGAACCGGAAATACCTATTAAGAAGGTATTTCCTATTTTTTTTTTAACATTTTAATTTTTTTAAATAGATGGTTATTACGGATTAAACCTGGGTGCCTTTACGACATCCGAGATATTTCCCACTCGTGATGCAATGACACGTTGGGTTAGAGATAATTGGGGAAGCGAACGGAGTCATTGTGGTTATTGTTCGATCGAGACGACGGAGAATGGGAAAGGGAAAAAGAACAAGGTTGTTTATGGTCGTGAGAGACGCACATACAATCGAGTAGATGTTGGGTGTTCTCACTGGTAGACACAAGAGTTCGAAAAGATGTGGTTGTAGGTTTCGATTGAAAGCTAAACCAATGTTACCTCCTAGTTACGATTGGAAGGTGAGAGTGGTGGATGGGACCGCTTTTGACATATTTCGATCGAGTCCTATTCAGCTGTATGTCGAAACCAGAAGGACCGTTGCTGAGGTCCTTCGACGTCTCCAACCACCATCTCACTAGTTTGTACCGTGTTTTTATTTCGCTTTGTTGTTGCGTTATGTTATTTTTTTCATCAATTTCATGTATTGTATCGTTTCGTGATCGAAAAACGCTTTCTTTAATTAATTTAAATTTGTTTTTAATTAATTTTTTTCTGAAATACCTTCAAAACTAGGTAATTCCTAGAGGTAAGGATTTCGGAATTACAAAAATTGAGGTAATTCCGGTTCACATTTTTGAACCTAATTACCTCAATTTTTGGTAATTCCGGAAATCCTTTTATCCCCTTCCGGAATTACCAATTCGCTAAGGTAATTCCAAAATGTTATATATTCCTGGGGCATTTTTGTCCAAAACGTATATTATGGGGGTGCGATTGATGATGAGGGGGGTGTAAAAAATAAAACCCATTTCTGAATAAATGTGAAAGGTGCAATGGCTTAGGTATTTGCAAATGAAAACCTCAAGATAATTCTTTCAACTCATATTGGAAACATGAATTAAGGGGACAAATAAACATTTGCCATCCTTTCACTTTGTACTTCAACTAGATTGTACTAGTACTACAGTTTTCTCACTATATATTTTGCTTTGTTTCTTGCACGAGTGGCTTTGAGATTAGTATAAATGTTTTCAACGAAAAGAGTTGTGGTTTGGTCAACAACGTTTCTGAATAAACTAATTTAATTGTTTTCACAAACTTTGTTTTTTACAAGTTTCTTACACAAACCTAGATTAGTTCGTACTATGATAAAAATCTGAATGACGGTTGTGTTAATATGGGATTTTTTATCAGTTATTTGTAAGGATCCATGTTAAGAATTATTTATGTTAAGAATATAATTAAAAATGTCAACAAAAAGAAATATAATTAAAATAATTTTTTTTATTGCAGAAACATATTGATTATTTATTTTTATTTTTTTGACAAAATTATTTATTTTTATTTTGAATGTAGTGTAATAAATCATTTTTCCAATAGTTTTTTTTTACTTATTCTTCAAAAACCCTTTTTGTATTACTCCAAAATATAGAATTAGATTATTTTTTTTGGTAGACCAAGTATTCCCGGCCCGTAACTGTAGAGACTAATCTATCGAACTACTAAAATTTATTTAAGAGGTTAATCTCTCTCATGAGATATTTTTTCATACACACCAGTCAAAGGTTGAATCATTAACTAAATAATTAAAAAAATCAAGTATCTACCACATATTCAATGTTGGTGTATCTTGTTGAAATTCCTAATCTTTCAAACCCTAAGTCTGATTACCCTTAAATCTAAATTAGGCTTAATTTATAGCCGTTACAATCAGCTCATACACATCACACAAAAACAGAATTTAAAAGTGTGGTGACCTAAAACCTAACGGTTTATTTGGTTAAGAGGTAGTTATTAACTAACTAACCACCTCCTAACCAACATGTCCGTTCTCTAAGTGCCTATTCATTGTGTACATATATATATTCAGTATATACATTGTAAAAATAGTGGATACAAGATACAATCAATACAGAAATATAGAATTGCAAGTTTTACAGTAATAAAGAATAGTATTACAGTTTAAGTCCTGTTTTTCTGTTCTTCTTCAGTGCTCTAGTTTTTCTAAGTCCTTCAAGTTCCTTGTGTTCCTTGTGAGAAAGAGAGACCTCGCAAAAAGAATCAACCAGTTAGGGTTTGATTCAAACACAGAAAAGGAAAGAGTAAGGAAAGAGAGATTTCAAAGAAAGTGAAGAAGGTTACCTTTTGTATCCTCGGTTGAGTGCGAGAATCTTCAAGATTCTTCATGTAGTTCCAAAGTGCTTGCAAAGTGTTCATGCAAGGAAATCAACAATAAACAGTTAGGGTTTTGTTGTAAAATCAGAATCAACACAAAACCAGAAGAAAGAGAAGGGTTTCTACCTTTAGTAGCCTCGATCTTCATCGTGTTCTTCCTAGTCTCGTAATCATCAAGGTACGATTTAGGGTTTGGTTCTGTGGATCAAATCTGAGGTTTCTTTGAGGGTTTTGTTGAGGGGGAAGGAGATCTTTCATCCGTGGTCTTGGTTTGTGGTTTTTGAAGGTGATCTCTTTGGGTTTCCATTGAAACCCTAGCAGAGCTGAAGCGTAGAAGCTTGAAGGAGGAGAAGCCGAGGTTGAGTTAGAGTGAGAAGTGATACATCGTATCTGGTCTCTCTCTTGGTTAATCGTGTTTCTTTCTATTGGGCCAGGCTTTCCATTGCAACAGTGTTGGATTCTTTTGTTATTTGCACCTGCAAGTTAATAGTAACAACCCGGTTAAAAGAAAATTAAAGAAAGTGAAAAAATAGAGAAAATTCAATATGGTATAATCGAGCATTGGTTAAAAAAACGATCCAGGCAAATTTTTCTAACTCTATTCTCTGCTTTCTTTTAAGTTCTTTAAGGTTTTCTTTAAATTTCTTTAAACCCTGCACAGTGTGAAATTGTGCAGGTTACTGTGTTCTAATTTTCTGTGTGTTTAAAGGGTAAATTTGCAGAAATGGGTAAAGAAGACAGTTATGTTCCTAAGCTCAATGGGAACAATTATGATACTTGGGCTATTCAAATGAAGCCTATACTAGGGTCACATGGTTGCCTATACTTGGTGAAAGAGGGACTCACAAAGACTTGAGCTACTGCTACCCTCTTTGAAAAGAAAGAATTTCTTGAAGCGAGAAATGAAGGATTTCAAGGGATCGCCTCATCCACAGGGCATGTGGAGAGGAGGACTTTGAAAGGGTAAGGGACTGTGAAACCTCTAAGGCAGCATGGGATGCTCTAGAACACTATTACTGTGGTGCAGCTCCAATCAAGGAAGAGAAGCTGCAAGCTCTAAGAGCACAGTATGAAAGTCTTAAAATGAAGAAAGATGAAAAAGTAACTGAGTTCTTCAACAGAGTGAAGAAGATCAAAAATGATATGGCTCTCCAAGGGGAGAAGCTTGAAGAGAATTCAGGTGTGCGAAAGATTCTCGATCAATGCCAAAAAGTGGTATGTGGTGACTAACACCATAGAAGAAACTACAAAAAACGTAGGCACAAAGCTAGAAAGAGCTCCAGGGAAAACTAGAGGCCAAGGAGATAAGGCTGGAGATTCTGGAGGAAGAATCAGAAGATGAGGACCAAGCCATGTATGCAGCTAAAGCTAAGGGCAAGAAAGGTAAAAAGGGAGGTAGCAGTAAAAAGTTTAAGAGTTCTAAGAACAGTTCAGGTACTTCTAACTCTTCTACTAAATCTAATTCATCTAAAAATAGCAATGCACCTAAGAAAAAGGATAAATCTAAGGTACAATGTTATAGGTGTGACAAGATGGGGCATTATGCCACTGAGTGTCCCACCAGAAAGGGCTCTAAGCCTAATGAGTCAGTTTCTGAAGCCAATGTGGCTAAGGAGGACTCTGACTCAGATTCTGATGAATCTGATACTGTTGCATTCAGTATGCTTTGTGAACCAAATGTAACTAAGCCTAAGAAGGAAAAGATTAAAACTAAGAAAGGAAAGGAATATGTTGTTTTAATAGTAACAGGTAAGGATGGGAAAACTATAACAGAAATCTGGTACTTAGACTCAGCATGTTCTAATCATATGACAAGTAATAAGAAATGGCTAATTAACTTTGATCCCACTGTTAGAATTGCTATTAGGTGTGCTAATGGTAAGACTATAGTCTCTAAGGGTAGAGGGAATATAGAACTAACTAGAGTTGATGGGGAAAAGGTAATTATCTATGATGTGTTATATGTTCCTGAGATAAGTTGCAATCTAATCAGTTTAGGACAGTTAATTGAAAAAGGGTTTTCTTGCCTAATGAAAAATGCTAAGTTGAAACTGTTTGATAAAGAGGATAAGCTAATTCTAACTACTCAACTAGCTAAAAACAGGACATTTAAAGCTAGTATAAGCAAGACTGAGGCACTGTGTTTAAGTGCCACCACTGACAGTGATACTAGTTTATGGCATAATAGGTTTGGACATCTTCACTATAAGGCTCTAGATAACCTAAGTACTAATAAACTAGTAAAGGGGTTACCTAAGATAGCTAACAAGAAAGAAAAAAATGTACTACATGCCTAATGAGTAAACAACCTAGGAAAAACTTTAAGAAGAAATGCATTGAACACAGATCTAAAAACCTACTGGAAGTTGTGTATTCTGATTTGTGTGGTCCTATGGATACTCCATCTATAGGGGGGAACAAGTACTTTGTAACTTTTGTGGATGAATACTCAAGGAAGATTTGGGTATATCTACTCAAGTCCAAAAGTGATACTTTCAGTGTGTTTAAAAAGTTTAAGGCTATGGTTGAGACTCAAAGTGGTAAGAAACTAAAGGTCTTAAGGACTGATGGTGGTGGTGAGTATACTTCAAAGGAGTTTGAAGAATACTGCACCACCAGTGGTGTTGTTCATGAGGTAACTCCACCATATACTCCACAGCACAATGGAGTGGCGAAAGGAGAAAGCAACTATCCTAGAAATGGCTAGGAGTATGGTGAAGACCAGGACTACCTAAAAGACTATGGGCGAAGCGAGGTGGTGATCTTTGCCTATATTCTGAATAGGTGTCCTACAAAAGGTTTGGAGGCTAAGGTGCCTGAAACTATGTGGAATGGTGAAATACCCTGTGTATCTCACTTGAGGGTATTTGGCTCAGTTGCTTACTGCCATATACCTGATAGTAAGAGATCTAAACTTGAGGACAAGAGTAGACCTCTAATCCTAGTGGGATATCATCCTACTGTGGGGTTCTGAGCTACTAGACCCTAATACAAGTAAAACTGAGGTGTCTAGGGATGTGGTTGTGCTTGAAGACAAGCAGTGGGATTGGGAGAAAGCTGAACAGGTAGGTTCAGTGGACTCTACAACCATTGAAGAGGTCTTTAACACTGAACCAATTTCTAGTGACACTAATTCTGATGAAGAGGATACTGTTCTACCTAATAATGGTCTTATGTTACCCAATGTGGATCATAATCCACATGAAGGGGAAAATGTGGAGGGTGAGCAGGAACTTGCACAAAATGTGCAGAATCCTCCTAGGCCTCAAAGAGACAGGAGGTTACCTAGGAGGATGTTGGATTTTGAGGTACACATGGATAATCAGATCACAAATGATGGTGATCTGGTTCACTATGCAATGTTGGCAGATGCTGAACCTATGGACTACTTAGAGGCACTCAAGGATGTTCATTGGAAGAAAGCAATGCAGGAAGAACTACAGTCTATTGAAAAGAATAAAACCTGGTCTCTAGTTCAGATTCCTAAAGGTAAGAAACCCATTAGTGTTAAGTGGGTGTTCAAGCTCAAACTTGACCCTAAAGGCAAGATTGTAAAACACAAGGCTAGGTTGGTAGCCAGAGGGTTCCAACAGAAAGAAGGGGTGGATTACACAGAGGTGTTTTCACCTGTGGCCAGGCATGAGACTATAAGGTTAGTGATTGCTTTGGCTGTACATAGAGGCTGGGAGTTGTTCCACATGGATGTTAAGTCAGCATTTCTTAATGGCTCACTTGAGGAAACTGTCTATATTGCTCAACCACCTGGGTTTGAGAAAAAGGGTAAAGAGGAGTATGGTTACCTATTACATAAAGCTCTCTATGGGCTAAAGCAAGCCCCAGAGCTTGGAATAGGAGAATTGACTCCTTTTCAAAGAAATTGGTTTCTCTAAATGCACTAGTGAGTTTGGAGTCTACACTAAAGGTAGTGTTGATACCTATTTACTAATTGTGTGTTTATATGTGGATGATATGTTGGTCACTGGGAGTAGTCCTAGTGAAGTGGAAAATTTTAAAGTGGCTATGCACAGTGAGTTTGAGATGACTGACTTAGGCAAACTGTCATATTTTTGGGACTTGAGTTCCTAAGGGTACTGAAGGTATAATTCTACATCAATCTAAGTATGCTACTGAGGTACTAACTAAGTTTGATTTATTAGGTTGCAATTCTGCAACAAATCCTGCAGAAAGCAACCTTAGCAAAGAGCCAAGTGAAGGTGATGCTAAGGTAGATGCTACACTATACAGGCAGCTAATAGGCTCTTTGAGGTACCTATGCCATAGCGCTTGAGATATTCGGTTTGCAACCGGTATGACTAAGTGAGTTTATGAATGATCCTAGACAGTACACTTAAATGCCACTAAGAGAATTCTACGTTATATTTCTGGTACTACTAACTATGGAATATTTTTTCCTAAGGATTCTAACTTAGGGAAAAATATTCTCCTAGGTTTCTCTGATTCGATTGGTGTGGTGACCAATTGGATAGGAGAAGCACTTCAGTTTTTGTTTAAGTTTCAAGGAGCCCTATTTCATGGAGCTCCAAGAAACAAAGTATTGTGGCTCTGTCCTCCCGTGAGGCGAGTATGTGGCGGAGTTGTGGAGCAAAGAACTCAAGCGAAGATGGTTTGAGTCACTACTCAAGGAGCTTAAAGTGGATCTAACTCAACCTCCTACTCTAATGATAGACAATCGATCAAAGACTAAACCTAGCAAAGAATCCCGGTGCTCATGGAAGGACCAAGCATATTGAAGCTAGATACCACTATCTAAGGGAACAAGTTAACAATGGTAGGCTAAGTGTTGAATCTTTGCTCAACACGTAATCAATTGGTGATATTTTTACAAAGGTCCTCAAAGGAGAAACCTTTGTAAAGCTTAGAAGAGAGATATGACTTGTTGCCTTCTAAACTATGAAGGCAAAGAGAATAAAAGCTATTCCTTAGAGGCTTGTTCTAAGGTGTCTATTACTAGTGGCTATCCCAGAGGCTTGTTCTGGTTGTTTTAGTTCTCTCTAACCTAAGCTAGCTCTAAGTGGTTTCACTAAACTAACTTAGGGCTTTCTAGATTAAGGGGGGGTGTTGAAATTCCTAATCTTTCAAACCCTAAGTCTGATTACCCTTAAATCTAAATTAGGCTTAATTTATAGCCAATTATAATCAAATTTCATACACATCACACAAAAACAAGAATTTAAAAGTGTGGTGACCTAAAACCTAACGGTTTATTTGGTTAAGAGGTAGTTATTAACTAACTAACCACCTCCTAACCAACATGTCCGTTCTCTAAGTGCCTATTCATTGTGTACATATATATATTCAGTATATACATTGTAAAAATAGTGGATACAAGATACAATCAATACAGAAATATAGAATTGCAAGTTTTACAGTAATAAAGAATAGTATTACAGTTTAAGTCCTGTTTTTCTGTTCTTCTTCAGTGCTCTAGTTTTTCTAAGTCCTTCAAGTTCCTTGTGTTCCTTGTGAGAAAGAGAGACCTCGCAAAAAGAATCAACCAGTTAGGGTTTGATTCAAACACAGAAAAGGAAAGAGTAAGGAAAGAGAGATTTCAAAGAAAGTGAAGAAGGTTACCTTTTGTATCCTCAGTTGAGTGCAGAATCTTCAAGAGGTGAAGATTCTGTGTAGTTCCAGTGCTTGCAAAGTGTTCATGCAAGGAAATCAACAATAAACAGTTAGGGTTTTGTTGTAAAATCAGAATCAACACAAAACCAGAAGAAAGAGAAGGGTTTCTACCTTTAGTAGCCTCGATCTTCATCGTGTTCTTCCTAGGTCTCAGAATCATCAAGGTACGATTTAGGGTTTGGTTCAGGTGGATCAAATCTGAGGTTTCTTTGAGGGGTTTTGTAGAGGGGAAGGAGATCTTTCATCTGGTGGTCTTGGTTTGTGGTTTGAAGGTGATCTGCTGGGTTTCCATTGAAACCCTAGCAGAGCGAAGGTAGGAAGCTTGAAGGAGGAGAAGCTGAGGTTCAGAGTTAGAGTGAGAAGTGATACATCGTATCTGGTCTCTCTCTTGGTTAACCGTGTTTCTTTCTATTGGGCCAGGCTTTCCATTGCAACAGTGTTGGATCTTTTGTTATTTGCACCCTGCAAGTTAATAGTAACAACCCGGTTAAAAGAAAATTAAAGAAAGTGAAAAAATAGAGAAAATTCAATATATGATAGGGACTTGGGTATTATGGGGTGCTCAAGTCCCACATCGGGTAGTATGGGATGCTCGATGGAGTATTTAAGTGGCTTGGTTCTCCCCCCTTGATAGCTAGCTTTTAAGGGAGGGTTCCCCAAGTGCTTAGATACTTATCAATTGGTATCAGAGCTGGTTGTCGGAGTCTTGGAGAAGGCTACCCACGAAGGGTTCTGACCGGTGGAGGGTTCTGACCAACAAAGTTGAGTGAAGTGCCACCGAGTAAAGTGTCGTGGAGTGCAGCCGCCGAGGACGTCGTCTCTCAGGGGCGGTGCTATGATAGGGACTTGGGTATTATGGGGTGCTCAAGTCCCACATCGGGTAGTATGGGATGCTCGATGGAGTATTTAAGTGGCTTGGTTCTCCCCCCTTGATAGCTAGCTTTTAAGGGAGGGTTCCCCAAGTGCTTAGATACTTATCAATTATACCTATATATAAAGGGGATTCCAAAAAAAACTGCCATTTTTGGTATCATATTTTTCTGACCAAAATACCTTTAGTGTAAGTAAAATTTTCTAATAGACGTAACCACCCACTAACACACCAATACACCAACACATGAAAGACAGACCTTCTAGGGCCGTCTTTCCCCGCTAGTATATAGAATTGGAATTTGATCATAGGGGTATAGTAAAAAGCTTTTTTTGGACAGACGTAGTCAAAAGATTTAGGCTGTTCAAATTCTCAAGCCTTCATCAATTGATTGAATAAAAAATAGAGTCGTAGTTACACATTCATTCAGCATTGTCTTCCGTGCTCGGTTTAGGAACATGAGTTTGTCTTGGAAAAGGATCCCTTGTATTTAGGCGCGAACTGCACTATGCAGTCAGTGCAAAAATAAACATTTAAAGTCGGTTCGTTGTTCAACCGACTTTAAATGTATGTGTGTCCTAAACATTTAAAGTCGGTTGAACAACAAACCGACTTTAAATGTGTTATTTTTGCACTGACTGCACAGTGCAGTTCGCGCACTAAATACAGGGGATCCTTACCCGTTTGTCTTCTAGCTTCTAGGTTCTAGAGATCGTATATTCTACACTGTATGTTAGATTTGTCACATGAATCCTAACTTACATGTTGATGAATAAGATTTATATTTTTATGAAAACACTATCAATTACTCCATCTGTCCCACTTTGTTTGTAGTTTAAGGTTTTGACACACCCTTTAAGAAAAATGATTAGGAGTCTAGATTTTTTAAAAAGTATTGTCTAATTTACCGTTTAACCCTTTATCTCTCTACTTAGATAAATGTGAATCTTTTATTAAAGGTAAAAAGTTGTCATAATTAATAGGGGTATAAGTGTAAAAGAACATAAAAAGTTTCATTGGAAATCTAAAACAACAATCAATTTGAGACAAATTGATTTTGCTAAAACAACAAACAATTTGGGACGGAGGGAGTATATCTTTTATCAAAACACTTACTATCAAAAATACCAAACTACCATTCTCTTAAACTAACTTTTTTTTTCTATCTCACATTTTATCAACTATTAACTATATCTTTTATCAAAACACCCACTACCAAAAATACCAAACTACTCTTCTATTAAACTAATATCTTTCTTCCTCTAACTCTATCTCATTTTTCTAATTTTCACAATATATATACTTTAATTTCATTTCAATATATCACTTTTCTCTATCAATAAATTATATTTAATCTCTACTTGGAAAATTTGAAATTTAATAAAATTAGGTTTTCTAATTTCTACGGGAAATATTACATATTGCTGGTAAATGTTCACGTGGTAGTGTTCGGACTAACTCAATTACAATTTGAAACATTTTGTTTATTTACTTTAAATTAGTTTTGATTTTCACAGTGTAATGTTCAGACTAATTAAATTATGTCTAAATCCATTAATAAAAATAACGTGAAAACACCCGTGTGTATGCACGGGTATACTGCTAGTAATGGTTAGAAATTAGTCGAGCTGAGTCGAACTTGGTTCAGTTCGGCTCGATTTGATAAAAATCGGTTCTGCTCATAGTTTGATTTGTTTGATTTGAGTTCGACATGAACCTTTTTTCTAGTTCTACTCGACTCAACTCAAGCTTGCAAGCCGTTCGGTTCAGCTTGTTAGCTCGGCTTGCAAGAATATATTTAATTTTTTTTCAAAGAAAACCAATTTTTTTCTTTTCGAATTTTGACATTTTAAAATAGCAATTTATTAATAGTTTTGAATGAAATAATTACCTAACTAAAAAATATAGATATAATTATAATATTTTTGTTTACCTTTCTCATGAGCTTGATAAAAAAATAAACAAGTTGTATAATAATAAGATAATTTGATAATTTTATAATGGTAGAATAATTAATGCTAAACAAATTGCACCTACCTATAAGAAAAACCTTTTTCACACACACAATTTAATAATTGTATAATGATATAATAATTAGTTTTCCTTTTTTTTTTTTATGTGTAGAGAAGCATAGCGTAGTTTGTGTCCATCCATCACTATCTTTACCGCTTTATTGTCATGTACAATCTTCACGCTTGCAACTAATTAGTTTTCATGTTCATATTTTGTCCTCCACGTATCAAACTCCTATGTCATGCCACTATCTCCAAATATTGCGCCTAATATGGGTGCTCCACGTATTGAAAATGAAATAGTGTTACTATATACTGAAAACTTAGCTCAATTACTTTTGTTTCATAAAAGGAATGGAGATCACAAGAGGTGCTCTCATGAATAGTTGGCAAAGTTGAATTATAAGAATAAGAAGACATTGTCATTTCCACAAGTTGTGCCTTTTTGTCCACATTTATCGATAGAGTATGTTTCAACAAGAGTAATGTTATTCAGCTAAATACCTCAAGTCAAAAATAGCCAAAAATTGATTTATAACACCAATTAACTAAATTTTTTTAGTTCAAAAACCGACCTATAACACTAATAAAAACTTGGTTAATTGATTACTTGGTTAATAACCTAAAAAATTTGGTTAATTGATGTTGTAGGTTAGTTATTTAATTAGTTGTATTTGGCTGAAAACTTTTATCCAAATATCATTATTGTTTCAACAATAAGTAAATGATATCCTGTCAATACTTACATGATATAAACTTGTGTGCACACAGGGGTGAGGGGCTACTATATATGTACACATTTTGATATTATGGAAAATTAATGCATGAATATGACATCTTATTATTGATTCCGAGCGGAACTCGAGAGAGAAAGATACATCACTGCGTTAATTAGATCCTAGATAAATCTAAAATGGCTATGAGTTCGTTCAAGGTGTTCCGAGCTCGGGCGTCCTAGGTAGGGTTATAGAAGTCGTCCATCATAGAGCTCAGATGTACCTATAATGACACTCCAACGCTTAAGTCGGTGAGATGGTAGTCAACCCGAGGTAGAGAAAGAAAAGTGTACCTACTGCACTAAATGTCAGCCTATGTATAGGTGCCATGGAGGTGTAAGGAGAGCTTCAACGCATAAGCTAGAAGTGAGATCTGAGCCGCTCATTTGGGCCGTGCGATCTCCATTGTTCTTAAGCCATGGTGCACATATCGCCTAAATGGGAGTCTCCATGCGTGTTTGGACCATCTGGACAGGCCCAAATTCGGATTGGGCCAGGGTCCAGTCCGGAACACTATCAATACTGAATCACTTTCTGATTACTTTCTTCCAAACTCTTATTGGTAACTGGCAAGTTTAATAAACTAGCTTAATATAAAATACTTCTTTATTTATAACACAACAATAAAATTTATATTTAAACTAGCCCCATATCTCGTGCGATGCACGGGGTTGGCTAAATTCTTTCGTGTAAACGAGTAATAATTTTTTTACGTATTTATTAATCAACCTCCTTATAAACATTCATGCTCGCTTTCTTTTTCAATCATTTAGAGTTTGTCCATCATGAAATCGAACTCGGAAGCATCGAGTCGACCCTGTATCCAATGGTAGCTTGTACTAGTGGACCAACAATATTGGTTTGTAAAATATATAGTCAAATAACTGTGAATAAAAATTAAATTATAACTATAAATTAAATAAGAATATTAGAAAATTAAAAAAATATATTAACAAAGACGAAATTAAACATCCATAGATAATAGGAAGAAATGTCTAAAAAATTTAATAACATAATCCATATTTATCAAATGTAAATATAAAAACTTAACCCATAATTAGAAAGAAAAGAATACAACACAGTTAGAAAGTGAAATATGTGTGTACCATGTAGGGCTTAAAATCACAAATAAAATAGAAGCAGCTATACAGAGTTGAAAAAGATGATGAGGTTGTACTGTAAATGTGGCTGAAGTTCCTACGTGAGTAAATGTTGCAACGCGGTATACAAATATAGAAAATTGAAAGAATATTAACAATGACGTTAAAATTAAACATTCATAGATAATAGGAAGAAAAAGCCTAAATAATTTTAATAATATATTCCATATTTATCAAATGTAAATATTAAAACTTAACCCATAATTAGAAAGAAAATAATACAACACAATTAGAAAGTGAAACACGTGGATATCATAGGGTTGGATGAAAATCACTAATAAAATAGTGGTAAACTATACAAAGTTGAAAAAAGATTATTGGAGTTTTATTGTAAATCTGGTTGAAGTTACCACTAATAAAATAAAAGTATCTACACAAAGTTCAAAGAAAATGCTGGGGAGTTCTATTGTAAATGAGGCCAGAGTTCCCACAAAAAAAGTTAAATTATAACTATAAATTAAATAACAATATTATCAAATTAAAAATAAACTTTAACAAAGACATTAGAATTGAACATTCACAGATAATAAAAAAAAAAGTATAATTTTTTTAATAAGATTATCTTCATTCATCAAGTGGAAATATAAAAACTCAACTCATAATTAAAGAGAAAAGAAGACAACACAATTAAAAAGTGAAACACACATGTAGGTATCATCCAGAGTTTGATTCAAAACTAAACACCAATTTAAGTATGTTTCTAATACTCGTTGGTGTCAAATTATCAAAATAAAGAAGAGAACACCAAATTCACTACAAGAATAAGCCTGTATTGCCACCATCATTTGCCACGGAGGACTGTCCGTCGCTAATTTGCGACGGATTTGCGACGAAAAGAGATGTTGGACATGAGCGCTAAAAATCCCGCTTAAATTTGCCACGGAAATAGATGTCGGTCGCTAGTTTGCCACAGATTTGCCACGGACTTGTGAAATGACAGAAATTTGCCACGGAGATGCCGTGGCAAGTCCGTGGCAAACAACTACAAACATACTTTTATTTCTCTCCCACTCTCGAGACCTTTACTCCCACTCTCATTTCATTCTCCTCTCTTACTCTCTCTCCGTCTCGCGAGACCTTTCATCGCACGACCCACCACCCCACGGCACGCACACGACCCACCATCCCACCACCACAACCACCGTTCCTCCTTCAATTCGCTTCTCCTTCTCTTCCACCGCAACACCTCTTCCAAATAAAACGAAGACTCCTTCCACGACCTCGAAATTATTTCACCAAATCTCGTGAGAAACAGTTTTCCTTCACCGTCCCACGACCTCCGTCCTCCCACAGTCCTCCTCCCCGTCCTCCACTTGCCCTCCTCCGTCCTCCACGGTCCTCCTCCGTCCCTTCACACAGCCTCTCTATCGTGCCCTCTCTTTCTCCCTCTCCTCCTCTCCCAGCCGGCTTCCTCGTTGATTTTGTTCCGTTGGCGCGCGCTTCTCCTGGTTCTCCACCGATCTCTTCCGCCGACGTCTTACGTATACTACGGTAAGACTTGCCATTATCATTAATTTGTTGCTAATTTCAGTTATTGTTAAACCCTAAATCCCAATTTTTTTAACCCTAAATCCCAATTTTGTTGAACCCAGAAATCCCAATTTTTTGAACCCTAAATCCCAATTTCGATTATTGTTAAACCCTAATTTGTTGCTAATTTCGCTTAGGTTATTTCATCTGCTTTAGCCTGGACAGATTTGTTTTAACTAATTTAGTTGTTCATGTTATGTTTTGAACTATGAATTTGAATCTATTTAAGTATTTGGAAGTTGAATGGTAATTTTAAGTTCTATTTATTTTACTTTTGCTCTCTTATTTTACTGTTGTAGGTGTACAAGATTATGAAGGAGCATAAGAATCCCAAGGTCCTTAGCGAGGGAATTTTGTGGATGGTTTCTACTGTTGAGGATTTTGGTGTATCACATCTAAAGCTCAAGGTATGTTATCTGTAATTAAATGTTTTTCAAATACATATACATTTATATTTTTGGTTATGCATAATTCTTTTTCAAGTTTCTTAGTTTTGATGCAACTCTTATTTTGCGAGATTTAATTGATTTTCTTAAAGAAAGCGGGCTCTGCGATCAAGTGCATTTGCTACTACTGTAAATGCTTCAATTAAACTCTTGGGTGTTCTGCATAAATTTGTTGGTCCAGTGATTTTGCATTAACTTTCAAATTTCCATCTCAACGAATTTCATCCTTTTAGGCGTAATGCTTTTTCCTTTGCGATATAAAAGGGTTTCTTCGACGTTAAGCCCGCACTATTAGTGGAAAGATCACACCAACTCTTTTGAAGAGTTTCAAAGCCTTGATTGGAAGGTTTGGTTGAAAAAGCTTGCGATAGTTTTTCATATTGTATTTTAGCTTCTTTTCAACTTTCGAAATTAACGGTTCAATATTATGCTATTGCATCACATTTTGTCTTTGTGTATTTTTGCTTAATGTAGAGTACGCATGGAGTCTGGTGATCTTGTAAACTAAATCTTTGGAAGAGGCTAACAAGCGCACAACCGAACTGGTACCCATTAGCATTTGTATTTTGTGCAGAGTACTTTGTTTTAGTAACTCTTCAAGTTTTATCCTGTTCATTATAAAATTTGTCAATCTTTGAAATTGTTCTTGACTTTCTACTACCAGTGAATTATTTGGGGCTCTTAGGGGGCGGTGAATGATAGCACCAAAAACATTGTTATGGCTACCTTGACAACAATTGGTAATGTTGCATCTGCAATGGGGCAAGTGTAGAGAAGACAAGCACTTGAGTGTTTGGGCTTCATCATTTGGATGCAATTTTCTATCTTTTTCCTTTACAATGTAGTTTTCTGCTTTGAGGATATGTTATTCTCCCTTTCTCACTTTCTTTTCTCTAAGGTTATTTCTTTGTAGAGGAGTTGTGAAATCATGGTCCTTGAGCTTTCTTCAGTTTTCGGGTTGGTGATACTCCACAATTTTCAAAAGGTTGTTGTTTTCAATTTTCGTGCCTGATCCTTCACAAAAGCGAAAGAAAGAAATACTTGGAGCTTAAGGTGGTGATAAAGAAGTAAGATCATTTCTTTGAATTATTTTTCTCTTATTCGTATAATGTGATTGTTCGTCTATGTATTAATTTAACTTAAAGTGAACCTTTTTAATCTCTTATGAAACTATTGTGCCTTGCCATTCAAAGGTCTGCCGTATTCTCGAAGTGAACCTTTTTGTCCTCCCCCCCTCTCTCTCTTCGTGATAATATATTCTTTTTTAGGAGAAAACAGCAGATTTTGACATTGTATGAATCTTTATATCGTATGCAAGTATGAAACCAAAAATAGGAGACGATGCATAAGATTAGTTGCCCAAATATTCAATTAGTTGCCCAAAAACTTGGCTCAGTAGAGGCTCTCGGTTGCACTATTATATTCAGTTATTTGATTTCCTTTTCATACACTCTGTTCATAGAAGGTAGTGGAAAGTGGCAACAAGCTTCTATTAAGATAAACACATTTATTTCAAGCTAACTTTGGCTCTGGATACTTGGGTCGGTTTACATACAAGCCTATCGCTAATACCGAAATAGAGTTGTGGGAGCAGGTCGAGAACATATGTTACCTTGGGGATACTTTGCAACACTAATACTTTTGGGAGAGCTTCCATGCACTTGATAACAGTAACTGTTATAGAAAGAGGCAAGAAATGTAGTTCATGTAGACATATACTTACATTGGATTTGAAGTCATTACTAATTGAAAACCTGCATTGGATTGGAAGCCATTAATTACTAATACATTTATGAGTTAACCAAATTTTGATTTCCTTCTTTTCCTTTCCTATTTTGTCATTTTAAATTCATTTATTCCTGTTACATGTTACTTATCTTGCAGTTTTGCACAATATTCACTGATTTTATCCTTCTATTTTGTTATTGACATGTTTCCTTTGTTTCCCTCATTTCCTTCTATTTCGTGCAGGCACTTTGTCCCTAATTTAACTCTTGGGGCTCCTATCATTGAAAGTTTGAGAAAGCACACAAAGTAACAATCTTCCTTCACAACCGATCTAGATGTTTTTATGGAGCAATTATTTTTTCTTATTGGCATATAAGTAATTAGTGATTAACCACTTGCAGGCATATCTGACTGTCTCCCGATGGTTACATATCCGTATACAGGAACCTTAACTTTCAGATCACCTTCTTTTTCTTTAGTAACATTGTTTAAGAGACAGGTTCCTTCCTTCTAAGTTTTTTGGGCCAATTTATTTTCATCAACCCTTTCCTTGTGCTTTGTTTTACTAGATGATGTTTTGTTATTTTGGTTACTTTTGTAGCATTTGCATAATTGTACAAGATTAATGACATAGCATCTACTTGGTACTAATGTTGATCACAATTGGACAATGTGTTGTTGAACTCATGTTTCATCCTTCTATGATAGGCATTTGTTGGTAGCAAACCATTTGGTGACATGAATGAATAAAGTAATCGAGGTTGAGAAATGAGAAATATTAGATCTTTGCTCGTGTTTAGTGTGTAGGTCTTTGCTAATAAACATTGCAACCTCGGTTCTCGTAAGTACTATCATGGAAAGAATAAGGCCAAGTGTAGGTGCTGCCAAGCTCGCAAGAATAAGGCCAAGTTAAGAATCATGGAAAGAAGTAGACTTTGTAGGTTATAGATGTAAAATTCTAGATTAATAGTGTTACATTACATGTATGTATCTGTATATTTCTCATTGTATTTTGTATTAGACTTTGGTTTGAGTTATGAAAGTATGATTTAGTCGTTAATGTGAATACTAACAAATTATTGGATTTATTTTTTTTTTTTTTTTTTTTTAATAAAATTTGCGACGGATTTGCGACGGATGGTGTCAGAGTTTGCCACGACTTTGCGACGAAAATTTGCGACGGATTTGCCACGGGTTTGCGACGGAAAAATTTGCCACGGAAAAGTCCGTGGCAAACGATTTGCGACGAGCGTTTTTGCCACCATTTTTGGTCCGTGGCAAATCCGTGGCAAATGTTGTTTTGCCACGGAAATTTGTACATTTGCCACGGAAATGTCCGTGGCAAATCAACGATTTTCTTGTAGTGATTTGACATGTCTAAAATTTTTTCTGGACCCTAAAGTACCCCAAAACACACTGCGTAGAATCACAATTTACGTAGTTTGTCACAATTTGTTTTTTATTTTTAATCTAACCGTTATTGATGAATGAACTTCGCGTATTTGAACTTCTAAAAATTTTCCGGGACCCTAAAGCATACCAAAATACACTGTCAGCATCGCATTTTACGTATTTTGTCACAAACTTATTCTCATTTTTTACCACACCGGTTATTTACGATGAAACTTCTGGTATTTGAAGAATTGTATATTTTTTCCTGAATCCTAAAGTACCCCTAAACACACCACTTAACATTTCACTTTACGTATTTTGTTACAAAATAATTTTTTACCCATCAACTACACCAAAGCACATTGCTTAGCATCACACATTACGTATTTTGTTGTGAAATTAAATCGTTTTACACCAAAAATTTGCATATTTAAACGTCAAAAAAATTTCAAGACAGTAAAGTGCCCCTTAAAATATAAAAAAGAAAAAAAAAGAACATTGCATGCATGTGGTAAAAACTCTATTAGGGGAGAACCACACGGAACAACAAAGTCAGATACTCGTGGCCAGTCAGACTTCCTAACGTAGATTAATCGTTGACAAAGTCGATGGAAACTGCGTACCAATTGACATGTGAACAAAAAAAATAAAAGAAAAAAAAACAAAAAACAAAACCAAAAATATTGGAGAAAAAACAAACAAAAAAGTAAAGAAAGAAGTGAATAAATAAAAAACAAACAAAAAAAGGAAAACAACTCCAACAATGAGTAAATATGCAATTTATTAGCAAAAGCCTCCTTATAAATGTTACACAGGATTGACTAAATTCCTTCGTGTTAATGAGTAATAAAAGTTTTACGCAATTATTAGCAAAAGCCTCCTTATAAATGTTCATGCTTGATTTTTTTTTAACTGTACAAAGCTTGTCCACTGCGGGAATTAAACTTGGGAGCATTGAGTCAACTCCAAATCCTAGGGTAGCTTATGTTAGTGGACTAATGGTGTTAGTTTGTAAAATATATAGTCAAATAACTGTGAATAAGAAAAAATTATAACTCATGAATAAAATAAGATTATAAAATTTAATAAGAATATTAACAAAAACGTTGAAATTAAACATCCATAGTTGATAGTAACCAAACTAAATGGATTCAAAATATATTTAAACTTCAAAAGAATATGGTTCTAAAAAATTTAAATAGAAGAAGTATGAAAACAAATTAATTTTTAAAAAGTTCATAAAAATATGGTTTAAAATACAAAAAGAAAAAGTATAAAAAGAAATTGATTTTTTTTTAACTGTACAAAGCTTGTCCACTGCGGGAATTAAACTTGGGAGCATTGAGTCAACTCCAAATCCTAGGGTAGCTTATGTCAGTGGACTAATGGTGTTAGTTTGTAAAATATATAGTCAAATAACTGTGAATAAGAAAAATTTATGAATTAAATAAGATTATAAAATTTAATAAGAATATTAACAAAAACGTTGAAATTAAACATCCATAGTTGATAGTAACCAAACTAAAAGGATTCAAAATATATTTAAACTTCAAAAGAATATGGTTCTAAAAAATTTAAATAGAAGAAGTATGAAAAAAAATTAATTTTTAAAAAGTTCATAAAAATATGGTTTAAAAAATACAAAAAGAAAAAGTATAAAAAGAAATTGATTTTTTAAAGTGGAAATTAGTGAAATGGTGAGTTGCACGGGTTAGTCTCACAAAATGATATTTTTTTTCTCACTAAATCAGTTATAGAGAAACGAACTTTGAGTATTTGTATAGTTAAGAAAATTATAAACACTAAAGTAGCCAAAAACACACTGTTTAGCATTTTTTATCCAATTAATTATTGAAGAAAAACTTTACATATTTAAACATATATTAATTTTTAGAGGCCCAAGAGTAATTGGATGAGATGGTAGGGGTCTCTTCTAGTTTAACCAAGGTCTTGGGATCAAATCCAGCCTTAGGCACGCAACAGTGTTAAATCTCTTGAGAGAGAGTTTTACCGTCTAACTCGAGAAATTAGTCTCTACAGTTGCATATAGAGGATACCCAATTGACACCGAAAAAAAATCAAATTTTAGAGACGGTAAAATACTCTTTAAAATATTAAAAAGAAAAAAGAGAAAACATTAAAATATGAAAGAAAAAAGAAAAGAAAAGAAAACAAAAAAAGAACAAAAACAAAAAGAAAAAAAAGCGGCACTTTGGAGCCAACGAAGTGACAAGCCGCATATATAAAGATAGTTATAATTATTGAATATTTAATTATACTAGCATATTTTAATTAAAAATAATACGTAGTATGAGTTTAAAATTAATTAATAGTTATAATTATTTGTGAAAGTTAAAACTATTTGGTATCATAGTCAACCTCAACTACATGAAGTTGAAGCCTGAGGTCTATTAGAAGCACTTACTTTGTTACGAGAGTCAAATGTCCAAAATGTGACTATCGAGCTTGATTGCAAAGCGGTAGTAGATGGTGTTCATGGTTCGTCTAATCTTGTTACCGAATATGAAGCTATATTACGTTCTTGTCGGTTACTTTTATCTTCTCCAGGAAACTACCTTGTTAGTTTTACTAGGAGACAAGCGAATTTTGTTGCTCACACTCTTGCGAGAGCTTCAAATTCTTATGCTAGCTACCACGTTTTTGATTATATTCCCACTTGTATTGACTCTTTGAATTATGAATGAAATGCTATAAATTTGTTTTGGTCAAAAAAAATAGTTATAATTATTTGTGTGTTGTAAATTTGCAACTGTTGATACTTTTACATTTTCAGAGCAATTTTATAAATATTTTTGACATTTAGCTGATTGTTTTATATTTATTTTTTGACAAGGATAGTTTTATCTTATGATTTTATAATCTAATTACATCTCTTTATTTAGTAAATTTAAAATAATTTTTTTATTAATATATTTTGTTTTTATTATTTTAAATTTGACTTTACCATATATCCTGAGGGGTCCATCTAATATGGAGCCTCTAATTCAGCCAGTACGACAGGTGACAATAAGAAAATTCAATGCACTATAAAATGGCTAAAAAAATGCATTTATAGTCATCTCATTTAGCCTCATTCACAATTTTTTCCTCTTTTCTAATTTTGCATTTTTGTCCCTATAGTTTTTCAAAATGTGAAATACCGACTAATTTTAATATTTGTTCAATGATTTGGTGATGTGGTAAGTTACTTGCTTATATGGCACACCACTATTAAAAAATTGTCCTAGTTGGCATTCTCGGTCAACAATTAGTAGTTTAAAAAAATGAGAGTTGTTTATTTAAATTTATCAAATTTAAAATAATTAAAATTGATTATAAATCAAAGTAGAAACCCTAAAAACGGCTCATGTCGTCTTTTTCGTTCATCATCGCCGTTCAACCTACAGGAAACCATGGAAAGAGTTATTTCTCTCTTCGCTTGGTTTATCTCTTCTCCTTCCCCTTTCACCACCTCTTCTCCTTTGTTTCCCAATCCTCACCCTCGCTCGTTGCCCCCCTCTAACTCTTTTGTCCTTTGTTGTCCTCTTCAACATTGTCCAATGTCGAGTGAACCGCACCAAAAACTCAACGTATAGTCGCCACTGAACTCAAAGAACTTTAACTCCAACATGTTGCTGCCTACAGTTATGGGTGTTATGTTCCCTAGTTGCAACTATGACCAGTGGCTCATTGGCATGGACAAAATCTTGTACATAGTGACTGGCCACCAAACAACAAATGATCGATAATTACTACATCCAAACCTTGTTAACGAACCTTAATTGGTAATGAAGAGGAAGCAAAGATGAAGCCTTATAATGTTTCCTGTAAGAAGTAACTGGCCAAATCACTAACTCAATTTTAAAATTGGTCAACAATATTTCAAACTTTTGAAAATTTGGGGTACCATAAATGCGAAAGTAGAAAACAAGGATTAAAACTACAAATGAGACAAAATAGAGGGACTAAAACTACAATTAAGCCTAAAAATAGCTGACACACGCTAGCCATTCCTCACGCTATCTCACAATTTCCCTCTTTATATTTTTTTATTTTACTTCAACCCTATTTTCCAATTTTATTTGCAATGCAGCTTAGGACATGTTTGAATTTTCATATTTGGGCTTATCTATTGACATCAACATGTGTGAGATTGTATAGGAGAACTTATGGAAACAACTTATGACATATTTAAAAGCTGTTATTAGATTACATTCATAAGCTCTAAAGGATTACTTATGAGAATATCTTATAGCTTATATCAAAATAGCTTGCACTATATTTTGTATCTTTCAAACATAGCCTATATAAAAAAACTTATATTTATTTTTTTGAAAGGCAAACATAAAGATAGATATTTATAGCAGAGCACAAGGAGTACTCAATCCATATACTAACGAGGAAAATAAGTCCTAACACACAGAAGAACCAAACAAATAGAAACTACCTCATAGACAAACAGTCAATAGGAGCAACAAACCACTCATAAAATGAGTTCCCCCTATCCTGAAACCAACACCATGACAAAGATAGAACCTTGTCAAAAGATCTCATGAAATCATGAACGCCTCTAGAGAAAATACAGTTATTTCTCAAATCCAATAAAACCCTGGGAATTGTGTGCCAAATAAGCATCAAATCACGCCGGCACCTTTCTCGGCCACCATTATGAACAAACTGAGTAAACAAGGACGGTAAATCCGACTACATCACAAACTCAAAACCCAACCAGCTGACGATAACATACCATTTTTTGAAGCAAATATGCACGTACAGAAGAGATGAGAAGATGACTCATGGAAATCCCCACACAAGATACAACCGAAAGCAGCAATATATGTGATCACCCCTCTACTAAACAGATATGGTCGAGTGGGCACTCTATCCAAGAGGAGCTGCCAAGAAAAAGCAATGACTTTAGACGGTGCAAAACTCTTTCAAACCATGTTTAGAGTTGCAATCACCTTATTAGAGAGCCTCAACACACAAGAAGACGACTAATAGAGAGAGATGATAAGTAGAAGACACCGATGACAATCCTAAACCATGTGCATTCCAAACCCAGCTATCTGGCACTGCTGATAAAGAAACAAATCCAAGTGACAGGAAGAGATCCTCCAGGAGAACCTCCTCCCAAGCGAACATCAGACGCCTCCAAGGGTTTTCCTAAACCCAAACCATTGGACTAGCTATCACAAGAACAAACTAGAGCATTATGGTCAACTGCCACTGAAAAAAAACCTATAAAACCTAGACCTAAGAGATGAGTCATATAACCAAACATCATGTCAAAAATGGCCGAATTGCCATCCCCACTTTCAACCTAGAGTTATCCGAGATCCAGTCAAATCCCTCATACTCCCAATCTCCTATGCAACACATATCCTTCCACCAAATATTGGTAAACCAGAAATTGCATAAACACTTATGTCAATAAAGACTTACATGCATGCATATACTATAAACACTTGTGCTGTAGATGCTAATTGAATTCTATATCCAAAATAAATAATACCATAGTTTTCTTTTTCACTTACAAATAGTAATCTCTTATTAATAGTTGAATTGCATTGTTTACCGATGATTATAGAGGGTCCACCATTTATGGGGTCCATATATATCATCATGTAGGGATGCTAATCAAATTATTTTAGAAAACGTACGTGGCTGCCCGGACGCAACATCTAAATCTCTTGGGAGAGAGACAACATGCAATTGTCTATTTTCAATCACTCTTTTGTCTCCATTAGTTAACTTCTCTCACTAGTTCCTGAGCTAAGAGTAATTTCATTAGTACTTTCAACACACTTTTGCTTCAACCAACACTATTATTAGCTGAGTGGCATAAGCGGCATAAGCTGCTCTACGACACAGGGAGTCGACTTAGTATTCCTAAATTTGATTCTTGTAGTGTATAAATTTGGTGTTGGTTAGTGTGAAACTTCCTCTTAAACACAAATTGATATTATCATATTAGTATTTCGTTGAAAAACTTGGAATGTTGTGACACACAATGGATAGCTAGCAATATTCGGAATTAAAAAAACACACCTTTGCTTCCTTCTTTCACCTATATTATCTTTCTCTCTCACTCTCTTTACAATATATTTATATACATATCTCTATAACAACTAGCCAAAGATTCAAACCATCTAAGCAATCACTATGACAGATCCTCAGTCAATTATATACAGTACTAGATGGGTCCACTTAACATCTTCCTCTTCTGTATCTCCTCCTTCCCCACCTCTAAGTGAAGTAAATAACATAAGCCTAAAAAAACTGAATGAAAATGAACCTTCAAAAGTGGAAGTGAAGAAGAAAAGAGACAAAGATATTGATGATGAAACTGTGACTGTTGCATTACACTTAGGGCTTCCTAGTCTGGCTACTTCTTCTTCTTCTTTGGGATCAACTTCTACACAAAAAGATGAAAATGGAGAAAGGAGTGTGATTTCTGGTTACCCTTTTGATGGATTAAACAAGATTCAGTATTGGATTCCAACCCCTTCTCAGATCCTTATTGGTCCTACTCAGTTTTCTTGCTCTCTTTGCTCTAAGACTTTCAACAGATATAATAATCTTCAGGTAACAATCTATATGTTACAATATTCATACCTATAATATTGTACGTACTATATTTTTGTTTTGCTTGTTGTCTTAATTTGTGGAAATTAAAGTGTCCTTAAGTTTAGAATTTTTTCACTAAACTTCACTCTTTCTATATAAATTAATGTTTAATGTAACACCCCCTTCTACATAACTACTATTTAATTAATTTGAAAATCAGAGTGCGTAAACTATTCACAGCACCTTAAATATAAAACTCAACTACAACTACTCATCTTCATAACCATTAACACCTATCACACCCCATGTTACATTTAACTCATGCAATTCACCTTATAACTCAACCAAATAATTACTCCTAGTGTTTATATATTCAAATTACGCTACAACAACACCATAACACCACAATCAAGAACTTATCAAATCAATATTCATATAGCAATTCAATTCAATCATGTATAAAGTCAACCAATCACCCAATCAATTGAATACTCCATGAATCAAATAACACAAATACTCCTAACACCTAATCCCTATGATTTCATGGTTTATAGATTATTAGCTATGATAGAGAGCCCCCATACCTTTTAAAACTTGAAGAAGATAACACCAACAATCAAGAAGACCCCTCCAAGACCCCAACAATCCACGCCTTTCTCCTTCTTCCTTGCTCTTCACACAAAATCTCCCTCTTTTCTCCCTCTCCTTGCCGTCGCCTCACTCTCAACTTCTCTCCTTTCTAATTTTTTGATTTCTCTCCAATAAGGGTTTCTCCTAAGACCCTAAGGTTTTATTAAATGGGTTTGGGCCACTTAACTCCAATGGGCCCTAATTGCACACCCCTAATTACTTTCTCATATCCTCCCTATTTAACTAAAATACTCCCCATTTATTTACTACACCCCTCTCCTTATTTAAATTATATACCCTATTTTTAATTTGATTTTTAATTCCCAACCATACGCTACTTTTCCTCCTACTTTTCCTCCCTCCCATAACCACTTTGGTTTTCCCGAGAAACTTGCTTTTAATAATAATAATATATTAATAATAATAATAATAATAATAATAATAATAATAATCATATATTAAATATTTCTAACATCAATTTTAGTCCTTCTCAACATGGTCCCTATGCCAAAAACTCTCCAATTTGGTCCACTACCCTATCAAATCAACTCCAAATAATTTCTAATAAAATTTGGGGTGTTACATTTAATGATTTTGGTTTTTTTATCCATACCTTCTGCAAGGATCGCGTGTTCTTGATCGGCTTCTTACCGTTTCATATTTTGAGGTGTGCATAACTCTGAA
The DNA here is from genome assembly GCA_020916435.1 of Oxytropis ochrocephala. Taxonomy (NCBI): domain Eukaryota; kingdom Viridiplantae; phylum Streptophyta; class Magnoliopsida; order Fabales; family Fabaceae; genus Oxytropis; species Oxytropis ochrocephala. Next base: position 112,247,009 of record CM037089.1, read on the forward strand.
CACTTGTGACTATTGTGACCGCAGTCAAAATTGACTGCAGTGAATCGGGGGTCCATTAAATATCATGTTTAAGTTTTTGGCTAATGAAGTTATGTTCGATTGATAATTAATGAGTTTAGCTAGCTAGTATATCCCTAATTAATCATATCTATTGAAACAACTAACCACATATTTGAAGTGATTAACTATTGATTTTGTGGTCAAGTTTGTGTGTCAAAATAGCGCCATCTTCTTGAAAAGTTTCTTCTACTTTTGTGTTACCTATAATAGATATATTATGTTGCACTCAAAGTTTTATACAAAGATCTTTTACCTTATATATAAATAGGTTCATGAAAAAAACAATATTTTTTAATTTATTTGATAAAAGTATAATTAGGATCCAATTTTTAATATTTGAACATAGTGTCCAATGCCTCCACTACCATCACGACGGTGATTAAGGCTGCATCAGCAACATATTATTCAATATCGAGGATCGTGATGTAAACTTAAACCTAATAAGAAGACAAAACTCTTCCAACATCTAGCTAGTTTTTCAATATGCAAAACTCTGAATACAAATTATTTAAGGGAACCCACATTCCTCACCACATGTGCTATATAAGACCTTGGTCTAGTTGTCACGGTGACATTTAAGCATATGGAAACAAAAAATGTAATTATTTTACTGCAACTTGTTGATTTAGCATATTGATAATTACGCCTTAGGCTTCATGGGGAAGTTTATATTAATTAATTTAAGATTAATACTAAGTTTCTAGCATTTTCACAAATTTCCACATCTCCTCTCTCATTATTTTTTATTCTTGTGATCAACAATAGAAATTTGTCATCATTCCTTTGCAGATGCATATGTGGGGACATGGATCACAATATAGAAAGGGGTCTGATTCTCTAAAAGGAACACAACCATCAACTATTTTAAGGGTTCCATGTTTTTGTTGTGCACCAAGTTGCAAGCACAACATTGAACACCCAAGAGCAAGACCTCTAAAAGATTTTAGAACTTTACAAACACATTACAAGAGAAAACATGGCATAAAACCTTACATGTGTGGAAAATGTGGCAAAGCATTTGCAGTGAAAGGTGATTGGCGAACACATGAGAAAAACTGTGGAAAGATCTGGTATTGTTTGTGTGGGTCTGATTTTAAACACAAAAGATCTCTAAAAGATCATATAAGGTCCTTTGGCCATGGTCATGCAGATGTTGATATAAATTGCATGCAAGAAGATGATGAAGCTAACTCGGAAATAGAACATGCATGATGGGAATATATAGTTGTTTGAGGATTGTGAAAGATGGAAACAAAAATGATCATTTCTGATTTAGTTTCACATACATGCTTGTAATAGATGGAATATTATATAATAGTAGACATTACCCCGTGCGATGCAAGGGATATCCTTATGAAAAAATAGATAGTATTATGTATATTTCGATTTGTTTGGTACTTGAGCTATTTGATAGGTAATATATTATTGAAGAATTTTATATAAAAAGCAAAATTTACGTGATTAAAGAATATTAGTGACATACATTGTGGTTAAATTTTAAATTGGAAAAACACTTAAGTAATTTCAGTTAAAAATGAAAACAAAAATAATTTTTTTGAGGAAAAAAATTAAATTATTATTTGGATCTCCCAACTATTTTAAATTCAACTCTATAATTACTTTCCTATTGTTTTAACAACTTTCTTGTGTTAATTGTGATGGTGTTCTGAAGCACATTGAGGTCTATTGAAGAAGAAGGGGTTTGTGATGGGTATTTCAAAAAATTCCAAACCCTAAAGTACCTAAAACAGACTGGTATATGTCGCGCTTTACGTGTTTCGTCACAAAATTAATTTTTCTTTCCGTAAGCCAGTTATTAAGGATCGAACTTGGTATATTTGAACAGTTACATTTCTCCAAGCTTTAAAGTACCCAAAAACACATTGCTTAGTATCACACTTTACATATTTGGACACAAAATTATTTTATTCTCCAAATTAGTTATTGAGGAACGAACTTTGTGTATTTAAACAGTTAAGAGTTTTTTTTCGAACTTTAAAGTACCTCAAAACACATTGCTTTTGGTCGCACTTTAGTACTTTGTTGAGAGATTAATTTTTTTCACAAAACCAGTTACTGAGGAACGAACTTCGCTATTTACATTAAAAAAAATTCGGGCTCTAAAGCACCTCATAACACACAGCTTAGCGTTGCACTTAACTTATTTTCTCACGAAATTATCTTTTTACACCAGCTTGGATATTAAGAACGAACTTCGCTTATTTGAATATCTAAAAAAATTTCGGATCCTAAAGTACCCCAAAATATACTACTTAGCGCGACATTTTACATATTTTGTCACAAAATTAATTTTATTTTTCACAAAATCGATTATCGGGGAACATACTTTAACTTTTTGAAACTAATCAAAAGTACCTCAAAACACATTGTTTAATTAGCACCGCAAAACACATTGTTTAATTAGCACCGCAATTACATATTTTATCATGAAACTAATTTTATTTTTTTTACCAAACGGGTTACTAAGGAAAGAACTTTGTGTATTTGAACAGTTGCAATTTTTTCTGAATCATAGAGTACTCAAAACACACAATTTAGCATCTCACTTTACGAACTTTGTTGCTGAAGTAATTTTTTCTCTCACCAAACCGGTTATTGAGGAATAAACTTAGTGTATTTGAGCAGTTAATTTTTTTTAAATCCGAAAGTACCTCAAAAATATACTGCTTAGAGTCATATTTTACGTACTTTATCGATAATTAAGGAAGAACTCCACATATTCGAACAATTAAATTTGTTTTCAAACTGTGAAGTATCACAAAACACATTATTTAGCATCAATGTTGACTTAGTTTAAAAGATGATACCATTAAAAAAAATATTTATAGTCTTCGACACAACCGGTTCAAATTAAGCATGTCGCGCTGCTGCTCCATGGGAATCAGAAGTCACAGGATCACCAACATCGTCTGAAGACCCACCCCAAAGCTTTCTTAAAATATTCATGTCAAATTCAACAAATGGGTTCAATGCAACAAACGAATTCTTAGGCAACAGACACATCATCGTCACCTGAGACATCCTACCAATTCTTCCCTAAAATTCTCATGTCAAGTGCATCCACTGTGTTAGAAGAGGAGGAATCTAGCCGATTCGTGGGAGATTGGGTGGAAGAAGAATGGACCTCCTCCAAAGAGTTATTTGATGAAGAGGGGACTACCAACACCCCTAAAGTGGCGGCAAACACAAGAGAACAACACTTTAGAGCAATGTTATTAAAACTGACCCGGTGATAGGCCCGGTCAGGTCACTGGGTGGACCGAAGGGTCACTAGTTGGCCCGCATGACCCGTAACGCTTCTAAAAATTGATAAAAATAGGCAAACCATATGTAAATTCACACATTTAAGAGCTATGAATTTTTTCATACCTTAAAAATACTCAAAAAATATTTTTAATCTTATTTTTGATTTCAAATTTCAAGTTTAAGATAGAAATTCATACATGAGTTTTAAAAATAAAAATATATATATTTTTTAATATAACATTTCAAGAATTACAAATTTACAAGTATATTTTTAAAGATTTTATTAAATTATTTTGTTTAAAAGTATTTGTATCAACATTTACTTTGTTTCAAAATATTTTTTTTAAGATGTTTGTGTCAACATTTATGCTATAATGGAGGATTAACTCATAAAATAAAGCTTTGTAAAAAAAACTCATAAAAAAAAAAGCATTGATTATTGTTTTCTTTGTGAAGAACTGAAGATAATGAATAGATATATTTGCATCAGCACTTATTATCAAAACATGGCAGTAGCCTAGTGGTAAAGTGCCTTGATATATTGTCTTTGGCCTGGGTTCGATTCCCTCAGACTAACTTTTTAATATATATATATATATATAAACCGACCGGGTTGAATCGGGTTACACCGGGTCACCGGGCCAACATAGAAACCGACCGGGTTGAAGCGGGTTACACCGGGTCGATTGCATATGCGATTTGATGAGCAACCCAAATCGGTTCTAGCCCCGGGTCACGGTTCGACCGGTCCGACCGACCGGGTCGGTCCGAGTTTAATAACACTGCTTTAGAGAATGATTTCCTTTTAACGCCATGTGCAGACGCATTTAAAATTACATCGGACCCGCTTTCGTGTGAAGACAGTTGCCGACGACGACGGTTCCTCACATCGTCGCAAGACCCAATGCGAAGAGACACATAATGAGTCCTTGGGAATAAGTCGCGTCGATCGTGGCGAGAACTTAGCGAGAGAGAAAGAAATCACGAGGAGCGTAGAAATGCGTTGTGCAAGGAGCCACGCAGGAAGGCGCACCAGAGGTATCAGAATCTGATCTTAGGACCTGTAGCAGGTCGATGGGACATCGGCTGACCATGGCAGGCTGCAGGGTGCACAGTGGAGGCACTACAATCGAAACCCTAGCAGACAATTATTCAAAAAATCATTCTGGGGAATTTTTTTTATTGGTTACAGTGGAGGCTGCAGGTCTTCTGCATTTTTTCTTGCAAATTGAAAATCATCCTTTTTCTTACTCACACAATGATTGTGGGACCCACTAAAATGATTGTGGAACCCAACTAAAAATTGGCTCCAAAGCACCATCAATAAACTACTTACATTCAACTTAGTCATTGATAACTCTATTTTATATAGAGTTATTTATGAATCTAAACCTAAATAATTGCTATCTTTTAAGTAAGAATATAGAGTAAATATAGTAGTATATGTAAAATAACAACATTTAGAGTTTTAGGAAGTGTTATATTTATGATTAAGCATTTTGTATATATTCTGGTATTTTGATGTGTTTGTTTAGTGCACCTGCATGTAATGCTTCTGCACCAGAAAACAACAATGCACCTGCACTGAAAATAGACTACAATGCATGAAGACTTCTTGGACCATAAAAATGCACCAACACTCAATTGATGACATCATGCTTAGTCATAAAGGCACATGCAACTTGCAAATTTCGGCGCCTACCATAGAAGTATATATAGCTTTGAAGAGTCACTCATTTAGAGACACTTGTTCATCCATTAGTGGACCTCCCTCTACATTTGAGTGTGGAGTTCAACTTTCTTTTTGGAAGTATCAGAACTTAACCCTAACTCCACTCTCAAGTTAACTTAACCTCCAAGGAAGACTCACTTTTTGAAGACTATATAAAGACCCTCATTCCTCATTTGAAGAAAAACCTCAAGATATCAACAAGATATCCATCTTAGATGGTTTTAGATAGTTTTATTTTGTAAGAAGGCAAGAAAGGAGTTGACAACTTCTTTCTTTACTTCAACGTAGTACTATCTGAATGCAGTGAAGCTGATGCACCTGCATTGCTTGGATATTTCAAGCAAATGAACTTTAACTTGTGTAACCTTTACCTTGTTGCTTTTCTTTTGTGATTTCACTTATATAAATATGATCTATTCAGTTTATATATATCTTGCAATGTCTTACTTGAGCTAAACTCTTTTAGTTGGAATGTTATAACCTTATAATGATCTTTTAAGTAAGTTATTGTGTTTATATGTGATGTGTGCATTTTAGTTCTTGTCTTATAATTCTTTCAACAGTTATTTTAAGATTGACCACTTAAAATAAGTAGAGTTATAAAAGTAGATATGGTTTATAACTAGAATTCAAGAACCAATATTGGTAAGTGTTTTAATGAAGGAAACTTTGTCAAAACCATGCTAAGACCTAGACATAGGATAGCATAGTCCATATAGGGTGATACCGTGGGTACTTAAAATACATGAGTGAACTTATTTAGCATTCTAGACATAAGAGCTTGTAATGAAACTCTGAAGACAGTGACTAAAAAGCACATTTCTAATGCAACGACATTAAGTGCACCTTCATCACATATAACACAAAACTCTTAAAAGTGACTTATTTGGTGAAGATCATTCCAACTATTACTCTCCACTGAATTCACACTTATTTTATACGTTGTTTACATTTTGTTCTCACACCACCCATCTTTGTTTTTATTACTTAGTTACATAAACACTAATTTCTCTATATACAAACTTTAAGAATTAATCCAATCCCTGTGGGAACGATCTCATATTCTCTATATTACTTGTTGTAGAATGTGTACAATTGCACATCATTATTTTCCACACCAGCCATTAGGGTATTAATATATCTTTTTTTAAACCACATATAATAATACAATATCTTTCTTCATTGACTATGTATACCTTTTTAACGGTCTCTTCTTGTTTTGTTATTTTAAGAATGTGTCTTAGAAAAATAATAGTAGAAAAAAATGTACAATAAATAAATAAAGGTGTTTAATATCTTGATCCATTTTGCATAGATCGTCTTCTCGATTGACTTCTTATCGTTTCATATTTTAAGGTGTGCATAACTGCAAACACTTGGAAATTGTTGTTAATTATGTTCAAGATTTTGGCTAATGAAGTTAAGTTCGGTTGATAATTAATGCTTATATCTAAAAAAAAAATATCCACTAATCATATATCTATTGAAATAACTACCCACATATTTGAAGTGATTAACTATTGATTTTGTGGTCGAGTTGGAGTTTGTGTGTCAAAATAGATCTTATTGAAAAGTTCCTTCTACTTTTGTATTAACTATAAAGCTTAAATATGGTTTTGGTCTCTGTAAATATCGAGTCTTTTGATTTTGATACTTGCAATTTTTTTTTTAAAAAAAAGATCCCTGCAAATACCAACTTTTTCATTTTAGTCATTCTGTTAACTCATCTGTTACAAAAATGCTGATGTGGCAAACAGAACTCTTATGTAGATTTTTTAATCATTTCTTTTATTTTAAAACTCATTGTTTGGTGATTTGGATGAAATTATGAATTTTTTATTTTATTTTATTTTATTTTCTTCTATCTTCTTCATCTTCCCCATCTCTCTAAGTCCCTCCCACTGTCTCACTTTCTCACCCACAACCACCAATTTCTCCTCTCTCTCTCTCTATCTCTATCTCTCTCTCTCTCCCTCCCTACAAATCACAATCCCCAAATCACAATTGCAAAGAGAAGTGGAAGTGATAGGAAGACAAAGAGAAGAATATTGATAGGGATGTTTTAATTTAAGAAAGAGATTTCGATAGTGAGCTTCTTCCCTATTCTTTTATTTTTGATTTTTTATTTCTTATTTCTGAGAAGAAATTGGTGGTTGTGGGTGAGAAAGACAGACAATGGGGGGACTGAGAGAGAGAGATCGGGAAGATGCTCATGGGGAAGACGAAGAAATAGAAGAAAATAAAAAAAAATTCACAATCTCATCCAAGTTATCAAATAATGAGTTTTAAAATAAAAAGAAATGATAAAATATCCATATAGGAGTTTCGTTTGCCACATCAGCATTTTTGTAACAGATGGGTTAACAGAAGGACTAAAATGAAAAAGTTGGTATTTGCAGGGATCTTTTTTTAATAAAAAAAATTGCAGTGATCAAAATCAAAAAATCTCATACTTGCAGGGATCAAACACATATTTTAGCCTACCTATAATTAATATTATGTTGCACTTAAATTCAACGAGTCACCATTGAGCTGGATTGCAAAGCAGTGGTAGATGGTATCAAAGAAACTTGTAATTCTGTTTTCGAGTTTGGCTCTATTTTAAATTCGTGTAAGAACTTATTAACATTGACACAAAACTATGCGGTTAGTTTCGTCCGGAGGCAAGCCAACTTTGTTGCTCATACGCTTGCTAGAGCATCAAGGGAATTTGCTAGCTCTCATGTTTTCGATTGTTGTCCGAATTGTATTACCTCTTTGATTTTGAATGAAATGATATGAGTTTTCCTTTGTCAAAAAAAAAGGTCTCATGATGTTGTGGCAGCCGGTGATTAGCCTTGCAGGCTGCGCAGTAGCATGGGACCTCATCTCCATCTAAATTTTTTAGGGCCCCAAAAGTAAAAATTAGTATATGTCCATGAAAAAAAAAAATTAGACTCACGAAAAAATAATCTTTTGGTTATTCATTTGAAAAAAAATATAATTACGGATCTAGTTTTTAGGATTTGAATAGGACCTCCAAGTTGTTTGAGATTGTCTAGGATGTTGGATGTGACACCCACTACCCCGTTTGAAAAAAGTGATGTGAATAAATGAATTAATATAAATCACGTCTTTGTAAAAACTTTAAGTCAAGCGAAATAATAAATATCACCAACAAACACGAAAATACAAATCAAAACCACGGTAAATTTTTTATCTCAAATGACCAAAACAACGCCATAAACAGATTTAGTGAGTAATTTTGTATAGGAATACGAAGTTTAGTAACTTTGGTGAACAACAAGAGAGAACGAAAACAGAGTAGATAATGAGTTTTCACAAAGGTGTGTGTGTGACGGCGGCTAAAAGATGCGCATACAGCTAGAGAAATGTGGAGTGAGTGCGGGAACATAAAAGGTGCAAGGGTGTGTGTGTGTATGAATTCAGGTGGTGCTTCCAGTAGACCTCAAAAAACAAGATACTTATGTGGGTTGCATCATATAGTTAGCCCAAACCAATATTAACTCCCCATTATTTTAGGTGATTTCTTTTCCCACACTCCTCCCTACTCACCACACACCCCTAAACTCAAATAATTTCAAAAATACACTCACTTAAATCTGATGCAGGATGCGTTAACAAACGGTTCGGTTATGACCAACCAAACGTGTTCGGCTAACATCAATCGGATGTTATATAAATTTAGAATGAAGTGTGTTTTATTAATTTTTGTTCGTCCGGCAATGGGGATCCGAGCACGTTCGGCTAATGCCCCTCGAATGATTTCGAATAAGGGCAACCGAACCAGTTAAAATGTCTCCAATAAATTCAAAAGAGGGGTGTGTTTCAACATATTACATGTTCGGATGGGCCTGGCCGAACCTGTTCGGTTGCCCGCATCCGAACCTTTGAAAAATTAAAAAAAAAAGACGCAACGCTATATTCATTAATGGCCTTTTGGTCATTTCGCAAGTTTATGGGGTGTTTTTTGAGTAGGAGGAGGTGTGGGAAAAACAACCACCTTATTTTAAAGCCCAATTCACTAAACTAATTTTAACACATCTGTAATCTACAATATTTTCTCTAAATAAAAAACACTTTAAGTATTAATGTTTTATAAAATAACTTATTCAAATAACATAAATCCAATATTTTCAAAAATACAAAAAAAAATACAAGTTCAACATATTTAAATAATAAATAATTCTAACACACAATGAATCAAAATCAGTTTTTTTGGTTATATCAAAATCATTTAAAATAGTATTAATCTCCTATCTTACAATTGTGAATAAAATATTAGCTCCGGGATGACGTGTCAAATGTACATAGGTTTGGCGCAATAATAATACACATGGCATCATTTAATTGGTTGATTTTCGCCAACAGTTTATCCGAACCTCATTACACGTTGAACCAATCTCCTATCTTACAATTGTGAATAAAATATTAGCTCCGGGATGGCGTGTCAATTGCACATAGGTTTGGCGCAATAATAATACACATGGCATCATTTAATTGGTTGATTTTCGCCAACGGTTTATCCGAACCTCATTACACGTTGAACCAATTTTTTAACATTCAATAGCCCTATAGAATTATGGTAAATATGCATATAATCTCCTTTCATTACGAAAAAAAATATGGATCCTATTGCGCTGTATAAAATTAAATGCACATTATAATACCAATCTTCCTTCCATCGTTTCCTGGCCTTTTCTCAAGCTAGAATAACCCAAACAAAAAAAACAGCTAATTAGTATACGAGACACATGGTGCCAAATTACAATTTCCCAAGAAATTCTTGTGTTACATAGAAAACCAAAAAAATCGGATCTCAGTTATTTAGCATTAATCAAATATTGTCACACCAAATTTGTTGATTGATTTATGGGTCCAAATACAAGACTTCCTTTGACGACATCCTTCCTTCTCTCACCTTTCTCCATTTCAGACAATCAAATAATATCCAACCATAAATGCCTATACAAACACAACTGTAAGAATTTTAATTTTAATTTGCATTAAACCAAAATAATAATACATAGTGCAACCATAGGCAATCACGACGTCGGTCAAAATTTTAATTTGGATGCCCTAATTTATCGGATCTGAGTCCTAATTCATTAACCCACAATTAGGTCGTGACTTCAGTCCTTATTCCTTGAGTTCTGTACATCACGGCTCCGGGATATGGCTCCAAACTATAACTTGATCTGTGATGTTGTCCCCAACAATTCAAGTTTACGTCTGTGTGTTCGAGTTGTCCGTAAATGACTGGTACAAGATCCAAACAAGAGTACAGAGGAGTACTTTGAAGTGATTAATTTGCACAAGAAAGGGGGGATTGAATTGTGCACTCTTTTTAATTTTTTTAATACCTGCAACCTTCTGTATTGTTTCTCAATATTACTTGGATATCAGAAGGTTGAATGTTAGTAACACAAACAATAGTCAAGTATGAAAGTAGTAAAAGATAATTAACTTTGATGAATTTAGATGTCTTTGATTTCGTAAAGAGTGTTGTTTTCAAAAGATAATCAAAGTAAGTCTTATTTAAAATTCTGATCTTGACTACAGAAGGTTGGTGTTTTTAACCTTCTGAAGTAGTTGAAAACTTTGGTGATTGTAAGACAGTTTAAAGAAGTTAATAAGAAAAGCAGATAATGACACAGTAGAGTTATAGAGGTTCACCAAACTGTGGCTACTCCTCTCCCCACGTCCACGTGAGAGTTTCCACTATTCTCCAAATAGATTTACACTTGCTTTAGCTTCAATCGCCAAAGACTTTTCACCTCCACTCACTTTTGATCACACACAAAAGACAAGTGCTAACTTACACAGCTTCACACAAGTCAGTCTCAACCTACTAGAAAACTCTTCTAGTTTCCTAAAGGTATTTCCTTAGGATCACCAACAACACTCACTTTTCACTAGGTAGTTTGTTGAGAACCTTTCAACTACGATCACCAACACCACTCACCTCTTACTAGGTAGTTTGTTGAGAGCCTTACAACAAGAATCACCAACAACACTCACCTCTCACTAGGTAGTTTGTTGAGAAACTTACACAATATTTCTTACTGATGGGGGTTTGGGTTTGGGATGATTTAAGAGCTTGTTGATAGATAAATACAATGTATTTCAAAGACCATAACAAGCAAGCACACACTCAAGATAGTATTTCCCAATTCTGAACTTGTAGTAGCTTGAAGTGTGGATGAGAAGGTTGGATTTCGTTTAGAAGCTTGACTTGAAGGTTCCAATTTCAACTCATGGTTTGCATTTGAGTAGAGCAGCCCTCTATATAGACTTTGAATCTGAAATATGGCTGTTGGAAAGAAGGAAAGAGCCGTTGGAGATTGTTGTAGCTTTGTAGGTAGGTAATGATGATTTTTAAGCTTTAGTTAGTAGCCTTTTCAACCTTCTAAAGCAACCTTGGTGCTTTATCTTTCCATAAGGTCACTTCATGTCAGCATTCTACTTCTCTTTCTTCCTTTCTGTCACTTCTGTTCCTGTTCATGTATTACACAATGCTTTATACAATTTAAATCTGAAGCTTCTAAAGCTTTTACAACATGAACAAACATGCTTTTTGAGATACATCAAAGATCAAGTAGTTCCTTTTTTTCTAGGATAATTATTTTACAATATACTATTCCTTGAATACTCATTTGATGCATATTGAATCAAGAATTCGAGCATGAGTATGTTTCCAGAAACCAGAAGCTTTGAAGTCTTCAATCTTCATTTAACCTTCTTGAACACTTAACCTTCTGAACCTCTTTAAGGAGTAAATCAACCTTCTGTTGACTTCAATCAAACTTTCTGTTGACTATTGGTCAACCTTGTGTTGACTTTTAGTCAACCTTCTGTTTGACTTTCAGTCAACCTTCTGAAGAAAGTTACTTTATCTTTTAAGTTTCTGTAGTCAACCTTCTGATGGGGTATCCTTCTGTATTCAACCTTCTGTAAGGTAACCTTTTGTAGGTAACCTTCTTTTGGCACATTTTATCTTTGAAAACCACTTGGTTTATTTTGTAAGGCCAAGAATTTTGCTATGAAACATATTCCCTGTTCTTTAACACACTTGATTGAAAACTTGTTAAATCATAATAAGATTAGAAAGCTTAACTCATCACTTAAGTTTGTATCATCAAAACATGGAAAGAGATTTTTATTTCTACAATCTCCCCCTTTTTGGTGATGACAAACTTGAGAGTATGTTTTAAGTTTTCTGTTTTTCAGGAATAGACATTTGAATACACAGTAACTGCATTTAACACATTCATAGCAAAGGATAATTATCATGTATAATTGCAAAGAATAACAAGTGCAAAGAAATAAAGCATGAGCATGCATAGTTTTGATAATTATCAAATTACAAACCATAACATAGCACAAAATAAATATGTCCAAAAGATAATTAAAATGTCAACAGAAACCCCAAAATATATCACTTATAAACTAAAATATATCACTTATAAACTAAGTAGCTAATAATCTCCATTCTCCCCCTTTGTCAACAGCAAAAAGGAGGGAAGAAAGGGAAATTAGCTTGCTACTTTGTTGGAGAAGAATCATCTCAAGAGTTTGAGGATGAAGCGGGTTGAGGAATGTCCCGAAGGGTTGAGGAGGAGGAAATCAGGAACTGCAACACTAGGAACCATAGTAGGCACTATGTTCTGCATCACCCATTGTTGGTAGGCATAGTTTCGTGTGCTTCAAGCCTATTTTCTTGCTGAAGTATTCCAATGCTCATCAGAAGCTTGTTGTTCTCGCACCTCATCTTCTTCATTTGTTTCTCATGGTGTGCTCTCATCTTCTTCATTGCCTCCAATACTTCCTTCTTGTCAAGATATATGTGAATGAGTCATCCTTGTTTTCTCAAGGTTTCTTTGCTACCAGTGCCTTGTCGATGATGAGAGAGGTGCATTCATAGTTTGACAAAAGGATCCAAGAGATCCAAATTGTTTTGGCAGATCAGAAGGTAGTTTAGAAGGTCCTGAACCTTCAGGTACCTTTGGTGCAGAAGAGTCATACATAGGAGAGAACATGAATCTTTGAATGTTTTCAGAAGCAAGAGTATTACCAGGTGAAGTTCTAGGATTTTCACGCCATTGGGAAAATAAATTTGCTATTTGTTCAGTTGATCCTTGAATGTCATGATGAAGAGGTGCAGGAGTTGATTGTGTATTTGGACCAATTGAGGGATCAGGAGTGTGAAGTAATTCTGTGAGGGCAATAGAAGCCATGATTTCAGGGCTAGTGGCTTGATTCTGAGGGTTTTCAGGTGTAGCTTGGTCTTCAATGTCCCTAATTATCTCATGAACAGCTTGAGTGATAGGAGACAGTGGTCTTGTTGGTTCATTCTTCTGTTCCTCATTCACTTGGGATTGATTTTCATTTAGCTCCCCCTGAGCTAGACCCTCATGAGAGGTGGTATATGGCAGACAAATGACTCCCTGAGAAAATGGGTAATAGATAGCTCTATCGTAAGGTAGAGATTCCATAGCGAAAAGAATGGTTTTGAAGCTTGATTCTCGTGTTTCAAAGGCTTTCCTAGGTGCATGCTAAGGTTCTCATCGAAGCTTCTTCTTCCATTTGTTCAGGTTGGTCTTTTTCAATTGGAGTGTCATTCAAGTTTAAGGAATTTTCAAAAATTTCTCTCCATTCTTGAGATGGTTCTGTTTCAACTAAATTTTCAAATGTGGATTTTGGTGGGGCTAAATTTATGGGTTCATTACGATAATGATTACGATTCTAGTGGCTCCCCAGAGGAGTTGACATAGGTGCATTTTTATCGGGACTTGGTTCTAGGATAGGTTCATCATGAAATGTGTTTTGTTTCTGGAAATATTTCTAGTTTCTTGCTAAAAGGTTTCATCCCATCTGCTTTGCACTCTTGGACCGTAAGGTTGTTTTCTCATGGATGGATTCTTCTCTAGGCACAAAGATTTTCTTAAATCTGAATAATTTGGTCAAGAACATACCATAGGGTAGGGATGAGATTTGCCTAATGGTTTTGCACATATCTATCATATAATGAAAGATAATGTATGGAAGGTTAATCTTATTCCTAGTGATCATGTGATAGACTAAGAGTAGATCAATAGGTTTTACTCGCTCAAAACTTCCTGCTCTAGGAATCAGAGAGTGGACCAACATATTGTGCATGATACGGGCTTCATCTTTTAGTCTTTGATGATTTAAGCTTCTCACGAATTTTTCATCGAAGCTTGATGATTTCCTCCCGTGTAACTTCTGCTTTGTCATACCAATCTTTCCCATATAGACATACTTCATTCTCGTGAATCTTGGGGCATTAGTTATTATGGTTGGTGTTACCACAATGGTGGTTCCTTTTACTTGAGTAGTAAAAGAGGATTTTGTTTCACTCACATTCATGTATCCATAGAATTCTTTTATAAGGTTGGGATAAATAATTTCTCCTTGGGATGAGAATGTTTTGCCAACCTTGATACTCAATGTGTTCTTGTATATTCCAACGAGAAGCTTTCGCTTCTTCCAATGTATAAATTCTTCCAATGAGAACGTTCCTTTTACCCCATTTTTCCTTATCAAATACTTGTACAGGCAAGGCTTGTTCTTCAACTTCAGAAGGTTGATCAAGATTTCGTTCTTCATCGACCTTTTCCTTTCCTTTACTTCCTCCAAACTTAATCTTAAATTTTGGCCTTTTGGAAGAAGATTGTGGTTGAAGAGAGGCTTTCCTTTTTAGTTCCAGTTTTGATTCTGCCATCATTTCAGACAGAGTAGAATCATCATCATCGAGGGTGATTGGTTGACTCTTCCTTGTTCCAGGACCCTGTATTTCTTTGAGAGAACTGGTTTTGATTCTAGTTGATCTTCGAGAGGGAGTGGGTGAAGATTTGGAAGATCTTTGTTCAGATGGAGCCTTAATCTGAGTGGGAGGAGGTTTAGAAGCACTTAACAATGCAGGTGGAAGGTCATGGGTTGTGGGAGTGCTTGCTTTCTTCACACATGGAATTTTTGTTCTCACCATTTTTAGAGAGGAAATGTTTTTCGTGAAGAGAGAAGGAAGAGGAAAAGAGAATCGGTTTAGAGAGAAGATGTGTTTCAGGTGGTTTAGCGTGCGTGGAAGAGAGAGAGATAAGCACTAGCCGTTGTGACTTGATATGCACAGTTATGACATGACATAACTGTCATAGAAGACAGTTTCTAGTTACTTTAGTAACTGTCCCCAATGATGACTTTAATTTATCCTTCTCAAATTCAACCTTCTGAATTTGATCCTTTCCAAACGAACCTTCTAAAGACATTAGAAGGTTGGGGTTTTTGACATATTTTTCTCCTAAGGACATTTTAAAATGTGCAAAGCCTTTTTAATAAAATTGAAACTTTCTTCTAACAAAGGCTTGGTAAATATATCACTAATTGATGCTTGGTGTCAATAAAAATAAGTTCCACATCCTTCTTTTGAACATGATCTCCGATAAAATGATGTTTAATATCAATATGTTTAGACCTAGAGTGTTGGATGGGATTTTTGATAAATTGATAGCACTAGTATTGTCACAATAAATGGGAGTGCATGTGTACCTTATAGAGTAGTCCTCCAATTGATTCTTAATCCATAGAATTTGTGAATAAAGAACCACAGGCAGCAGATACATATTCTCCGCTTGATGAGTTGATAATGCAATTGAATTATGTTTTCTACAAGACCAAGAGATTAAGGATTCCCCAAAATTTGACATGATCCACTAGTACTTTTTCATCAATTCTATCACCAAAGATAGTCAAGATCATCACAAGAGCTAATTAGGTCAAAATGAGTATTCTTTTTATACCATAGACCAAGATTGGTTGTTCCCACTAAGTATCTGAATATTCTTTTGATCACAAAGTGAGATGAGATTCTTTTGGAGAAACTTGAAATCTAGCACATAGGCCAACCCAGAAAACACAATGTCGTCTACTAGCGATTAAATATAACAATGAACCTATCATACCCCGTATTCTTTTTTCGTAAATTGGTTTTCCTTCTTCATCCTTCTCAATTTGTGCGTAAGGATGCATAGGAGTTGCCATGACTTTAGCTTCATTCATCTTATATTTCTTGAGAGATCTTTAATGTATTTTTCTTGACTAATAAAGATACCTTCATCAAGTTGTTTAATTTGAAGTCCTAGAAAGAAACTTAATTCTCCCATCATACTCATTTCAAATTCACTTTTCATAAGTTTCCCAAAATCTTTGCATAATTTTTCATTTGTTGATCCAAAAATGATATCATCAACATAAATTTGAACAATCAACAAATCTTTATCAAGAGTTTTCTTAAATAATGTAGTATCAATTTTTCCTCTTGTAAATTTGTTTTTGATCAAGAAGTTACTTAACCTTTCATACCAAGCTCTAGGAGCTTGCTTAAGCCCATATAGAGCTTTGGTGAGTTTAAAAACATGGTTTGGTTTCTTTTGATCAACAAAACCAGGAGGTTGATTGACATAAACTTCTTCATTTAAAAAGCCATTTAGAAAAGCACTTTTAACATCCATTTGAAATAATTTGAAATTTTTGTGTGCAAAGAAATGCAAGTAAGATTCTAATAGCTTCTAACCTTGCTACAGGAGCAAAAGTTTCATCATAGTCAATACCTTCCTGTTGGTTATACCCTTGAGCAACAAGTCTTGCCTTGTTTCTCACCACCTTACCATTTTCATTTAGCTTGTTTCAACACCCATTTGGTTCCTATAATAGATGATTTTTGGAGGTATCACTAAGTTCCATACCTCATTTTTTCAAATTGAGAGAGTTCTTCAGTCATTGCTTCTATCCATGATTGATCTTGTATGGCCTCATTGATTGACTTAGGTTCTATTTCGAGATTAAGGCCATTCCAGCAAAGATTGTCTCTAAATGAAGTTCTAGTTCTAACAGGATCTCAAGTGCTACCAATAATTTGATCTTGTGGATGATGTACCACCATTCTCCAACTTCTTGGTAATTGAGAAGGTTCATCGAAAGCTTGAGTAGCTTCATTTGATTGTTGAGAAGGTTGAGCGAAGCTTACGGTTCATCCTTCTCTAACCTTTGCTTTCATGTTCTGTACCTTCTTCTTTGTTCTGATTGGTCTCATCAACATCAATTACTTCATTTGAACTGTTAGTTTCATTAAATACAATATGCATGCTTTCTTCTACAGTTTGAGTCCTAAGGTTATATACTCTATAAGCCTTTGAAGATGTTGAATATCCTAAAAATTCCTTTGTCGATTTAGAATCAAATTTTCCTAGATTGTC
The DNA here is from genome assembly GCA_020916435.1 of Oxytropis ochrocephala. Taxonomy (NCBI): domain Eukaryota; kingdom Viridiplantae; phylum Streptophyta; class Magnoliopsida; order Fabales; family Fabaceae; genus Oxytropis; species Oxytropis ochrocephala. The sequence continues at coordinate 112,264,340 of CM037089.1, forward strand.
TTTGTTATTCAAAATGAAACAAGTGCAACCAAATACACGAAAATATGCAATGGTTGGTTTTCTATTTTTCCAAATTTCATAGGGGGTTTTCTCAACAATTTTTCTAATGGAAACTCTATTCAAAATATAGCAGGCTGTGTTTACACACTTTTCGCCCAAAAATATTTTTCAATTTTTGAATCTTCTAAAAGTGTTCTTGCCATTTCTTGCAAAGTTCTGTTTTTCTTTTCTACAACTCCATTTTGTTGTGGAGTTCTAGGACAAGAGAAATTGTGAGTAATTCCATTTTCATCAAAGAAGTTTTGAAAAGAGAAGTTTTCAAATTCTCCTCCATGATCACTTCTTACGAAATAACATTTGTTCCTTTTTCATTTTGAACTTTCTTTAGAAACACTTTGAATGCTTCAAAAGCTTCATCTTTGTTTTTCAAGAATAGCACCCATGTGAATCTAGAGAAATCATCTACAATTACAAAACCATATCTTTTTCCATTGAGGCTAGCAGTTTTGGTAGGACCAAATAAGTCTATGTGAAGCGATTCTAGTGATCTTTGGGATGTGATCATGTTTTTAGGTTTGAAACTTGATTTGACATGTTTACCATGAACACATGCTTCACACACTCTATCTTTTTCAAAATTGATTTTTGGTAGTCCTCTGACTAGTTCCTTTTTGGAAAGCTTTGAAATGGTTTGCATGCTTATGTGACCAGTTCTTCTATGCCAAATCCATTTGTCATTTTCATAAGACATAAGACAAGTTTCTTGAGAAAGTTCATCAAGACATAGGCTATATAGATTTTTATTTCTAGATGCATAAACAAGACCTTACGGAGGAGATTTCTTTAATAAAACATTTATCAGATTTGAAAGAAACTTTATGACCACTATCACATAGTTGACTAATACTTAACAAGTTATGCTTTAAACCTTCTACATATTGAACATTCTTAATTTTAGGGGATTTAGAATTACCTATAGTACCTATACCTTTGATGCAAGCTTTATCATCATTGCCAAAGATGACATAGCCTCCATCTATTCTCTCCATTGAGAGAAATTTATCTCTTTCCTGTCATGTGCCTCGAACATCCACCGCCTAAGAACCACGACTTTTTCTTGGATGCTAAGAGGCATTCCTGCTTCAGATGTTAGTAATGATTTAGGTACCCAATATCTTTTGGGTCCTTCATGGTTAGTTTTCTTCCTGTAGAAGCTTCTTTTCATTTTATAACATACAGAAATATCATGACCAAAATGTTTACAATATGTGCACTTTGTCTTAGGCTTTCTAGTCCTATGATTCTTCTTAGTTTGTTTTTCTATAGGTAGCTCAAAAGTATTCTGTATAGACATAGCTAATTCTTTAGTTAAAACAAACACTTTTTCTTTGAGAAGGTTATTTTGTTTTTCAAGATCGTAGTGTATAAGGTTTGGTTGCTCTAAGACCTTATCTTTCAAAAGTTTGTGTTGTTCGTAAAGTTTAAAGTGAGAATGTTGAAGAGTTTGAACTGTTCTTATCAAATATTCATTTTGTTTTTGAAGCTCTTCATTCTCCCTTTTTGAATTCAAGAGTTGATTTTTGAACATCACACATTTTTGGGCTAAAGTGTTTGAATCAGATAATAGGTTTTCAAAAGCATGTTCAGTATCTTTGCATGAAGCACAAGTTAGTGATTTAGAAGTGCTTACCTCTTCTAGGTCAGTATCTCCTACGAAGCATGAGTTGATTGATTCCATACTTGATGCAGGAAATATTTGAGAGGGTTCCTCAGAGTCAGCCATGAGACAGAAATTTGCAGTCTCTTCATCATGGTTTGAGTTGGTTTCTTCTGAGTCATCCCATGTTGCAAGTAGAACCTTTTTCTTAGGTGTGAACTTTCTGTTGCTTCCTTTCAACTTTGGACATTCATTTCTGAAGTGTCCAGGTTTGTTACATTCATAGCACACAGGATCAATTTTGCTGGTTCCTTCACCTTTAGGTTGATCTTTCTTGAAGAAGGGTCTTCTGTTATTTTTCTTTCTAAATGCCCATCTTCTCAACCTTCTGGTGATTAGAGCCATTTCATCCTCATCATCAATGTCACTTTCATCATCTTCACTTTCTTCTTGAGTGTCATCTTGAGCTTTAAGTGCCATAGCTTTAGAAGGTTGTGAAGATTTTTGAGAAGCTTTGAGTGCAATAGTTTTAACCTTCTTGGGTTGAAGTTCATCCATGATTTCTTGTTCATGCACTTTTAGAGATCCAAGTAGATCTTCTATTTTGAGAATAGAGAGATCTTTAGCTTCATTATAGCAGATCACTTTAGGTCTCCATACCTTTGGAAGGCATCTCAGAGTTTTCTCACTTTGGCTTGATTTGAGTAGGTATTTCCCGAGAGAGTTCAAATCATTTGTTATTGTTGTGAATCTGCTAAACATTTCAGAAATTGTTTCTTGCTCCTCCATTTTGAATGTTTCAAATTTATGGATAAGAAGGTTGATCTTTGCTTCTTTGACTTGGTCTGTTCCTTCATGGGCAGTCTTCAATGTATCCCAGATTTCTTTGGCAGTTTCTTTCCCAAATTACTTTATCATATTCACTTCTACCTAGAGCACAAAGTTAGATAAAATTTAGCTTTAGAGTTTAGAAGTATCATGCGTTTATCTTCAGGTGTCCAGGTGTTTCTTGGTTTAGTCATAGTGGTCCCATCATCAAGAGTTGTAGTAGGTTCAAAAGGACCATCTTCAACAATTCCCCAAATGTCAGTGTCTTGAGATTCTAGGAACAATCTCATTTGATCTTTCCAATAATAGTAATGTTCACCAGTGAATCCTGGTGGTCTATTTGCTGAAGCTCCTTCAGGAAGGAACATCACAGAGTTGGAATGATGACTCATCACTTCTTCCAGGATCTTTCCTCTCACACTGCAAAGTGTGCTCACTTCTGAGAGGTGAGCTCTGATGCCAATTGAAGTGATTAATTTGCACAAGAAAGGGGGGGATTGAATTGTGCACTCTTTTTAATTTTTAATACCTGCAACCTTCTGTATTGTTTCTCAAGATTACTTGGATATCAGAAGGTTGAATGTTAGTAACACAAACAATAGTCAAGTAAAGTAGTAAAAGATAATTAACTTTGATGAATTTAGATGTCTTTGATTTCGTAAAGAGTGTTGTTTTCAAAAGATAATCAAAGTAAGTCTTATTTAAAATTTCGATCTTGACTACGTAAGGTTGGTGTTTTTAACCTTCAAGTAGTTGAAAACTTTGGTGATTGTAAGACAGTTTTAAAGCGCTTAATAAGAAAAGCGGATAATGACACAAGTAGAGTTATAGAGGTTCACCAAACTGTGGCTACTCCTCTCCCACGTCCACGTGAGAGTTTCCACTATTCTCCAAATAGATTTACACTTGCTTTAGCTTCAACCGCCAAAAGACTTTTCACCTCCACTCACTTTTGATCACACACAAAAGACAAGTGCTAACTTACACACTTCACCAAGTCATCTCAACCTACTAGAAAACTCTTTTCTAGTTTCCTAAAGGTATTTCCTTAGGATCACCAACAACACTCACTTTTCACTAGGTAGTTTGTTGAGAACCTTTCAACTAGGATCACCAACACCACTCACCTCTTACTAGGTAGTTTGTTGAGAGCCTTACAACAAGAATCACCAACAACACTCACCTCTCACTAGGTAGTTTGTTGAGAAACTTACACAATATTTCTTACAGTGGGGGGTTGGGTTTGGGATGATTTAAGAGCTTGTTGATAGATAAATACAATGTATTTCAAAGACCATAACAAGCAAGCACACACTCAAGATAGTATTTCCCAATTCTGAACTTGTAGTAGCTTGAAGTGTGGATGAGAAGGTTGGATTTCGTTTAGAAGCTTGACTTGAAGGTTCCAATTTCAACTCATGGTTTGCATTTGAGTAGAGCAGACCTCTATATAGACTTTGAATCAAATATGGTCATTGGAAAGAAGGAAAGAGCCGTTGGAGATTGTTGTAGCTTTGTAGGTAGGTAATGATGATTTTTAAGCTTTAGTTAGTAGCCTTTTCAACCTTCTAAAGCAACCTTGGTGTTTTATCTTTCCATAAGGTCACTTCATGTCAGCATTCTACTTCTCTTTCTTCCTTTCTGTCACTTCTGTTCCTGTTCATGTATTACACAATGCTTTATACAATTTAAATCTAAAGCTTCTAAAGGTTTTACAACATGAACAAACATGCTTTTTGAGATACATCAAAGATCAAGTAGTTCCTCTTTTTCTAGGATAATTATTTTACAATATACTATTCCTTGAATACTCATTTGATGCATATTGAATCAAGAATTCGAGCATGAGTATGTTTCTAGAAATCAGAAGCTTTGAAGTCTTCAATCTTCATTTAACCTTCTTGAACACTTAACCTTCTGAACCTCTTTAAGGAGTAAATCAACCTTCTGTTGACTTCAATCAAACTTTCTGTTGACTATTGGTCAACCTTGTGTTGACTTTTAGTCAACCTTCTGTTTGACTTTCAGTCAACCTTCTGAAGAAAGTTACTTTATCTTTTAAGCTTCTGTAGTCAACCTTCTGATGGGGTATCCTTCTGTATTCAACCTTCTGTAAGGTAACCTTTTGTAGGTAACCTTCTTTTGGCACATTTTATCTTTGAAAACCACTTGGTTTATTTTGTAAGGCCAAGAATTTTGCTATGAAACTTATTCCCTGTTCTTTAACACACTTGATTGAAAACTTGTTAAATCATAATAAGATTAGAAAGCTTAACTCATCACTTAAGTTTGTATCATCAAAACATGGAAAGAGATTTTTATTTCTACATACTTTTCACTAGATTTAGTTTTCATGGACAAAAATGCATATGTTCATAACCCATGCTATATTCATTCATTCAAATTTTCGTATTAGTATATTCATGGTAAATATTGTAACTCCTAATTTCATTGTGCAGGGTGACAGAATTGCTGCAACCATACAGAGGCAGCTTTTTTACATCTTTCGTCAAAAAGTAGAAGAGGATGCAGTTTACATGCTCTCAAACTTCAACGTCAACCCTAACGAAGGGATTTTCGAGGAAGTAGACACCAGTACAAGATTTCATTTGAAAAGAACACTATCATATCAAAGCAAACTACTGCATCGTTTCCATCAGTCACTTATAATACTTGGACTTATCCTGCTGATATATTTAAGCCCACCTTTGATTGTGGTTATTTAGTTGGTAAGCTCACTATGCCCTTGAACTATATTAATTTTTAATTATCCACCTATGATAAATTCTTATTTAGTTGTCCTTATATCTTTGTTTCCCTTTTGTTGTGTTGCAGACATAATGGGGTTCTTAACAGGAGTGAGTGGCGAAAAAGAATTCACAACAAAAGCTGGCCTTAAATCTAAATTCATAACAATGGAACTGGAAAATGATGGGTATGTTTTCTATAATGTCACTCGACAACAACGACACTGAACTCGAGTACCTACTCATTTTCAATAAAAAAATTACATCTTTGGACACTCTTAATTGCTATAATATTTTTACATTTCGATTTTCAATATGCATAACAGTTATCGTTATAAAGTTACACTATTTGGAGGTTTGGTCGATGAGGTCAACAGCTTCGTAGCGAGCTCTACCTCCTATGATATCGCTGCTGTTGTTGGCTTACTTTTTGCGAAAGTAAAGGACTATAATGGTAATATATTAACAGTTTTTTTAATGTCTTATTTCATGGTCTTTATCATCCCCTCCGTAAACTCGCATAAATGTTATCCTAAACTGTATAGGAGCGAATTCTATTAGCAACAACTTCTCAACTAGGGTACTGTTTAACCCAACAATTCCTGATGTGTTGGCCTTTAAATCAAAAGTTCCTCCCACCTTGGAAACTACCCCAAAGGTATTAAGCCAGATACAGGAAAAGACAAAGATCACTTTAGAAGATGATTTCCTCAAATATACACCTAAATCCACAATTGAGTCTATGAGCACTGTGTTCCTCCAGCATTTAGAAACTGGCAGCTCGGGGGTAATTTTTTGGTTCATTTGTTAATCTATTAAACTGCGTCATAGTCTCCAACGTTTTACGACTAACTCAAGTTGCTATGTAGGATGTGTATGTTGCGATACTGGCAACTATTGATGGTTTCGCCAGTGAATCAAAGTGGTGTTACATGGCATGCAAAAAGTGCCATAGAAGTGCTTCACGCGACTCTGATATGTACTTTTGTAACAAGTGTGACCAACACATCACTGAAGTTGTCAAAAAGTACAGCACATCTTACAACTTGCCCATTCTCAGATATATTATACTAATTATTTGAGGTTTCGAATTCCTTAGATTTCCTCAAGGCTAACCCCAAATTCCTTTCAGGTATTTACTCAAGATGTATGTCAGGGATGACACTGCTGCTGCACTGTTTGTGATGTTTGATGAGGACACAATTAGCTTGATTGGAAAGACTTGTGTCGAGCTTCTGCACAATGTAAAAAATCTATACTTTTGTTTGCATAATACTTACTTACTATTGAGCAACACCATAATGCATATTGTGTTACATTTGTTATTTTCAATACTTAGCATCTGGAAAGCGATGGACTACCACATGAATTAAGTTTTTTGAAGGATAAAACTCTTTTATTCAAGATTGGTTGTGATAAAGGGACTACATCGCGGTTTGATCCATCCTATGTGGTCAAAAGGGTAACTTCTGATGATACACTAATTGAAAGGTTCAGATCATCCGCAACACATGAGGTGCTATTTTGCTTACTACTTGGTTTAATTCATTCTACATGTTATAAGTAACCAATACTTAAATTCACTATTTGAATGTTTGTGTTATTTAGGATAATAGTCAAGGGGATACGGGTAACAATACACAAGGTAGTGGGTTGGTTATCACTTCTGGAGATACAGTTGCACAGATATTTGGTCTACTCATTTTATCATTCCCCTATCAACTTGATTGTCGGGTATAACATATGATAAGCATTTGTGATTTACTATAATTCGTTGACATGTTGGCCTTCATGGTGCTTATTTACAAGATTTAAATGGAAAGTTCATGGAAGCGCAGATAGGAGGACTTGAAGGCAATTCTGTAGATACTCTTGCTAAAGAAACTGATAAACATCTTGAAGTCGTTGACATTTCACATATAAATGATTCTGGTCTAGCAACAAAGAAAAGGAGCGGCAACATAATTGTCGACGACAATCCACTCAAAGTTCTGAAGACAAATATCAAGCAGGAGAAAGATTAACACGTACCTTTGTGGACATGTTTTGTTATGGCTTTTCAGATTTAACTGCTTCTAGACTTTTAAATTTAGATTTAAGGTTTTATGCTTTATGAGGGAACTTATCTACAGACGTAAATTTTGTCTTCATTGGAACGTCAATGCTTTTTTCTCCTAATATATGTCATCTCTAGGGACCGCCTAATTCGCCTCTCATTACCAAGATTACTGCCAAATTCAATTTTGATAAGTTATTTCGGATTAATTTAGTTTTGGAATTTTTCAGAAATGTTGAGGATGTTTATTGAAATATCTATGTTACTAACTTACGTACACTGCTCATGACTTACAACACCAATCTGAATATCGTGTTTTGATACAATTCTACAGCGTGTGACTTGCGAAAATTTGTTTTTCAATTAACAGACAAACTACACATGTATAAGTCACAACTACACATTCCGGTGTTATAGCAAATAATTCAGGTATTTCCATGTATTGTTAATCAGTTTATCAAATTGTGAATGATCACAACCAATTGAATTATTTTTTAAATAAAATCTATGTAGGATTGTCGTTCTAATTTGAGGAAGTCTAATAGTAGGTTCTTACAAAGTATAGCAGGTTCAACAAATATAATATATATAACAGGTCCTTACAAATATTATATTATATATACTCACGATAAAGAATAAATTAATTTCGTTGATTATAACTTCAATTTAATGGCTTTATGTCATATGAGTGAAAGGCACATTCTTAAGGAAATTACACCAGCCAAGAGGGCCTTAAACAAAAAATGAGAATTGGATCCTCTTACTTAATCTCCTCTGCATTTTCCTAGCTTTAGTGTTTTTTGATGAGAGAGAAAAATAGAAATGGAGGGAAATGGAGGGAAATAAGATGAGAGAGGATGTATTGAAGGAGAGAGATAGACACAATATTAGAGGGAAGTTCCCTCCAAAAAGTTAAGAGGATCCTTACCCAAAAAATGATATGAAGCATATTTTTTCATTAAAAGTTGGGTACAAACTTATTAAATTGCATTTATTAAAATAAATGCGGAAGATTATTGTTGTGAGAAAAACATGTGATAGTGCAAGTATACACTGTCTAACAAGTAATATAGAGTGTAAGTGAGATCGTTCCCACGAGGATTTAAGCTTAATCTTGAAAGTTTAATTTGATTAACAATTTAGTGAGGAAAGTAAATGACACACAAGTTTTTGGTAACATAAACAGTAGTAAAAGTAAACAGGGTAATGTGAAAACAATGATGAGAACAAGCTGAGATGCATTTCACTTCAGTAGCTTCATTAATATGCAATTAAGTGTATGTTCAATGCTGCAGCATTAGGTGTTGCAGCAATAAGACGTTATTCTCTCGAATACTTCACACTAGGTTTCCTTGCCAGAGTTTATCTCTAAACCCTAAAGAAGTACCTCCTAGGCTGCTTGAGCACCGGCAGTATTCACCTTATGGGTTATGCTCTCCTATCTCTAGGGTTAAGCAAGGAACATCAAGATCTCTCGTTAATGTCCACTACCCATATTACCTTGTGAGATTAATTTACAAACCATCTCTGAATTTATAAATGCTATTTAGAATAGACGGCCAATCCTACTCTAAAATGGAAATATTATCACACACAAGGTAAAATGCACAACATTAAACACACTTCATTAATAGCATAATAATTCTAACTACATCAGATCCATCATCTCAACTATGAGTATTTAGCTCATATTGAGCTTACAAAACATAGAAAATAACTTAAACAAAAGAGTAGAAGTCATATTACAAATTTCAAGGTAAGAAATGATACTATAACGAAGAAACAGAGAAGGAGCTCCAATGGTGACAATGGAGGCCCAGCTCTTCTAAGTAGAAATCCACCAAGAAAAATGCAATTCCAGTGTTGCTAGCGCAATCGTCTCAGCAATGTATCAAATTTGGTAATGGAAAGGTGAGTTAAGCACGCTATGAGGAGCTATCTCGAAACTTCCTCTTGACGGCAGAGCAGTGGCTATTTTTTGAATGGGAAATGGAGGCTAGCTTATATAGTGTCTCCTTGCACGCAACCCTAGAAAATATCTTCTTTGGGAAAAGCGTCCTAGGTTTAAGGGCAATTGAGGGAAATCCATATGAGGTCATATCTTTCTGTGCCATCCAGCTCTGACAGCTGTCCTTGCCTCATTTTCCGTGTTTTCCGCATTCCTCTTGAGCTTTCTCTCTCATCTTCCGCATTTTAGCTATTGCGCACGCACCTACTGCTGCAGCACTACACAAAACATAATTAAAAGCACAAAGGGCATAAATATGCCCAATTCAAACCAATTCATTCCTGCACCATTAATTCTATCCTAAACACTTATTTACAAGCTAAATCACTCAACAAGTTAATGAATTCTCTTAAAAACAAGCTCAGAAAGCAAGTAATAACCATCATAAATGAAGGTTATCAATTATATGGAGAAACAAATCTGACCCCTTTACACCAAAAAAATAATATTAAAGAAACTATTTCACCCTGTGAATCAGAGTATTTGTTATCTACTACTATAGCATGGGCCTTTAACCTAATTCGATCACCTTCTGACACAAACATCAAGTTCACAAAATGAAGAAAACCAGAGAAATTGCAAAACGTGATGCTAAACAACTGGGTAAGTTGTTTTAGCATTGTTGGTTTATCGCAAAGCATTCAACAACAATGCACAATGTGATATCCATTTGTTTTGAACAGGTTCTAGACCGAATATGCACTGCATACCAGATCCCCTCGTGTCAACAGCGCAAGTTGGGATCCCAGCCACAACATCGTCTTACGACATTGAAGGTGTGTTAATGTATTAAATAAAATTTTGGCAGTAACTATTTATTTGTTTCTATCTGCAACTATTAGGCAAAGCTATTATAGTGTGTCTTCTTTTCCTATACTCTGTTTTTGCATCTATTGAAACAACTATGAAACAAACTACATAAATCAATGTTCATACACAATCAGTCAAACATTATCTATCTAAAAATGGACAACAGTATAACTAATAGCATATCATAGGACATTCCGAACATGACATGGTAAAATAATACTCACTTTATGCCTGTGAATTTGACCCTTACAAGCTATCCAGGTACATCGCCGTCAATGCAACATCTACGCCTCTTAAATGTTTTGGCCAACATTGCTTCCCTACGAATATGAAACTTACTATTTAGATTCAGCTGCTTGGTATTATCATTATAATCGACAATTTAGAAATGATAACAACGATAGCAATTCTGCCAAAAAAGAAAATTATTAATCATAAATATAATAATAATAACAATAATAATAATATTAATAAACCCTATTGCGGCACGTTCTTGAGCAGTCCAGGTGCTTTAATCTGAAATTATCATTCTCCATCTCTAGGTTCACTCATTAACCAATTATTGTTTTTAAATTAACATGAATGTTGCCTCTAATGTATGATATCTAATCACTTCACTCAACAGGATCTGTCAATTCTATTCAAAATGATCATAAAACTCCGGCCTGTGGGAGCTCACAATCTGGACTTTATAGTTTGAACAACTCGGCAAAGCGAAAGTTGGGTGGGGCCAAAAAGACAGCAGCAAAAAAGAAATTCAACGGTTTAGTCACTTCATGCGTATTATCAATTCACATAATAGTCACTCATCTAATTTCAACAAAAAAAATTAACCATCTTTTGTTACAATATTACTAGATGAAAACACCCGTCCACTCAGTCAAGGAGGTATTCTGAACCAAACTCATACATATGTTGGAGGTACTCCATGGCTACACAATCCAAATTTGATGCCTGAAGGTTCCGTGTTCAGCCCAAATTCTATGCTAGCATCCGGAATATATAATCCCACTGCCTATGGAACCCCTTACAATGGGCCTTACATGTTGCATACTTTCTCAGGTTTGTCTTAAATTTGACTTTTTATAAAACTTTCTGAATGACCTGTTATCTTTAATGTTACCAACAACCCATATATATAATGTTAGTGATTCGAATATTCAGGTCCTGTGTCGACTTTCTATACTCAGTCGCCTAACCTCCCTACGACACCAGTTTCTCCTACTAACAGGATCCCTTTAAAGGACGTGACAATAGGTATGTGTTCAGACATGCAGTTTACATCAACATTTGAATCAAATACTTATATTTGTCCATCTTACTCAGATAAAAACCTCTCTCTCTATCTATATAAATATGTATATATATACTTATCTATATCTTTATATATGAATCATATCATTTTTCCTAAATACTAATATATAGAGGTATATTTATGTCAACAATATTGGACACTCCAGTCTGATGATGGTGAACGCAGATGAGACAAGTTGCATAGAGCGACAATCTGCTGCTAAATCTGGGGAGTGTTCTGAGTCGCGAGCAAGGAGAAAGAGTATTTTAAGCCAAAAAAATTGCAGCTATTCAAGGTATGGCTGGTAGTACCAAACATGGTGTTTTTTGAACTACTTATTCTTGCTAATAACAAGTGAATCCACCATCCTTGGGGGGTATTTATGAGATTGTTCAGTGCTTCGATGTAGCTGTAAGCCCAAGTCAAAGATATCATCATTCAAGCACTGATACAGAGCACAGTCCGTTGAGTAACAATAGCGACAATGAAAGATCAACACCATTGCAAAGTCAAGGTTAGTTTATTCTTAAAGTCCGCCTCCCATTCGATGTTGGTAATCCATTTGTAATAGATTTCTTTGTATAGCATAATATATGTACCTGATTTGGTGGAAGACATGCACATTAAATTGTCTGCCCTTCCTTGCCCAATTTTTATGTCCATTGTTTCACGGTCCAAGTACGTCGAAAGGTTTGTGTAGATGTAATTTAGGGTTTGTGTAGGTTTTGCAAAGGATAGGTTGTCCTAACCTTGATGCACCCTCACTTGCAATTGTGGTGTTGATTCTTGGAGTTTGTGTAGGATGGACTCACTCTAGTCTTGATGCACATGTGTTCTTATTCATGTATGCTTGTTTTTGTGCTTGTCATATGATTAAGTATTGAATTGGTGTTCACAATTTGCTTGCTTGTTTTGATGATCACATTGAATTTGTAATCCGACTTCAAAGTTCAAAACCTTTGTTACTCGTTAGTAACACCTCAAAACCATGTCGCATTCAAATTATACAACAACTTGTTACTCGTTACTAACAGTTACAATTTCAAATCTTCTTCATAACCAAGAACACTTTCAAACATCAAAAAACCATCTCACAAACCAAAAATCAATTCGATTGCGAAAACCCTTTTGATGACCTAAAGTAAGAACGAATTATCATTAATGACCACTCGCGCCGTTGCCGTTTGGTTGTCAATGATAATTTCATTTTCAAAGGGATTAGTAGTGTGGCCACTCTAAACCGTTGTTGTTTGGTCTTCACGAACATTCCAACCTAAATAAAACCAATTGTCATTATTGATCACTCGCGCCGTTGCCGTTTGGTTGTTAATGATGATTTCATTTTCAAAAGAGTTAGTAGTGCGGCCACTCTAAACCGCTGTTGTTTGGTCGTCGCGAACACTCGAATCAAAAGCAAAACCGATTATCATTAATGATCACTCGCGTCGTTGCCATTTGGTTGTTAACGATAATTTCATTTTCAAAAGAGTTAGTAGTGTGACCACTCTAAACCAATGTTATTAAAATCGAACCGGAGGTCGACCCGAGCAAGTCACTGGGTCAATGGGCGGACCGAGGGGTTAGTAGTTGACCCGCATGACCCGTGACACTACTAAAACCTGTTAAAATTAGGCATGTTGTATATTCACATATCGCAGAGCTATGAATTTTTTTACCATACAATAAAATTGTCCAAAAACTCACTACTCATTCATCATTGAAAACAAACTTCAACATTACACATAACTTAAAATTGAATAATATTCAACTCAACAACAACTACAGCAACTAAATATCATTCTTCATTGAAAACAAACTTCAAGATTAAAGATTCAGCATCTACATTCAACAACTTCAACATTACACATAACTTAAAATTGAAATTATGAAAAAACTTAAAGATAAATCAAAACAAAGGTTTCTAAACCGCGAAATGAAAGATGAATAACAACCTTAATGTTAAAGTTAAACTGAATTAGAAAAAAGAAAGATTGAAGAAAGCTAGAGCAATGATAAAACTCATAAAAGATGCATCAGAAATTAAATAAAAACCTTAAAGTTAAACTGAACAAGAAAGATTGAATTCAAATTTAGCTTTTGTTTTAAAAAAACAGCAAAACGGCGTCGTTTTACTTAAAAATAAAAACAAGCACAAATCAGCAACCCGGACCGGGTCAACACCGGGTCGTACCGACCGGGTCAGCATTGGCTCGCACCGGGTCGAGGCCTTCTGCTCACGGGTCGCATCGGGTCTGGAACAACCACGATCCAATAGGTGACTCGACTGACCTAGGCACCGTTTCACGGTCCGACCGACCGAGTCGGTACGGGTTTAATAACATTGCTCTAAACCGTTGTTGTTTGGTCATCGCGAACCCTCACTCCTATTGCGAAAACTCACCTAAACAAGACTGCCTCTGATCATGCATTTTGTTTCTTGCTTACTTATTCTTGCAACCTAGATCATTCTATACCTCTAGTCACATCACATTAAATTGTTTATGATGCCTGTCATGTTCTCAAATTGATTGTGTGCATTCCTTCTTCCAATACTTTGCTTCTTACATGAGATTGCTACTCGTTAGTGGTGACTCTCATTATAGGATTTCCACAAGCATGAAATGAAGGATTACTCGTTAGTAATAGCCTTCATTACAAGAACATATGCTATCACAAGAGATTGTTATTCGTTAGTAACAATTCCCATCCCATTCCACACACACACAATTGCATTTTAGAATTTGATTTGAATCACAACTGATTTGATTATTTGGCTTGAATTGGTATGCTTGTTCTTGGATGTTTGTGAGTATGCATTTGTAACTTGCATGAGTTGTTACTCGTTAGTGACAATCTCCATTTCAAAAACCTCTTTGCATCAAAAAATACCTAAAACAAAACCAATTATCATTAATGATCACTCGCGCCGTTGCCGTTTGGTTGTTAATGATAATTTCATTTTCAAAAGAGTTAGTAGTGTGACCACTCTAAACTGTTGTTGTTTGGTCATCGCGAACGCTCAATCCAATTGCGAACTATTTTCCAAGTTATCAAAACATTCTCCCCAAATCACACCAACGAAACACTTTTCAAAAACGAATCTTAAAAACATCAAAATCAAAACTAATTGTCATTGATGATCACTCGCGCCGTTGCCGTTTGATTGTAGGTGATGATTTCATTCACGTGGGAGCTAGTAGTGCGGCCACTCTAAATCGTTGTTGTTTGGTCCTCACAAACGCTCCCCTTCAATTGCAAAAACCTTTTCAATAATCAAAATAAAAACCGGTTGTCAGCAATAGTCACTCGTGTCGTTGACGTTTGATTGTTAGTGATGATCCCATTTTCAAAAAAGAGTTAGTAGTGCGGCCACTCTAAACCATTGTTGTTTGGTCACCGCGAACGCTCAACCCCTTTGCGAAAAAACTATAAAAAAGATTAAAAAACAAAAACCCTTTTCAAGACAAACAAGAACTATGTAGCTTTGAATTCTTCATCGCACCGGGAGATACGTAGGAGCGAGAGGCCAACTCTCGTCAAGCGCCAAAAATAAAAATTTTCATTAAGTCTTCTCATTCTCCTTTCTACAAAGAGGCAAATTTAAGTATCTTCCAAATCAACGCTTAAAACCACACGTTTAATTAAAGGTTCCCTTTCGGTAGAAAGGAGGTGTGGGGTGCTAATACCTTCCCCATGCCTAATCGACCCCCGAACCCAAATTTTCCGATTTCTAAAAGGCCATTCGCTTTCCAAAAAGGTTTTCTTCAATATTTTCCTTATAAAAAATATTGGTGGCGACTTCATTGTTTTAAAAAGTTGTAAACGAAGAAAGACCCCCTCAGGGACTTTTTCGGGCGCAACAGTGTGTAGCAAACAACTATATTGGAACAGGAAAACCATACACCGAGATAAAATTGGGGATATATACACTTGGGCAACCAATTGCTCCAGTATAGAAATACCTCCGGTATTTCTTAATTTTATATATATATATATATATATATATATATATATATATATATATATATATATATATATATATATATATATATATATATATATATATACACACACACACACCACGGTATTTTTATATAAGCCTTTATCATTCAGCAATAACCACATTTTTCATACTTCATAACCACCAGAAATACTTTAAATAAAACTTTCAGATAAACTTTACTTTGGCATGTAGTCTTAAGAAATTACATTAATATTGAGAAAACCATTTTAACCAAGATACACAACAATTATTATAAATTAAATTAATAAATAATAAAATCACAAATTCAACCCGTGCATAGCACGGGTTACATACTAGTAATACATACATACTAACTTATGACTAATATTTGGAAATAAAATAATAAATAATAATATACTGTTAAAATATGTTAATTATTAAAATAACCACACACAAAACTACTAATATATCATATATATATATATATATATATATATATATATATATATATATATATTCAAGTATTTTAACAAGTAATAAATCGGGGTGTTACATTTGGACTGTCTTGAATGTCTCCACTACCATCACTAGGGCTACATCAACAACATATTACTCAATATTAAGGATCCTGAAGAAACTGCAACTGCGACGACAACTTAGCCTAATAAGAGGACAAAACTCTTCCAACATATCTAACTAATTTTTTAATTTAGAAAACTCCAAATACAAATTATTTAAGGGACCCCACAATCCTCACCACATGTACTATGAGACCTTGGTCAAGTTGTCTGTAACACCCCTTTTCTACCCCGAAACGTACACATCATTATCAGAGTAATTTCGTTTCGAAAATAATATTTATTTAGTAGGAAAGGAATGCCACATCATCATCACTCGTTAAAACTCAACTTTCGCACCATTATAATTCGTGCTAATACTCAATCAATATAATTTCAAACTTCAAAATAATGAGGTCGCAGCAGAATTAAACAACAATTCACTATGTCTCTCAAACTCGTATCATGACATAAACATGGTCATAAGATAATTATTCAACTACTAATAACTCCAAGTAACGCCCCTAGGTGTTACGGTATCGAGAGCGACTCTAAGACTTCCCAACACTAAACAAGGAAGGCGATGGTTCCTTCCTTCAAGCGATCACTGCGCAGCGTTGCCACGATAGAGCAACATTCCAGCGAGAAGGGTGAGAATTTCGAGATAAACATAATCAAATATATAATCGGAGGAAATAGGCACGAGCAATTACACAACATTAACATCATCACTACATTGCAATCACGCAACACCACTCCAATCACGGACAACAACGATTACACGATCATGATTATGCATGAAGATGCAACCCCCACGAGGGCATATGCATGATGGTACCATATCATCTTTAAAAACCACTCAAGGCATATCTTCATCATAGAAGAAAAACCACTCAAGGCATATCTTCATCATAGAAGAAAAACCACTCAAGGCATAACATCATCAATATTAGTCATAGTATGCACATGCCATGAGACTCTATAACACATGTGCAACTCAATCAACACTCACTCGGAGTACTCATCATCATCATCATCATAAAAGAAATAACCACTCAAGGCATGTCATCATAAAAGAAATAACCACTCAAGGCATGTCATCATAAAACACTCGTAGAGTGTATTCCTTCGCAAATCATCACAATCATTATACATCATCACCATAATTATACTCATAGAGTTTACACATCATCAATCGTCACGAATCATAATACATCATCATCAAGCAATTACTCATAGAGTACATTCTTCGCAAAAACATCGTTGTTCATATTACATCATCATAACACACATATCCTCATCATCATTCAATACGTATATATATATATATATATATACTTCATTTGTCTTTTAGATTAGGGTGTTATAAAATAGTGCACTGATTGACTATGGGATTACTCAGGTAACTGATACTACTTGCAACAGGCATTGGCCACCTTTGCAAGACTCTCGATGATGCCTTGTAAATACACCAAATAGAAATTTCTGGCCTTAGTGGTAAACCACAGTCTAGCCATAGTCAATTAGTGTACTAATAGTATAGCATTTCATAACAATTCACTTATATAAACATAGTATCACAATTTTCATAAAACCACACCATTTACTCAGTAGATACAGAAACAATAAACATTTTATTTTGCCTTAAAAGTAGAATATTCAGTTAGGCCTCTGAATAAGCTTTCCAACGCATCTTAGAACACCTCAATCGGGTTCCCGGTTCAAAAGATATTCAATTTACAAAAACAGTGACAAAACAGTGAAAAACAGTGAAAAAGCAGAGCCTTTGGCGCATGAAAAAGCGCGAGTGAGCGGCAGTGGCGCCATTGGACGTAAACACGCAGAGTTTGGGCATTGCATTTGGCGTGTGAAGCGCCACTCTGCAGCGCCCGATGGGGCGCCAATCACTATAACGATGTATTATTATGCGAAATTTTCCCGAAAATGTGCAGTTTTTCACCCAACTCGATTTTAACTCCAAAAATACGAATTTTTCATCAATTAAAATCATCAAAGCTCACCAAGAAACATCAAACAATCCTTCCCACACATGATTAACACCAAAAACACCTTTGTCCCTCAATTCAATCATCAAGCGGTTATCAAACTCATCAACCATCAAATTCATCACAAATCATCAAAATTCATCAACACCTCATGTTCATCAAAAACATCATATTCATCCAAACCTCATAAGTAATACTTAATCCCACAAAACCCCATATATACCCAATTATGTTAAACGAAACGCTCACCCTTACCTCTTAAACGTAAGCTCCGTAGAAGACGATTGAAGACACGTACGAAACCACGACAACACAACGAACTCAGCTTCCCTTTCTTTTCCTTCTCTTTGCGCCGTGTTCTCTCTCCTTTCTTCTCCCTCCTCTTCGTTTCCTTCTCCCTCTCCCAGCCGTGCCCTTCTTCTCTCCCTCTCTCTCTAGGTTTTCCTTCTTTTCTTTCTTTGTGCATTGAGACCAAACCTAAACCCTAGGCATTCTTCTCTTGGGCCCAGGCACATTGGGCCCTTTTTACACCTCCTTTTATTGTTTCCATACTCCTTCTTTACTACCCACCACTCATCACTTAAATCAAACACTCCATTATTATTTTAACGTAATTAACCACTGTAACACCTAACTAACTTAATTAAATAAATACCCGAATTATTTTTGGGCGTTACATTGTCACTGTTTGACATTTTAGCATGGAAACTAAAAGTATAAATATTTTACTGCAAGTTGTTGATTTAGCATATTGATAAGGCTTAAATATAGATTACCCCCTGCAAATATCAACTTTATCCATATACCCCCCTGCAAAAATAAAAGTTTTAAAATAAACCTTGCAAATATTAATTAGTTACAATTACCCCCTGCTGTTAGTTTTAGTTAACAGAGTTAACTCTATGCTGAGTGGGCTGACACTTGGACTCCACATTGGCATGACACATAGACGCTGCTTATACACGTGTTTATGATAGAAGAAGTACCTCTGGGTATGTGTTTATGATAAATGGTGCTGCTATAAGCTGGTCTTCAAAGAAACAACCGGTGGTCACTCTATCTACAACGGAGGCAGAGTTTATAGCTGCTGCCTCGTGTGCTTGTCAAAGCATTTGGCTAAGAAGGATACTAGAAGAACTTGGATCAGTACAACAGGGAGGAACAATGATCTATTGTGATAACAACTCAACAATAAAACTCTCAAAAACCCAGTATTACATGGAAGAAGTAAACATATTGATGTTAGATTTCATTTTTTGAGAGATTTGTGCAAAGAAGATGCAATTGAGCTGGTGTACTGCAGTTCCTCAGTCCAAGTTGCTGATATTATGACTAAGGCACTCAAGTTGGAGTCCTTTGTGAAGCTAAGAAGAATGATGGGCATGATGGATGCAAATGAATTGAAGTGATATGATTCTGTAATAATCTGCACAATTTGTGCTGTTAGTATTGTACAGATTAGGAGAGGCTGTTAGAATAAATGTTGTAATTGATTTTGTGCAGTAAATAGTAGTTCTCTGTGCAGTAAAAATAGGTTACATTATTAACTAGATAATTCAATGTTTAGTTGTATTAGTTGGCAAGTAGATAACTAACTGTTAGGAAAATGTAACATAGTTAGATATGCAGCAGCTTATATACATTCTTCTGTAAAATGATGAAATTAATTTCAAGGAATACAATGACTTTCTCTCTATCTTCTCTACCAGTCTCAACAGTTTTACATCTGCCTTTCTCAATTTTTGACCACACACAACAATTTTTAATTATTTACCAGAGAGGAAAAATGAATCTGACAGTCTATGTTGGTGTCTTTATTTATGTATGTAAGAATATATATATATATCTATAAAATATACAAATGAGAATGACCCAAAGTGCAATTTTTCTGAGTTGTCGTTTAATTAGCCTATCCACATCAGCAAATCGCCTATTAAGGCTGATGTGTCATTATGCACCTCCACCTCATATCCTGTTGTCAAGTTCATATATTAATAGGCCCATTAAATTCCTCAAGTTGACCAATTAAGTTAGAAACCTAATATTCAATTTTGTAATCTCCGAAAGTTATATAAAATTTAAATTGCATTGCAATCCAAGGCTTAAAACTCTCAAATAATTCGCATCTCCTAGCTGAAAATTCGCATCTCCTTCCAACATTTCATTTAATTCTTAAACTCTCAATTATAATGAGTTAAAACAAATCAGAAAATATTTCTAATTTTAATCAAAACAAAACTGAAACTCCCAAATAATTTTTGTTCGTAGAACATATTTTGCTTTTGTGTAATGTAACTTCTGTTTCACCATATAATTACCATTAAATGTGAAGATTCTTTTTAATTCAAATTCAAATGTACTTAAAAAGTGAGTAAATATACATATACCCATTATGCATTTCTCCACTCACACATTTCCATTCTCCAATTTTCAGTGAAGGTGGGAAAATGCTACTAGGGGTGTTCGCGGTGCGGTTTGGTTCGGTTTTGAGACAAAAAGTGAACCAAACCGCAAGGTAAAATTACATGCGGTTTGGTATGGTTCGGTTGGCTTCCTAAAAAAACCGAACCAAACCAAACCAAACAAATGCGGTTTGGATTGGTTCGGTTTTTTCCAAGACAAAAATAATTTAAAATGGAGTTAAAATTAACTAACATAAAAAAGGCTAACATAAAAAAGGCTAACATAAATCTTTAAGAAAAAATCTACTCAAATATATGTAGTATATAAATCACTCTCTTTTAATTTTTTTCAAATAGCTAAGACAATGTTTAAAAGAATTTGAATTAAATATTTTGTTGTAATTTTTAAATATAGCATAACAATATGGATTGTTTGTAAGTTAGTCAAAGAATTAATTGGATATGGGCTAGTAAGTGAGTGAGAGTTGGGTTGTAGTTGCAATTGGGTTAGTAAGTTAGTAAGGAAGGTTGTAATTCAACAAGTTTGGTTTCGGAAATCAAAACCACAAACCGAACCGAACCGCGCGGTGCAATGAAAAAAAGAACCGAACAAAACCGATCAAAAGCGGTTTTTTGCGGTTTTCGGTTTTGTTTGGTTCGGTTTGCGGTTTCCCTATTGGTTTGGTTCGATTTTGAACACTCCTAAATGCTACTGATTCAAAGGGCATGCCAACTCAAAGAAGCAAAATGTTATCTTTCTTTATAGATTATTTTCTCTCATATATATAACCCATATTTTTTTACAGGTTAAAGCATTATTGATATTGATATATTTTTTTGAAGGATATTGATATTGATATTATTATTATTATTATTATTATTATTATTATTATTTCAGAAGAGGTAAATAGTTGTCACTAATGTCAATCTTCTATGATTTAATCAAAATTCTCAATGATTCATTTTATCTCTATTACTGCCAAATTTAATTTTTTTCATATTTTATTTTTTCACCTCCTTGGCATTTAAGCAATTTTCCAATTTGGATTTTGAGATGACTGAAGTTATGTTATAGTTATTACCTCAATCTTAGACAAAGTTAATGTTTTTTTTTTTAATTTTTACTAAGGAATGTGTTGTTTTGAAAATTCTACTGTGATGAAAATTAAGGATGTGTCCTCTAGCAGGATGCCTTTCATTTTACCTTATAGTTCTTTCTAATTTTTTTTTACAGTTTATAGTCCATCGAAAAAAAACGTATTAATGGTATGGTAAAAGGTTTGGAGGTCTAGAACAAATTGCATGCTTTGCCTTCCTCTTAGAGGTTCGTTATGTGTAAAAAATTTAAAATAAAATTGAAAGATGCATGTGTAACTTTGTCCACCACATAATAGTCATAAAATTGGTCTTATAGATAGTATATTTGTACGGTTAGCTACTCAAATTGGTCAAATACAATCCTTTTTGTGTTTTTATTTGATTAAATTTGTTCCTAATCTTTGTTACTCTGCTCTGAAATGCATAAATCCAACTTTATAATGGTTGTTTTGGTAATATTAATCAGTAATGAACTATTTATGATTTATTCTATGTCTTAATGCGAGAGAAGCTTTTTAAGTCAATTTTTCTCATGATAAAGTAAATAAGATTTCTTTTTTGTCTTTTTTGTCCCTCCCTGTTGCTTTGGCAATTTCAACGACATAGGAACGCCGACTCCCGGGTTTGAACCCGAGTATGAGCATTGGTAGTGTGTGTGTGTGTGGTGTTTATTTGCTATTTCATCTAAGTAGACCAAAAATATTAAATTTCTTTTCCAATCCAAATATAAATTCAATTTTATTTATTCTGATTGTCTATCCATATATTATACTCAAACTGATTTTTCAAATAGATAACTTATGTTTTTTTTTTTACTTTTAAACCTTGGATTATTAATATGTAATAATTGTACCTTATATTTCTATTTATTCTTCATAACCATTAATTATACATATGCTAAATTGAAATCAATAAAAATGATGTATTGTTATCAAACATGGCCAAATTATTTGTAATTTTATTTATTTATTTATATTATTTTCTCCACAAAATTATTTAAATTGAATATTTTTCACGAAAATTGTTTCTCGTGCATCGCACGGGTTACATACTAGTATATATATATATATATATGTATAAACAAATTTATGTATGTATGTATGTATGTATGTATGTATGTATGTAATGTATCTATGAATGTATGTAAGATATATGGATGTATGTATGTAATATATTAATGAAAGTAATATATGGATGTATGAAAAAAAAATTACAGAAAATATGTAGTTGGTGTGACTTAAACCCTATAAATAAGACTACCCCACACTTTTCTTTACTTATTCTATTCTATTCATTGTTATTCTTTCAGAACTCTTATCAAACACCATGAACTCATTTCCCAGCAACTCTGCCATGGACAATTTCCTCCTTGAAAGTCTCATGGATAGGCTTCAAGTTCGCAATCCTATGAACAATCCTTTGGTCTCCCAGTCATTAGAGGATTACCTCTATCGCTATAGGGACTTTGAGTGTGAGGAAGATGATAGGGAAATTCTCCCTTATCAAGAATGCCATGAGGAACTCATCATGGAGGAGGGGATGCTGGAAGAAGAAATCATCAACATCATTGTCAATGGCAAGAGAGACTCCCTTATGCCAAATTCGGGACAAGCTGTCTCTATGCTTGGTCATAGCATTTTTGTTGGTTGCGAAGAAGATGATCGCGATGATTGCATGGTGTGGGAGTGGCACAGTCGCATCACCAACCCAAATGGCTCCTCCATAGAATATATCTATGGAGGTTACTCGCAGAGGCTGAAACCTAGAACTCGTCGTGAAGAAAAGGAAGAAGAACAGAAGAGGGATCAGGGATTGAAGGACCTAATCGACGAAGTTGAGGATTCTACGTCTGGTAGAATCATTCATCGCAGCCTCAATGCTCGCTCTCCTCGGAGGTATTGAACAATGCTTCGTTAAAATTTCAAATTCAAAGGGTTGCAAGCAGAGATTCTTCAGCACCTTGTTCCCTTTGCTAAGATAAAGATTGATTTCCTTCTTTTTCTTCACATTGCTAATATCATCCACTAGCTCAAGTGAAGAATGCCATATTGGCATTTTGTGTAGTGCAGCTAGCATCAGAGTTGGAAACTTAAAGTGCACAACAGAAAAATACTAGGGGGATTCAATTCTGTTAGAAAACTTAAAGTGCATAACAGACTTGGAAATTATTAGGTGTGGTGTGTAACGCCCCAAATAATTTAATTATTTATTTAATTAAATTATTCAGGTATTGTATTGGTATAGTCATATTAAAATAATAATATGGTACTTCATTTAAATCAAGGGGTGGTGTTTAGTAATTAGGTAAGTGGTAGAAAGAGGCTCGTGACCCAAGAACCCATAATATAGGCGCTAGGGTTAGAGCCAATGCACATTTGGAGAGAAAAAGAAAAGGAAAGAAAAAAAAGAGGGAGATCGCGAAAGAGAGAAGAGGGAGCGGCGCTCAAGGAGAGAAGGAGATGGAGCTCTTGTTGTTGTGGTTCTTTGGAGTTCCGTGGAAAGAATCTTGTACTCGGCAAAACTCTAAGGTAAGGGTGGGGTTCTATCTTTATAATGGGGTATATGATGGGTGTTAATTGGGAGATAGGCTCTATGTTGCCTCCTTGATTGTGTTTGGTGTGTATTTGGTGAATTATGAATGTTGTTTGAATTGGTGGCTGAATTGTGATGGTTATTTGTGTTGTTGAATTCACTGTTTCGAGATGTTCTGATATAGGTTCAGTATTTCAGTGACTGAGAACGTTTTACTGATTGAAAGATTATGTGGTCTGTCATTTTGAAAAGTAGATTGAATGCTTGTTTATTTGGCACCGGTTTGATCGCATTTGGAGTTGTGTAGCTCTAGATATAGGCTCCATAAGTTAGGGTAATATTCTGGAAGCATTCTGGACCTAGGTGTTTTTAAAACAGGGAACTTTTGTTTGTCCAAAAATTATGGGACTTATTTCGTTAGAAAAAAGACTTAATTTTGGTCACTTTGGCACTGGTTTGGTTAAATTTGGAGTAGTGTAGCCCGAGTTATGAGTGTCCCAAGTCAGGTCAAATTTCTGGAATTAAACTGGGTATAGGTTCAGTGTTTCAGGACGTGTGTCCTCAATTGAACTCTGTTTTGAACGATTCTTGTCCCAATAGAAACTATACTCAAATTTCTTTGTTAGGGCTAAATTTTTGTTCCATTTGGTCAAGTTTAAGTCAGTTTAGAGTGATTTGAAGTGGAAGCACAGAATCTGTTCAGTCTGAAAACCATTCGGATTGTTTCTAAAAACTGTACTAATTGGCTCGTTGTTTTGAAACTCTAACGATATATTCAAAAACTACACATCCGCAGTTTTCCAACGAGTGGTCTTTTGTAACTTTTCGATGTCGTTTTCTATTTTAAATAATTCGCCGAAGTAGGTGCACTGTTGTAGGAAACCCTGAACCCGTGATGTTGTTGTATATTGATGTTGTTTGTAAACTTATTGGTGCTTTCAGTGTTAGTTCTAATGCGATAACAGGTGATGTGTCTATTTTATTGACTAAAGTGATAGGTGATGGGTCTATGACCAGTTGTTAATGTTGGTGTTGTTGTGTCAATTAGATGGTCATGGTTGTTGATTGTCTCTGGTGCATTGTTCATGGTGTCGCATACATCTCATAAGCATTATTTTGGTGATTGAAGGCTTCGGCCTTAGAGCTATAGGTGATGATGATGATGCTCAATAAACTTGATGATGATATAGGTGATGATGCCCTAGTTGGCTATTTTATGGTGATGAACGGTACCGCATGCATATACCCATTGGTGTGGGTTGCATCTCATTCATTTACTCATGTCATTGGTGATGTTCATTGATAGTTGTATATTGATGTTGTTGTAAAGTGGTGGATATAGCTGTTGTAACTCTAGTTTATTGCCTATCATACATGCTATTATATTGTTAGATATCTCACCCCTTCTGTTTGAATGTTACCCCTATGTTGGTAACGTGCAGGTGACCGCGTGTGAAGGCTTGTCTAGGGTTTATTATTTGATCGCTGGATTTTATTTTGTGATGTCATGATTATTATCTTGAAACCTTTATCTTATTCCGCTGCGTGGTGATAGAGTTACTGTCATGTAGACTAAACAGGTGTTTTTGAGGGTTCGTCCCATTTATGACGTGTTACGTATTACTCTATTCCTAATGGTGAATCTTACTATCACCCGTGAATGTTTTATTGGTGAAAAATGTAGCATCCCTTGAGGGTGTAGTGAAAAATGTTTTCGAAACTCTGATTTTTTGTGTTAAATTTTCCGCTTAGAAAAAATGGGTGTTACATGGTGAGGCTCATCTAGACTAAGCTAGACTATCCATTAATTAGTTATAATATAATATATATATATATCTATAATAAGGATATTTATATAATATTTCGGGGTGGGGTCCCCGCGGGGCGGGGGGTATGATCCCCATCCCCATCCCCACTTTGACTGCGGGGGGATTTTCTCCCCCGTCCCCATCCCCACGGGGAAAAACTCCCCGCCCACGGGGCCTCATTCGGGGCAATCCCCGCGGGGATCACCACTTGCGGGTAGAAATTGCCACCCCTAATGATGCCCTAGTTGGCTATTTTATGGTGATGAACGGTACCGCATGCATATACCCATTGGTGTGGGTTGCATCTCATTCATTTACTCATGTCATTGGTGATGTTCCTTGATAGTTGTATATTGATGTTGTTGTAAAGTGGTGGATATAGCTGTTGTAACTCTAGTTTATTGCCTATCGTACATGCTATTATATTGTTAGATATCTCACCCCCTTCTGTTTGAATGTTACCCCTATGTTGGTAACGTGCAGGTGACCGCGTGTGAAGGCTTGTCTAGGGTTTATTATTTGATCGCTGGATTTTATTTTGTGATGTCATGATTATTATCTTGAAACCTTTATCTTATTCCGCTGCGTGGTGATAGAGTAACTGTCATGTAGACTAAAAAGGTGTTTTTGAGGGTTCGTCTCATTTATGACGTGTTACGTATTACTCTATTCCTAATGGTGAATCTTACTATCACCCGTGAATGTTTTATTGGTGAAAAATGTAGCATCCCTTGAGGGTGTAGTGAAAAATGTTTTCGAAACTCTGATTTTTTGTGTTAAATTTTCCGCTTAGAAAAAAGGGGTGTTACATGGTGAGGCTCATCTAGACTAAGCTAGACTATCCATTAATTAGTTATAATATAATATATATCTATAATAAGGATATTTATATAATATATTCGGCGGGTCTCCATGGAGCGGGGTATGATCCCCATCCCCATCCCCACTTTGATCAGGGGATTTTCTCCCCCGTCCCCATCCCCACGGAGAAAAACTCCCCGCCCACGGGGCCTCATTCGGGGCAATCCCCGCGGGGATCACAACTTGCGGGTAGAAATTGCCACCCCTAATGATGCCCTAGTTGGCTATTTTATGGTGATGAACGGTACCGCGTATGCATATACCCATTGGTGTGGGTTGCATCTCATTCATTTACTCATGTCATTGGTGATGTTCATTGATAGTTGTATATTGATGTTGTTGTAAAGTGGTGGATATAGCTGTTGTAACTCTAGTTTATTGCCTATCATACATGCTATTATATTGTTAGATATCTCACCCCTTCTGTTTGAATGTTACCCCTATGTTGGTAACGTGCAGGTGACCGCGTGTGAAGGCTTGTCTAGGGTTTATTATTTGATCGCTGGATTTTATTTTGTGATGTCATGATTATTATCTTGAAACCTTTATCTTATTCCGCTGCGTGGTGATAGAGTAACTGTCATGTAGACTAAAAAGGTGTTTTTGAGGGTTCGTCTCATTTATGACGTGTTACGTATTACTCTATTCCTAATGGTGAATCTTACTATC
The DNA here is from genome assembly GCA_020916435.1 of Oxytropis ochrocephala. Lineage (NCBI taxonomy): Eukaryota > Viridiplantae > Streptophyta > Magnoliopsida > Fabales > Fabaceae > Oxytropis > Oxytropis ochrocephala. The sequence continues at coordinate 112,291,637 of CM037089.1, forward strand.
ACCCGTGAATGTTTTATTGGTGAAAAATGTAGCATCCCTTGAGGGTGTAGTGAAAAATGTTTTCGAAACTCTGATTTTTTGTGTTAAATTTTCCGCTTAGAAAAAAGGGGTGTTACATGGTGAGGCTCATCTAGACTAAGCTAGACTATCCATTAATTAGTTATAATATAATATATATCTATAATAAGGATATTTATATAATATATTCGGGGCGGGGTCCCCGCGGGGCGGGGGGTATGATCCCCATCCCCATCCCCACTTTGACTGCGGGGGGATTTTCTCCCCCGTCCCCATCCCCACGGAGAAAAACTCCCCGCCCACGGGGCCTCATTCGGGGCAATCCCCGCGGGGATCACAACTTGCGGGTAGAAATTGCCACCCCTAATGATGCCCTAGTTGGCTATTTTATGGTGATGAACGGTACCGCGTATGCATATACCCATTGGTGTGGGTTGCATCTCATTCATTTACTCATGTCATTGGTGATGTTCATTGATAGTTGTATATTGATGTTGTTGTAAAGTGGTGGATATAGCTGTTGTAACTCTAGTTTATTGCCTATCATACATGCTATTATATTGTTAGATATCTCACCCCTTCTGTTTGAATGTTACCCCTATGTTGGTAACGTGCAGGTGACGCGTGTGAAGGCTTGTCTAGGGTTTATTATTTGATCGCTGGATTTTATTTTGTGATGTCATGATTATTATCTTGAAACCTTTATCTTATTCCGCTGCGTGGTGATAGAGTTACTGTCATGTAGACTAAACAGGTGTTTTTGAGGGTTCGTCCCATTTATGACGTGTTACGTATTACTCTATTCCTAATGGTGAATCTTACTATCACCCGTGAATGTTTTATTGGTGAAAAATGTAGCATCCCTTGAAGGTGTAGTGAAAAATGTTTTCGAAACTCTGATTTTTTGTGTTAAATTTTCCGCTTAGAAAAAAGGGTGTTACATGGTGAGGCTCATCTAGACTAAGCTAGACTATCCATTAATTAGTTATAATATAATATATATATATATATATATATCTATAATAAGGATATTTATATAATATATTCGGGGCGGGGGGTATGATCCCCATCCCCACTTTGACTGCGGGGGGATTTTCTCCCTCGTCCCCATCCCCACGGGGAAAAACTCCCCGCCCACGGGGCCTCATTCGGGGCAATCCCCGCGGGGATCACCACTTGCGGGTAGAAATTGCCACCCCTAATGATGCCCTAGTTGGCTATTTTATGGTGATGAATGGTACCGCATGCATATACCCATTGGTGTGGGTTGCATCTCATTCATTTACTCATGTCATTGGTGATGTTCCTTGATAGTTGTATATTGATGTTGTTGTAAAGTGGTGGATATAGTTGTTGTAACTCTAGTTTATTGCCTATCATACATGCTATTATATTGTTAGATATCTCACCCCTTCTGTTTGAATGTTACCCCTATGTTGGTAACGTGCAGGTGACCGCGTGTGAAGGCTTGTCTAGGGTTTATTATTTGATCGCTGGATTTTATTTTGTGATGTCATGATTATTATCTTGAAACCTTTATCTTATTCCGCTGCGTGGTGATAGAGTTACTGTCATGTAGACTAAACAGGTGTTTTTGAGGGTTCGTCCCATTTATGACGTGTTACGTATTACTCTATTCCTAATGGTATCACCCGTGAATGTTTTATTGGTGAAAAATGTAGCATCCCTTGAGGGTGTAGTGAAAAATGTTTTCGAAACTCTGATTTTTTGTGTTAAATTTTCCGCTTAGAAAAAAGGGGTGTTACATGGTGAGGCTCATCTAGACTAAGCTAGACTATCCATTAATTAGTTATAATATAATATATATCTATAATAAGGATATTTATATAATATATTCGGGGCGGGGGGTATGATCCCCATCCCCACTTTGACTGCGGGGGGATTTTCTCCCCCGTCCCCATTCCCACGGGGTCTCATTCAAGGCAATCCCCGCGGGGATCACCACTTGCGGGTAGAAATTGCCACCCCTAATGATGCCCTAGTTGGCTATTTTATGGTGATGAACTGCAGTCAGCATGCATATACCCATTCTTTGTGGGTTGCATCTCATTCATTTACTCATGTCATTGGTGATGTTCCTTGATAGTTGTATATTGATGTTGTTGTAAAGTGGTGGATATAGCTGTTGTAACTCTAGTTTATTGCCTATCATACATGCTATTATATTGTTAGATATCTCACCACTTCTGTTTGAATGTTACCCCTATGTTGGTAACGTGCAGGTGACCGCGTGTGAAGGCTTGTCTAGGGTTTATTATTTGATCACTGGATTTTATTTTGTGATGTCATGATTATTATCTTGAAACCTTTATCTTATTCCGCTGCGTGGTGATAGAGTTACTGTCATGTAGACTAAAAAGGTGTTTTTGAGGGTTCGTCTCATTTATGACGTGTTACGTATTACTCTATTCCTAATGGTGAATCTTACTATCACCCGTGAATGTTTTATTGGTGAAAAATGTAGCATCCCTTGAGGGTGTAGTGAAAAATGTTTTCGAAACTCTGATTTTTTGTGTTAAATTTTCCGCTTAGAAAAAAGGGGTGTTACATGGTGAGGCTCATCTAGACTAAGCTAGACTATCCATCAATTAGTTATAATATAATATATATCTATAATAAGGATATTTATATAATATATTCGGGGCGGGGTCCCATAATATGAGGTATGATCCCCATCCCCATCCACACTTTGACTGCGGGGGGATTTTCTCCCCCGTCCCCATCCCCACGGAGAAAAACTCCCCGCCCACGGGGCCTCATTCGGGGCAATCCCCGCGGGGATCACCACTTGCGGGTAGAAATTGCCACCCCTAATGATGCCCTAGTTGGCTATTTTATGGTGATGAACGTATGACAGCGCATGCATATACCCATTGGTGTGGGTTGCATCTCATTCATTTACTCATGTCATTGGTGATGTTCATTGATAGTTGTATATTGATGTTGTTGTAAAGTGGTGGATATAGTTGTTGTAACTCTAGTTTATTGCCTATCATACATGCTATTATATTGTTAGATATCTCACCCCTTCTGTTTGAATGTTACCCCTATGTTGGTAACGTGCAGGTGACCGCGTGTGAAGGCTTGTCTAGGGTTTATTATTTGATCATTGGATTTTATTTTGTGATGTCATGATTATTATCTTGAAACCTTTATCTTATTCCATTTGCGTGGTGATAGAGTTCTTGTCATGTAGACTAAACAGTGTTTTTGAGGGTTCGTCCCATTTATGACGTGTTACGTATTACTCTATTCCTAATGGTGAATCTTACTATCACCCGTGAATGTTTTATTGGTGAAAAATGTAGCATCCTCGAGGTGTAGTGAAAAATGTTTTCGAAACTCTGATTTTTTGTGTTAAATTTTCCGCTTAGAAAAAAGGGGTGTTACATGGTGAGGCTCATCTAGACTAAGCTAGACTATCCATTAATTAGTTATAATATAATATATATCTATAATAAGGATATTTATATAATATATTCGGGGCGGGGTCCCCGCGGGGCTGGGGGTATGATCCCCATCCCCATCCCCACTTTGACTGCGGGGGAATTTTCTCCCCCGTCCCCATCCCCACGGGGAAAAACTCCCCGCCCACGGGGCCTCATTCGGGGCAATCCCCGCGGGGATCACCACTTGCGGGTAGAAATTGCCACCCCTAATGATGCCCTAGTTGGCTATTTTATGGTGATGAACGGTACCGCATGCATATACCCATTGGTGTGGGTTGCATCTCATTCATTTACTCATGTCATTGGTGATGTTCCTTGATAGTTGTATATTGATGTTGTTGTAAAGTGGTGGATATAGTTGTTGTAACTCTAGTTTATTGCCTATCATACATGCTATTATATTGTTAGATATCTCACCCCTTCTGTTTGAATGTTACCCCTATGTTGGTAACGTGCAGGTGACCGCGTGTGAAGGCTTGTCTAGGGTTTATTATTTGATCACTGGATTTTATTTTGTGATGTCATGATTATTATCTTGAAACCTTTATCTTATTCCGCTGCGTGGTGATAGAGTTACTGTCATGTAGACTAAACAGGTGTTTTTGAGGGTTCGTCCCATTTATGACGTGTTACGTATTACTCTATTCCTAATGGTATCACCCATGAATGTTTTATTGGTGAAAAATGTAGCATCCCTTGAGGGTGTAGTGAAAAATGTTTTCGAAACTCTGATTTTTTGTGTTAAATTTTCCGCTTAGAAAAAAGGGGTGTTACATGGTGAGGCTCATCTAGACTAAGCTAGACTATCCATTAATTAGTTATAATATAATATATATCTATAATAAGGATATTTATATAATATATTCGGGGCGGGGTCCCCGCGGGGCGGGCGGTATGATCCCCATCCCCACTTTGACTACGGGGGGATTTTCTCCCCCGTCCCCATTCCCACGGGGAAAAACTCCCCGCCCACGGGGTCTCATTCGAGGCAATCCCCGCGGGGATCACCACTTGCGGGTAGAAATTGCCACCCCTAATGATGCCCTAGTTGGCTATTTTATGGTGATGAACTGTACCGCATGCATATACCCATTGGTGTGGGTTGCATCTCATTCATTTACTCATGTCATTGGTGATGTTCCTTGATAGTTGTATATTGATGTTGTTGTAAAGTGGTGGATATAGCTGTTGTAACTCTAGTTTATTGCCTATCATACATGCTATTATATTGTTAGATATCTCACCCCTTTTGTTTGAATGTTACCCCTATGTTGGTAACGTGCAGGTGACCGTGTGTGAAGGCTTGTCTAGGGTTTATTATTTGATCGCTGGATTTTATTTTGTGATGTCATGATTATTATCTTGAAACCTTTATCTTATTCTGCTGCGTGGTGATAGAGTTACTGTCATGTAGACTAAACAGTGTTTTTGAGGGTTCGTCCCATTTATGACGTGTTACATATTGCTCTATTCCTAATGGTGAATCTTACTATCACCCGTGAATGTTTTATTGGTGAAAAATGTAGCATCCCTTGAGGGTGTAGTGAAAAATGTTTTCGAAACTCTGATTTTTTGTGTTAAATTTTCCGCTTAGAAAAAAGGGGTGTTACATGGTGAGGCTCATCTAGACTAAGCTAGACTATCCATTAATTAGTTATAATATAATATATATCTATAATAAGAATATTTATATAATATATTCGGGGCGGGGTCCCCGCGGGGCGGGGGGTATGATCCCCATCCCCATCCCCACTTTGACTGCGGGGGGATTTTCTCCCCCGTCCCCATTCCCACGGGGAAAAACTCCCCGCCCACGGGGTCTCATTCGAGGCAATCCCCGCGGGGATCACCACTTGCGGGTAGAAATTGCCACCCCTAATGATGCCCTAGTTGGCTATTTTATGGTGATGAACGGTACCGCATGCATATACCCATTGGTGTGGGTTGCATCTCATTCATTTACTCATGTCATTGGTGATGTTCCTTGATAGTTGTATATTGATGTTGTTGTAAAGTGGTGGATATAGCTGTTGTAACTCTAGTTTATTGTCTATCATACATGCTATTATATTGTTAGATATCTCACCCCTTCTGTTTGAATGTTACCCCTAGGTTGGTAACGTGCAGGTGACCGCGTGTGAAGGCTTGTCTAGGGTTTATTATTTGATCGCTGGATTTTATTTTGTGATGTCATGATTATTATCTTGAAACCTTTATCTTATTCCGCTGCGTGGTGATAGAGTTACTGTCATGTAGACTAAAAAGGTGTTTTTGAGGGTTCGTCTCATTTATGACGTATTACGTATTACTCTATTCCTAATGGTATCACCCGTGAATGTTTTATTGGTGAAAAATGTAGAATCCCTTGAGGGTGTAGTGAAAAATGTTTTCGAAACTCTGATTTTTTGTGTTAAATTTTCCGCTTAGAAAAAAGGGGTGTTACATGGTGAGGCTCATCTAGACTAAGCTAGACTATCCATTAATTAGTTATAATATAATATATATCTATAATAAGGATATTTATATAATATATTCGGGGCGGGGTCCCATGGGAGAGTCCCGCGGGTATGAAGTATGATCCCCATCCCCATCCCCACTTTGATCTGGGGATTTTCTCCCTCGTCCCCATCCCCACGGAGAAAAACTCCCACCACGGGGCCTCATTCGGGGGCAATCCCGCGCGGGATCACCACTGCGGGTAGAAATTGCCACCCCTAATGATGCCCTAGTTGGCTATTTTATGGTGATGAAACAGATCGCATGCATATACCCATTGGTGTGGGTTACATCTCATTCATTTACTCATGTCATTGGTGATGTTCATTGATAGTTGTATATTGATGTTGTTGTAAAGTGGTGGATATAGTTTGTTGTAACTCTAGTTTATTGCTATCATACATGCTATTATATTGTTAGATATCTTACCCTTCTGCTTTGAATGTTACCCTATGTTGGTAACGTGCGGTGTGCCGCGTGTGAAGGCTTGTCTAGGGTTTATTATTTGATCGCTGGATTTTATTTTGTGATGTCATGATTATTATCTTGAAACCTTTATCTTATTCCATTGCGTGGTGATAGAGTTCTTGTCATGTAGACTAAACAGTGTTTTTGAGGTTCGTCCCATTTATGACGTGTTACGTATTACTCTATTCCTAATGATGAATCTTACTATCACCCGTGAATGTTTTATTGGTGAAAAATGTAGCATCCTCGAGGTGTAGTGAAAAATGTTTTCAAACTCGATTTTTGTGTTAAATTTTCCGCTTAGAAAAAGGGTGTTACATGGTGAGGCTCATCTAGACTAAGCTAGACTATCCATTAATTAGTTATAATATAATATATATATATATATATATATATATATATATATATATATATATATATATATATATATATCTATAATAATATATAATAAGGATATTTATATAATATATTCGGGGCGGGGGGTATGATCCCCATCCCCACTTTGACTGCGGGGGGATTTTCTCCCTCGTCCCCATCCCCACGGGGAAAACTCCCCGCCCACGGGGCCTCATTCGGGGCAATCCCCGCGGGGATCACCACTTGCGGGTAGAAATTGCCACCCCTAATGATGCCCTAGTTGGCTATTTTATGGTGATGAATGGTACCGCATGCATATACCCATTGGTGTGGGTTGCATCTCATTCATTTACTCATGTCATTGGTGATGTTCCTTGATAGTTGTATATTGATGTTGTTGTAAAGTGGTGGATATAGCTGTTGTAACTCTAGTTGTTTGCCTATCATACATGCTATTATATTGTTAGATATCTCACCCCTTCTGTTTGAATGTTACCCCTATGTTGGTAACGTGCAGATGACCGTGTGTGAAGGCTTGTCTAGGGTTTATTATTTGATCGCTGGATTTTATTTTGTGATGTCATGATTATTATCTTGAACCCTTTATCTTATTCCGCTGCATGGTGATAGAGTTACTGTCATGTAGACTAAACAGGTGTTTTTGAGGGTTCGTCCCATTTATGACGTGTTACGCATTACTCTATTCCTAATGGTGAATCTTACTATCACGCGTGAATGTTTTATTGGTGAAAAATGTAGCATCCCTTGAGGGTGTAGTGAAAAATGTTTTCGAAACTCTGATTTTTTGTGTTAAATTTTCCGCTTAGAAAAAAGGGGTGTTACATGGTGAGGCTCATCTAGACTAAGCTAGACTATCCATTAATTAGTTATAATATAATATATATATATCTATAATAAGGATATTTATATAATATATTCGGGGCAGGGTCCCCACGGGGTGGGGGGTATGATCCCCATCCCCATCCCCACTATGACTGCGGGGGGATTTTCTCCCCCGTCCCCATCCCCACGGGGAAAAACTCCCCGCCCACGGGGCCTCATTCGGGGCAATCCCCGCGGGGATCACCACTTGCGGGTAGAAATTGCCACCCCTAATGATGCCCTAGTTGGCTATTTTATGGTGATGAACGGTACCGCGTGCACATACCCATTGGTGTGGGTTGCATCTCATTCATTTACTCATGTCATTGGTGATGTTCCTTGATAGTTTTATATTGATGTTGTTGTAAAGTGGTGGATATAGTTGTTGTAACTCTAGTTTATTGCCTATCATACATGCTATTATATTGTTAGATATCTCACCCCTTCTGTTTGAATGTTACCCCTATGTTGGTAACGTGCAGGTGACCGCGTGTGAAGGCTTGTCTAGGGTTTATTATTTGATCGCTGGATTTTATTTTGTGATGTCATGATTATTATCTTGAAACCTTTATCTTATTCCGATGCGTGGTGATAGAGTTACTGTCATGTAGACTAAACAGGTGTTTTTGAGGGTTCGTCCTATTTATGACGTGTTACGTATTACTCTATTCCTAATGGTATCACCCGTGAATGTTTTATTGGTGAAAAATGTAGCATCCCTTGAGGGTGTAGTGAAAAATGTTTTCGAAACTCTGATTTTTTGTGTTAAATTTTCCGCTTAGAAAAAAGGGGTGTTACATGGTGAGCCTCATCTAGACTAAGCTAGACTATCCATTAATTAGTTATAATATAATATATATCTATAATAAGGATATTTATATAATATATTAATAAGGATATTTCCCATGGGTATAGGTATGATCCCCATCCCCATCCCCATCCCCACTTTGACTGCGGGGGGATTTTCTCCCCCGTCCCCATTCCCACGTGGAAAAACTCCCCGCCCACGGGGTCTCATTCGAGGCAATCCCCGCGAGGATCACCACTTGCAGGTAGAAATTGTCACCCCTAATGATGCCCTAGTTGGCTATTTTATGGTGATGAACGGTACCGCATGCATATACCCATTGGTGTGGGTTGCATCTCATTCATTTACTCATGTCATTGGTGATGTTCCTTGATAGTTGTATATTGATGTTGTTGTAAAGTGGTGGATATAGCTGTTGTAACTCTAGTTTATTGCCTATCATACATGCTATTATATTGTTAGATATCTCACCCCTTCTGTTTGAATGTTACCCCTATGTTGGTAACGTGCAGGTGAACGCGTGTGAAGGCTTGTCTAGGTTTTATTATTTGATCGCTGGATTTTATTTTGTGATGTCATGATTATTATCTTGAAACCTTTATCTTATTCCGCTGCGTGGTGATAGAGTTACTGTCATGTAGACTAAACAGGTGTTTTTGATGGTTCGTCCCATTTATGACGTGTTACGTATTACTCTATTCCTAATGGTGAATCTTACTATCACCCGTGAATGTTTTATTGGTGAAAAATGTAGCATCCCTTGAGGGTGTAGTGAAAAATGTTTTCGAAACTCTGATTTTTTGTGTTAAATTTTCCGCTTAGAAAAAAGGGGTGTTACATGGTGAGGCTCATCTAGACTAAGCTAGACTATCCATTAATTAGTTATAATATAATATATATCTATAATAAGGATATTTATATAATATATTCGGGGCGGGGGGTATGATCCCCATCCCCACTTTGACTGCGGTGGGATTTTCTCCCCCGTCCCCATCCCCACGGGGAAAAACTCCCCGCCCACAGGGCCTCATTCGGGGCAATCCCCGCGGGGATCACCACTTGCGGGTAGAAATTGCCACCCCTAATGATGCCCTAGTTGGCTATTTTATGGTGATGAACGGTACCGCTTGCATATACCCATTGGTGTGGGTTGCATCTCATTCATTTACTCATGTCATTGGTGATGTTCCTTGATAGTTGTATATTGATGTTGTTGTAAAGTGGTGGATATAGCTGTTGTAACTCTAGTTTATTGCCTATCATACATGCTATTATATTGTTAGATATCTCACCCTTCTCGCTTGAATGTTACCCTATGTTGGTAACGTGCGGTGTGACGCGTGTGAAGGCTTGTCTAGGGTTTATTATTTGATCGCTGGATTTTATTTTGTGATGTGATGATTATTATCTTGAAACCTTTATCTTATTCCGCTGCGTGGTGATAGAGTTACTGTCATGTAGACTAAACAAGTGTTTTTGAGGGTTCGTCCCATTTATGACGTGTTACGTATTACTCTATTTCTAATGGTGAATCTTACTATCACCCGTGAATGTTTTATTGGTGAAAAATGTAGCATCCCTTGAGGGTGTAGTGAAAAATGTTTTCGAAACTCTGATTTTTTGTGTTAAATTTTCCGCTTAGAAAAAAGGGGTGTTACATGGTGAGGCTCATCTAGACTAAGCTAGACTATCCATTAATTAGTTATAATATAATATATATCTATAATAAGGATATTTATATAATATATTCGGGGCGGGGTCCCCGCGGGGTTGGGGGTATGATCCCCATCCCCATCCCCACTTTGACTGCGGGGGGATTTTCTCCCCCGTCCCCATCCCCACGGGGAAAAACTCCCGCCCACGGGGGCCTCATTCGAGGCAAATCCCGCGGGGATCACCACTGCGGGTAGAAATTGCCACCCCTAATGATGCCCTAGTTGCTATTTTATGGTGATGAACGGTACCGCATGCATATACCCATTGGTGTGGGTTGCATCTCATTCATTTACTCATGTCATTGGTGATGTTCATTGATAGTTGTATATTGATGTTGTTGTAAAGTGGTGGATATAGTTGTTGTAACTCTAGTTTATTGCCTATCATACATGCTATTATATTGTTAGATATCTCACCCCTTCTGTTTGAATGTTACCCCTATGTTGGTAACGTGCAGGTGACCGTGTGTGAAGGCTTGTCTAGGTTTTATTATTTGATCATTTGGATTTTATTTTGTGATGTCATGATTATTATCTTGAAACCTTTATCTTATTCTGCTGCGTAGTGATAGAGTTACTGTCATGTAGACTAAACAGGTGTTTTTGAGGGTTCGTCCTATTTATGACGTGTTACGTATTACTCTATTCCTAATGGTGAATCTTACTATCACCCGTGAATGTTTTATTGGTGAAAAATGTAGCATCCTCGAGGTGTAGTGAAAAATGTTTTGAAACTCGATTTTTGTGTTAAATTTTCCGCTTAGAAAAAAGGGGTGTTACATGGTGAGGCTCATCTAGACTAAGCTAGACTATCCACTTTTAGCTATATAATAATAATATATCTCCATAATAAGGATATTTATATAATATATTCAATTCATTCGATCCCCACTTTGATCATGAATCAATATGAAAATCTGTTTCATTTATATGTGTGTGTGTGTGTGTGTGTGTGTGTGTGTGTGTGTGTGTGTGTGTGTGTGTGTGTGTGTGTGTGTGTGTGTGTGTGTGTGTGTGTGTGTGTGTGTGTGTGTGTGTGTGTGTGTGTGTGTGTGTGTGTGTGTGTGTGTGTGTGTGTGTGTGTGTGTGTGTGTGTGTGTGTGTGTGTGTGTGTGTGTGTGTGTGTGTGTGTGTGTGTGTGTGTGTGTGTGTGTGTATAGACATATGTAGACAAAATACATACATACACTTAAATATGATAAAATTTGAAGTTCAGTCTTTGTTTCCTTTTGATCTGGTTTTGGTTAGGGAGTCCCAGGTCTCTTAGAAGATCAATTTTAGGCCAGTGTTTGGTTGGTTTTTACCAATTTCAAGTGCATCTTCAGGTTATCTAACTATTGCTAGATAGTGTTCTTTTTCTTAGTATCTAGGTGAATATGTTTTAGGGGTTCTCTATTATTGCTCTGATTTTAGTTTCTCTTTTGTCAAGGGTTTTTTAGTCTAGTCCCCCCTTGTGCTTTTCTCTGTCCTTTTTTTTCTTTCATTTTTTTAATAAAATCTGGCAGATAGTCTGTTTGTTTTTAAAAAGATAAAATTTGAAGTTATATCCCAAACATGTCTTCATATTAAATTTTTACACCTACTATATACCGTTTTTTCTATACTTTACACCCATATTTAAAAATAAAACCTAAGTACGCTTTTTTGGAATAGAAATATTTACTGCCGGCACATATTTGCAAAACAACATATACCAATTAATGAAAAAAAAAAGTAGTGATATGCAAACATTACCAAATAAATCAATTAAATTAGATTTAATAATTTCTTACACGAGAATTCAATCTTTCAAGCCGAGAGAGAGCGCTCAATTTTTCAGAAAACTGAACAAGGTTCATTCTCATATCTACAGGGTGTTTCGCCTGTAGTTATATATTCTGATGTAATTTAGACCTATATATATATATATATATGTATGAAAGTAATATATATGAATGTATGTTTGTATGTAATGTAACATATAAATAGATTTATGTATATATGTACATATGTATATATGTATGTACGAATGCATGTTATATATGAATGTAATTTATGCATGTAACATATAATCACAATGTAATATTGGCACCGAACGAGTTACCAATTAATTGTCTTGTGTTTTTGGAACTGAATACTTTGCACCAGAGTTAATGTTTTTTTTGATAGAACACGGGAGTTAATTATGTTAATGATTTTTAATATTTTCATTTACCTTAATAATTATTCTCTCATCAAAGTTACAATTAAACATGGCCATAATGAATGGATGTAACTTATAAATTTGGGGAAAAACTATGAAGTAGGGAAAATTGGCATGTACCAACTATTATAGGTAGAAAGGGTATTTGACTTTGATAGGACTTTCCCTTCTTTTATAGGAAACTTATTAAATGCATGTGAAGAATCCGTTCAACATTTCAACAATTTTTCAAATTTTGAATTCAACAATTTTTGTTTTGAGAACAACCTTTTGTTTGTTTATTAACAAAATGAGAATTTGATTTCATCCACACAAAACATATGAGAAAATATATATTAAAACACACAAAACATATGAGAAAATATATATTAAAACACACAAAACATATGAGAAAATATATATTAAAATTTGTAATAACTACATGGTGATACTGCAAAAGGCAATTGCACCTTGATTCAAAATTTTCATTTGGATCCAACCTTTGGTGTGGTAAGTTTGGGTCCAACCTCTGTCCTCGTTTTCTTTTATTTTCATTTGAAGATGGCAGGTTTGGGCATATATATCGGGTCGAGAAAAATTCGGTGTCTTTCTTTTAAAGGGTGAAAAATGAATGTGAGGGATGCTAGCGATGCACGAATAATGGAAAACGAAGAAATTCGAAATATAATGACGATTCTTGGATTGGAGTATCATACGCGGTATACCTGCAAGAACGCTTTAAGATATGGACGATTATTGATTATGGCAGATCAAGTAAGAATTGTTTTTCATAAAGATTATCATAGTTTAAGCTTGTGCTATGTATCGTTTCGGGACCCAGGTGGGTCTCACTTTACTGGCCTTATTATCAATTTCTTGCATCTTTTCTAACCTGAACTTCTTCGAATTCCAGAATTTATGTTTGAATTCAACACTCCCTGCAAGCTTTTCACACTGACCAACCAAAGTTATCATTTTATTCCATGGGCGAATATATGATTTGTGGAGAAAAGGGTCTAATTTTAATGCAACTGGTTGGAGTATTAAATACTATAAAGTAAGCACGTCCTTGTTCATTTATTCATTGGTGTTTTATAGGATTTGGGAATTCATTGGTGTTTTATAGGGTTTGTCTTATTTATTCAATGGTGTTTTATAGGGCTAGGAATTCTATCTTATTTATTCATTTACACATTGGTATTTTATAGGGCTTGGGAACAAACACCTCAAAAGAAGGTAGAAAATATTTCTGCCATTTGGAAGATGAGCACGGTAAAGAATTTTACTGGAAAGGTAAAAGAGATGGAGTATCTGTTGAAAAAGCGTTCTTTAAGGCAAAAATGGAAGATGGGAAGCGATGGATTCTCAATTATGTGGTGAGGTTTGATGTTTATCATTAGGCCTTTACTCTGTTAAGTTGTATCTACTAACAAAGGTTTACCAATTTGTTTTTGCACCCTGGTAATTTCCGTAATCATGCATAGGAACGTATAAACTACAAGGATTTTGTAGACAAATTCTTAGTATTGTACTCCATAGCTGATCTTCAGAGGTCCATTTCATCAATGGTTGATGGCCAAAAGAGTGGTCAAAGGAAAGGTTCTTTTCTATGCATTTCAGGAAAAAATTGACTAAAGAAGTTACGGTCAGACAGTTAAGTGGATGTGTCTGAACATTCTGATTATAATCATGGTGACTAGAATCTAATCAGTGCAATAATTGGAATGGCTCGGAATCACATGGGTAGCAACAACATCAATTTTCTCAAAGCAAACGCTCAATTTCGTACTGGTAACTTGGTTAGTTGAAGTTGCCTTATATTTTGTTGCAATAGTCTATCAATGTCATTCTTTTTGAAAATTTATGTTTGGTATTATATTTTTGCTCTTCAAGGAGGAAAATACCATAGAGGGGTTAGATATATCTACACCAAATTAAATCCTACTACTAGGTGTCTATTCCCTGAAAGTGATGACAATATTCTTAAATACTTGAATGAGGATGGGAGGTCAATTGAACCTGTATGGTAATTTGTTTACTCCTGTCTTTCTATTTAATTAAGTTTATGGATTAGCAGCATGAAACAACAAAGAAACACCATATACTCAAAACTTATTCAAAATTTGTAGCTATCTTCCTATTATACCAATGATTCTTGTCAATGGTTGTGAAGGAATTGGTACTAGTTGGAGCTCTTATATTCCTAACTATAATCCAAGGGATATTGTTGCAAATCTGAAGCGTAAGTTGAACCGTGAAAAAATGGTACCAATGGTTCCATGGTACCGATGTTTTAATGGAAGAGTTGAAAAAACTGACCAGAAAGGGATTTATGTAGCCGATGGTGATCTAAAAATTTTAGATGAGAGAACTTTTAGGATCAAGGAACTTCCTATCCGGATGTGGTCGATTATCAACACAATCTTTTCATTCAGAGCACAAACAACTGGAAAGAAAACAAGTATTATCAGTTTGTAGAAAATATTTGAATTTTATGCAATGTAATGTAATGTATGTATGTATGTAATGTGTGTGTGTATGTGTAATGTATGTATGTATGTATGTAATATATTGATGAATGTATGTATATAATGTGTGTATGTATGTATGTATGTATGTATGTATGTATGTATGTATGTATGTACATATTATGTATGTATGTATATATATGTGTATGTATGTATGTATAGAATGTGTGTGTATGTTGTATTAATGTATATATGTATGTATGGGTGGACACAAATTTCAGTCCGATCGAAACCCGTAAAAACAAAATATGTATATAAAAAAGAGTAATAAACAAAAGAAATACTATATAAGTTATTGTTTTTATATATGCCATCAACGAGTTGGGTTCAGGGTTCAAGATGTCAAATCTATTACCCGAACCGAACACCTTTGGATATGAATGGATTGGTTCAGGTTGGACTGAACTTGATTGGGTTGGATTAAAATGCAAGTTGAGATGGTTTGGATGAACGGGTCTGCGGGTTGACTCGTACTCGTGAACACCCCTACTATTTATGACTTCATATATTTGATGTCCTACTTGCATTTTCCAATGTTTCTATTAGATTCCAGAGAATGAAAACTGAAGTTGGGGATGGGAAAGAGTTTAGCTAGTTCTAAAATATGTTGAGTCTAGTTTACATCACTAAGCTATACCTTTAGTAACTATCGCTAAAGGGATAGATAGGTAAATTACTAAATAATTAAAAAGGAATATGTTACTATTAGCTTTTATTTTGGTTCTCATTAATTAGGCTAATTGTGTGGAATTGATTAAAAAAGAAACGGTACAAAAAAAAAGGGAAAGTTGTAACCACTGAAGAAATGGTGTGAAAAATATTGAAGGAGAGAGGTTGAAGATTGATAGTGCCGAATAAAATCACTTGAGGGAGAAATAATAGAAATAAAAAAAGGGATGGATAAATAATTGGATTAAAAACGTGACATTTAATGTGCCTTAAAAATAGGAATCGTTATTATTGCTAATTATTTCAAATTAGTTAATAAATAGGCAGTTTTTTCGGTTCCTATAATACCCTTCTTAATTATCAACCATAGAATATATTTTAATTAAGAATTTGATGATCTAATGGCTAAGATTAATTTAGTTATTATAGCTAAGGAGGAAAAGGCTTAGTGATGTAATCCTTAACCCTCATAATGATATTAATGTACATATTTATTTTTTAAACTTTTCGAGTTATTTCATCAATTTAATTATAAAAAAGGATAAAAAGTATCCCATACACAAATATCAACATCATTTATCATTTTTTTTTCTTTCAAAAATCAACATGATATACCATTTTTTAAGAAAAATAGATTAAATCTGGTTTTTGGCCGGTTATCCGATTCAATCCCCAACTTTCATGTAAGGCGGTTTTCAGGTTCAATTGACCCGAATATGGATTTGGTTCAATCGGTTGAACCGTCCGATCTGATTTTGACAACCTTAGTTTTTCTTCTTCTTAGGAGTAGAAGTATTTAAGTTACTTTAGTAAAATGAGGTGCTCTGAAATCAAAATGGGGGCTGGCTTGTGGGGATCAAATATCCTTTCAGTTGACCCGGATATGGGTTTGGTTTTGATTTTGACAACCTTAGTTTTTCTTCTTCTTAGGAGTAGAAGTATTTAAGTTACTTTAGTAAAATGAGGTGCTGAAATCAAAATGGGGGCTGGCTTGTGGGGATCAAAATTTCCTAAATAGTGATCTTACAATTACTTATGTCTTTAATATAAGACATTTTTAGAAATGTTATTGTCCCTTTATAGAAAATCTCTTTCAAATTGTGTCTTGCACAATTTTTTTTCTTTTACCAAAATACGTTTAACTACTTTATCATCTCTTTCTTAACGGGTTTGCAAAAGTGACATGGTGAAAAGTCTGAATATAACCTAATTAATAAGTAATTAATGCTAATTCATAAAAAATAATTAATAAAATAATCTAACAGTGAGATGATCAAAGTAAAGGACACGGATCCTCTACTACGGCAGCACAATGTTACGCCAGAGAGGATCATTGGATATAGAGAGAGAAGTATTCTCTTCCTAGATCGGACGGACTTCGCTAGCGCAACACAGTGTTGTCGCAGGATCCAAATCCCAAAGTAATTGTGCTTTGAGGAACAGGAAGTGGCTCGAGAAGGTTGCTCCACCTGAAAGGGAAACTCCAAGTCATAAAAAGAGAAATTTTTGGAAATCAACCATACCATGTGTTCCTCAAACTTTGCATCTTAGAAAAGCACCTTTTCTGCAAATGTGAGGAATGAGAGAAAACAAAACTGATAGAATGAATTCCCATGGTTCTGATAGTTCATATAGTAGCTGGAACGAAAAGTAACTTAAGAGTAATTGTAGCTAACTTTCAGTTACTTCTAAACAACTAATTGATGGGAGAGTTCTTTAGGCTTTGCTGATTCAGTATCACTAACATGCTTCCTTCTATCAGCTAATAGCAACATGTGATTTAGGCCTCTACTTATGAGTCATTGCATGTATATGTTCAGTATTTATACACCAATGTGGAAGTGAGCTAGGATTCTTGGGAATTCTCACTTGTGCTCAGCAAATTTGTAGCCAAAACATGTAATAAAAGGAGACGGTGATTTTGCTTCAGCAAAAACCTTAAGATTCGCATATAGTTGACAAATAATGTACAGGTGAAGATCTCAAGTTGTGAATTTGGTTTAAAGGATAACAGATATTGAATTTAACTTCATGAACTATGAAACTTATTGTTCTACTTTTACTTTACATGATTTTGCAGGTTCACAGATTGCCCAATTTATTTGATGGTTACATTGTGTGTCAAACTTAAAATGGTTGTTGAAGACAAGTCTTATTATGGATCAAATTACATTATGCATCTAACTAACAAATCTAAAAGAAACACACAGATGTAAGAGGATGCCATTTAATCTCAGAATTTATAAGGATTAATTGTAACCAAGCAACAATTCAAATTATTTTGAGATTACTTCAGGCCAATGTTTTGAAAACCGAACCGGACATTGAACCGGTGAGGCCTCTGGGTCATGGTTCAACCGTTTTAAACTGCTAAAAGCCGGATAAAACCGCTTTTAACCGCTAAAATAACCGAACCGTGTAAGGTGTCGGTTCATGGTTCGACCGGATCAACCGCTCTGGTTGGTTCAGTTTTTAAAACAATGCTTCAGGCAATATAAACATGATTAGTGACCAGAAGGATCTTGAAATTGGAAATGAAACTATCAAGAGACCACCAACAATATATGCATATTTCTACTTCCAGCAACTTTAATATCAGTATACCTAAAATTTCATCGGTCATAGTTCTGGTGTTCAATGAATACGTTTCCAAAACCGTTTCAACATTCACATCTTAGTAATTACATTAGTTTGAGTGGAACTCAACTCGAATCTCTTAAGTAAGGTCTCGAGAGTTTAGGCTTATGCATATAAAAAACGCAGTTGGAATGAGAGACCCCACTAAAAATGACCAATCAGATTATCGCGCAGAGATAATTAGTCATTGGAAAAGTAGGTTGATAGCCTACCTAGAATTTCATCAGTCATAGTTCTAATTCTCAATGAAAACATTTCAAAACTCACTTCTTCGCATTGGAACTCAGATCTCTTAAGCAAGGTTTTGAGTTTGAATCTCATGCATAGAAAAAATGAAATTGGAATGAGAAAGCTCACTAAAAGTAACCAAGAGATAATTAGAGCCTGTTTGAAATCCCTTTTTAAAAACCATTTTTACTTTTCTAAAATTTCTAATTCTAATGAACAAATTGGTTCTTTGTTAAAACTCAATTCAAACAGACTCTTAGTCATCGACAAAGGAAGTTTATACTTCACAACTATAGCCAAAAAAAATCATACTCTTAGCTAGATTTTGGAGTAACAACAAAACAGAGTTTTGAAGCAAAAACACAAATTAGATTCAACATCAAACCACATAAAATTTGTAGTTGCAAGAGCCAGTCTGATTAATCTATATCAAAAATTCAATATAAAGGGTTCATAAAAGCTTCAAAATTCATCACATAACACAATACCTATACAATGAACTAAGATGATGCCACAGTCTTAAAAGACTTGTGAACATGAGTAAGAACATCTTTATCCCTATTCCATTCAGGAGTAGGAGCATTAACAAAATGAGCATAAAGCTTATTCCTAGCACAAGTAACAGAAATCAAACTATGATAACCAACACCATCAATTTCATAAACATAATAAACCTGTCCATTTTCATCTTTCACTTCTTCAGAACTCAATCCATCAGCATTAGCAATAATATCCTGCAAATTAACATCAGAAAGTGCTAAATTATTCAAAACAGTATCTTTTGGAGCTAATTGACGAAATCCAGAAAGGAATGTTAGGTATTCTCTCTCTGTTTTTTTCTTAGGGTTATAGAATTCACTGTCTGTTCCGTTTGTTCCTTTCTCAACTTTTGAAATTAATCGCTCTTTCCATCCTTCTGGTACTTCGTAGATGTATTCGGCGGAATCTTTTTTGTTTGAATTTCCGCCATAGCCACCGTAATTGGCGGCGCTTGCGGCGGTGCCGTAGTAGATGTTGTAAGTTGTTGAATCGACGGAGGCTAAGGATGGTGATGTGGTGAGGATTGTGGCTATTGCTGCTGCGGTGGTTATGGTGGTGGTTAGAGGTTTGTGGTTGAAAGAGAGGAAGGTTTTTGGTGTGGTGGTGGTTGTGGTGGTGGGGGAGGTGGTGGAACTGAAAATGGGGGGTGGAGATGAGAATATTGTGGCCATTGGTTTTTGCGGTGTTTTTGGGATATGTTTTGCGATTATTTGTTAAGTGTTCAAAGTTGAAATAATTGTGTGGACTTTTTTAATTAAAAAAATAAAAATAATTGTGTGGATTTTTTTCTTATCCAAAAGATAGAGTAACCGGAGGTATTGCTTATGTGGACGCTTGTTTTTTCCAATTGTGGAAGTAGTTTTCTAATTACCTGTGTTAATTTGTGTAGAATTCCTAAGAAGATAAATACGAATTTGGAATCACAATAATAATTGAATTACGCAGAATTCCTAATTGTATAAAAAATTTGAATAACCTAATTAATTCAATTTTAGTGATGAACCTAAATCCTTTTATCTCCTTCCTAATTACCTGGTTTTTAAATGATTTCAAAAAAAAAAATTATTTAATTAAAACCAATTAAAATTAATTAAAGACGCGCTTTCGATCACGAAACGATACAATACATGAAATTGATGAAAAAATAACATAACGCAACAACAAAACGAAATAAAAACACGCGGTACAAACTAGTGAGATGGTGGTTGAGACGCCGAAGGATCTCAAAGAATTGGTCCTTTTCGGTTTCGACATACACCAATAGGACTCAGCGTCCGAAATATGTCAAAAGTGTCCATCATCACTCGACGTCATCGTTGTTCTTCACATCCATGGTGGACCATCGAACACGATTATTATCGCCCATAGTCGGTGAATGATAAATGATCCGGGTGACTTCTCGCCTCGTCACCCTCCAAACCGCACCTTCGTTGTTATTTTTCTTTCAGAGCTTCAAAGCGTGATGTCGCCCTAAGCTCGCATAAAATGGGTTTGACTTAGACACCATTTTCTCTTTGACGTTGTAATAGTTTTTTTCCAATTTCCACCGTTGAAGTGGTGGGGATCTTTATTCTATTTAAAAGTTTCTTTTGAGATCTAGGCTATTAATTAGTAATGAAATAAAAATGTTTTATTACTTGAAAAAATGACTTTTACCTATGTTCTCGCTCAATTTTTACTATGCGTAATTTTTTAAATTTTTTAAAAATTACAAACTTGTAATACTACGATAGCAAAAACTTCCATGGGTACATCCGCTAACAACACAAAACTAAACTATTTTTTTGACACGTGACATTTTAATAATGTGAAATTATATAAACAATCAAGATGTGATATCTACATAATCATATGGTGTCATTTGAACATAACTGAACATAATCGTGAACAAAAGAAGACCATAACCGCAACGTATGGATTTCATTTGAGACGATCGCTTATTTTTCAACCATCGCCAACCGTTTATCTTTATTCTTCTCTTCCATCTTCCTCAAGGTGCATGTCATATTTCTCTTTTACCAAGTTCAAAAAAGAACAAGGTAACCTATAACTTTAATGACACAACCAAAGACACTTTTTCTTATCCGTGCCCACACCATCCATCATGTTATCAAACTCCCTGAATATGATTCAACGCCTCAATAGACACCAAACCGTGTATTCTTGTGTCTCTTTGAAAATAATCCACAATTTTATTAATTTGTTGGAGAGTTTATGAAAATAAATTATGATGACTATTAGCTATTTAAAAAAGTGTGGGGAGTAGTATTTAAAAAAAAAATTAAACTATGTGTAGAAAATCATGCAGTTGCGATGGGGATGGGCGTGGAGGATGCCCTAGTCTTATTTTCCTTTATGTTTCATAACTTTATTTGTCTTTAAATCACTGCCTTCAGCTTCCCTTAAGTCAGCCGAAGCTAGTTTCTCAAAATGGTCCACATCATCTATTTGTTATTTTGAGTTGTTAAAGCGAAAGTACAATGCACTGCCCTCACATCACCCTCATGAACAGTTCCATGTTGTAATAACCAGTGGTTTTGAGTGTGTCAATGTTTCATGTTTAAACCTTGCCCTCACAAACCAACATGTGTTGTAATAACCCAGCCGGTTTCTGAGAATTTCCAACATGTGTCTTTCCAACATGTGTTGTCCTCACTTGCATGCTTTTTGGGTAACTTCCTAAAAGGTCACTCATCCCACTACCACTCCAAGTCAAGCACATTTAACTATGGAGTTCTTATAGGAAGGTCTACCGAAAAGAACATGCATCTTGTTGGTATAGGTAATCCAAATCAATTCCTTTAAGTCTTCCTTTCAACTGTACAGTTCCATACCTGCACAGCCTCAAGATCATTCTCATTCTAGTGTGTATTTCGTTCATTCATGCGCCCCTTCGCTTTGAAGCCGCAAGGAGCCACTATTTTTCGTGCCAACTTTTAGGCACCAACGATCACTCCTCGCCCTCGTCAGCCACAAATGTCACATACTCACCAGCTTCTGCTTGGTTCGTCCCCGGCAACACCGTACTAGGAGATGTCTGCTGCTATGATACCATTTGTAATATCCCAGATTACTTTCAGAACTGCCGACTGCCCTCACAAACCAACATGTGTCTTTCTAGCATGCGTTGTTCTCACTTGCATGCTTTTTGGGAAACTTCCCAGAAGGTCACCCATCCCACTACTACTCCAACTCAAGCACACTTAACTATGAAGTTCTTATGGGGAGAGCTCCCGAAAAGAATATGCATCTTGTTGGTATAGGCAGTCCAAATCAATTATTTTAAGTCTTCATTCAACTGTACAGTCCCATACCTGTACAACATCATGATCCCTGCCATTCTGGTGCGTATTCGGTTCATTCACGTGCACTTTTGTTTTGAAGCTACCAGGAGCCACTCTTTGTCGTGCCAACTTTTGGGCATTGATGATCATTCCCAACCCTCATCAGCCACGAATGTCACACGTGTTCATCACTCCCATCAACAGACCCATCTTGAACAGAGTCATCCCGAGTTGACCTATTAGTCATATGCTTATCCTAAACAAGCCCATTAGTGCCATCACATTCATTATCCCGTTATGTTACGATCATCTCAAGTGCACCTTATCATCTATTACCACCTTCAAACACATTGTGCTTCTTATCAGTTGGGTTGTGATCCCACATAGTACTTTATGGGTAACCCATTTTCTTAAAAATGCCCAGCCTCTCCAAGTATAACCACCTACTGAATCTCAATTTCACTCCGACACAACAAATATAGTCCAATTTGCCAAAATCCCCCATGGTGCTTTACACGACCAAAATAGAGGGACGATGGCAAGGAGGTCAACAAACAGGAAAACAAATTCCCAAATGTCAATAACAATAAAACAAACGCAAGGTGTATTCACTTTAAAATTGAACTAATATTTCCCTCTCACATTGATTATACAACAATACCACACCAAACTATCACATAAACCAAAATTTTAGCGAGTTGGGTCTTAGGGGTTAACTAGGGTTAGGGAAAGTCTTGTGGTTCTTTTAGCCATACTTATGGGATGTATGTTGAATTCTTACCAAGTAGATCAATCTTAGTTGGCTGGCAAACAACTTGACTAAAATTACCTTTGTAAATTTATGAAACCAAAATGATAAAATAATATAGCTAAGAGACCAAAACAAAAACTAAAAGAAAGTTGTTTAGAGTGAGTAAATTTACATAATATCCTACGATCAATTTTAGTAGTTCACCGGTGATTGATCTGATTTACTCTCTCACCTTAAAAGCACTGAAACACCCATTTAGAATCTAAAAAAAAAGTTTTTTAGGGATAAAAATACAATTTACAATTTTGTGTGCAATGTGATAGTAGAGATTGCAAATAAATCATCGAGAGAGTGGGGAGCCGTATTGGCAAAATTGCATCGGAGCACGACCGCCAAAAAAACGCTCAAACCCGGTTTGAAATGGGTCGCGCTTAGGTTTATATATTTATTTATTTATTTATTTATATCCCTTTCCTTTTACTCTTATTCACAACGTTCCTAAAATCTCACCTTCTCCTACGCCATGTCCAACAGGTAAATTTTCTCTCTTTTCCTTTCCTTCGATCCAATCTCCTATTTATCTGCAATCTTTCAATTTCGCTGTTTTTCTTTTTGTGATTCGCATGGTCTTAGCGTTTTAGGTGCCGAAAAATAGAGAAAGAAAAAGAGAAAATGGGGTTTTGTTGTGTGCCGTTTGTTGTTGCTTGACATTGATTTGCTAGGGGTTAATTGATTTTTGCTACTCTTGAATCTTGATGTGTTCAAACACCTATTTGATGATTTTTTTTCAGCCATGTTCTGATGCCTCTTATTAGAATTTTGATTGGAAACAGAGTTTAACTAGTGGGATTGGGATCGTAGCTGCTTAATATATAAAATTTTAACTTTTTTTTTGAATAATTTTAGGGTTTCTTTTTTCCATGTTTTTTATAATGCTACTAATGGTTGATATGAAGTGATTCAGAAGTTTTGCCTGTGGGAATGCTTAAATGTTTGTAAATGTGAGGGGTTTGAGTTGTATGATATGATGTTTGTAAATGGAGTAACCTAGAAGAACACGTGATATTTCTCAAAAAAAGAAGAAAAAAGAGAGCAGATACAGGTGTCAGACGACAACGCGAACGCACATGCTTACGACACAAAACTGATGAACCGGCAAAGAGCTGAAAAGAAAACCATTTTGCAATTTGTTTTGTGTTGTGTTGTGTTCCAATCTTTCTTCTTCTAATTTTCAATTTTCTATTCTCATATCCTATCTATCCTCACCTCACCCCCATTTCTAATTCTCGGTCCTCTTAATCTCTTATTAATATTAATAATTAATTTAGGTGCCTTCAAAGCCCCACGTGTTAACTTATATGCTCCTTCATTTTTTTTCCCCTTTTATCTTTTCAGCTCTTTTCCCATCCAATAATCACTTTGAGGTTTAGGGTTTTGATCCTCACAAGGCTCTCCCTTAATTTAATAAATAATTGCAATTTCTGCTCCCATGTCAAAAAGGTTAGATGATTGATTGTAATAGTCTTTGCATTTGTATGTTCAATTTATTGTTTTTCTTCTTTGATTTGGGGTTTCAATTATTAATGATTGGTGTTCTGATTCTTGTTTTTTGTTTGATAGTCTTTGTATTTGTATGGTCAATTGATTGATTGTTTGATATGTTCTGAGGATTCATGAATTTTGTTTTCTCTCTCCTATTTGAGGTGTTTTTTCTTTGATTAGAATTCAGAAATGAAGAATTGAAAGTTGCAAGATAGAGTTTTTTTTCCCTCTCTCTTATTTGGGATGTTGTTGACTTTGTAAAATTGTTATTTAGTTAAGATATTTTCTTGAAGTGGGAACTCAAATAAGGTTATAATTTGTGTAGGCTATTGTTCTAGAGACTTTTAAAATGTGGAAACTATTTGGGGGTTGTTGTATCAATGTTAAATTCTGGAATCAGGATTAGTAGAGTGAAAATTGATATTGCTATCTTGTTCATGAGTAGAGATCTTCTCCATTTCTGAGAAACTGAGAGCTCCATTACTATGGTTTGAGGTGTATAAAAGGACATATTTTGGTTTTACATACCCAAAACCTTAGTGATAGAACTTTCTGTTCCATTTTGAAAAATGGAAAGGATCTCTACTCCTTGCTTATGATGATTGTAGTTTACGGTTGTCGTGTGAATGCTTAAATCTTGTAAATTTAGGTTTGTGATTTGTGTGGAGTATTGAATTCTTGAATAGTCTTTCTTGTTTGTTAATTGTTTTCATTATTTATTTTACTTACATTTATGGACTCTGTCAGGGTTTGCAAGTTCTATGCACGTGGGGTATGTTTGAAAGGGGAGCAATGTGATTTTGCTCATCAGAGAAAAGATCCTCCAGTTGATGTAACTCTAATTCTGATCTTCATATGGTTACCTACCTATGGATTTTATTTATTTATTTTCTTATATTTTTCTTTTCTTTTTTTGGAAAACAGATTTGCTCTTATTATCAAAAAGGATCCTGTGCTTATGGTGATAGATGCAGATATAAGCATGTGAGAGCTTCTCAAGCATCATCTTCAGCAGGTGGACGGCGATCTTCGGTTTCGGTGTCTACTGTACCTGTGGGTCATAGTACTAAAGGAGCAACAAATTGGGTTCCAAAGGGCACAAAGTTGTCTTCATCTGACAGGCACGCGAGAAGTTTACAACGAATGCATCAGGACTCCATGGGGAATAGTGATGTTGGTGAATCCAGTAATGCCAATGCTGGACCATCGGAAAATCTATTTTGTGCATTTGCCGCTGCCAACTGTCCCTTAGGAGACAAATGTTCTCGTCTTCATGGAAATCAATGCTTATACTGTAGAAAGTATTGCTTGCATCCTACTGATAAAAAGGAAAAAGAAAATCATTTGAGGACTTGCGACAAAAAAGAAAAGTACCTTTTGGCTTTGAAAAATAGTGAAGAAATAGAATGCAATGTTTGTCTGGAGCGGGTCCTTTCCAAACCCAAATCATCTGAGTGTAAGTTTGGGCTTCTTCCAGAATGTGATCATGCTTTCTGTTTGTCTTGTATCCGCAATTGGCGTAACAGTGCCCCAACCTCTGGAATGGATATCGGTAATAATGTTAATACAGTGAGAACCTGCCCTGTTTGTCGCAAGCTATCATATTTTGTCATTCCAAGTGGTATTTGGTATACTACAAAGGAAGAAAAACAGGAAATTATCGACAACTACAAGGCTAACTGCAGGTAATTTCATATGTACTTACCGTTGCCGCTGTTCAGTCTTCAGATGGATTCAGTTAACTAGATCACAATCTAATGATTATGCTTTAATGTTTGACAATTGAATTTTGAGTTTACTGTTCTGCTTTTTTTCCTTTCAGATTGATTGATTGCAAACATTTTAACTTCGGAAATAAGAATTGTCCTTTTGGAGCTAGTTGTTTCTATAAGGTAATCTTGCAACCTCCTGTCTTCTGTCTCTTGATTTGTTTGATTATCATGGTTGCTGACACATTACAAATATGATTAACTTCATTTCTTTGGGCTATAAATTGCTCTCCAACATGCTTCTCCTTTCTCTGTTAGACTATTTATTACAATCATTTCTATAATTCTATACAGTTTTTTATTTTTGGGGGAGGGATAATACATGATAATATGTGAAATAGCTTTAGTTATCACTTGTCACATATTAATTTCATTTTCATCACATTGTCGAGCTGAAGTTGTTGAAGCAATCTTTTTACCCACATGTGTACATGTTGCTATGATCAATGTCATTTAGGATATCACATCACATCTGTCATTACATTTTTCCTCTCGCTCATGTTTACAAGCCATCACCCTCCACTATTGTTGTAGCTGCCCCACACCCTCGACTACTGCCACCATCATTTCCAACTACCTCCCTTACCCCACTTCACAAAAGCACAATTGTCATTTCTACATAATTTATATCATGTCCTGGCATTTCTAGTCCATCTGAAACACATGATAGTATAATATAATATCATCTGGTAGATTATCCAGTTCACATCAACCATTGAATAGACTAAGAATTTATGAGGTCTGAATCTATCTTGCTCTTAACCAATTGTTTACTTCTATTTGTCCTTCTTGTATTTAGGCCACAAAATGAGCCTATGTCTTTCCAATGTAAAATGAAGGGAATCTCAAAATCAACCAAAAAATGGGCTCAATAACACAACTTTTCTGTGATGAATAGCTTTTTTTTTTAGATAAGCAAGTGATTCATTGATACTGAGCACAAGTCGTGCCCCACAGATACAATGGGAAGGGGGAGGGCCTCCTCATTGATGAATAGCTGATTAAATGGCCATGATTCCCCCGTTTTTGCCACCTATGGGGCCAAGTGAAGTGTTTGTGTTACACTTACAATGCTAGTACTACTAACATGCATTGCCATTTTAGTTGTTTTAAGTTTTAAGTACCAACTTACATTCTAAGTTTATTTGTGTGTAATGTATTGTCTTATTATATCTAATAATAGAGTATTGGTGGGAGTTGAAAAAGTAATGCGCAGTAAGATTTGGAGAAAAACCAGCTTAGGATTTGTGATTTGTCGTTTGATTCCAGAAGTTCCCATGTTTCTAAAAATTAGTGGAGGCCAAATCAGATAATGAGCATCCTTGTTTAGAACTTGAAGGGAGATGTGTGCTAATGTGGTTAAATGTCGAAATGTGAGGTAGTTCTGAGTATTTTTTTTCTAAAATTTTTATTTACAAAACATGTAATTCACAAGATAAAAGAAATTTAGCCTTAGTTTTGTTCAAATGTTTGAGCTAAATCTTAAAATTCTATTAACATATCCAAAATGAATAGAAAAAACTACTGATATTTTCATTAAGTGTTGATGTGTCGTTTTTATTTTATTTTATTTGTTACACTTTTAATGGTTTTGATATGTTACTTTCAGCATACAGTGAAGCCTGGCTCATACATATGGAGACATAACAGGCCACCGCCTGCATCACGTAGACCAAACCATTTTGATATGCATGAGGTGTTGGACATGCTCAGTGAAGTTGATTTACAAAGTGGTGAATTTTACTCCATCATGAGGGACTCAGAGTTTTTTGATGGTATGGATCCATTTGAGATGATGGCTATATCAGACTCGCTTGCTAGTGGATCAGGAGGTCTTTGTTTGAATCCTTTTGATTCTGACGACGATGAGGAGGATTCGGAAATTTTCCGAATGACTGCTTTGTCAGAGGCCCTAGCTTCTGGGGTGGATGATTTTGGCCCTGAAGATTTTCATGACTTTGATCCTATGGAGGCAGCTTTGATATCAATGATGATTCATTCTCAAATGGAAGAAGACTTTGAAGAAGACTACTCTGATGAAGACTATTATTAGTTTTACTCAGTTCACATGATGCCTATATTTAAATAGTTTTCAAAGAGTTTCTTTTGACTCATTCCTTTCATTGAGTTTTGAAAAGATTTGAGAGGAACTTTGAGATTCTCATTCTAGTTCATGTCTATAGCCGGTTTCTCGAGATCCTATGCCATTTTGTATATTTTTAAGCCATGCTATTGAAGGAGATTTGACTCGGGTGTTTTGTTTTTGCATTGGCTGGCTCATATCTCTTGATGGTTAGATTGTGCTTCTAAGGCTTGTTTTTGTTCTTCAAGGCTGTATACATGCACCAGTGAATCGAACAGTACACTGAAATGATTGGTCAGTTTTTGGGCTAGTTGAAGTTTGGTATTTTAGTATTGCAAGTTCAGGGTATTATTATTATTATTATTATTATTATTATTATTATTATTATTATTATTATTATTATTATTATTATTATTATTCCTCACAGTAGTTACAAATTTTTTCCTATGCAAACAGGAAAAGCTCCTTACAGGAAAATGTGTAAATGAAGCGGTATTTGGGTAACTGATAAACTGAGCTTAGAGCTATTAAAGCAGAAAACAAGAAATGCAATAACCCACGGCTCCTAACAGAGATTAATTCTCCTTACAAACACAAAAAACATGAATGACCTCACTCCTCACATCTTACTAGTATTATAATGCCTCCTCGAACAGAATCACAATTCACAAGCTACATCACTAAATTACTCTCCCTTGTTTGTTTGGGTTTGAGCACCCCTAGGGCTCCGTAAGGGTTTGAGTACCCCTAGTGTTCATTTTAATGAAATGTCGCTTATAAAAAAACTAATTAACTCTCTCCTTTCTAGCACACTTTCCTCCTCCTAGAATAAGCTCTAGCCCACTTTCTTCCTTCTAGAATAAGCTCTCCAAATAAGGCTGAGGATTTTTGTACCCTTTTTTCATTTATCCCCAAATTACTCATTGATTTTTATCAAAAGACAAAATTACACCAGAGGACTTTTAAGTTATTTATTGTAACAATTTGACCCTTTAAGTTTTTTTTTTTTTGTAACAAATAGGCCCTTTTAGTGATCACTCTAGTTTATATATTTTGATGTAATGCTACTTTATATATTGTGATTACTCTAGCTTATGTATTTTGATGCAACCAAACATATTTTGGTGTATTTTGATGTAATCAATGATATGACATTTTACAAAAAGGGCCAACGGTGTCAATGTTAGGTAACTTAAAGGGCCTATTTGTTACAAAAAAACTTAAAGGGTCAACTTGTTATGTAACAAATAAATAACTTAAAGTCATCTGGTGTAATTTTTTCTTATCAAAATTTACCCCGATTTTCACCTTTTCTGGATTTATCTCATAGTAGATAAATCCGGAAGTGACTTTACGTTTGCGTTCTAGATTTATCTCCTAGGGATAAAATTGAATAAAAATCACTTCCGAATTTATTTATTATTAGATAAATTCGACTCAACCGAATGGTTTTGGGTTGAAATCAACCATGTCTTACACAAAAAATAAACAAATGAGAATGTCCCAAGTAGTAACTTGACTTCAGTTTGACCCTCGGGTTATTCGTCCCGTCCAACACATACAAATATATCAATATATAATTACTTTAATATTTGCAAATTAGGATAACTCACTCAAATGTTAAATTTAAAACAAGTAGTTTGGTCCTAAAATTTAATGACCGGATATGTTGCTTTATAGTCGTACCATCGTTATTTTAATTTTATAATAATAGCAGTAGTAATAGAAATAAAATTATATTTTATTGAAAAATTAAAATTTATAATGTATTTGACAATGGAATGTGGTATTGTACTTAGTCGTGTAGGGTCTGAAGTTCAAAGGTATAAAGTGGCAATACTTGGATAATTTATCCAGCACCGCAAAAAATGCCTCAAATCTCTTTGATTTGGGAAGACAAGTCATGAAATCAAGAGAAATATCTTCCCAAATATGATCCAAATTTGGTAGGGGATGCAACAACCAAGCTGGCGACGAGGCTACATATTCTTTTCGTTAAGTTATATCACAAATCCTCACAAAATACTACGCAATTTGCTTCATTCCTACCCAATATAAATATCCAACCACTCTTCTAAATGTTCTTAAAAACCTAGAATGACCCATTGCAAGGGAAGAATAAAATTCATGGGTATGTAAGGGGAATTTGTAGCCAAAACCAACCTCTTTTAGTAAAACAAAACTCCTAGTTGAAAACTAAAACTAGGTTGGACACTAGGGTCCCTCTATAAGTCGAATACCGCATGTTGCAGCTGAAGGTCATCGTTAAGTTAATGATGTATTCGTTGCCTCTGCAACCAAATCAAGGAGGATAGTGATTCTCTTCGATCCCCTTCCTCAAACACCTTGGACAATGTGTTTGTCGCTTTATTCTCAATCCCCAACATGTAAATAACCTCAAAATGGTAGCCTGAAAGTTTGAAAATCTAGTTTTGGTGATCAATAGTAGTAATTCTTTGTGGGATAAGATGACTCAATTTTTTTATTTGAGTAAACCACAAACTCCTTCGTGACAAGTAGAGTCTCTAATGTTGCACTACCAAAACAATGCCAAAACAGGATGACACAATAGCCATATAGGCGGTATTCCAAGCACAACCCTCTCTTCCACGAGCTCTTCCCCAAGTCCTATGGCCATTCAAAGTTCTAGGTTGCATTAAGCAAATTGCTTCCCAACTTGAGCTACCATACATAATGTCTTTCATGTCTCTTAGTTGAAACTCTGTGTGAACCCCTCAGCCAACCGCAACCAATTCCCACAGATCTTGACACTGTGCCTATAGGTGAACCAGAAGCCATTTTGGAGCGCAAAATGGTCAATATAATTGCACGAGAGGAAGTATGCACTTAAACATATATTTTTCGATTCTACTTAATTTAAATCACACTCATGTTAACTATAATTTCTTTAGAATTAATTATGTTTTTAATGAATTTAACGGGAAAAGTCCTTTTTTAAATTTGTAAATATATTTTTGCTATTTTCAGGTTTCATTGCACGAGATTCATGAACTAATTGGAACAAAATATATATATATATATATATATATATATATATATATATATATATATATATATATATATATATATATATATATATATAATATACGTGGACCTTTACTATTTTTAGTAAAAAATGAATTTTATAATAATTAAAAAGTTGAAAAAAAGATATTTTATAAAAACTTACTAATGATCGTAAAGGTCCGATCTTTAAACAATTTTTGAGGGATTCATATTAGAAGCAATCTAAAAAAATCAAGTTTTACATTATGATGCACCCTTATGTCAAAAAATTATGGTCCACACGTGGATTATTGTACTCTTTCCGTCCCATTTTGTTTATTGTTTTTGTTTTAGTTTTTTAATGAAATTTTTGATATTCTTTTCCATTTATACCTTATATTAATTATGACATTTTTACATCTAATAAATGATTAACGTTTATTTATATAAAAATAAAAAATTAAATAGTAAATTAAACAATATTTTTTTAAAAAATATTGATTCTTAATCATATTTCTTAAAGAGTGTCAAAACTTTAAAATGGACTAATGGAGTAACCTAGAAGAACACGTGTCAGACGACAACTCGAACGCACATGCTTACGACACAAAACTGATGAACCGGCAAAGAGCTGAAAAGAAAACCATTTTGCAACTTGTTTTGTGTTGTGTTGTGTTCCAATCTTTCTTCTTCTAATTTTCAATTTTCTATTCTCATATCCTATCTATCCTCACCTCACCCCCATTTCTAATTCTCGGTGCTCTTAATCTCTTATTAATATTAATAATTAATTTAGGTGCCTTCAAAGCCCCACGTGTTAACTTATATGCTCCTTCATTTTTTCCCCCTTTTATCTTTTCAGCTCTTTTCCCATCCAATAATCACTTTGAGGTTTAGGGTTTTGATCCTCACAAGGCTCTCCCTTAATTTAATAAGTAATTGCAATTTCTGCTCTCATGTCAAAAAGGTTAGATGATTGATTGTAATAGTCTTTGCATTTGTATGTTCAATTTAATTTTTTTCTTCTTTGATTTGGGGTTTCAATTATTAATGATTGGTGTTCTGATTCTTGTTTTTTGTTTGATAGTCTTTGTATTTGTATGGTCAATTGATTGATTGTTTGATATGTTCTGAGGATTCATGAATTTTGTTTTTTCTCTCCTATTTGAGGTGTTTTTTCTTTGATTAGAATTCAGAAATGAAGAATTGAAAGTTGCAAGATAGAGTTTTTTTTTTCCCTCTCTCTTATCTGGGATGTTGTTGACTTTGTAAAATTGTTATTTAGTTAAGATATTTTCTTGAAGTGGGAACTCAAATAAGGTTATAATTTGTGTAGGCTATTGTTCTAGAGACTTTTAAAATGTGGAAACTATTTGGGGGTTGTTGTATCAATGTTAAATTCTGGAATCAGGATTAGTAGAGTGAAAATTGATATTGCTATCTTGTTCATGAGTAGAGATCTTCTCCATTTCTGAGAAACTGAGAGCTCCATTACTATGGTTTGAGGTGTATAAAAGGACATATTTTGGTTTTACATACCCAAAACCTTAGTGATATAACTTTCTGTTCCATTTTGAAAAATGGAAAGGATCTCTACTCCTTGCTTATGATGATTGTAGTTTACGGTTGTCGTGTTTTAACTGTGGATTCATTTGACTTGAGCCTTGTGTTTTCACTTGTGGAAAAATGGTTACAAGGTTTTTAACTGGTGACCTTGATTGTTGGTACTCGAGACAAGTGTTGCGCGGGCCTTATTCTTTCCATGTTCATGATGATTGTAGTTTACAGTTGTTGTGTTTTAATTATGGATTCATTTGAATCGAGCCTCGCGTTTTCATTTGTGAAAGCATGGTTAGAAAGTTTTTGATTGGTGACATTAATTGTTGGTACTCGAGACAAGTGTTATGCGGGCCTTATTCTTTCCGTTTAGTTTGTGTAACTTGCAGGCTGTTCTAATGTTTGTAATTTCTTGTCTTCTGAATCCTGTAGGGTTCTTTGTAAGTTCTTTGCTCATGGAGCATGTCTAAAAGGGGAGCATTGTGAGTTTTCTCATGACTGGAAAGCTCCTCCAAATAATGTTAGTGATACAACCTCTTCTATGCTTCATATCCCACAAATTGATGGTTTATTGTCTTTGAAACACCAACACTTCCGGGTGAAGGAGTGTTCTGTGTCTGACACATATTGTGTCGGACATTGACACCGACACCGACACTTCAATTACTTGTGATTTTCAAATTAAAGCCAGCGTCTGTGTCGGTGCCGTGTTCGGTGTTCGTGTCATTGTCGGTGCTTCATAGGTTAATGCTGATTTACATTTCTCTTATCATTTGTGCTTGTTGTCTTGCTGTGACAGATATGCACATTTTATCAGAAAGGAGTGTGTGCATATGGGAGTCGATGCAGATATGATCATGTTAAAGCTTCTCGAGCACAACCGTCTACTCCATCTTCTTCAATAATCGATCACCAGCCTCTTGTTCCAAACTCTGCTGTACTTGGTAATACTCGAATTACACCAAATGATGTTACTACTGCGGAGTTTTCTCTTTCCAACTGCGCTTACCTTGTTCCTAGTGAACCGGCATGGAACCAAGAATCTGTGCTTCATGACTTGTTAAGGGAAGATGATGTTGGTCAATCCGTAATTACTTCGCCTTCTGAGCTTCCAATTTGTTCATTTGCTGCTGCTGGAAACTGTCCACGCGGGGAAAATTGTCCTCATATTCACGGGGATTTATGCCCCTCGTGTGGAAGACATTGCTTACATCCTTTCCGACCTGAAGAAAGAGAAGAACATATGATGAGTTGTGAAAGTAAGCAAAAACATCTCGACGCATTGAAACGAAGTCAAGAAATTGAATGCAGTGTTTGCCTGGAGCGCGTTCTTTCAAAGCCTACAGTAGCTGAACGGAAGTTTGGAGTGCTATCTGAATGTGATCATCCGTTTTGCATATCGTGTATTAGAAATTGGCGTAGTAGTAACCCAACGTCAGGGATGGATGTTAATAGCACATTGAGGGCCTGTCCTATCTGTCGCAAGTTATCCTACTTTGTTGTCCCAAGTGTTATTTGGTACTCCTCAAGTGATGAAAAACAGGAAATCGTTGAAACCTACAAAGCAAAGCTCAAGTAATTTCTTGATCACTTAAACATCTATTTGTCCTTTTTTTTTTCTTTTTTTTTCTTTCCATTTCCCTCTTTTCTAAATTGGTTTCCATGTGTAGTGGAAGCTGATTGTGAGCCATATGCACATAGCAATTATAACCTGATAAGGAAAGTGACAGTTCAACTGAGTGAATGTCGAAAGCTTTTTCTGATATTTTTTGGTGTTTGTTGTATGCCATTTGTAGGTCAATTGACTGCAAGCATTTTGACTTTGGGGATGGAAACTGCCCTTTTGGAACTAGTTGCTTCTACAAGGTAAATACATGAGTATATCTAGTTCTATTCTAAAGCTCTATAGCACCGAATCTTCTAGTTGAAGATGTGTTTAGTGTCCGACACACATTGTGTCAGACACCGACACCGACCCTTCAATTACTTGTATTTTTCAAATTAAAATCAGTGTCTACGTGTCCAATGTCCGTGTCAGTATTGTGCCCGGTCTCTGTGTCGGTGTTCGGGCCATTTGTTTTGTTCTATCTAACACTTAAATTATCTAAACATATCTAAGTTTTTTTTTCTATGTTCTGAAACTTTATCACATCACATTAGTAAATTTTCATATAAAGGTCAAAGTGTACTAGATTCACTCTTGAGCGAGTATATTTCAATTGTCCTCATCACTTAATTTTTTTTACACAGCCCTGAAGTTAGTGACTAGAACTTATTTCTCCTACCTAGTGTGAAATTATAATGTCTGAATAATTGTGAGGCTTTAAACCGTGTCTAAAATGATGCTTGATTAGTTCTTACTGGACCCTAATTAGCTTCTTTTTTATGTTTAATTGCAGCATGCATTTCGAGATGGCCGTCTTGAACAGGTAGCTTTGCGACATCTTGGGGCTGCTGACGGCGATACCATAATTGCCAAAGACATCAGGTTTCTTTGTACCTTTTCACAGTTCTTATCTTAGGCCTTGTGCTGTTTGATCTTTTCAATTTCACTAACTTAATTCATGATGTTGTCAGGCTGTCGGATTTCCTTGCTAACATGCATTTAAGATGAAGCTTGATGTTCATGTGTTCTGATGTAAGCTTCAAACTCATGTTTTCTATTTTTGAGGATGCCTTTGGTACTAAAAATGATTCTTTTGTATTCTTTGTTTCATCATGTTGCTTGGGTTTAGTAGATAAATAGAGAAAGAATACTGAATTCTGAATATTGTTTCACTGAATACAGTAACTGTTAGGATATGTAAATGTGGAATAAAGGGTAACTAAAATAGTTAAGAGTTTGATAGCAGTAAACCTTATGTTAAGAAGGTTTACTATAGAAAGAACAAAGAATAGAATAAAGGGGAAGGGTATATCAGTCTTTTCAGCTAGCTAAATGTAATATAAATAAGAGTTGCTGTAAACAGAGTTAGTTAGATTGTTGATAATTCAGTTACTTGTATAGTTCTCTCTGGAACTGTAAACACAGAGAATTTGTACCATTGATTCGTGATATTCAATAAAATTCCCCTTTGATTCAGTTGAGTCTATCAACTGGCACCAGAGCAATTCGATCCTTGGGAACGTGAATGCCGAAGAAGAAAACGACTTCAGCAACAATGGATCCACGATTGAGTGAGGAATTGGACCGGCGCTTTCAAGAATCGGAGATGCGCACGGGCGGTTAGTGCAAGAAGCGCCGCTCGGATGGAGGCGATGATGGCAACGCCGAGAACGCAGCGAATCGCGATGATTCGGGTCCAACCGACCGGCGACCCGAGAACGAAGGAATTGCAAATAACGCGGAAACAACGGCAACAAGGAAATACGATCGCCAAGGTGGATTTACCGGTGTTCCACGGTGACGACGCCGCGGGGTGGTTGACGAAGATCGAACGATTTTTCAAAGTACGAAAAATCGAAGAAAATGAGAAGCTTGACGCCGCGTTAATGGCGATGGAAGGCGGCGTTGTCGTGGATGCGATGGTGGGAATCTAACGATGAATCGCAATCTTGGAACGGCTACCAAGGAGGCGATTCTCGGAGGTTCCAACCGACGGTGATCACCAACGCATTTGAAATGTTGATGAATATGAAACAAGAAGGCACTGTGCGTGAGTATCGCAAGAAATTCGAGATGATTGCGAGCCACATCAAGGTTCAAGATCAAGAATTATTCTCAGGCATGTTCTCTAATGGATTAAAGGAGGATGTGAGAGCTGAAGTGAGGTTGCGAGAGACCAAAGAACCTCGATATGATGGAAATAGCTCATTAGCGGAGGAAAAACTTGGTGCAACAAAATGATATGGGGAAAAAGTTTTGGAGGCTTCAAGAATGCCAACAAACATAACACGTAAAAATTCTGCTTTCTGAATAAGGGGGTTGAAATGGCCAAGAATGGTCTAGCGGCAAACACTAAGTCGAGAGGTAGCAAAGAAATTGAAGAAAGAAGAAGGAAAGGTCTATGCTTTACATGTGAAGAGAAGTATGTGCTGGCCATGTTTGTAAGAACAAGATCCTGAAGTTGCTGTACTTGGAAGAAGCCCGGGAAGACGAAGGTGAAAAGAAGAGTGATGAGGAGGAAGAAATTGTGTGGGAGGCTGCCATGAAAAGGCTACACTTGTATAGCATGGCAGGCTTAACTTCCAAATGTTCCTTCATGCTGAAAGGCTATCTGAAGCGGATAGAGATCTTTGAATCTTGATGGATTGTGGTGCCACGCACAATTTTGTGTCTAATAAATTGGTGAAAGATCACAACTTGGCAAGGAGAGAGACACTCCATGTTGGGTAAAGATTGGAAATGGTGAAAAGATCAAGATCCGTGAAGTCTGCAAAGGAGTACAAATTGTATTACAGGGCCTGTCAATTAAAATTGATCGCTACGTGTTTCCTTTGGAAGGAGAAGATGTGGTATTAGGCATTGATTGGCTTAACAAACTAGGGGATATCAAGGCTAACTTCAAAGACATGACCTTGAAGGTGAAGGTGGAAGGAAAAAGCGATGCATGTCTCAAAGGGGATCCTCACTCTCGAAGAGAGGTGGCTCGCCAAGCAACTCATGACGTAAATGCAGGTCCGTAAGAGGTCTTCATAGTGGATTGCGAGAGACATAGCACTAACAGAGGCGAGAACAACCTGCATCGCTCGAGGTAATACAAGCGATTATTAATGAATTTGAACCTCTGTTTCACTCAACAGATCATTACCCCTAGTAGACCAATTGATCATGCTATAGTACTTAAGGAGGAGCCAATATACCTAATCTTAGACCATATAGGTACCTCATTATCGAGAAAAATGAAATTGAAAGACTAGTAGGCGATATGTTGGCAACAGAATCATTAGACCTAGTACCGATCCGTATTCAAGCCCTATTATACTTGTAAAGAAAAAGATGGAAGTTGGAGGTTTTGTGTGGACTATAGGGCTTTAAACAAACTCACAATACCCAACAAATTCCCTATGCCACTAATTGATGAGTTCTTTGGATGAACTCACAGAGTTCTAAAGTGTTCACCAAACCGGACTTGAAATCGGGTACCACCAAATAAGGATGAAGCGGAGGATATACCAAAAGCGCATTCGAGGACACATGAGGGCACTATGAATACCTAGTAATGCCATTTGGATTAACCAATGCCCCTCTACATTCCAAGCACTAATGAATGAAGTGCTTAAACCATTCCTAAGGAAATTTGCATTGGTATTTTTGATGATATACTAATATACTGACCAGGAATAGAGGAACATCTTTGAACATCTAAAGACAATCTTCAGTACAATCGAGGCAGCATAGTTTAATAGTGAACAAGAAGAAATGTGAATTTCTTTGTGAGCAAGGTGGAGTATTTGGGGCATGTAATAATACAATTTGCGGGGTATCTGCAAACCCAAACAAGGTAAATGCAATGATTGATTGGCCAATACCAAAAGATTTCAAAGCCTTGAGGGGTTCCTAGGGCTTACGGGATACTACAGGAGATTTGTTAAGGAATATGGCGATGTGCCAAGCCATTGGATCGAGTTCTTTGAAACTTGAAAGGTTCAATTTGGAATGAAAGAAAGCGAAGGCATTCAACCAACTAAAACAAATGATGACAACACTACCAAAGATTAACTATGCTGATTTTTCAAAGACATTTGTGATTGAAACCGATGCTTCAAGTCGAGGGGTGGAGTGCGGTATTGATGCAAGATGAGAAACCAATTGCCTACTTGACCAAAAACATGCGTGAGGGCACAACAGAGATCTGCCTATGAAAGAGAGTTGATGGCAATGGTCTTAGCAATCCAAAAATGGAGGCATTATCTCACGGGCCAACACTTCATTGTAAAACGGATCGAAGAAAGTTTACAATTCCTCAATGATCGAAACTTGTTAGGGGAGAGCAAGTCAAATGGACCTCTAAACTCTTGGGGTTTGATTTTGAGATACAATATAAAGCAGTAGTTCTAATAAGGTGGTCGATGCCTTGTCTAGGCAAATGATGTTTGCAGCTATCTCCCAAGTTACACTAGGTGAATGGAGTGATTGGGAGGAGGAAATACTGAGTTGCCCAATACTACAGAGCACTCATACGAGAAGGTGGTGTTACAGCAGCAGCGGGAAATACTAAATTTTCTCACGAGCGGGGTTTTCTCTACAAGGGAATAGCTTAGTATTACCAAAGAAATTCTCTAAAATCCCTACTATCCTACATGAGTTTCACTCATCGTTACAAGGAGGCCATTCAGGTTCTTCCGACTTACAAGAGAATTAGTGGAATCTTTTATCAAAGGAATGAAAGCGGGGACATCAAACAATTCATCATGAAGTGCCAACAATGCCAACAAAGCAAAGTACAAACCTTGGCACTCTTTGATCATTACAACCGCTACCAATTCCGAGAGACAGTTTGGCGAAAATAAGCATGGGTTTTATTGGAGGACTCCTCTGGGTTGGCAAACTAGACACAATGTTGGTAGTGGTGGATAGACTCACCAAATCGACTCACTTCATTCCATTGGGGCACCCTTATACACCGTGGGAGGTAGCCAATAGTTTTATTGCGGCATAGTCAAATTGCATGGCTTTCCAACATCTATTGTCTCTGATGAGAGACAAGATATTCCTAAGTCAATTTTGGAAAGAATTATTCAAACAAGCCGGAACGAAATTGAAATATAGTCTTCGCTTTCCACCCACAAACCGATGGATGTATGAAAGTCACAAATAGATGCTTAGAGGTCTATTTAAGGTGTTTTGTGGTGACTATCCTAAATCCCGGCCACGGTGGCTACCTGGCGTAACTATGGTTCAACACAAACTACAATGCTTCAATTGGAATGACTCCTTATAAAGCATTGTATGGAAGAGAACCCAATCCTATAATAAAGGGCCTACAATTCCTTCGAATGTAGAAGTTTGTCAATACAAACCATGAAGAGAGGATGCATTACTAGGACAACTACGGAAAACCTAACCATAGCACAAAAAAGCAGGATGAAGAAACAAGCGGATAAGCACGTAAGAGAGGTGACATTGGAAGTGGGGATTGGGTATATTTGAAGGCATGTCCATATCGTTGGAAGACACCGGTTTGCTAGAAGGAATGAGAAGTTAAGTCCTAGGTACTATGGCCCTTATCAAGTCTTTGGAAAGGGTGGGGCGATAGCATACAAACTAGCTCTCTGCTGAAGGGTGTAAAATTCACCACTGTGTTCCACATTGGCAAGCTAAAGAAAACGATTCTGGCAGCTACCATCACGACCTATTCCGATGCATTAATCAAGATGGTGTCCTGCAACCAAGGGTGGAGGAGCTGTTACAAGCGAGATACAACAAGAATGGGGATGCAGAGGTCTGGTAAAGTGGAAGGAGCTGCCACCATGTGAAAACTCGTGGGAAACAGCGAGAAAAGCTCTTGCAGACATTTCGAACTTCACCTTGAGGACAAGGTGAAAGCCCTAGGGGGGGGTATTGATAGCAGTAAACCTTATGTTAAGAAGGTTTACTATAGAAAGAACAAAGAATAGAATAAAGGGGAAGGGTATATCAGTCTTTTCAGCTAGCTAAATGTAATATAAATAAGAGTTGCTGTAAACAGAGTTAGTTAGATTGTTGATAATTCAGTTACTTGTATAGTTCTCTCTGGAACTGTAAACACAGAGAATTTGTACCATTGATTCGTGATATTCAATAAAATTCCCCTTTGATTCAGTTGAGTCTATCAGAGTTGTTAGGGAAGTTTGCTAGTTAGTTAGGAGAATGATGAATTGGTTAATGGGAAGTTACATCCCTCTCATATATAAATAGGAATTGGGAGTTCATTGTGAGATTATCTTTAGACATTTGTATTTTGAGTGGTGAATAACCATTGTCAGAGAGTATTCTCTTTAGTCGGAGAGCATTCTCTCTGGTGTATTATTTCGGAGATAACCTCTCCTATTCTTTCTCAATAAACAATATTATTCTTCTATATTCAATTTCTTGGTTCGTAACAGTAACCATTGACACTCACAAGTCACAATGAATGCTGTAATCAGTGACTTATTATGAATACGGTATTCGGTGACTTCCAATGAATACGGTATCCTTCGCTTCATTATGTTGCTTGGGTTTGAAACTTGCAATGAATATGTTAAGGTAAATGAATACCGTCGCTTTAGACACAATGTGTCTAAAATGAGGCATCATGTTTGAAACTTGCATTCTCGTACCCAAGAATATCTAGTTTCCTCTAGAATGCTGAATTGTAAACCAATTGATACTCTCATCTCCTGGATCCAAATGTTAAATTTCTTTCCTATCAAGAATTTTTTGTTAGACACCGGTATTTAGTGTGCTCTTTGTGGAGGAAATCTCTTTTCACGGAACAACAAGAAGTAGAATGTGACTGCAGGCTGAAGCATACATGTGAAGTCATAAAAGTAAAACTCGTAGAAGTTAGAATTGAAACTCTGAAATTAATGTGATAATCGGATAATTCTTCACATAGCATCTTAATGATCATCCGTAAATGAACCATACATATAGAGATTGATTGCCATTATGAAAGGATTACTTGTCGAGAAATCAGTACATCCTTTGTTAAGTCAAATGATCGATGCGCTCTAGGACCTATTGAATTTTGTTGGGTATGATACCTTGTAGACAAAATTAGTACAATATTTAAACTTATTTTACAATACTTAAATATAAAAAAATGACATGTCATTGAGTGATTGGATGTTGGGTATCATACCCAACAAAACTCAATGGGTAACATAGTGTTCACCTGTATGATAAGCTAACCCATATTGGGTTATTTACACAGAGGGATGGAAAAAATTGCGGAAAACCGGACAATTATCCAATATCTGCCTTATGTAACATGTTGGGATTATTTAGCTACTATGTTCACAGAAAAGCTAACCCAAGTTTCACACTTAGAATACTTAACTTTAGAGCTGTGTAACGAAAAGAAACACATTTTATCTTCCCTCTTCTTCCTCTAATTGGTCTTTCAATGTTGGCTAATGTATCAGAAGCTTTGAATTGGTCCCTTATGCGTAAAATTTATATCAGTGTCGCCTTGTGTTTTTTTGCTCTGAAACGGTCTCTTATATTACAAAAATTATACCAATGCCGTCCCGTTTCGGGACCATTTCTGAAAAAAGCACATGATAGGTGACATTGGTATAACTTCTACACATAAGGGGCGAAATCCAAACTTTTAATACATAACATAAGTGACCAAACCGAAACCTAAAATAAATATAAAAACCAAAAGTATAATTTAGCCTTCATTTTTTAACCTTTGTTTTGGCTCTCGAATGCCTGCTTATTTAATTTTAAGAAGTGTTTGTTTATTGTCTTTAAACTCAATGCCTATGTTTTCTTAATCGAGTTGTCATAATAGCTTTGTATGTGTTATCTCTGCAGGATACTTGCATAAAAAAGGGCATGCTTCAATTGTGAAAAGTTATTTTTATATTGGAAGTCCTGCTCCTCTTCTTGTTTCTATGGTATGTATTTTTTCAGTTAACCATATGCACTAACGTCGAAGTTTTCCGTAATGTTAGCTTTGTTGGCCCTGATTTTAGATTATCGTTTAACATTTTAGTACCTGAAGTAGATGCCAAAGAAAGTACTCCCTCTGTTACAGAATATAAGCAAATACTCAATTAGTTTATTGTATTTTTCACTATTTCGTTGACCAGTATTTGCTTATATTCTGTAATGGAGGGAGTATTAATTCTTGCTTCCATACATTTTATATCACTTATGCATATACACTCGCGATGTTCTCACTTTAGCTGAGATCTATGAGGCATCGACACGGACACGGACACGACACGGACACGGACACCTCGAACACCAGTTTTATTTTTAATTTTTTTGAAAAATACAAGTAAATGAAGAGTCGGTGTCCGACACGATACGTGTCGGACACCCGGACACGGCATTCGGAAGAGGTGTCTGTGCTTCAGAGGTTGAGATTGTTTGTGTAAGCGATATTTGATCCCCGGTGAAACCATAACAAAAGAATCACATTTCCCAGGAAACTGTACATCCTTTTTCTTAGTTGCCTTTTGATAGGAACCAACTAGTTCATTGCAAAAAATAGTGAAAAATACAATAAACTAATTGAGTATTCGAGAGACCCTAGACTCTCCTAATTCCAAAAGGCCCTCAAGCCAAGTCTATACAAATGACAATATAGCTCCCTCTCTAAGCCTTTTCTCTTATTTATAGGCTCTCCTATCGGCAATAGAAAAATAACTATCGAAGAGAAATGGAGTAGAAACTGACGGGAATTTTATTGGTGTTTGACGGCGTAACCCACCTCTTAGAATTCTAGCATAACCCAGATTTATTCTATACGCTTACACAATATTCCAAAATATGCTTTCAAAGGGGGTGGGAGCCTTTATTTGTAGGCCTCCCATACAAGGGATAGAAAGGAGTTGACCTAACTAATCTATAACTACCCAATCCAAACTAACTAACTACTAGAAGACAAAAGCAACCAACTCCTAACTAACTAGTATTACAAAATAACTCTCTAACTGACTAACTAACTCCCTTACATAATATTTCCCCTTTCCCTTTTAGAATAAAATCTGAAAACTGGCTTTGCTTGGAGATCCATCAGATTGTCTCTGAAAGTACATGATATTAGTTTGGATAATGGTTTGGTGAGGATGTCCACAACCCGGTCTTGAGCATGCAAACGAGGGGCACCTAGCGAGTGGGCAAGAACCTTCTCACGGAGAAAGAAAATTTTCAATTCATTATGATTTGTCTGTGAGTGCACAAC
The DNA here is from genome assembly GCA_020916435.1 of Oxytropis ochrocephala. Lineage (NCBI taxonomy): Eukaryota > Viridiplantae > Streptophyta > Magnoliopsida > Fabales > Fabaceae > Oxytropis > Oxytropis ochrocephala. The sequence continues at coordinate 112,335,432 of CM037089.1, forward strand.
AAAATTATGACTCAAAGTTATTGTGCTTTGGTTATCACAGTATATGACTGGTGTTGAGTGCTCCACTTTGAGTTCTCGAAGTAAAGATTGAACCCATAAAGTTCCTTAGGAAATGATTACAATGCTGCCATACTCAGTTTCAGCAGAGGGTCTTGCCACCAAGTTTTGTTTACTTCGTCTGGTCCCATATATAGGAAAAAAATGTAGTTCTAAACTTATTGAATAACTGATGTGTCTGGTATATAATATAATATAGACCAGATACATCAGTTATTCAATTATAGACTAGATATATCAGCTATCAATTATTCAATGAATCTAAAACTTCATTTTTCTCTTACATTAAGGATAAGAGGTAGTATTATAAACTCTGGTTCTGTGAAATTATTGGGTTAAGTATTAATGTTATTGTGAAAAATGTAATACAATACAACTGATAAAACTCTCAAGTTTTATTTTTGCTAGTACTCATAAGTTATATCTTCTAAATGTCCAACTCTTGCTATTAAACTGACTATTATTTTGTTCAATCTGTTTCAGATGTACCAGAGAAAAAAGCAGCACTGTGCATTCCATTGTTAAAATAAAGTGCATATGCTTGTACAATCTCCAATAAGCTCTTAACTTTTAAAGCATGGAAATCCAAGTATGGATTGACGGTGATATAATAATTTGATTGTGCACCATTTTAGCCATCTGAGATTTTTAAAGAGCATTAAATTTTATATGGTGGATTTCAAAGTTATAAACAAAAGTTAATTGGGGCTTACTGTTTATTGTAAACTTTATTTTCTTTCTTGGTGACATTGCACCATGAAAATTGGGAAAGCATTAGACGATTTTATGGATTTTATTATACTTATAGGACATTTTAGGGCTTATTACAATTAATTTCCTTTACAAAAAAGTTGTTATTTGTATATTTATTAAGTGACATTTTGAATGTGCTAGCATATCGAATAAAAATGAATAGCTGGTGAATGTTATTTCAATTTGAGAATAAATTTCATTATATAGAAAAGTTTGTATTTTTTTGGTTACCATGTTTTTTGGTGCGCAGTTTTTACCGACTTTGTCGATGACTAATCTACGCCGGAGAATCTTGTTGGCCCGTGTGGTTCTCCCCTTGGGAGAGTTTTTGTCACGCTCAATATTCGAACCTGAGCCTTTGGGGTGGGATTTAAGTCCAGTTACCACTTGGACCAACTCTTATTGGTATAGAGAAAAGTTTGTTGATTGATGTTTAGATTTTTCTATAATATCTTATTGTGACAACACTATACCAAGCCATTTTGAATTTTTTTTTTGTTGAACAAACTACATCAACAAAAACCCTACAAATTAGAAATAAAAGGCAAAAAAGTTTGAGATTTTATTTTATATATGCCTTTTTAGAATTGAGAATAGTACACTTTTATCGAGATTTAATATATATATATATATATATATATATATATATATATATATATATATATATATATATATATATATTTGGGTGATCTCGTGGTAATTTTATAAATTTGGATTGGGTGAAGTGTTTTTTATAAGCAATGTTAGTTGTTGAGGGGGAAATGTTAGTTTCTCGAGTTTGAACTTGGGATCTCTTGCACTCGTTTGATGCAATTCCTTGGTATCCTTTTTTTCTCCAAGTGAGCTACCTATTTGAGATTGGGTGAAGTTGAAACTGTGTAGAGTTGACAAGCTCGGGGTTGTCCGATTAAAGAACAATTTTTGAATTTTGTTTAATATCAAATTTTGAATTTGAAATCTGAACTGTACAACCCCGAGCTTGTTCACTAAGTGATTGCATGAACACGGACCGGATCCATAATTGCAAGCTACATTGATATTTATAGGTTTAATTTCTCTGGACATTAATTGAAGTTTTTGAGATTCTGAAATAGTTCCTCTTGTTATGTTGTCAATTGTGTAGATACCCTAAAACATTTAATTTGATGAAGGGCCAAATTAGAAATATTGAAAATTAGATGTAACTAAAAGTAGTTACATATATGGGTTATAGTGTTCATTTGTAGAGTAGGGTTTAGTTCTCTGACTTTCTCTCTTGATCCCCATCAGAAGAGAATCAAGAAACCCTAAGGTGCTATCTATCTATATAATATAGTAAATGAGACTTGAACTCATTTTTTGAGAAAACTTCAATTGTGACTTCTTGACCTTTAAAGTAAATTAATATGAAAAATAAATAACCACTACTTCCACCAAAGTAAATAAATAAATTGTCATTTACTTTATTTTGGAAAAACTTTTCATCTTACATAAGTAAAGAAGACTTGCACTCATTTTTCATGAGTTTAAATATTGAATATTTAATATAAATATAACTACTCATATTCCATCAGTTAACTATTTAAATTTATAGTTTTAAACTTTACTTTAATATTTAATATAAATATAACTATTTTTAACATAATCAGACTCCTCATCACTAGAAACATGAATCACCACATGTGCTCCCGAAGATGAACCTGCTCCGTGAGACTCGCTCATCGACCTTCAGACTGGAAGAGTAGGAACACACATAGATGAAACCATCGGCAAATGTGGCGGAGCAGCATGAGTAAACTCTGGTATAATATGTGACTTTGGGATGTCATCAGTAACATCATCATGGATATCAACATCATCAAAATCCCTAGCACCACCCTCAGCAATGGGGGCAAAGGGTACCTGAATCACCGGAACTGGGTCAACAGGTTCAGGAAAATCTCGGTTCACTGATGGTCTAGCAAGTCCCCTAGGAATGGCGCTCTTCTTCTAGAGTAGTGATTGTACGTGGCCCAATCCTAACTCCACGTGTACGCTGCGATGTACGCCTAGTCCCAGAATAGTATTACCGCACATGGAGGGGTCCAAGGTACATCCCAGAAAAAGTCAAACGACATATTAATAGTGAACCTAGTCTTGTAACGTGAATCGTGAGAGACGACACCTTCATCATCTATACTAGTCGATACTACTACTCCCCTAAACCGGATCTTTTGGGAGACGGGGTCAAACTCCCAATCATCCAAATCTCCTCCATCAGGGAAATCAAGAACTTGTTCCCCCTTGAGATCCAATGGCAAGTCCATCTCCTGCAAATCTTTCATAACCATCTTGTCCTTCGAAGCCATCTTCTGAACCCAATTTTAAATATACCACATACAAAATAAAACACAGCAAAGGTGAATTCCTCGTCCACGAGTTCATCATAAGCTATACATAGGTAAAACCAAAAATAATACATATATACATGTACCATACATTACTTACTTATATTTAGACATCGTTTCAAAAACGAAAAATAACACATAAGCTACATAAACAATCTCATCACCTTAACATAATGTGGTTAGTCAATCAAAGGTATTCCGGTTCGTGTTAGAAATCGTTCCTCACATCGATTACCAAATATCATCAAATTTCCATACGAAATGGAATAGCACTAGATCGTCACCTAGGCCAATACTGTGATCTAGATTCTCCGTTAGATCAACACCGACTGACAACATTTACACCATGATTATGTCTCCGTGTCCCTTGTAACCTATATTTGGATTCCCCGTCAGACCTACAGCAATTACTCAGGCAGTCTTCAACACAGGACTACAACATGTCTGGGTTGGAACAACGCCCTAAAAACGTTCCACACTCTCAACGCTCTAGGTCCTCGATGGTACCTAGACAATAATTACGAAATCTTTACTAGATTTTCTCACATCTAGATTAAGACTCGACCCCAAGTTCTCATCTCAAAATCAACACTTAACTTTGAAAGTCTCATTACATATCAACAATCATCGAGTATCCCATTTTCATAAATTCTCTTTTTAACACGATGCGCTCAAAGTTTTAGAGAACCACACTAAGCGTCCCATTCCACTTAGCATAGCTTTCCGGGTATTCTTATCTTTTGACAGACGAGAGTACCACTTTGAGTTTTCGAAAACGCTTCTCTTTTATAAAGTCGGAATACTCAATTATTATCTTTACTAACTTACTTTCATCGTTAACCAACAACTCTTAAATGAACTCTTGTTTCTCCATTTTTTTCAAAGGCCTAAGGTTTCTTTTTCAAAATACGAGCGTGTTTGTTCAAACGAGGTTATACCGAAAATCCGTTGGAGAAATTCGGGTTTTCACAATTGAAACGCTATTTCATAAAGTCCGTTTCTTTTTAATTCTGTCTAAAATATTTATTTTGTTTTAAAGCGACTATTTCTTATTAACTCTCGAAATTCAGTTTTCTTCTTTTCGAAACCTCACATTATCTGTCGCTAAAATGTCACGTTCCCTTTATCTTTTTAACGTTACCATTTCTCTAGTCGAGTCCAATTCAACTTAGGTTACAAAACAATTGGTCATAACTCACATATAATTATGACTCCAACACTCAAACAATTCATTAAGACCTGACCCTCGAAGCGTGTCATTCACATCTTCACAATAATCAATCACGGGGATATTCAATATAATATCTCACATAATAATACTACAATTATTATCACTCAAAACAATCCAACTAACAACTATAACCGAGACTAATTAACTAACATATTAGTAGCAATCACACACTCACACCCATGAAGCCAAAACTCATTATCGTAAAATTCCCGTTGTACAACAATACGTGTTCACTAGTATGAGTAGCGAGAAAAGTGTATCCGAGCTAGAGCCGAACTCCAGTGTCGCGAAACCTTCATATGTTTGCTTCGCCATAAACATAAAGCCCAAAGGTCTCAATACACAATACTATTACTCGTTTTAAGGGTGGTAACTAGAGCGTGATAAGCTACTAGTCCCGTTCTCGATATTTCTTTTCCTAATGCATTATTCGGTTTCTAAAATCATTTGAACACTTGAAACCATATGAGAAATGCAGGACTTGACATCAAGGCGATATAGAGTCCAACCTCTTTGTGCAGCAATGGCCATGATCATTCTGATAGTATCTAGTCTACTCACAGGCGCAAAAACTTCATTGTAGTCAATTCCTTGTTGTTGTGAATACCCTTTTGCTACCAATCTTGCCTTGTATTTGTCTACTTGACCTATCTCATTCAACTTGGTCTTGTAGATCCACTTGACACCTATCTTTTTGGCCCCTCTAGGTAGTTCAGTCAATTCCCACATTTTATTCTGAGAAATGGAGGCCATTTCAGCATCCATAGCTTGTCTCCATTTTTCATCCTTTACAGCTACCTCAAAATTATCAGGATCAGTTTGTATCATGTGAGCTTCCACCTCTTCATCAAAGTCGAAAGTCCCCATCCTCTCATAGTCATGAGATAGATAGGTGGAGGTTTTCTTGTTCTCGTCTCACCAGGTAGCTCTTGAGCATTACTTCATTATTATTTCCACCAGTAGGTGTTTCCTCAGTAGTTTCTTCTAGTTCACTTTCTTCACTTTCTGATGACACATCTTGTAAGCCACTCCACTCCAAATTTGCTGCTACCTCCCTTCTATGAGATTTATTCCAATCCCAGCACTTGTCCTCTTCAAACACAACATCTTTACTCACCACAATTTTCTTATTCACTGGATCATACAACCGATACCCTTTTGATTCATCACTTAATCCAAGGAAGATACACTCCTTGCTTTTATCTTCAAGTTTTGTTCTCTTAGCATCTGGTATATGGGCATGACACAAACATCCAAACACCTTCAAGTGTGCTACAGAGGGTTTATGACCACACCAGGCCTCTTCTGGTGTCCTGTTTTTCACTGCATGTGTGGGGGATCTGTTTAATATATGCACAGTCCAATTCACTGCTTCTGGCCACATACTCTTAGGCATTTCCTTTCCACATAGCATAGACCTAACCATATTCATGATAGTTCTATTTTTCCGTTCAGCTACTCCATTTTGTTGTGGAGTATAGTGTTTGCGTGTAAAATAGTGTGGTATTCGCAAATTTAGTGCAAGTATACACGTCGTACAAGTAATAGAGTGGATATAAGTAAGAGATCGTTCCCACGAGGATTGATTGTACTTTCAAAGTTCAAGTCTTAAAACACAAGTGAAACAAGTAACAAATCGGCACTAAAAGTTGGTGTTAAAACTAGGAACATAAATAAAACAAGTAAATAAGATAGTGGTTGTGAATATGGATGAGAATGAGTTGGGTTGTTGCATGCAAGTAATTCCTCTCTAGTCAGACGTTATAACGTTTACACGTTATTACGCATACAAATGCTATTCTCAGATAGACGTGGCCACGTTTGAGCATTTTGTGAAAAGAGCTATGCTTTTCAAAGACAAAAAAGCGTCGAGTTTCAAGTATAAGAGGTCCTATGTCAGGTTCTAAATAGGCCCACTCCACTCGTATTTTAAGCACCCACAACAATGTTCTATGAACTATTTATCCTTTCTATGTCTAGACTTAGATAAAAATGCCTAAATGTCTTTTAGTGCACCTTTTCGCTCATATAAATCTTTGAGTTCTTTTCATAGACCATGTCTGTACCTATGAATCTACCTATTTTAAGTGATCGGTCTCAAAACAAGTTTGGAAATATTATCATGCAAAGATTTAAAACATGTAAGCGTCAATACTTCATAACATTTAACTAGAAATTCATTACATGCAAAACAACAACCCAACTACAAAATGTTTAGCTCATGCTGAGCATCATCTCTACAGAAAGATAAGAAGTTAAAATACCATACATAATCGAAAAGAAACCGAAAAAAAAGATACACCTAAGTAACTTTCCCGCATGCGATGCGTAGAAGAGAGACGTTACAACGTCCCGAGCTTCACGATGAGTGGTTATGGTGGAAATGGAGTTGAGTAGAGTTCAAAAACGAGAAGTGCGTGTCCGTAACTTCGTTTTGAGAACTCTTTCAACAATGGAGGAAGGTAGATGATGGAGGTGTGACTGGTATGATGCGGTGTGTGTATGCATGTCTAGAGAGACAAGTCTTCAATTAAATAGCCAAATGGGTCACATGTTGCTGATGTCATTTGCCCACCTACCAAGCTGTTTGCACTTCACGAATCGACATCGCATGCAGTTGCTACGGTCGTCATCGCGTCCGCTACAAGACTGAAGAGAGAAGATCTTCTCGACTTGTTGAATCTTTGACCATCATTATTAGTGCAAAGCACAACCGAGATATTTCTTTCTTGCTTTGCTTTGCCTTTCGTAGACGTGGTGAGGGCGTTGCGGCGTTCGGCTCTAAATTTCTGCACAAGCACAAAAAAAGCATCAAAATGCTCACAAAGGCACCAATTGGTGCCAAAATGCACAGAACTCATAATTTAGCCCCTAGCTAACTAAGAAACAATAAATTAACAGAAAACTAATAGAATCAACCTACTAATGCTAGAGAACTTGCATGATTTATCTTTGAATAAGTATAAATAACTCATATAAATATGAGTTATCATATAGGCAGTAGTTAATTGTCTCTTAATTCCTTCATCTAGGCAATATTTATCAAATTCACTTGATGTGAATTCTCCCCCTCTATCAGTTCTTAAGCATTTCAGATTCAGTCCAGTTTCCTTTTCTACTAGCTTCTTAAAACATTTAAAGCTATAGAATGCCTCTGACTTTTCACTTAACAAGTATATCCAAGTTTTTCTAGAGTAATCATCAATTAAACTTAGAAAATACCTCTTGTTGCTGGTTGATGCCGGAGTAATTGGGCCACAAATGTCTGCATGAACAAGTTCTAGCCTTGCTTCTGCCCTCCAAGTGCTTTTCCTTGACATAGGTTCTCTGTGTTTGCTTGCCACGCATAGCAATCATTCTGAACCTTCATCCCATCGACTAATGTTGGCAATCCTTTCACCATATTCTTATTCTTCAGTAACTTCATGCTCTTGAGGCTTAAATGGCCATATCTGCAATGCCACTTATAGGATTCATCATCACTAGATGTATATAGACATGTACCTTCAATCACCTTGCTTGTCTCCACCGGGATTCTCGCCAATACTTTAAACATTCTGCTTTTTCTCCATTATTGACTTCAAAGATCATTCCTTCACCTTGTGATATACCTTGTAAAACCAATATTCCTTTGATCTCATGAAATTCTCCATAAGCATGCTCCAATGCTCGTAATGCCCATCAAGTATACATTTTTTCCTTTGTATAAAATTTGATTTAATTTTATGAAACTAACGTAGCTATTATTCGAAAATCATTTGAACACTTGAAAATCGAAAAATACATTTTTCCTTTGTATAAAAGATTTAATTTTTATGACGATCGAAAGTGCTCTGAGAACATTACGAAAACTTTTGGAGACTCCAAATTTTAAACTTTACTAAAAATCGAAACTTTTACAAAAACTTTATATTCCTTTTCATGAAAGCATAATTTTTTTTTACTGTCTTTGACAAATATAAACTCTTTTGAAAGTAGTATAGGTCTAAGGGAAAAACTACCAAAACTTATATTCAAAGCTTAATTAATCCTTCTCTTTTAAAAAAAATTGTTCTTTTAAGATCAAAAAGAAAATTACTTTCTGTTTGTTTCCTTAGAAAAGAGTTCTCGGCCAAAATTAAATGGTGATGGAAAATAACATGTTGATCATGGTCCAAATATGTATATACAAAGGTTTTCAAATAAGGAATTTTATTATGCCGTCAATCTTGCATGGACTTAGTGCTATCATTCTTTGGGATCAGAGCAATGTTCGTCTCGTTTAGAGTGGGAGGGAGCTGCCCATTACTCAGCCAAGACGCACAAGCTGAGGCAATCTCATCACCAAACTCACCACAAAATCTTTTGTAAAAACCTTGATTGAAATCATCAGGCCCGAAGCCAAGACTTCTTCCTGCATGATTAACTTGCGTAGCTCTCTCATAAAATGATTATGACCTTGAACCCCTCGTCTACAACAAATCTGTTCAAGCCGCGCCCGACAAGCGTTTATATCATTGTGAAACTTCATGCACATATTGCGACCCCAAGGACCTAAAATTGAGGCAAAACGGGTCAATTTGGACACAACTGAGACCATCAGTAACCTTATCCTTCATGAACAACATGAGGTAAATTAGGTTTGATCAACCAAACATTCTCGAATTTAAACTTTCTTTCACGGAGACCTTCATATGATGACACACGATTTAAAAGAAGTGGTGAATGATCTGACTTTGAGGAAATCAAGTTAAGAAGCTGAGCATTAGGAAAAAAGTAAGTTAATCTCTAGAAGCTAGAGCCCTATCAAGTCTTTGCTCCACAACATAAGGTGTGCCCATTCCAAATCTCCAAGTAAAAGGATAACCCGGAATATCTATCAACTGATCATCAAGGATAGCATCCCTTTTATATTATTTTTTGTTATTTTATTTTCTTCATATTTACTCTTTATCAGCTAAATCCATTTCAATCTTATTTGAAATTGGAAAATAAAGTAGCATTTTTAACCAAGGTAAAATTTTGGTTAAAAAAAACAAAGGTGAATTAATTAATTAAAATAAAATAGTATTGCTTTGAATGTTTTGACAAAAATTATAACAGACATTTTTTTTTTGGAAGAAAGAAATTTAAGGTAATGAGATTTCGGGCTCTTTGAAGGTAATTACATTTACCTCATTCTAAAGAAACTAGTGGGGAGTTAAACCCGAAACCTCTCAAATACAATTCCAATCATGCCCCACTCTACTAGGCCAATTCCTTGGATTAATCATAACAGACTTTTGTCACACCCCCTCCTACTCAAAACACACCTCACAAGGGTGTGAAATGACCAAAAGGCCAACTAAAACCTCTTTTTTTCACGAAATTTCACCTGTTCGAACACGGGCCTTCGAACAGGTTCGAATGACATCGTTCGAGTGTGTTAAATTTTGACTTCACACTCTCTTTGGGCGTTTTTCACCCGTTCGCATGAGGTCATGCGAACAAGTTCGCATGACCTTGTTCGAACCCGTTCGAACGACATCGTTCGAGTGTGTTAAATATTGACTTCGCACCCTTTTGTGCGTAATTTCACCTGTTCGAACGAGGTCATTCGAACGTGTTCGAACAAGGTCGTTCAAACAATCTTTAAACACGTCCCCACAGCGTTTCATGCGAGCTTATTTTTGGAATAAAATTTGTTAAGGGGTGTGAAAGAGTAGGAGGGGATGTGAGAAAAGTAAACGCCTAACATTTACCTCATCTTAAAGAGACTAGTGGAGAGTTAAACCCGAAACCTCTCAAATACAATTCCAATCATGCTCCACTCCACTAGGTCAATTCCTTGGATTAATCATAACAGACTTTTGTTATTTGGGAGAAATAGTCACCGGCTAATAAGGTAAAAAAAGCATCTTTTTTCAATTTTTCGAGAATTCATTCTTGCATTGGAAACGTTTTTTAGGGCTCTTGTGAAATTATGAAAGCCATTTATTATTCCTTGCCAATAATAACTAAAAGGGGAATAATGGGCGCATAGGGTTGGGTTCACAGAGTTTTTATATGCAGCAAAGGTGTGGAAATCAAAACGGCTTTGTTTTAGTTTCAGAAACAATCTTGCTTCTAAGATAATGAAGAGAAGAAGGCATCAACATAGCGAACGTGAAAATGAAGACAATAAAGACATGTTGAGCGACTTGCCAGATTGCATTTTGCTTCACATACTCTCCTTTTTGAATGCCAAAGATGCAGTTGGAACTTGCTTATTGTCTTCGAGATGGAAACATCTTTGGAGGTGTCTTCCCACCCTTAAGTTAAGTTCCTCTGACTTTATTACTCTCAAGTCTTTCTCCAAATTCGTGTCTCTGATTCTCACTTTTCGCGATTCCTCCACGCCACTGAATGCTATCGATTTCAAACGTCGTGGTACTGTGGATCCTTATATACTCATAAGAATTGTAAGATACGCTGCTTCACACAATGTTAATCGTTTACGTATTTCTTGTGATTCTTGTAGTATTAATCACACTCCGTTTCCACCTTCCTTTTCATGTCAGTCTTTGACCTCTTTAGAACTTGGATACCAATATGCTGAAGTAGTATTTCCTAATACTCTGAATTTACCGGCATTAACCTACCTGAAACTACACAAGTTGTTCTTTTGCTGTGGAAATGATGGTCACATTGAACCTTTTTCTAGTTTTAACAAGTTGAGTACTTTAATCCTTCTCGAATGCAGAGTTTCAGATGCAGAACAACCTCTTTTCATATCAAGTACCACACTTCTCAATCTGTCTATATGTTCCTATGAACGTTACTATTCAAATATTGAGCTATTTGCTCCAAATTTGTGTACCTTTTTTGTTACATGTAATTCTTTTCGGAAACTCTCTGGGAGATATCTCTCTTCTATTAAACAAGTTAGTCTTGTTCTACATAAATTTATTAATTTTGAGAAGACTACTACTGTGGGTAAGCATATACTCAAATGCTTGATAGAGATGACTAATGTTGAATCGTTGACTGTATATCCAGCAACTCTTTTGGTACCAACCTTGACTTCTTTACTTGCTAATTTTGTCAAAAAAACTTTGCATTATACTGTTACTAATTCACGCATCTCATCTCTTATTGTTTAGGCTCTCTCATTAGTTCCTAATATATTGAATCTCAGACTCCCTTCCTTGTGTAACTTGAAGTCACTTCAATTAAATGTGAGCTCGGATGCTTATGGATTTTCAGCGTCATCTCTGAGAGATATGAAGATGGAGCTATTAGGTGGAAAGTCATGGAAAGAAAATGCCAAGTTACGAGAAGTTATTAAAGCAGGATTGAGGCCAATATATTCATCCTTTATTGATAGGATGATTGAATTTTTGCTTCAAAACTCACCATCTGCAAAAGTAGATGTAGTTGTAAGTGTAAAATGAATATACAACTTGTTAAATAGCTATTCTTCAGTCTTCTTTCTGCTTAATCTGTTTTTGCTTCAATCAATGGATAAACTACAAGTCCTTGTTGCTTTATACATGTATACTAACATTGTTTCAATCCACTCTTAATTATAACATTCTCTTTTTTGATTTTAAGTTGTTTTAGATGCTTTTAAGTAGGATTGTGATTTTCACTCTTCTGGTTTTATTGAATGTTGATTACCGTAGTATGTCTAACTCTTTTTATGTTATTTCATTGTACTGTTTGACTTAATATTGTTTTTTTCTTCTTATGATTCCAGACCCACACAATGATTACTACCATCTTTACTAGACTTTGAGTTAATTACTGCTGGAGATGATGATGATGATGGATGGAGCCTCTCAAGTGCTTTGCTTTCAATTGCCACAGAAACTTTTGCATAATAGATATAGTGCTTCTCAACATACTATATATTATTTTCCTGCTTTTTACTAAACCATTTTTTTTTTTTCTTTTAGTCTACTTCTATTCTATCGAATTTATATATTTGAATGTTTGCGTCATGTGCTTGCTCCTTTTTTGGAGTTGGTAAAATTGTTTACAACAGATTCTCAGAACATTTCTTACTCTTCACTTCTTTATTACTTGTTCCTTAAGGCTCCAGCTAAGGTCCGAGTCTTTTTTAATTAGTTATTAATTGGTTTATTGCTTATCCCAGAATGATGATGCTTTGTCAAACATCGTTGTTTTGAATGAGTATACATAGAGTTTATCCTTCTCCAATTTATTAATGAAACAAAATTTACACAGAAATGAACATGAACGCAAGCACACAAGTATTGCTGTTGAAACTGAGGTTCCATAGCATTATTATGTGCCGGATGGAGGTGGCTTGATTCGGTCGAAGCGTGCTAATGGAAGTGTTACAGTTGCGAGTTTCGATCTCCGATTGCCAATAAAAAAGACTTAGTTCATTCACTTTTCTTTGAAACCTGATTCTCCCCCTCAAATAATTGCAAATTTGCAATTTAATATCATAAATTACATATATTTAAAATACCTAAGGAGTGACAAACTGAAGAAACCTTTTTTTGAGTGATCGGGTAATTATTTTCGGTGGTGGTTCTTAAGCTTCTATACCCAAATAGTCCTTTCTGATTCTCAAAATATTAGCTATTGTAAAGTTATAATTCTTGTTCCTTTGGCCACTATGAAACTGCCATATATTACCTTAATTACATTGTCTTTGAATTTCTCCTCCCAACCCTAGGGTTAGTGGAGGCTTGCTCCTCCTTCATGGAGGTTTTCTCCACCGCAATGGTGGCCTGCCCCTCCCTTGTGGAGGTTTTTCCTTTCTCAGTCTGTTGTTCCCACTGTTTCTCTCCCTCGCCAAACACTTATCGCAGCCCACCCATACCAATCGGCCAAAACCTATTCACCTCTCTCCTTTTCTCAACCGCCACCAAACCTCCCAAACCGATCACATCTCTTGAATCCCCCCACCCGTCGCAGCCTCCCTTGTCCGCACCCCTCACCCCAAAGCCTCCGCGCGCGCCCACCAAGCTCTCATTTCCTTCTCTATCGCCACCCTCCCATGTTTCGTTTGGATCAGTTTCCCTCTTCAAGCTGCGAGGTTGTGCCTTAGCTGATCTGCATCCTTCCCCCAAACCTCCTCCATCGAAGCTAGTAATCACTTTGGTAAGTATTCTCTCTCCAATGTTTTTTGCTGCTTGTTTGGTGATTTCCCCAACTCGAAGATTGATTCCGCTCCGGCCACCACCTAAGCCACCTTGGTACCTGTGCCTACCTGGTGAATTTCTGGTCTGGTTTACTGTTTATGGAGCATCTATGGGTCTGTGGTTTCAAGTTTTGGGTCCTTTTTGCTCTTGGCCTAAATATGCATTGCAGGTGTTTGATGTATTTCCCCATAGAGCTCTCGGTTCCTTAAGCACTCGGCTGTGGATGTTGTTGCAATACATGGTGATTGTTAAAACCTTTGGAGATGACACCTTTGTCAATGACCACACCAGCTTCCAGTTTGCTTTGTTGTCTCATGATAAGTGGGTTAATCTTGAGACCATTTTTAGTCGAAATGAGCGTACACAAGTCAAAGATATCATCCGTAACTGGATTGGGAGAAAGACCACAGAGTCTCTGTCAAGGATTACCACCTCTACTTGGGAGTTAAAACTTCTGTTACTCTGGTTGTTTCGTTGTTGTGTTAGGGTTGCTTATGTCCTTATGGACCTTTATCATTCTAAATGTGGCTTGAATGCCCATAGTTCATGTGTTGTAGTTTCTGTTGTAGTTATTGATCCTAGTCTTTGGTTTGGAATTATTCAACCTCACATTCTTCATGTAATCTTATTGATGCTTTTGGTATCATTTGAATGAATGAAGTATGTTTGACATCAAAAAAAAAAGAATTTACCTTTCTCTATTTGCTCTGGAGGACAATTTGTGTGTTTTTTTGTTGCATCCAAGAACTATTAATAGAGGATCGTTGACTTCTCACTTTTGGTGGGAAAATTTTATTTCCACCATTTATCAATATACCCCTCATTTTGTACCCCACTATTTACCAATATACCCCACTCTATATTTTTGGACCGACATACCCCCACTCTATATTTTGTACCCCACCATTTATCAATATACCCCTCATTTTGTACCTCACTGTTTAGCAATATACCCTCACTATATTTTTGGACCGACATACCCCTGACAATTTTTTTTCCAACACTCTTTTTTTTTATCCACTTTTGGTGGGAAAATTTTATTCCCACCATTTACCAATATACCCCTCATTTTGTACCCCACTCCAATATATCCCCACTCTATATTTTTGGACCGACATACCCCTGACAAATTTTTTTTTGTCCAAGACTTTTTTTTTATTATCAAAATGTACCCCTCATTTTGTACCCCACTGTTTACCAATATACCCCCACTCTATATTTTTGGACCAACATTGTTGCCTCATCCCACCAAGGGCTATTGTTGCCTCTTCGTCTTATATATATGTGTTGCGTATTTTTATACCCCCCTTATAAAATGTTGATGTTTTTTCGAAATTACATCTGTAGGCCTGTTAATCATCTCTCCGTACATCACACGAGTAATCGTCCTAGTTTCTATTAATTCTTAGAATGTGCGTTTTCCAATTTTTTAGGGTAATATTTGCATAAAATAATAGAATTTGAGATGGTACAAAGATGATGATGAAGATGTTTTGGTTAACATATGAACTGCATGCCTAACAGATTCATATTGATTTTCCATGATGAGAGGGAGAGATATAAAGTTAATTGGAGCTAACACGTGCTAAGTCATGGAAAGAAATGTCAAGCTACGAGAAGCCAGGATTGAATCCAATATATTCATATACTCCCTCCGGACCTATTTATAAGCAAAAACTCACTTTTGAGATTCATTGAAAAACTAATGTATTTGGACTACATTATAGTCTAAATACATTAATTTTCCAATAAACCTAAAAAACATATTTTTGCTTATAAATAGGTCCAAATGGAGTATTCTTGATGGGATGATAGAATTTTTGCCTCAAAACTCACCCTCAATATCAATAAAAAATTATAAATAAATGATGAGAAATAGGTGAAGTAAAAGATAGATAGAGAGGAAGGAGAGAGATGATAGGAAACTGGAAGGAGAGAATCCTGATCCGAAAGAATTGTGAGGGTATCTCTTTTTTTATTATTATATTATTAAATAAACAAATTAAATTATGAGGGTATCTTACCGGTTGTTGAACAAACCTGAACAGAACACACAGAAACAAACGTAAAGAAACGTCTAACCCAACGTATCTATTCATAATTTCACATGACTGACAGAGTGACAGTCTGACAACAACAACATAAACCGACATAGCCGTTTCTCATTTCCAGCTGCCCACGTTTTCTGGGTCCCACGCCCCTTCCCCAATCTCCCTATAAATAAATACACCATACTCTCATAATTCATCACCAACAATACACAAGTAATCTTCTCTCTAATCTCTAATCTCTAATTACTACTCCATTTCTTAACCGTTTTCATCACTTGCACGTTTCTCTCTTCCGTTAGTTTCGAGATGGCATCATCATCAGTTACTTCCTTCAAGTCCTTCGCATTCTTCATCGTTGTATTTGTTTTCGCCGCCGTGGCTTCCGCCCAAGACGGTCTTTCACCGGCTCCAGCACCAGGTCCCGATACCGGAGCTGCCGGATCTGTTTCAAGTTCAGTGGCTTTGATCGGAGCTTCGATTGTGCTTTCAGTGTTCGCCGTCTTGAAGCAGTGAGAACACCATGATGTGATTCCATTCATTATTGATTCGTTACTGAGAATAATAATAATATGATTCGTTCTACTTACAGATTTGGCTGTTGATATTTTACGATGATTATTACAAGTTGATTGATCTATGTATATTGGAGAGCGAGAGAGATTTTAATTTTACAGTATTTGTTTATTTAATCATTTATTGTAGGTATTAGGGAAAATAATTAAGGGTCCTTGTTCAGGTTTCTTTTACTATATAGTATTGTATTGATTGATTTTAATATTGTAATATACGACGTTTTTTGGCAATTGATCGTATTTTTTCTACCGTTTGCTTGGTATCAATGTTGATTCATGTTGGTTTATTCTCGTACCTGCAGTTCTTTTCCGCCCTTATACAACATCATTGTATTCAAGGTATAATAATGTGCGCGTACTTTTTTGTTATTTTTTCTTCATTTTTCAGTTTTTTTTGACAAAGTGATAGTACAGTATTTTTTCAAAACGTTAAAAAAAATTAATTATTATATAATTTATTGTGAGATGAAAAATTATATATATATATATATATATATATATATATATATATATATATATATTTATTTAATGACATATTAATTAAATTTTATGATTTTAACTTTTATACGTATTTTTTGAGCAAATTTATACTTGTTTATATAATATGATTATGTTGGTCAAATATATATATATATATATATATATATATATATATATATATATATATATATATATATATATATGATTATGATTTTAAAATTTTACAAAGCTATATACACTACTAAAGAAAGTTGAAATATTATACATGAATTGGTCTTCAAATTTGTAACGCAAGCATTTAGAGACAAAAATTTATGTGTGCAGATTTTGACTTCTTCCACAACCAAATTTTCGACACTTTCAAACATTTCCTATTTAAAATAGTTTAACCTCCGACACCAAAGTTTTAGATGCATTTGTAATTTTTTTTTTTTAAAAAAAAGGGATTAAGCTCCAAAAGCATAGACAGAACTGCTGCAAAATAGTAAGTCCCTCACTATCCTTAGAATAATTCTTAGAATGTAGTTTAAGGCCTAACTCAACTCTACAAAACCTGGTTTGTTAGGTGAGGGATGCCACCCACTTATAAACTCTTTTTCAGGCCATATCCCATCCGATGTGGGACTCTTAACACACCCCCCTCACGCCTAGAACTGGACAACTGGAGCGTGACCCGAGTGGCCCGATAGCGGGTGGCCCAACGGATCTTGGGTTGGCTCTGATACCATCTTAGAATGTGGTTTAAGGCCTAACACAACCCTGCAAAACCGGCTTGTTAGGTGAGGGATGCCACCCACTTATAAACTCTTTTTCAGGCCATATCACATTCGATGTGGGACTCTTAACAATAATCGAGTGGATAGAGGGAGGACAAAATTGTGAAACCCAAAATTACAATGTAATGATAAACTAGGGGTGGACAACATCCGCTGACCCGTCCGCCACCCGGTGTACCCGAAACATAAATGTTGAATGCGGTTTTGTATTGTCGGACTGTGTTCCCGAAGTGGCAGTAAACGGATTGTAATGGATTTAAATGGACGATGACGGTTCTATCGTCCGATGGTATTACACTTCTACCAATTATTTGAGTATATATATTTTTATTATACTCTGTACTCGTCTGTCACTCTGTACAAAGCTACAAACCTACATATCAGAAAGAATGATAAGGATGTACATGTGTCCTAAATTCTTATCAAATTTCAAATCAATGGTATGTCATTGAATAAAATAAATATTGCGAAATGTACTTTACTATTTTTACATTATTTTAAACAAATCATTTCTCTCTCCTGTCGTCTTCTTCCCCACTTGTTTCTCTGTAACCTTTGTCTTCTGCAACCTCCATTCTTCCTCTGCACTGTTGAGAAACTATTAGAATACTTAAACCGAGCAAGCCCACGCGTTGAAACCGCCACCCGCCCGAACCGTCACTCAAAACGGTCGGAAATGGATGCTTTATCTTCTCATCGGTTTTATTTCGGATCGACCATTTTCGGACCGAAACCGCCCGTGACCGACCGGTGTCCACCCCTACGATAAACTATTCTTAGCTAAAATATCAGTAGTTCTATTATTGTCCCTAGGCATCTTTGACTATCTCACAGTAGGCCGCCAATCATTAACCATGCCTTTGATTTTATCAAATACTCCCTCCGTCCCAATTTGTTTGCAGTTTAAGGTTTTGACACATTCTTTAAAAAAATAATTAGGAGTCTAAATTCTTTAAAAAGTGTTGTCTAATTTATCATTTAATCATTTATCTCTCTACCTAGACAAACGTGAATATTTTATTGGAGGTAAAAAGTTGTCATAATTAATAGGGGTATAAGTGTAAAAGAACATTAAAAGTTTCATTGGAAATCTAAAACAATAATCAATTTGGGACAAATTGATTTTGCTAAAACAACAAACAATTTGGGACAAAGGGAGTATAAAAGAGAGAGTGGTTGGTAGTTGAAGCTTCATCAATTTGATGGAGATTCCTTGACAATCACTTTCCACCACAAAATGTCTAAATCCTTTCCCCCACAGAGTCGGTTGCAATATTCTCTAAAATCATGGAGCAGTGTTTCTTCAAATCCGCCACAAATGGGGCACAAATTACTATTAGCAATGTGGCGTCTCAATCTTTTGGAATTGGTGAGCAGAATGTCGTGAAGAGCTTTCTAAAGAAACAATTTGACACGTTCAGGGCCAGGCCAAATCAAAGTTGCAAAATGAGGAAGAGTGAGAGTGGTGCTTGATTGCGAGGTAGGCTGACTTGGTGGTAAAGACACCATCAACACTGGGTTTCCAATAAAAGGAATCGTCCGGATCAAGGATTTTGAGAGGAGGAATAGTCCCTATCTTTTCCAGCACTGGGTTTCTCATTCACATCCTCAATCTTCCCATAATTTGATAGTCTCACTGTTAGGAGCAATTGCTACGAAACTTGTCCCAATTAGAATTAATACCCTTCCAAAAGTTTGATCCAACCCTATTAGAATCAATCTTTGGGAAGGAATCATTCCCAACATTATATTTAGCCCGAATCAATGATTTGCACAAGGTTGGAGGGAGAACAAACATTCCACGAGGCTTTCAACATGAAAGTAGTATTGAGCTCTCTCATAGATCTTAGGCCTAAAACCCTTCCTTGCATGGACACATTCTATCCCAGCTAATACAGTGAAATATTATTTCACCCCTAAATGAAGCTTCTGCAGATTTCATCAATATCATCACAGAAATATTATTTCACCCTAAATGAATTCGCTACTGCTTTTTAAAACAATGATTTCATCAATATCATCACAGAAACACTTTGGGTTCTGGTGTAATGCAATATTAGCATAACAAAGGAAACCTTTAATTAAACGCGTGATTTTAAGTGTTGATTTGGAAAATACTTAAGCTTGCCTCTTGATTAAAAAAACTTAATGATTTTATTTTCTAGTTAGAGTTAGCCGCTTTAGTTTTGAAAGGAAAAGTGTTTTTAGTTTATTGAAAGATTAGGCATTCATGATGATCAATTGAGCAAAGGCTCCAAGTGATCACCACTAGTTCCTCATTGTTAATGATTATGCAAGCAGAGGCTTCGCAAAACCGTTAACAAAGTTTTTTGATTTATTGAGAAATTATTTGGGTTGAAAAAGAATTAAAACGAGAAAAAGGTGAAAATTGCGAAATGGGGTGCTATTAGTCGCAGGGGGTTGTGTAGCTAAATAGGGGGTGCAGGAATTAAGGGGGCCCAGCAGCGTTCTAATTAAAAAACAAAATGGGCTGGTAAATAAAAAGGGGGGTACGCGTTAAATCAGGGGTGTAAAAATAAATAAGAGAAAACAAAAAAAACCCACAAAAAGCGGAGAGCGGCCGCCACGACACTAACCTCGAACCCTACCCTTCTTCTTCCTTCCTCAGCGCCGCCAACAACCCTTTCTTCCTCCTTCCTCAGCGCCGCCAACAACCCTTTCTTCTTCCTTCCTCAGCGCCGCCAACAACAGTGGATCATCGTCGTTCAAAGTGGGGGAATCTTAAGACTATCAATAACGTGTTTTCGTGCTTGATTTCTTCATTGATGGATTGATAATTCTGAAATTTGGTTGAGCGATGATGGGTTCGTGTTTCAGATTTACAGATTTTTGGGTTTGTGAGAGAGAGATAGAGAACGAAAGTGGGGGAGAGGGACGACGGTGGAGGGCTGTCGCGGCCAGGGGTTTCGGTTTGGGGAAGAGAGTGGGCTGATGGTGATGGGAGGGTTCGGTTTGTGGTGGTTGGTGGTGACTTGTGGGTGGTTCGTGGGTGGTTCGTGGGTTGGTGGTGGTGGTTGTTTGAATGGTGGTTGTTTGTTGGTGATGATTGATGGTGGCTGTTGGTGGTGGTTTAGGGGTGAGTGGTGGCTGTTGGTGGTGGTTTAGGGGTGAGTGGTGGTGGTTGTGAGGGTTTGATGGTGGCTGTTGGTGGTTGTTCAGTCTACATTTTGGACAGATCTGTTTTTCTGTATTAGGTTGATTTTTCGTCGTATTGTTGTTGTCTTGAAATTCGTGCCTGACTGCCTTTTTATAGTTGAAATTTAGGTCTCAGCATTGATTACAGTTTGATCGGGCTTTGACTTATTTTTCAGGTTTTGGAGCGGATCGAGCCCAAATACTTGAGAGCAATCATTGAACCCCAGTTCTTCTTCTGCTACCCTTTTTATTATTTTTTTGTATTTTCGGATTTAATTATTTTTGTACATTATGTGTTATTATTTTTGTATTTTTGGACACTTGAACACTTCTAATTTGTTGTAAAAATTAAATAGACTCTTTTTTGACATTTTGGATTATATAACACTTTTAAATTGTAAATAACACTAAATGGGATTTTGAAATCTTGGACTATATACATATGCTCAAAATAAATTAACTTTGCAAAAAAAGAAATAATAATAAAAAGAGTCCGCCAAACACAAAGACGAACGGGCTGACTAGGCGAATACGCTAAAACGAGACTCAAATAGGAGGAATGAGCTCATTAACTAAAGACACTACTTATGTACGACTAAACCCAAATACGAAGATTAAATTGAAGAACGCATTTATGCGAAAAGATTGATCATTCGCGTGTAACCGCTTAATTTAAACAACGGTATTTCAATTTAGTTGAGTGGATAACCGAAATTGACTTAAATTAAAAGGCGGACAAAATTGGGGTATTATAGTTTGCCTCTCTTATTTCACATTTCGCCCAAAAATATGAATTGGCCTTTTCATATTTGTTGGTGAAATGGAAATAAAGATATAGAAATAATACTAATTTTGTCCGCTTCAGAAAAGTTCAAATCTTTTTGCTATTTTCCTTTTGAGAGAGGGGGTTAACACTTGTCGCATTAACGGGAAAGCAATAAATTGGGAAAAGCGGTAAATTTGGAAAAGCGGTAAATTGGGAATTCGGAGGTTGCCTAAAACCTTTTAACGGACTCTTGTCGAGTCCGAGCTCTGGGGGTGGCCTTTTCGAGCGGCCGATCAATATCAAGTCCGGAACTGATTTGATCAATGGATTTACGCTGTGCCTTAGGCTGACACAACTAATCCGAAGGACTTAACGAAGTCTGATGGATCCATCGCGTGCTCGTACACGATGTTGTGATCTGTGGAAGGAGTTCACTAACTCAAGGAGTTCACTAACTCGGGTTGATGGAGTTTACGAACTCGGATTGATGGAGTTCACGAACTGCGGGGTGGCCTTTTCGAGCGGCCGATCAACATCAGGTCCGGAACTGATTTGATCAATGGATTTACGTTGTGCCTTAGGCTGACACAACTAATCCGAAGGACTTAACGAAGTCTGATGGATCCATCGCGTGCTCGTACACGATGTTGTGATCTGTGGAAGGAGTTCACTAACTCTGAAGGAGTTCACTAACTCTGGGTTGATGGAGTTTACGAACTCTGTGCTGATGGAGTTTACGAACTCTGTCTTTGATGGAGTTTACTGAACTCTGTCTTGATGGTGATTTTCTAAAAATGGGATTTTGGGACTCTCGGTCGAAGTAACTTTTCTCTTGAATGGTGCGTGAAATGCATGCGCTTGGGTATTTGGGTGCACATGGATGCAATGATTGATTTTGGTGGGGTCCTCTTTTTTCTTTTGTTATTCTTTCGCTCATTTGAGATGCGAATTTAAGAGTGTAATGTACTGTTTGATGCCATGGGGTGATGAATGGTATGGATGATATGAGAATGATGATATGAAGATGTTGTGTTCTTTTGTGTTTGCTTCTTCTTTGTAGTTTGCGAAATGCAAATATCCACATAATGCTTCGATGTTTGAATGCAAGTGTATGCGGTGATTGATGCTTTGATGAAGGGAATGCTCCTATTCTAACTTCTGTTTGTTTCTTTTTTGCTTCTTCTATGAAATGCAGACCTTAATATGATGCAATGTTCTGATGTTTGATGCAATGATTTTTGTTCTTTTTCTTTTATGGAAATGCTAGCATTAATGTGATGCCAATGCAATGAAAAGATTTCTGTTTTTTCTTCTTTACTATTTTTTTCTATGAAATGCAAGCAACTTGTGTTCCTTCTCTTCAACCATGGATAAGGTTTTAGATTTCATTGGTTTAAATGCCCCCTAGTACACACTTTTGGTTCTCTTTAAGAACAACTCAAATGCAATGAAAGTTTTAACTTTTTAGTATGAGGAGAGGCTCCACTTGGTGACCACTAAACCTTGTTTTAATGCAACATGAATGCATCTTGGAGTGCAAGTCCTTCCTTTTTTTTTTTTTTTTTTTTTTTTTTTTTATTGTTTGTTTTTTGTTTTTGTTTTTTTTTTTTTTGAGCAGTTTTCTTCTTTCTGCTTGTTTGTTTTTTCTTTTTGAGCAAACACATCGTAAATGGATAAACTTATTTGTCCTAAGATTAAAACTTGAGAAAATGAAAGCAATTAGTCATTGATCGGAATGGTCTTTTTAGGGTTGTGACGTGGAGAAGGGGATGATTGAGCTTAATGAAGTGTTTGGAGTTGATGGGGAGGATGGGTCTTGTTCGGTGTGGACCGATGGTCGATGGTTTATGAAGGAAATGGTTATTAGGTTTGATGAGGTGTTTGAAGGTTTTATGAAAGAAGAGATGGTTAAACCCAATGAATGGAGGGCTTCTTTTTTTTTTTTTTTTTTGAAAGGGGAAATGATTTAACCCATTGAATTTGAGGGCCTTGGAAGGGGAGCTCTTATGCTTCATGGCAAAATGTATTGACTCTTAATTTATACTCCCTTTGTCTTCCTTTCTTTGTTTTGAGATTCTCCTTTTTGAAACTTTGTTATTCCCCTCCTTTTGTGAATTTCCTTTCCTTTTGACTTGGGTGAAAATGATATACCATTTTTGATGTGGAATTAACCCTCGTCTAGGGTGATGGGGATATCTTGGGCTTTTCTCGGCTTAAGATGGGTAACAAAGGGTATTTTTGTGATTTTGAATCTTTGGCTTAGGAGGGTAGGAAATGGACTTTACGGGCTTTAGGTTTTGAGGGTGTGGAGAGATGACCAAACTTCATTTCAAATCCCGATTGCTTATTTACGTAAGACTTAACTTTAGGACAATAATTTATCTATCTTCATGTGTTTGCTCTTTTTTTTTTTTTTTTTTTTTTTTTTTTTTTTTTGCCCAATTTTTGCCTCGACCGCTCTTTGCAGTTTTCAATCCACCGGCGCTTTTTTTGCCTAGGCAGCCGCTGCGGGTTTTCAACCTAGCGGGCTTATTTTATCTTTTTATTTATTATATACCTTTTTTAGAAAGACTTGCACTAAGGAATATGATACTGACAAGGAAAATTAGTGATCACAGAATTGCCCCAGCATGGAGGACTTAAAGTGTTAGTGAGAATGAACCAAAAAGTCAAGTATGTACTGATGGGAGAAAAATATGTGCTTTAGGGGTGGACGGGCCGGGATTAGACTTGGATGGGGAATGATGATAAATGAAGGAAATTGACCGACTCAAACAAGAGAAATCGCACGTGGCATGCATACTTACTAGAAGAAGCGCTTCACGAGAGAGTTAACATTGGTTAAAACATGATATAAAAATTTTTGATAAATCTGTTTATCTTTTATCATGGAATTGAAGAACTTAATTAGGCTTTGATTTAATTTAGTACTCCATTGTTAATGATCATGCAAGCAATCATTGATGAATCCAAAAGATTCCTTGTTAACTCTCTTATGGAATATGTGAATTCCTTGATATCGGCCTAGATCACTAGTACTTTGGAACTCCAATCTATCTCTAATAGACAACCTCATGTGATAAGGGGCATTGTCAGAGTAATAAATTCTAATTTTGTCCAAACAAACCTTTTGTCAAGAGGCGGTGCAGAAGGTGCTGAGAACCTATTTTATAACCTCAGCTTGATCCAAGGAGGCATCAGCAAAGAGGAGAAGATCGTTAGTAAAGGCAAGGTGGGATTAGGATGGCATCTTATAGTAAGTTTGATTGGAGACCACCTTCTAGAATTCGCTTCAACATTAATCAAGTGGACAATCTTTCAAGGCAAAGGACAAAAAGATAGGGGGATATGGGGTCCCCTTGCCTTATACCTCTAGATGGAGAGAACTCCTCAAGCACTTATCCAATCCAAAGAACCTGCATTGTAAGGGTAGAGATACAATACCAAATCAAGTTAACAATTTCTTCAGGTTTGACAAATATCTTGGGGAGTCTCCTTAATGAAATCCCATCCACGCCTATCATACGACTTATCAAGGTCAATCTTAACCACCATCCACCCTTTAGCCCCATTCTTGGATCTCATAGAGTGAAAAATTTCTTGAGCAACAATGATGTTTTCCTCTCCTTGCCGTTTAGGAATGAAAGATGATTGAGCAGGACCAATGAGATCAGCCAGATAGGGTCTCAATCTAGTTGCAATGATCTTGGTAATGGTTTTGTAGGACACATTGTACAGACCAATAAGTCTAACATGCTTCATAGAGGTAACCAAGTCCAGATTAGGAATAAGAGTAAGAAATGTCTTATTGGTTTCGGCCACTCTCCAAGGTTCAGACAAAATACCCCCTATCATCTTACAAAAGGAGGAGCCCACAACTTACCATTAATTGCGATAAAAGGGCCTAAAACTCATCAGGACCATTAGCTTTTAAGGAACCAATTCTCTTCATAATACTAAAGATCTCACCATCATAAACATCTCTAGCTATGTTCCTTAAGAAAGGATCACTAAGAGGGAAAGGCTCAGAAACACTGGCTATGGAGAACAGACCGTTATATTAATCTTAGCCAAATTCTCCAGATCATTATGATTCTCAACCCACTATCCAACTTCATTTTGAAGGGAGGTAATGTTATTCATCCTTCTTATGGTCGCAACTCCATGAAAATAACGAGTTTTTTATCACCATACTCAAGTCATTTAGCCCTAGGTATGTGATACCAAAGGACCTCCTCTTGGGCAAGGACTTCTTCATAATGCTTCCAAATCTCTTTCTGCTCAAGGAAAAGTTTTTGAGTCCACCCCCTAGAAAACTTATTATCAATCTGGTTAAACTCAAATCTCAACTGTTTCTTCTTTCTGAATATGTGACCAAAGGCCTGCTTATTCCATACTTTAAGAGCAGACTACACCTTCCCTAATTGATGAGGGAAGTGTGCATCATTGAGACCCCAAGTCTCTTTGATGACTCTATTAAAGTCATTATGGGTAAGCCAAGCAACTTCAAAACGGAAAGGTCTTCTGTGTTGATTAATTCCAGAGTGAGCCTTAAATCTCACCAATAGAAGCCTATGATCATATTTAAAGAAATGAAGATGGTGAACCTCCACTTCATTGAATCTGATGCTCCAATTGAGACTAACAAGCATACGATCAAGCTGTTTCTTGGTGCCATCTCTCTCCCAGGTAAACGTATCACAAACATAATCGACATCAATAAGTTCACATTTATTTATGGCATTGATGAGACCATGTTCCTGTCTTGGGGGTCGAGGAGAGGTGGACCAATTCTCTCATGGGTGGAAGTAATTGCACTAAGATCACCAATAATGGCCCAAGCCCAGATAATTCAGCATGAATATCTCTAAGTTATCTCTAGAAATCTTAACGATTGGCATAATGGGGGGAGCCATAACAAGTAGTAAGGAACCAAGACAAGTTGTCTTTGTAAATCAACCTCATATGAACAAGTTGGGAGGAGTAGGAGAGAATTTGTACCCTCCAATAATCAGAGTTCCACAAGCACCAGATGCCCCTTGACTGACCCAGGGCATCCACAATGTAGGAACCATCTAAACTACATCTCTTCGTTATTCTTTTAGGACCACTAGTTTGAGTTTCCATTAACATAATCATAGAACAACAATAGTCTCTTCTAATATTACTAATGAGGCCAGAAAGGCCTTTACTTGCACTGCCCCTGCAATTCCAACATATGACATTCATTGACAAGGTTTGGAGGGTTGAGGTTCTATAACCCTAAGACTTCCATAAGGTTGGTAGTAGAATGTGAAATTCCAGTGTTACCTTCAATACATTTATTGTAGATTGTGTTCCTCATGTGAGGTGAGTTTTCCTCAATCTGTCTTAAGGCCACCCTTGCTGATATAGAGTGTTATACCCCAATTTTGTCCGTATTCTTTTTTTTGTTTTAGTCGTTTATTTGTTCGGAGTCGCATGATTACGAGAATTATTAGTGAAAAGTCTCGGTTACCAACCCAAGCCAATTCCAGTCACTCCGTTCGAACTAACTCAAACTACCGTTTTTTAAATTAGGCACGCGCGCGAATGATCGATCTTTTCGTGCGTCCTTCAATTTAATGTCTGTATTCGGGTTTAGTCGTACGTGAACGGGTCTACCAAAATTCATCTTTTCTCAAAAGTTGGCTTAAACTCAAACTTAAGAATGTAATTCCGAGTGAATTTTTTTAACACGCCCATTTCTTCTATTCTTGGTCTAGTCATAGCGCAGTTGTCAAGTCCGACCGTTCGTCTCTTTGTATTTGGTCGGACCCCTTTTTCTTATTGTTATTTTTATTTTGTTTATTTAATTTATATAACAATCCAAAAACGCTCAAAAATTCTATTCATTTTAATTTATAATTTAAAAGCATTTAAGAGTATAATCACCCAAAATGTCAAAAAATGCTATTTAGTTAATTTTACAATTTTAAAGCTCTTAAGAGTCCAAAAAGTCCAAAAATACAAAAATAGTAATACAAAATATATAAAAATACACAAATCCGAAAATAACAAATTAAACAAAGAAAATAGGGTTCCGAGCGCGATTCAAGCTCTGCAGTCTTTGATGGGCTTGGATCAAGACCTGAAAATTATACAAAACCCAGTCAAGACTCAATTAATGCCTTAACCTAATTTTTGACTATAAATAAACAGTCCAATCAACGGTAAAAGACACAGAAAGGAAGACAGCAAAAAGCTGCGAAAATCACTAAGAAATTAGGACTAGGGCTTCACATCGAAACCCTAATCACACAAAACACGTTTTTTCGAGATCTGAGATTTGGGGAAAAGGTTCGAGTAACGGTAACAGCCCAGAAACAACAGTAGCAGATGCAGTAATAGAATAAGAGATCAATCACAAGCAAACAGGAATCTAACAGAAGCTGGAACAGAGGTAGGTTCATTCATGTTATTCAATCTAAATATGTAGAATTAGTTGGCATGAAAACTGTTATGATACTTGCATTAGTTGTTAAATCTGGAAGTTATAGGAATGAATAATATAAATCAAAGGTTCAGTCTGTTAAAAATATAAGAGTTAAGTTGGTCAAAAAAAAAGCTACGATCTGTTCTCTTCATATTTTGTTATTACCAAATCAGAACTATTTTTTTTATTATTATTAGCAAAGCAATCAGAACTAGAACAAGCAGTGGTAGATTAATTTCAGGTTTAGTTCAAGAATAATTACAACCAGAAAAATCACAGAGTAGAAAATAGAGAGAATGGTGTAGAAGGAGATGGAAGCAGAATAAAAAAAATGTACAAAAAAAAAAACTGACCTTTTAGCTTGCTCGCGCCGAGTTCGGCCGTCTTCTCCGTGAGAGCTCCACGAGATACCTGTAAACCGACCCAATAATCACCATGCCACCATCACTGGAGCTTCCTTCAAACAAACTACCACCAAAACCGAATCCATAAACAAAAAAGGCATATCTCAGATGTAGATCAGGGAGCACAAAAATGAAAGAAATAAAAAACAGAGAGAAGGAGAAGAACAGAGGAGGGAAAAACGAAGCCTACCTTCGTCAACGCCGTCCCCAACACCACCGTCCACCACCCTCGCCACCTCCATGACCATCCAACACCGATACCGCAGCCACCCTTTTCCCTCTCACCGTCGCGTTCTCCTCTCCCACAAAACCGGCGATTCTCTCGCCTCCAACCTCTCCTCGCGCAGGAAGCGGCGGATTTTCCGCCGTGAGACTCTCCCTCTCTCTTGCTGCGGCGCGATTTGAATAGGGGGAAGGGATGAGTATAATTTTTAGGGTTTCCTTTTCTAGTTCAGGCTATATACCCGGTCCTGTTTTTAATTTTTGTTTTAAATCAGATTGTTATTTACACCCTGCTCATCCTGCGCGCACCCCACCTCACTTAAGCCCAGTTTCGCATACTGGGCCCTCCTATGCGAACTGGGCTTTCCTGTTTACGCCCTTTATTATTTATACAGACCCCTGCGACTAATAAAACCCCAATTTACAATGCTCACCCCCTGTTTCACTTTTCAATTCTTTTTCCAATTCAAATATAATTACTTTTCTCGCAAAATTAAATAAACGGCTAAGTCGGTTGTACAACCGGGTTAGTCATTATTTTAGGGCCAATGAGTCATGCTGATTCAAGAACCACCGCAAATTTAATAAATACAAGTAAACCATTTTTCTAAAAAATAGGGGATTAAGTCGGCTGTACAGTCGGGTTAGTCAGCGTTCTAGAACTAATGAGCTGTACAGTTCAGGAGTCCTAGAGTACCTATTCTAAAAACAACCCATCTCACAACTCTTTTCAAAAATTCAAAAATCATTTTCAAAAAGTAGGGGACTAAGTCGGTTGTACAATCGGGTTAGTCGGCGTCCTAGAATCGATGAGTAGATGCAGTTCAAGGAATCCTAGGACCCCTACACTAAAAAACACCAACCCACAAACTTTTTCAGGAAGAACTACGTAGCTTTGATTCCTCCATTGCATCCGGAGGTACGTAGGAGTAAGACTCAACTCTTGTCAAGCACTAAAAACAAAAAATTTAAATAAGTCTTTTTTACAAATAAAAGGGTAATCATTAAATAAATCTTAATTAATTAGACAATGGATGTCGTGGGGTGCTAATACCTTCCCCACACATAACGACTCCCGAACCCTAACAATGCTTTGTCCTAAAAAGGGATTTTCCGAATTTGCCCTTAAACTAAAATTTGGTGGCGGCTTCCTATCGAACTTCGAAAAATCCTTTCCCGGATTTTTCGGTCGCTACAGCTGGCGACTTCACTGGGGACTTATTTATTTTTAGAGAGTCAAAACCTAGTCTAATTAATTTAGGATTAATTCAATTTTTACCCTTTTATTTATTTATTTATTTGCTTTTGCATAATTATATTATTTATTTGTGTAAACCCTAGGATAGAAGACGATATTTGTATATATGTTTGTTTGTCTGTTTGCAGTTTTTGGGTTGTTGTTAAATTGCTCCTACACACACTTTACTTCTACACATCACACACTTGTGAGAAAGGTCCTATACCCGGACTCGAGCATAAACCTAAGTTAGAACGAGATTGCGTAGTGATGGCTGCGGGGACGTGCGTCTCGTTGGGTGGTCACGAAAATCTCACCTAGAGTTTGATTCCTTTTGAGGATGCTATCCTCTCCTAATAGCTTGCCTATTGTTGGGGTCGATGTTCTTGGTGAGTCCTTGGCTCTAGGAACCATGTGTAGGATTCTTTAGAACCATCCCTGTGAGGTTCACTATAAAGGAAACTTTAGACCCACTCCATAAGGTACCTTCCTAGGTTCACAAAAGAGCTTAACACCCTTGCATTCAAACGAACATTAATGCATACCGTCTTTTATCCAAAAAAAAATTAATTAAAATCAAAAAGTCAAAAATCAAAAATCATTATTTACTACTTTTTAGAAAATATACCACATGCATTTTTCTTTTTCTTTGCACTACAAAAATACGGCAAGTGAACATCTACTGTTGCCTGCACTTTTATGACCGTCACAGAATGAAAAATCTTTACCTTGGAGAGAAGCCGTGCACGCTGAAGTCAAAATTAAATTTTGTTCTTTACTCTCCAATGAAAAGTTTATAATTCCCCGATGCGATAAATAAAATCATATATTCACATACATCATCATTACATTTGCATTTCACATACATTCATTCGCATTTCATGCACACTCATTCACTTGCATACTTACATCTTGCATTACAAAAAAAATGAGCATAACTCTAGAAAAATTGTGATGAGAGGTGAGACATTCTTGTGAAATAAATCATTCTTTTTGGAAAGAGTTTAGTCATACTTCATTGCAAGCTCAAAGTGTTTCAAGTCACTCAGTTTTTCAAATTTTTAGCTTGCTCACATTTTTCAACCAAATGTTGCATCTCTTCCATCCCATGATAAATGACCAAAATGTCCGTCAAAAATTTCTATCATTAACTCTCTACGAAGCATTTGTATAGTAACTTGTGCGTAACATGTGTCTTCATTCTTGGTTGAGTCAGTTAATGTCCCTACCTTACCATCATCCCCTGTCAAAGTCTAATCCCAGCCCGACCACCCATAAAGTACATACTCCCCACATCAGTACATAGTTGACGTTTCTGGTTGGTTCCCCTAGTGAAATAACACTTTAGGCCCTCCATACTGGGGCAAATGTGTGATCTATAAAATACCTTGTCAACGTTGCATTCCCTTGGTGCAAGTCCTTTTACAAAAAAAAATATAAATTCAAAAAGGTCCGTTAGGTTGAAAACTCGTAAGAGCAGCCTAAGCAAAAATTAGGGCATAAAAAAAAGAGAAATAAAGAAAAAGAGCAAATATATAAAAGTAAATAAATTATTGTCCTTAAGTTAATTTTTGAGAAAACGAGCAATCATGATTTGAAATGAAGTTTGACCATCTTCCCATACCCTCGAAAAAACCCCGTGCTACCCACCTTAAACCAAAATCTAAAGACCTTTCAATCACCCTAGACAAGGATCAATTCCACATCAAAAATGGTGTATCATTTTTATCAAGTCACTCAGCTCGAAAGAAAGAAAAAGAAAAAATCAAAATCAAAAAGAAAGGGAAATCAAAAAAGATGATCGAAAAACCACGAAAAAGCAAAAGTGGTGCAATTATGAGCTGATACTTCTTGCAATTAAACGCATAAGAGATCCTGGCCTAAAATAAACCCTCAAACATTTCCCAATGTCCTATCCTTCATTAATCCATCTAAACAGATCCGTTCTACCACGAGACATAGACCCTCAAACACTCTTTTGAGCCTAACAAACCCTTCTTTCGTAAGCCATTAACCATTAGCCAAACTATACTGCTGAATAAAAATCATTTGTCTCATCAATCCTCAAGCCCTTTATTTGACCTCAATATCTTACCCTCCACAAACCCTTGGCCAAGTGACAATCCTAAACAGGTCCATGAGGCACATCAACTACTGTCTCAATAAAACCTCAAATACTCATTTGAGCCTAATAACCATTTCCTTCATAAACCATTAACCATCAGCCACGTTACAATTCCAAAAATCCGTTCTGATCAACGACCGATTGCTTTTGTTTTCTCAAAGTTTTAATCTTAGGACAAATAAGTTTATTTACAATATGTTTGCTCAAAAACAAGTGTATCACAAAAAAAAAAAAAAAAAAAAAAGGGAAAATCAGAGGACTTGCACCATAAGATCCGTCCAAGTTACAATTATACCAAGACAAGGTCTATTGATCACCAAGTGTAACTTTCATCATAGCAAGCTCAAGACCATCATAGTTTGAGAATCATTCTCAAAATAACCAAAAGTTCATGCTAGGATCGTTACCTAGATCCTAAAGTGGGGCACCCCTTTTACCGTCTATTCCATCTGAACTTGGGGAAATTTGTCCAGTATCCATCCCATGCCACTCCCAGTCTATACAGCTGCATTTGACCATCTCCAAAAAACCCATAACCCTAACTCCGTCACTTTCCACAACCTAACCAAAACAACCGTCTGAATTCCCGTTATCAAGTGGGGCAACCCTGTCACCCTTCACTCCAACTACAAATGGAGACATTCACCATACACCCATCTCATCCCCTTGTTATATCCACATCAACAAAACCAGACCGGGGAAATTTCTCAACTCATTACCCTATATGTTGCCACTCTAGTCGAGGCAATCCTGTCCTTACATAAATGGGGCAACACCAAACTCTATGGGTTGAGACAATATCTATTGCTTTCCACCTTTCATTCCAAAGCCAATGCATTCCCCATTCATCATTTTCTACACCTCTAGCTTGTTAGCACTAGACAGGGGCAAGTTATTCACTCACAATCCTCAAATCTAAATTGGGGCAATCTCATATTCCTTGGCTTGGAAAAACCTCCCTTTCATTGACGAAGACCAGTCATTCATCCTTTCATGCGTCACATTCGTCCATACCCTTAAACCAAGTTAACTGACTGATTCATCTATGTTTGCACTACTATACATGTTTTCTTAACAATGCTTCAGAGAAATAGAACACAAGTTGATAATGTGATACTGAAAATCCACCTAGTTAACTTTGTGGACCTAAATTTTGGTCATCATGGGGCATCATAATGGAAGAGAAAAAGAAGCGAGCTTGCAAGTACTTGTTCACATCAATGTCTGTAAATAACAACCTTAAGATTGCCGAAGTTTGAATCAAATCTAATCTTTCCAAAGAATTATCAATATTCATCTCTTGCATCCAAAGTCTCACATCTCATCATCACAAAAAGTGTTTCTACACTCAATCAGTCATTTCATGTCATCACACCATGCACCACAACATTTGCATTCAAACATTTCATTTGCATCATATTAACATTCATACTTCATGCATCTATCAGATAAATAAATAAATAAATAAAGCAAGCAAAAAAAAAAAAAAAAAAAAAAAAAGAGAAAAGAATCACCTATTTCATTCATCACATCGCCAAAAATCAACTGTTGCATGTATTATTGGCACTGTATATGCATTACATGAATTGACTTCAAGTGTCAATCCCTATATTTTGTTCCTCTAGTATCGCGCTTTAGCGTTGATCTCATATCATATCACGAGATCACGTGTTGATCCTTCGGACCGGAGTGGTCCTTCGAGCACTACGCTCCTTCGATGCCCCTCGTGGCCCAGTGTCGCAAACGTCGTAGTCGAGCCCGACGGACCTTCCGGACCCGCGTGGTCCTTCGACTAGTTGTGTCGACCTAAGACATGGTGGACGTCCTCTATTGGTCAACATATCGATTCGGATCCGATCTTGACCCCGGCCGCTCGAATCTAAAGGCCCTCCGGATCGCTTTTACTAGTACCGTAGCTAGTAGCGCTCCTTCAGACCACGATGGTCCTCTATTAAGGCCTAGGCAGCCTTCTAAACCCCGAGTGGTCATTCAGAGCTTTAGGGCTCCTTTAAGGCCCCAAGCGGCCCTTCAGAGCCTTAATGCTCCTTCAGATCCCGAGCGATCCTTCATTTTTTTCTCGGTTAATATGCCAAGTGTTAACCGCTCCCTGTATATTCTTAAACCCTCTATTTCCCCTCTAAACGAACAAAATTGACGTCTATTCTATCTTTATTTCTATTTCTACTACGAAAATTTGAATACACCTCACATTTTCTAGTAAAATATAAATAAAGAGAGGCAAAATTATATACCCCAATTTTGTCCGTATTCTTTTTCTTGTTTTAGTCGTTTATTTGTTCGGAGTCGCATGATTACGAGAATTATTAGTGAAAAGTCTCGGTTACCAACCCAAGCCAATTCCAGTCACTCCGTTCGAACTAACTCGAACTACCGTTTTTTAAATTAGGTACGCGCGCGGATGATCGATCTTTTCGTGCGTCCTTCAATTTAATGTCTGTATTCGGGTTTAGTCGTACGTGAACGGGTCTACCAAAATTCATCTTTTCTCAAAAGTTGGCTTAAACTCAAACTTAAGAATGTAATTCCGAGTGAATTTTTTTAACGCGCCCATTTCTTCTATTCTTGGTCTAGTCATAGCGCAGTTGTCAAGTCTGACCCGTTCTCGTCTTTGTATTTGGTCGGACCCCTTTTTCTTATTGTTATTTTTATTTTGTTTATTTAATTTATATAACAATCCAAAAACGTCAAAAATTCTATTCATTTTAATTTATAATTTAAAAGCATTTAAGAGTATAATCAGTCCAAAAATGTCAAAAAAATGCTATTTAGTTAATTTTACAATTTTAAAGCTCTTAAGAGTCCAAAAAGTCCAAAAATACAAAAATAGTAATACAAAATATATAAAAAATACACAAATCCGAAAATAACAAATTAAACAAAGAAAATAGGGTTCGAGCAAAGATTCAAAGCTGCTGCAGTGTGATAGGCTTGGATCAAGACCTGAAAATTATACAAAACCCAGTCAAGACTCAATTAATTCCTTAACCTAATTTTTGACTATAAATAAACAGTCCAATCAACGGTAAAAGACACAGAAAGGAAGACAGCAAAAAGCTGCGAAAATCACTAAGAAATTAGGATTAGGGCTTCACATCGAAACCCTAATCACACAAAACACGCGTTTTTGATCCGAGATTTGGGGAAAAGGTTCGAGTAACTGTGAATAACGACCGAAACAACAATGAGAGCGTATGCATGAATGAATAAGAGATCAATCACAAGCAAACAGAATCTAACGTGTTCGGAACAGGTAGGTTCATTCATGTTATTCAATCTAAATATGTAGAATTAGTTGGCATCAAAACTGTTATGATACTTGCATTAGTTGTTAAATCTGGAAGTTATAGGAATGAATAATATAAATCAAAGGTTCAGTCTGTTAAAAATATAAGAGTTAAGTTGGTCAAAAAAAAGCTACGATCTGTTCTCTTCATATTTTGTTATTACCAAATCAGAACTATTTTTTTTATTATTATTAGCAAAGCAATCAGAACTAGAACAAGCAGTGGTAGATTAATTTCAGGTTTAGTTCAAGAATAATAACAACCAGAAAAATCACAGAGTAGAAAATAGAGAGAATGGTGTAGAAGGAGATGGAAGCAGAATAAAAAAAAGTACAAAAAAAAACCGACCTTTTAGCTTGCTCGCTGGAGCTCCGGTCGTCTTCTCCGGCGAGAGCTCCGGCGAGATACCCAGAAACTGACCCAATAATCACCATGCCACCATCACTGGAGCTTCCTTCAAACAAACTACCACCAAAACCGAATCCATAAACAAAAAAGGCATATCTCAGATGTAGATCAGGGAGCACAAAAATGAAAGAAATAAAAAACAGAGAGAAGGAGAAGAACAGAGGAGGGAAAAACGAAGCCTACCTTCGTCAACGCCGTCCCCAACACCACCGTCCACCACCCTCGCCGTCGCCACCTCCATGACCATCCAACACCGATACCGCAACCACCCTTTTCCCTCTCACCGTCGCGTTCTCCTCTCCCACGAAACCGGCGATTCTCTCGCCTCCAACCTCTCCCTCGCCGTGAAACGGGGCGGATTTTCCGCCGTGAGACTCTCCCTCTCTCTTGCTGCGGCGCAATTTGAATAGGGGGAAGGTATGAGTATAATTTTTAGGGTTTCCTTTTCTAGTTCAGGCTATATACCCGGTCCTGTTTTTAATTTTTGTTTTAAATCAGATTGTTATTTACACCCTGCTCATCCTGCGCGCACCCCACCTCACTTAAGCCCAGTTTCGCATACTGGGCCCTCCTATGCGAACTGGGCTTTCCTGTTTACGCCCTTTATTATTTATACAGACCCCTGCGACTAATAAAACCCCAATTTACAATGCTCACCCCCTGTTTCACTTTTCAATTCTTTTTCCAATTCAAATATAATTACTTTTCTCACAAAATTAAATAAACGGCTAAGTCGGTTGTACAACCGGGTTAGTCATTATTTTAGGGCCAATGAGCTGTACAGTTCAGTAACCCTGCAAATTTAATAAATACAAGTAAACCATTTTTCTAAAAAATAGGGGATTAAGTCAATTTGATGATCGGGTTAGTCGGCGTTCTAGAACTAATGAGTATGTCAGATTCGTTGAGTCCTAGAGTACCTATTCTAAAAACAACCCATCTCACAACTCTTTTCAAAAATTCAAAAATCATTTTCAAAAAGTAGGGGACTAAGTCGGTTGTACAATCGGGTTAGTCAGCGTCCTAGGAATCAGTGAGCTGTACAGTTCAAGGAATCCTAGGACCCCTACACTAAAAAACACCAACCCACAAACTTTTTCAGGAAGAACTACGTAGCTTTGATTCCTCCATTGCATCCGGAGGTACGTAGGAGCAAGACTCAACTCTTGTCAAGCACTAAAAACAAAAAATTTAAATAAGTCTTTTTTACAAATAAAAGGGTAATCATTAAATAAATCTTAATTAATTAGACAATGGATGTCGTGGGGTGCTAATACCTTCCCCACACATAACGACTCCCGAACCCTAACAATGCTTTGTCCTAAAAAGGGATTTTCCGAATTTGCCCTTAAACTAAAATTTGGTGGCGGCTTCCTTTCGAACTTCGAAGAATCCTTTCCCGGATTTTTCGGTCGCTACATAGAGTTTTCAAGTAGAGAAAGGATATACTTCTTCTTAGATTCATTCATATTACGCATATAATCAAGCACCATATCCTTTTGTCCCTTGATCTTCTTTCCTTCTCTTTCTGGGCTACACTAGAATTACCATTGAGAGAGACTGTATTCTCTTTATTGATAACCACAACAACTCTTTACTACCCTCAGTTGCCTTAGCAGTTCCTTTAGAAATATAATTGCTCTGGTAATAGGTTTAGGGGTAGTTCATTGTGAGGTGTCTTAGGAACATTCTCTTTGTTTTTTCCAGACATAAGGCTACAAATTCTGGGTGTAGGAGTTTTGTAGACTATATGCTTAGTTTGGTTGTCTACAACACCTTCCTCCTCATAAGGAATGTCATTGTATTTCTAACAATTTTGATTAAGAGAATTAAATCTGGTTGATTCAGCATGATTAGCAGCATATTGATAACTCTATTTTATATAGAGTTATTCATACATTTAAACTTAGATTATTGTTTATTTTCAAATACATTATATGTAAATATAGCTTATTTATTAAGAAACAACATTTTGAGGATTCAAAAGGATTAGGACAATGAATTAGGCAAAATGCATATATCTTGTTAGGTTTGATGTTTTGTTCAGTGCAACTACTTCAGGTGTACCCACACTGCCTGCACTAGGAGTGCCTACACCTGCTAAACCAGCACTTTGCACCAAAACATCCAATGACCAATTTGATGCTTCAACACTTGATATGTGACGTCATGCCTAGTCATATGGAGCAGATCCACTTGCAGAATTCGGTGACCCCTATCAAAGACAAGTTGAGAAGCTCACTTACTCAAAGACATGTGGCACTTCTTTATTGGACCACCCCATGTGAACTTCATGCAAAAGAGCAACTTGAGCAATTTGCTTGATGGGAGGTCTGCAACTAACCATGGTTATTGATATCAGTTGCAAATTCGCGCCAAAGGAAACCCTCCAAGGGAGGAAAGCTCACTTGCCTATAAATAGAGACCATCTATTCACTTGTAAATCATCCTTCATCTAAGTTCTTAAAGGATCACTTGTTTTTCTTTATTTGTAGTTTAGTTTTAGTTTTTATTTAAGTTTCTGAAGAGAAGGAAGGTAAGGAGGTGCTTGACAACCACTCCCTTCACTTCTACTTGGAGGAAACATGTGTAAGGCATTAGTATTGTACTTCAACTTTGGAAGCTCATGCAAAAGATCTCTCCTTTGTGTAATCTCTATCCTTTTGAGTTCTTTTGTTATATTACTCATTTGATTATGCTTTTGCAGATTCTTTCTATTATATTATGAGTAATATGAGCTAAATTCCCTTAGTTGAGATGTTGTAGCATTGTAATGAACTTCTAAGCAAGTAAATGTGGTTTATGTAGTGTATGCATTTTAACTCTTGTGTAATACTTCTTTCAACGCTTATTCTGAATTTGATCACTTTAGAATAGGTAGACTTGTAGCAGCAGACATGGGTTACATTTAAGAAATCAAGAGTTAATAAGAATGAGTGTTTGTAACAACATCTTTGTTAAACTAGCTTTAATAAGGAAAAGATTGTTAAAACCGTGTTAAGTCCTAGACATAGGATAAGATAGTTCTTAGGGTGATACAGTGGATGCTTAAGAGACAGGAGTGAACCTATTTAGCATGCCTAGACATAGGAAGTTTGTAATGAAACTCTGAAGAAAGTGACTGAAAGGCACATACTATTGCAGCTGCATCCAATGTACCTATACTGCATACTCCACTAAAACTCTTAGAAGTGATTTACTTGGTGAACACATCTCAACTACTTTATCTCACTGATTCCTTACACACATTTATTGTTTATATTGTTCTTATTCACTTTGTACACTCCAACCAACTGTGAATAGTGTAGACACACTAAGTGTACACTCTAAACTTTACAAAGCTTTACATAATCCCTGTGGGTTCGACCTTTTATTATCATATATTACTTGTGTGACTATGCATACTTGCATACTATTTTCCACACCACATATCTAAAAGTAATATTTCCATCAGAAGCATGTCTCTTGGATTCATTAACCTTGGGCTTTAGAACCCTGCTTCTTTATGGGCCTCTTGGGTAGGATCCACAGGCAAAAACCAGAGTCTTGTTGTTGATTCATATCAGAATCTGTATTCACCACAGGTTCAGTATTGTATACTCTAGGAGACCTTCTATCAACATCCACAGAGCAACCACCCTTATCCTTTGAGACCGTTACTGAAACAGGTTTTGCTAGAGAATCTTGTCCAAGAAATTCCCTACATTGGTACTTTTTGTGATTGTACTTGCCACATCTAAAACAAATTGCATGGAGTTCTTCATATTCAATGAAAAGTTTCTCCCCCTAATGATAATGTGTGAAGGTAGCTGATTCTCAAGGTTAATTTCAACATAAATTTGGGCAAAACGACATCTATCATGAAGAGAAGTAAGCTAAATACATTCACCATTCTTCTGTTGACTCAACTCTTTCAAGAAAACTAATTGCATAGTTTATGAGGTAACTGAGGGATACAAACCCAGAGAATAATTTTGTGTGTCATTGTAGCTTAGAGAGTGAATAAGGGGCGCCATCTTTGGACAATGACATAGTGGGCTGCAATGTTCCAAGGGCCCTCAAAAAGGTCATGCTTGTAGTCCTCTTCTGAGGCGAGCCTAACCAAGAAGTAACCATTAGCAATGTCTTTTACCTTAATAACTCCATTCTTAGTCCACTCGCGTTGTAGCTTGGCTTCTAGAAGTTTGAAGCTAACCCTCTTACCAAGGACTTTGACAATGAGGGTGTTTCTCCAAGATTTAGACCAAGTATCCAACTCATCATCAGTAAAGGTAATTTCTTGCCCAGGGATAAAATATTTAGGGTTTGCTTCAAAATTATCCTCTTTGTACCATTTATTCTTCAAATACTTCACACTTAGATTTAATTAGGTATATCCATGTCTTTCTAGTAAAATATCAATAAAAGACACAAAATACCTATTGCCTCCAAGTGAATCTGTTTGCATAGGAGCACACACATCTAAGTAGAAGATATCAAGCTTTTCTTTGGATCTAGTCTCCACAAACTGCTTGAAGGCACTCCTATGATGCTTGGATTCAACAAAATCTTCACAAATTTCATCAGGTAAAGACAATTGAGGCAGACAAGATGCCATGCTCTTCCTCCTCAAATCTTGCAAGTCCTTGAAATTCGAATGTCCCATTCTATAGTGTCACAACCATTCTTTATTTTTTTATAGCTGCAGCTAGGCACTTATGCTCCAGGATCTTAACTTCCATCTTGAATGTTCTATTTTTTGACAAATGAGTTTTAATTATTAGTCTCCTATTTTTGTCTTGGATTCTCAGAAACCTATCTTTCATGTGCATCACAAAACCTTTCTCAAGCAATTGACCAGACTAAGTAAATTTCTTTTCATACTTGGGCACGTATAGAACATGTAAGATGATTGATTGCCTACGATCCTTCAATTTGATTGCAATCTTGCCAACACCTTCTGTTGCAATGGTCTTGTGATCTACAAACCTCACTTTGCTCTTCACTGTGGTCAACTCCAAGAACCACTTTGTCCTTCTAGTCATATGTGTTGAACAACCCGTATCAAGATACCATTGATTGGTCTTGCCTTCATTTTCATTCAAGGTCACCATCAGCACATGTTCATCATCAACTTCTTGTGCCATCAACAATACATGTTCACCATCAACTTCTTGTGTCAGTTTTGCTTCCTCAGTGTGCCTTCTTTTTTTGTGTTTTGGGGGCATTGATTTCTGTAATGACCCCACATTTGACAATCGTAACATTGCACATTACTTTTGTTAGTCTTCATACATTTCCCTTGCCACGAGTACTACCATTAACACCTCTTGAACTGCTTCTAGAACCTTGATCAGTTGTGTTCTTTGCATCACTCTGTCAAGAACTTGTTATGTTGCCTTGGTTCTTCCATTTTCCCTTTCCTCTTGTGTTCTTGCTCCAATCACCTTTCATGGGCCTCTAATGAACCTTGTTATTCTTCAATCTTCATTTTCAAACCACCAAGTCTAGAAGCCTCTTCAATGGCTACAACCACGTGATCAAGTATTGGGGACAAATTCCTCATGATTTTTTCAACTATTATTTGATCATCTAACTTCTCACCACAATTTTCATGAGATTGGTTAGATTTAATATCTTGGTGATGAATTCAATAATTGTTTCTTTCTCCATTCCAAGGAGTTTGTATTGCCTCCTTCGATTTGAAGTCTAACCTTCGTGTGTTGGTCAACGCGTGCATAGGTACGTTTTAAGTTCTCTGATGCATCCTTTAATGATTCTGCATGCATCTTCGATTTGCTCATAAATCGACGGGCTCACACACTGGTTGATCAAGAGCAGTGCCTCAAAGTCTTTCTTATTCGCTTCCTTTTGTGCCAACCTTTGTGCGACACTGGGCCTCTCTGGTAGTGACTCCAAACCGGTTGAAATGACCTCCAATACATCTTGAAACCCAAAAAGAATCCTCATTTGCTTACATCAATTGTCTTAATTCTTTCCATCGAACATGGTATGGGAGCTAGGAAAATTATTTAGAATGTTGTTCATCATAGCGTTATTGCCTTGAAACGTGATTAACTCTGAGATACCAAATGTAGGAGCAAGAATTTGTAATTCAACAATGAAAAGGGAAAGAATTGATTACACTAATGAGTGGGGAATATTCAATTATTGTTATTTTAGTAGTTCGCCGTTAGCTATTTATACAATCAACACTCTAACAAAATGGAGCAACAAACTTAACGGTCAACTAACCAACTAATTGCTATAGAACACTGTGCTATGGCACTGCTACAACATTAAGTGCTACTCCCTCCGTCTCATATTATATGACTTTCTAGACAAAAAATTTGTCCCATAATACATTACTTTTTAGAATACCAATTGTTAGCCTGTATTTTTGACAGGCTAAATAAATGCAGTCAACAACGTTTTACTAGTTATTCTATGGGCAAGTAAATGGTGTTCGACAGAGAGAAGGTAGTTCGAGGGCGATCTTCGACCACTTCAAGGACTTAGTGAAAATTAGAGACTTGAAGCCAATACTTCGACAAGAAGAAGAGCAAAGGTGGGTAGTAGATTCAAGCTTGGGAAACACTATCGAAAGGCGTAGTAATGGCAGAGCTATCGAAAGATGCAGCAGTCATGCCGTCGAAATACTTATCAGTTATTTGTTTTTAAATTCAAATGTACAGTTATTAGTTTCCCTCCTAGTATATATAGTAGTTTTTCATAGGAAAAACGGGTCACAATCACAACATACATATTTCTCACGCTCAAACTTCTAAGTCACAGAGAAACTGAGTATCAGAAGCAAATGTATGGATCTGTGTACCAATCTCTTTTATTTCAATGCAATTTAATTATGTTTTCTTAAACATTCCTGTATTTTACTTATTTCCCACGTACTGTCATCAATTCCTTGATACTCAAGGCAAATTACCAGTTTCAATTTCCTTGAAACTGTCAGTTACTGAAAACAAAAGCAAGAACGATAAGAACATTCATAATTATCCTGAAAAACATTAACACAAAATGCTCCTAAGATTTACTGGTTGTTCTTGCAAGTAATAAATTCTAAACCAGCAGTTGTTTACCAAAAATCACAGTAAACACTAATACAACATCAATTTTCTTTTCCAATCATACCCTTCATTATTTAATATATCTCTTTCTATAATTCTACTTTTTATGTTTTCAATGTCATTAGTGAATGACAAATTGATAAACTAACTCACAATCTCTATTTCTCATACAAAATTAACTACTTTTCTTAATTGCAGTGCCACAACTTTAAATGACATATAATATGGGACAGCGAGATTATAACACCTCTCCTAACACTTAACATGAATTGCATTTTATTTTAACTATTTTGACATCTCTTAGTATTATATAACACTACCTTTTATACTCCGTTACAGAAAATATATGCAAAAATTGGTCAACTGAAGTTAATATATCTAATATAAATTTTGAACTAGATACATCAACTTCTGTTGACCAGTTTTTACTCATATTTTGTAACGAAGGGAGTAGAATTTTTTTTGGTATAAACCGAGTATCGCTGCATACAAGAATCGCAGAGAGACTAACCCCCAAGCGACAAAGCTCTCCTCAAGAGATTTAACATCTCTTTGTATCCCAGGCGCTCCGATTCGATCCTGGGACGGCTGATTAAGTTGGAAGAGACCCTTACCATCTCATCCAAGTGCTCTAGGTGAAGGGAGTAGAAATTAAGATAAAATAAAACAATAAAAAATAACTAAAGTTCTTTCTGTTGTCTTATAAAATTGATTGAATGGCAATAATTAAAGCGTTTTATTTTATGTTTCCAGCCGTTGTGTTTTCCTTTTAATAATGTCCAGCTGTTTTTTTTATAAAGTGTCTTCATTATTTTATTTACGTGCCCAATTCTATATGCAAGACTTGGACCTGTATGGTGACCATAATAGAATAGAAGAATCAGGGTATCTTACTGGTTGTTCAACACAGCTAAGCTAAACAGAAGACACAAACAAACGTAAAGAAGCGTCTAACTCACCAACCTATTCATAATTCCACATGACAGACACAACACAACAACATAAACCGACACAGCCGCGCGTTTCTCAGGTTCCAGCTGCCCACGTTATGTGGGCCCCACGCGCCTTCCCAAATCTCCTATAAATACCGCATACTCCCATTCCTGTATCTCATCATCTTGAAAACAATCACAACACAACAAACACAAAATCTCTCTTTAATTACACAAAATCTCTCTAGTTTCAAAATGGCATCATCATCATCATCAGCTACCAAGTCCTTTGCCATCTTCCTCGTTGTTTTCATCTTTGCCGCTGTTGCCTCCGCCCAAGACAGCCTCTCACCGGCTCCAGCACCAGGTCCTGATGTTGGAGCTGCCGGAGCTGTTTCGGGTTCGGTGGCTTTGATTGGAGCTTCGATTGTGCTGTCAATGTTCGCTTTCTTTAAGCAATGAGTCTATTCATTATTTTCTTATGGATTTCTTAATATTATTGATTCGATCTGCACAAATATTTTGCTGGGTGTTGTTTTACGATATAGCGATGATGACTATTGTGGGAGTTGATCTCCGAGAGAGATTTTAATTTTACAGTATTCATTTATTTATTGTAAGTATTAAGGAAAAATAAATAAAAGATTTTGATTTAATGTTCTTGTTCAGTTTTTATTAATATGTTATTTTTATTGTATTATTAATTTGATCATATTTATTTTAGTATCTCATCAAAAAATTGAAGTGACTATAAATTTGATATTTTTTTTTGTGAAAAAATGGAAACACACCTCTCAGACACCGAAACAATTACACAGAGACTACTCATTTTATCCTTAAGAATGAGCGAAAAGATAAAATGAGAGGCATTGTCGCAAACTTTAAAATTACTGCTAATAGCTAAACTATGTTTGGCTAAAACATTCGTCACCTTGTTGAGTTCCCTAAGAACTTTAGACCACCTAATAATACATC
This sequence comes from Oxytropis ochrocephala, assembly GCA_020916435.1. Taxonomy (NCBI): domain Eukaryota; kingdom Viridiplantae; phylum Streptophyta; class Magnoliopsida; order Fabales; family Fabaceae; genus Oxytropis; species Oxytropis ochrocephala. The sequence continues at coordinate 112,379,882 of CM037089.1, forward strand.
CAACATTAATAATGCATGAGAGAGAAACTTGAGTAGTAGAACCGGCCATCATCAATTGTATCGCCTCCTGCGAATCTAATTCAACCAACCTTCGCTCTCCCTACCAACAACAAAAGCAATTCCATGGTAAATTGCTTTCAATCCAGCTTCCAAAATTGAAGAAGCTTCCAACAGAATACCTAGCAACAACACCACAACCAGCTCTGAACCCATAGTCGTTGATCGACGCATCCACACTGATTTTGATGAAGCCTGAAGGCATGGGACAACAACACTGAGGAGGGAGATCAACGCAATTCTAAAGTAGAGCAACAACATTCCGAAACAGAGTCCTGTTTTTGGTGATCACTATCTACAGATATTGCGCTACTAAAAGGATTGATCCAACTTTTGAGAGAGTCAATTGTGCATCTTGCAGTGGCCTCTAGGAATTCCTCCTGAACAGATATTTTAGCATTGCCATCAAGTTGAGTTAATCCAACCTGAACTGGACTGAGATTGTTATCAAGCATCCTGTTATGCAACGTCAGCTCTAAGTCATTGTAATAGTAACAAAACCAAAAAATCTGACAGGCAGAATATCCCACAAAAGATTACAGTAATAAGAATATATGTTCCATACCGACTTATAAGGGGAGTTGTTTCAGCAGATTCCAACTTGTAGATCACCTTTGTGGTATATATTGAGGTCTGTAGGCCCATTTGATCTGACCATGAGTTAAATGAATATTAAATATGTGACATCAAATACATCTATATATATATATATATATATATATATATATATATATATATATATATATATATATATATATATCTATATATATATATATATATATACTAGTATGTGTACACACTGCACAAAGACGGAATACATTTTATGTGAACATAGCGTCATTGATTGGTTAATTGTGTCGTTAACAAATTTTTGGTTGCCGTCTTTAGTCGTTTCATGTGATGCACACGCGTTTTTCGAAAAAATGACGTCTTTACTCCCACTTTAGAATATAAAAGGGTAATGAAATTCGTGTGGTTTAAAAAGTTGCTAATTGTATATACATTCAGAATTATTATAGACAACTTAAAACATACAAATGACAATATGTGTTGTCCAAAGGTCAAATTTTATACTTTGTCAACAAATATAAAGGGGACAATATTGAAATAAAATTGAAATATAGTTTACTTATACCTAAGTCATTAGAAAATTAGGAGGGCCAATATTGGACAAAAACACAGACAGGGATCAAATCTCCCTATTTTGTGAAATAGTGGGAAATAGGTTATATAGTAGACTATTGTATTTTCACGACGAAGATGATATAAATAATTCATGTAAATAATATGTCATTTTATTTATGTTAAACATTCGAATAATAGACGTTGCACTAAAAGGGTTGAAAGGCAAACGAATGGGCGATGGTGTTGGCGGTCATGTGTAGTTCTTTGTGGTTGATCGAAGGTTGGACCGAAATATTGGATTGAGATAGTTTATGTAATTCAAAATTAGTTACGTTTAATGGGTTCCAGAAATATTGGATTGAGATTTGAAACAAACATATTGGAATGAGTTTTTGTTATTCAAATTTAATTAAGTTTGCGTGGTTCCAAAAATATTGGATAGAGTATTAGAATAGAATATAGAATTGAGTTTATGAGATTCCAAGAATATTGGATTGAGATTTTTTTAATTTATATATATGTGTGTGTGGGTGCCATATATATATATATATATATATATATATATATATATATATATATATATTTGGTCATAGGATAACGGATGATATTTACACATTTTAAGAAAATTGTATGGATGTTAAGTAAATACTATAGCTAGTTCGGCAACATATAACCATAATTAATACAACCAAGAGAATAACCTAAGCTTTCGGATGATGTTCATTAAATTGCTAGATATGTATACACCTAAACATTACAAATACTTCACTATACACTACGTTCTTAGTGCAATGCATCAAATTCTTATCCTCGTCCATGATTAACAATTTTAGTCCTTTTCTTGCCTTAACACGTGAAAGGGCAACATATAACTGACCATGTGTGAACACTGGCTTAGGTAGATAAATTCCAACATGAGATAGTGATTGCCCTTGACTTTTGTTGATCGTCATCGCAAAACACACAGTTATAGGAAACTGTCGGAGTCTGAACTTAAATGGGAGTCCAAATGTCGCTTGGAATTAAATTCATCCGAGGAATGAATATATTGTCGCCTTTGTTTTTTCTGTTATGACAAATGCATGATGATATTCTCTTGCCCAAATGGTCCACCATCAATCTCGCACCATTGCATAGCCCTGCTGATTGGTCGATGTTTCTCATCAGCATAATTGGTACACCTACTTTCAATTTCAATTTATGATTGGGAATACCAGAACACTTTACATCAGACAACAATATTCTGTGGTGAACCATTCACTTTGAACTTCGCTGTCTTCATCTGATTGACATATAGTATCTGAGCTTAGGTACTCCACAACCTCACCAGGAATTTGGTCCAAGATATAAGTGTTAACATGCTCAACAGACTCCAGTGTTGGAGCCAAAATAGCCCTTTCTTCAAAAAAGTGGTCTGCGTGCATGTTTGCCAATAGTTCAGGATATGTGAAGTCAATCAAAGCCTGGAGGGGGGATTGGGTGAATCCAGTATTAATAGATCTTTAGGAATCTCCACATCAGTCTCTCCGAACTCATTTGACTGCGCGGGGCCATCCCCAATCTTTAGCAACCAATCTGCAAAATCATTTATCTCAACCCTCTCTGATTCTACGTTTGAACTACCAAGACGCATGTTGACAGTTAGATGAAGTACCTTACAACTTGACCATATTGATGATGAATTAATTGAAGCAGCGAGTACATCTGATCTAGTCCCTCTTCGTATGATATCGGTAGAATTTGTCTAAAATCACCACCAAGAACAACTGTCTTCCCACCAAAGGGTTTGTGTTTGTTGCGATTAATCAATGCCGACATTATATCCTTCAATGTGCGGTCTAATGCCTCGAAACAATTCCGGTGCAACATTGGAGCCTCATCCCAAATGATCAGTTTAGCTTGAATTAATAGTTGTGCCCTTGGACTACCTTGACTAATACTACATGTTGAGTTATCTCTAGGAACCAACGGGACCCCAAATGTTGAATGCGCAGTCTTACCTCCAGGGAGCAGTAGAGCTGCAATACCACTGGATGCAGTGTTCAATACGATATACCCCATAGAACGAAAAAAAGCCGATAAAGTATTCCACTCGTATGTCTTGCCAGTGCCCCCATAGCCATTCAGAAAATAAAAACCACCCCTACCAAACAGAACTGACCGGGTTATCTCATCATATGCCTTCCTTTGATCACTATTTAGGTTACTGAGCAACACAGTATGGATGCGCGCCATTTCTTCCCTGTCATAGTTCAACTCATCAGCAACTAATTTGTTCTGGTAGTCAAATCCCTCAACAATTTTTGGGAATGACATAGAGTAGTCCGACAAAGACCGACCATTTAGATTGAGCAATTTTTCTAATGGCATAGGCCCAGTTATCGGAAAGAAATGGTTAAGCTTTGAAAAACGAAAGCATATGATATTCCTCTTACTATGATTATTATATTTGACCATTAAGATGTTTCTATAAGTGTAGGTCTCAATTAAGGGAAGATGGTTGCATTAATAGTTATGATTAGGCCTGAACAACGGGTGATTTTGGGCTCAAAACCACCAATTCGACCAAAACCGCATAATCATAGGTCCAGTTATGCCCTTAGTTTCCCTCGGATTTTTCTACTTCCATAAGGCACATATTTTTCAATGCTTCATCTCTTATTTGGAAACCTGTGACATTGAGAAAAAAAAAGAGATGATTAAGCAATGCATCTAACTGCCTGGTCGGGCACTGCTTAGCAATTCACATTGTAATTGATTTAAATTGCAGACACGCATAGTTCCCATCATAGCAACAAATATTTTAGTTAAATATAAGGTACTCGCCTGTTTTCTATACTAAAGTAGTTGATTTGAGTAGTAAATTGGTAACTACATTGTTTGCTCCACTACATGAGTGCAACTAAAGTATGAAATCAAGTACTTAATTAATTGTAGGAATCTCTTAAAATAGAAAAATGGTCACAACTTGATTTAGCAGAACATATATTATAGCCAACTGCAATTTAAAAAGCATCATAATTAAATTTATCAGATAAGTTTGCAATATATCACTGTGTAAAAATTCATATTATAGTTAATTCAAATCAGGTGAAGCATATTATATTCCGAAACAGAGTCCTGTTTTTGGTGATCGCTATCTACAGATATTGCGCTACTAAAAGGATTGATCCAACTTTTGAGAGAGTCAATTGTGCATCTTGCAGTGGCCTCTAGGAATTCCTCCTGAATAGATATTTTAGCATTGCCATCAAGTTGAGTTAATCCAACCTGAACTGGACTGAGATTGTTATCAAGCATCCTGTTATGCAACGTCAGCTCTAAGTCATTGTAATAGTAACAAAACCAAAAAATCTGACAGGCAGAATATCCCACAAAAGATTACAGTAATAAGAATATATGTTCCATACCGACTTATAAGGGGAGTTGTTTCAAAGTGATTCCAACTTGTAGATCACCTTTGTGGTATATATTGAGGTCTGTGAGGCCCATTTGATCCGACCATGAGTTAAATGAATATTAAATATGTGACATCAAATACATCTATATATATATATATATATATATATATATATATATATATATATATATATATATATATATATATATATATACATGTACACTGCATGCAAAGACGGAATACATTTTATGTGAACATAGCATCATTGATTGGTTAATTGTGTCGTTAACAAATTTTTGGTTGCCGTCTTTAGTCGTTTCATGTGATGCACACGCGTTTTTCGAAAAAATGACGTCTTTACTCCCACTTTAGAATATAAAAGGGTAATGAAATTCGTGTGGTTTAAAAAGTTGCTAATTGTATATACATTCAGAATTATTATAGACAACTTAAAACATACAAATGACAATATGTGTTGTCCAAAGGTCAAATTTTATACTTTGTCAACAAATATAAAGGGGACAATATTGAAATAAAATTGAAATATAGTTTACTTATACCTAAGTCATTAGAAAATTAGGAGGGCCAATATTGGACAAAAACACAGACAGGGATCAAATCTCCCTATTTTGTGAAATAGTGGGAAATAGGTTATATAGTAGACTATTGTATTTTCACGACGAAGATGATATAAATAATTCATGTAAATAATATGTCATTTTATTTATGTTAAACATTCAAATAATAGACGTTGCACTAAAAGGGTTGAAAGGCAAACGAATGGGCGATGGTGTTGGCGGTCATGTGTAGTTCTTTGTGGTTGATCGAAGGTTGGACCGAAATATTGGATTGAGATAGTTTATGTAATTCAAAATTAGTTACGTTTAATGGGTTCCAGAAATATTGGATTGAGATTTGAAACAAACATATTGGAATGAGTTTTTGTTATTCAAATTTAATTAAGTTTGCGTGGTTCCAAAAATATTGGATAGAGTATTAGAATAGAATATAGAATTGAGTTTATGAGATTCCAAGAATATTGGATTGAGATTTTTTTAATTTATATATATGTGTGTGTGGGTGATATATATATATATATATATATATATATATATATATATATATATATATATATATATATATTTGGTCATAGGATAACGGATGATATTTACACATTTTAAGAAAATTGTATGGATGTTAAGTAAATACTATAGCTAGTTCGGCAACATATAACCATAATTAATACAACCAAGAGAATAACCTAAGCTTTCGGATGATGTTCATTAAATTGCTAGATATGTATACACCTAAACATTACAAATACTTCACTATACACTACGTTCTTAGTGCAATGCATCAAATTCTTATCCTCGTCCATGATTAACAATTTTAGTCCTTTTCTTGCCTTAACACGTGAAAGGGCAACATATAACTGACCATGTGTGAACACTGGCTTAGGTAGATAAATTCCAACATGAGATAGTGATTGCCCTTGACTTTTGTTGATCGTCATCGCAAAACACACAGTTATAGGAAACTGTCGGAGTCTGAACTTAAATGGGAGTCCAGCGTCGCTTGGAATTAAATTCATCCGAGGAATGAATATATTGTCGCCTTTGTTTTTTCCTGTTATGACAGTAGCTGTGATGATATTCTTGCCCAAATGGTCCACCATCAATCTCGCACCATTGCATAGCCCTGCTGATTGGTCGATGTTTCTCATCAGCATAATTGGTACACCTACTTTCAATTTCAATTTATGATTGGGAATACCAGAACACTTTACATCAGACAACAATATTCTGTGGTGAACCATTCACTTTGAACTTCGCTGTCTTCATCTGATTGACATATAGTATCTGAGCTTAGGTACTCCACAACCTCACCAGGAATTTGGTCCAAGATATAAGTGTTAACATGCTCAACAGACTCCAGTGTTGGAGCCAAAATAGCCCTTTCTTCAAAAAAGTGGTCTGCGTGCATGTTTGCCAATAGTTCAGGATATGTGAAGTCAATCAAAGCCTGGAGGGGGGATTGGGTGAATCCAGTATTAATAGATCTTTAGGAATCTCCACATCAGTCTCTCCGAACTCATTTGATCACAAGGGCCATCCTCAATCTTTAGCAACCAATCTGCAAAATCATTTATCTCAACCCTCTCTGATTCTACGTTTGAACTACCAAGACGCATGTTGACAGTTAGATGAAGTACCTTACAACTTGACCATATTGATGATGAATTGATTGGTTAATTGTGTCGTTAACAAATTTTTGGTTGTCGTCTTTAGTCGTTTCATGTGATGCACACGCGTTTTTCGAAAAAATGGCGTCTATACTCCCACTTTAGAATATAAAAGGGTAATGAAATTCGTGTAGTTTAAAAAGTTGCTAATTGTACGGAGGATAATGGGGCTGTGGATACTGCTGAGGGTACGGAGGATACTGAGGCCAAGACTGCGGCTGGTAGGAAGCCATATGTGATGATGATGATGATGATGGCCTCGAAGGATGGTTCATCTGAGCCATCAACTGCTGAATGCGCTCCTCAGTTCTCCTAGCTTGCTCAGCAGCGCGCTCCTCAATGATCCTAGCGTGCTCGCTCGCAGTCAAGCTCTCACTTATCCTCTCGCGCCCCTTACCTCTTTCCATTTGTCGTGCATGTTGCTCCGCCGCTGCTCAATCTCTCGGTTAAATTGCTTTGGGTCAATTGATTTAGCACCGCGTTGGGAGCAACATAAGAACGACCAAGACTTCTCTCCCGAATATGATCGACTCGACGTAATGCTTTCCTTGAAGAACTTGGGTCCCATGCTACGGATCCTCACAAACGATCACTCTTTTGTGGGCCAAACGCTCTATCCCAAATAGAGCGAGCCATCAGTAGCCTCCTCCACAGATCGATGACCCATCGCTCTGCACTGAGACTCACGCCACTCGGCCACCCCAAAGATCATAAGCATCCTAAAAACAATAGATAAATAAATAAATAAATAAAAATAAATTAAAACAATATAAATATATATATATATATATATATATATATATATATATATATATATATATATTGTATTTAAAGATAAATAACTAATAACATAATGTAGTTTTACTCTAATCCTCCTCCTCCTCTATCGTGGATAAATGTATCATCCTCCTCTCATATATACAAGTTGCGATGCAACTCAGTAAACTGACCTCCCGTCCAAGTTCATCCTCCTAGATACATAATTTTATTATTTAATAACAACTACTTAACACATAGTTAATAAATTTAATTAATTGATGAATTAAGTAATAGTTATAAAATTACGTACCATGCGCTGGTGATGAGTTCCAGCACTAACACATCCACTTGCGTGCAGGCAGTAGCCATTTTCAGAAGCACGGTTCATCTTAGCTTTCTCTTGTTTATTTTTAAATTCATCCGTCTTCCAATACTCGACCAGTCGTGCATAAGCCTCTGTTCCCATAAAATCAGGTTTTGCCTTCATCTTCCGTACACCCCGCAGTACTTCAGAGTATCTATCTTTGCATCTCTTGTTGAACGCATGCTCAACATCTTTCTGTTGCTCCGGTAACCATGTACATTGTTCCTATTTAAAAAAATTAGAAGAATATTGTTAATACAGACAAATTAAACAATTCAATAAAATACTTAAAAATTAATTATTTCGTAGAACTTACCAAGAAAGAATTGAGCATGACCCTAAAATAGTCTTTGTTATTATCTTCTTTATCTTTCTTAACAGCAGTCCAATTTTTCCAACCTTTTTGGAAATTCTGCTGAATTGAGTTTATGACTGCGGTGGCTGCAGGCTTTGAAGGAAGAAACTTGAAAATTTTTAAAAATGCTGAATATTTTGGACCACGAAAGTTGTATAAAAGGCAACAAAAAATTAATAAATAATTATATACTTACGAATCTCCTTGAGGCACCACGATGACACGACCATCTTCAACATGTGTCGGCCGTAAGTCCTCCCCGCCAACAGTCACCGGAAGAGGTGCACAACTACTACTACTCGCACCATCTGTGTTTGGCTTTGGCAAATATCTGCCAAGAGGAACAACACAACGACGCGTCCTGTGACGGCGCGTTAGGCGAGTAATAATCTTCTTCCTCCCACCTGCCGTATCCGCGACAGGTGGAGGAACATCGTGTGTGTCGTCACGATCAGATGAGGATCCAGATGATGACATACCTATATACATATATATATATATATATATATATATATATATATATATATATATATATATATATATATATATATACATACATACATTTAAATATTAAAAAAAGAAACATGTATATTGCATAAACATTTGTACAAATATTCATACAAAATAACCATAAATATCCATACTATTACCAGTTACTAATTAATTACCAAATAAAACTGAATAACTAGAAAAACTAATTTGAATCCCACTCATTCTCAAAATCATCATCATCAGATGAGCAGGGAATTCTTGATACACCAATATGTTCTTCTACATCTTCACCAGCATCTTCTTCGTCATCAACTTCATCGCCGGTGTTTGGTTGATCACATAAACGAGTAATGGGTTCCAGTGTGTCATTTGTCTCAATCCATTTGAAATGGGACATCTTCTAGTGTGTCATTTGTCTCAATCCGGCCTCTTGGTTTTGTCTTAATTGCGACACACCAACCACGCCTATCAGTCCGCGTTGATGGATAAGGGACATAATAGACTTGTCTCACATTTTGAGCAATGACGAACGGATCATACAGTCGATATCTACTACTCATTTTAATGTCGACTGTATTTGACTTTGGATTCACCCTTGTTCCTCGAGCAGACTGATCAAACCAATTACAATAAAAAAGCACTACCGTCTGACTATAGTCTAGATAGGGGTACGCAACTTCGTATATGTGTTGAATCACACCATAAAAATCACCTTCACCACCTCCAGTGACACCGTTCATGCAAACTCCACTATTGATTGTTTCTCTGCCCTGTGTCCATTCATTATTGTGAAATTTGTATCCATTGACAAAGTATGTGTGTCATTCTTTAACACATCTTCGAGGACCGTCTGATAAGTTCCTCAAGTGTTGGTTGGGAGGAGTTGGTGGGAGGGCATAAACACGTTGCCTAAACCACATTGGAAAATGTGCATTAATATAAGCCGAAGATTGTTCTTCACTTATTTTCTCTGATGACAAGAATTCCCTAAAAAGAAATAACTAATTGTTACACATTTGTCTACTTTTATTGACTTAATTAATATCGATATATATAGTTAATGTTGAGGAATACATACTCAATGAATGGTTGCACCTCAAGTTTATCAACACATGAATATGTGTTTGCCTTGAACTCTTCCTCTGTCGGCCAAAGAATTGACTCCTCCCCCGGATGGACGACTAGGTAGACAAAAGACAGACAAAAAGCTAATTCATGTCTAGGACATTCAACATCCATTTCATTTCGACTGCTTCTTGGAGCAAATTCATTCTTGAAATAATAAGAACAAAAGTTGGTTGTTTCACGGTGTAAGTATGAAGAACATATCGATCCTTCAACTCTAGCTTTGTTTTTCACCGATCTTTTTGAATCACCCATGAACCTAGATAAAACGATATGTTAATTAATTAATAATGTTATTTTTAAACTTCCTTTTATATTATAATAAATAATCGACCTTTCAAACGGATACATCCATCTCAGATTGGGCAGTCCGCCAAGTTTAGCTTCAGATGCGAGATGCACCTCTAGATGCTCCATAGAATCAAAGAAACCAAAGTGAAATACTCTCTCCAACTTGCATAAGATAAGTGGGATGTCTTGTTCCATTTTTGTAAGATCATCAACTTTTAGGGTTGCTGAACACAAATTCTTAAAGTATGTACTTATTTCAATTAGCGGGTTCAAAACGTGTGTTTCATGGAAGTAAGCACTCCATGAATACATGACAATCATGACTCTTCATCCCATGCAACTTCTCATTATCCACATCCGCACATCTAGATAAATTGGAAAATAACCGTCTGACATTTTCAACTCTTTTATCCACCGATAAACTGCTTTCGCTTCTTCCTTAGATAAAGTATAATTGGCTTTGGGTTTCAATGTCCTAGTACCTTGCTCAACCAACAACAAATCCTTTCGTCTACAATAATGAGCTATGTCCTTCCTAGCTTTCTCATTGTCTTTCGTTTTACCTTTCACGTCCATGACAGTGTTAAATATGTTATCAAAAAAATTCTTCTCTGTATGCATTACATCCAGATTGTGTCTCAGTAGATTATCTTTCCAATAGGGAAGTTCCCAAAAGATACTTCTCTTTGTCCAACAGGCCATTGCCTATAGCCTTCTCGGACGAGAAACAACACCCGCCACGACTTCCACCGGAGGATGTCTTTAACACTGCCCCAAACTTCCTCGGTGTCAAACTATGAGGAGGTCCACTTGTTTCAACATGTCCCTTGATGAATGCATATTTCTGCTTTCTAAATGGGTGATCCATAGGTAAGAACCTACGATGCGAGTCAAACCACGAAGTTTTCCCTCCGTATTTAAGAGTGAAAGCCCTTGTGTCAACAATGCAAATCGGATACGCCATCTTACCATGTGTTCCCCATCCAGACAACATTCCATAGGCAGGAAAGTCATTAATTGTCCACATCAAAGCTGCCCTCATTCTGAAATTTTGTTTGTGTGCTGCATCATAAGTTAAAACACCATGCCACAACCTTTTTAGGTCATCAATCAAAGGTTGCAAATATTTGTCAATACCAGCTGTTGGATTGCTTGGCCCTAGAATAATAGCATTTAAAAACATGTATGGTTTAGACATACACATTTCTGGTGGAAGGTTGTATGGGGTAACAATAACTGGCCAACAAGAATACGGTGATGCCGATGCTTGAATATAAGGTGTGAAACCATCAGAGCATAAACCAAGCCAAACATTGCGTGGATCACTGGCAAAATCTGGATGAACACGATCAAAATGCTTCCAAGCTTCACCATCAGATGGGTGACGTAATTCACCAGAATTGTTTCTATTTTCATGATGCCACGTCATTTTACCAGCGGTCTCCATTGATGTAAACATCCTTTGTAGCCTTGGTATAAGCGGCAGATAGAACATTGCTTTTCGTGGAACCGGTTTGCCTCTGCTCATCCCTCTCCTGCTGACACGATAGCGTGGCTCTCCACACAACTTGCATTCCGTCAAATTTCCATCATTTATGCCAAACTCATTATTATAATAGAGCATGCAACTGCACACACAACAATCAATTCTTTTAGATTTTAAGCCCACTTTCGATACTCTTTTTTAGCATCATAATAACTCTGCGGCAAAAGTCCCTTAATAGGGTTGCATTCAACATCATTTTGGTCATATATTCCATGCACAACTCGGCAACATTAAATTGAGACTTAAGACCCAACAACCGAACACACATTGATAATTTTGAGTCTTTAGATCCTTCAAATAATGGTTTATTTGTCTCACTCAAATACGTGTAAAACAATTAAGCTTCCTCATTAGGAACTTCTTCAAAGATCATATTCCTGTTCTTCAAAATCCAAATTTACTCCAACGGCATGAGATATCATTCCTCGATAAACATCTAACGCGGGTTGCATGATTTGGCTAGATCCGGATGTGGAAGCTACTTCTTCAACCAAACATTAGTACTTGAAAGATATACTTCAACCTAACATTAACTTGCGAGGAACAACTACCGCAGTACCCTGTGCTACTTCGCGTGGCGATTTACTCCATATCCAATAATCTGCCTAAACCCATTATTGTACAAATGCATTCTCGACTTCATCTTCATTTTTATAAATCGAATTGAACATTTCGCGCACGGACATCTAATTCCCCTTCTCGCGCGAAATCCTTCGTCACGCTTTAGCACAAAAAAATAAACTCTTCTACTCCTTCCGCAAAAACGTCTCTTTAAACCGCTTCTTCCAGGAAATAATCGATCATACATCCAACTACGATCCATGTTTTCAAGATCCTAGTACTACGTACCCATAAATAATAAATCAAATTTTATATTTTACAGACATTCAAATACACATATATACATACACATATTTACATACACTAACAATGTAAGACATTTTATATATTATGTTATGGTAAACATATATAAAGACTACTCATTTTAACTAACACTCTATTAACTAACAACATAAATAACATTTTAACACATAAATTACAACATTTAACACATACATACATTCTATTAATATTAGTCATTTTAACTAACAACAAATAACATTTTAACTAACAACTCTATCAATTTTTTTATTAAATATTTTATTAACAATAAATTACATATCATACTTATTTAAACTAAATGAAAATATAACAATAAATTACATATCAAAACTATTTAAATGTAACTATTTAAATGAAAATAAATTACTTATCATAAATCTTTCATATATTAATTGATAATATAATGATTTTCAAATATATAATAAATTTTAACAATTTAAAGAAAAAAAATGATAATATGATGATTTTCAAAAATATAATAAACTTTAACAAATTAATCAAACTAATGATTATATAATGAAGTTTTGAAAATTTAATATATTACAAATTTATCTAAAAAGTATTATCAGCATAAATTAAATATTAATAAATACGTTAAATTTATTCTTTTAACTACTATATTATTATATTTCATATTTTCTAAATAATATTAACACAAATTAAAATTTAATAAATATAATCATTATTTTATTTTATTTCGTATTTATGTGTTATTTATTAAAAATTATTAACCTATAATTTTATTAACATATAATTTCGTTATTTTTTAACATAAAAAAATATTTAAAAGGTTTAAAATATTAACATATAATTTCCTATTTTGTAATAAATACATTAATTTTACTTTGTACTACTTTATTTACTAATAATATTAAATAACGTTTAATGACAACTAATAACTTTAATAACTAACCGGTGGTGCTGAGAAGACTCTGACTTAGCTTGATGCTAAACCGGAATCCTTTGAAGAAAGAAATAGAGATCACCAAACTCAAACAAATCCTAAACAAACAACACCACAATTAGTAACAAACTATAAGTTAAAACAAAGTATAAGTTCAAATAAAGTTTAAACTAAAACATACCTTCAAAACTTTGATAGAGGAGAAGAAACAAATTGAATTTGTAAGAACTTTGAACGAAAATATTTGAGAGAAGTGTTGAGAAAGAGTAAAGATTGAATGTGAGAAGTGTTAAAATTTGAGAGAAGTGTTGGGAGAGTGAAGAGTGAAATCGAATTATAATAGAGTGAAGGGTGTGGAAGGAATGAAATTCGGAATATAAGTAAGGGAACTTGAAAAAGAGCCGTTGTTCAAGGCGACGTTTTCGGCGGAATTCAAGTCCTTTTCGGCGGATTGACTCGCGTGGACCGAGGAGTCTTTGCGTGGACCGAGGAGTCCTTTCCGGCGGAACTCACTGTCTTTTTCGGCGGATTTGTTGCCTGGGAATTGGTGTATACGTTTTCGGCGGAATTTCAAATTCAAAATTCCCCCCGTTTTTAAAAATTGCATTTTCGGCGGATTTGTTGTTGTTTTCGGCGGATCCGTTTTTTTTGGTCCGAAACCTTTTTCCTTCCACTTAATAATCCGCCACAAATGGTATATTTCCGCCGAAAACGTCAAAAATTCCCCAAACGTTTACGTGGATTAAATCCCCAAAAAATACAAAAATCCGCGGAAGTTTCCTGGGATTAAAATCCGCCAGAAAGTTATGCCTTGTAATTTCCATTTTTCTTGTAGTGATTATATATAAGTATATATATATATATATATATATATATATATATATATATATATATATATAATATATATATATATATTCCATATAATGAAAGTTGAAAAAGGTTTAGCCTTCGCCCACAGCACGGCAACAACGACAATGTCAGAATCGCCTGATGCAAGGAATGCATTGAGCTCGTCCACGTAGTCTCCAAAGAGGGTGACCTTGAATTGGTACCTATTTGTAATTTACATCAGTGGATGTTAAAGCATTTTGGTAATATAATAAAAATTAAATATATCCAATATCAAATGTGCTACTTACCCATTGTTGTCGAGCTGAATGAAATTTAGTTTGCTTCTCCGTCCATCCCTATCATAAGTCTTTTCAGTTCCAACACCAGTTAGGAGACCAAATACATCTGCATTCACATAAAAGTTAGACTGAAAAACATTGTAGTATTATGCATAGGATATTGGGATTCTACAATGTCAAGCAAGTAATACACACCAGCTAAATAGTATGCGTTGCATCCTAGGTCGTAGACCTTCTGTGGGTCATTGAAGGGATGGATCAGAGGGGGCACAATTTTGTCAGCAGCACGGAGAGCGACGGTACGAAGGCCAAAGTTTATTTTGTATTGATGAGGTGTTGTGCGATATGGAACAATGTTTGCACCAACACTGAAATTTGAGATGCGGTAAACACCACCCTCTGTGAGAACATTTTCAACTCAGAAATCGTGGTTTGCTTCACGAAAGCTCCTATGCGATCACCCTGTTACAACAACAATGTATTCATAAAAAGCTAACAGACATAGGAAATCAGATTAAAGATCAATTGTAAAACTATTGCAGCTTAATGAGTGAAAAAGATTTGTTATGTTACATTCTGAATTGATTAACTAATTACTGAACAACATATACATATTCACATATAATTTAAAGGATTTGTTATGTTACAGATGTGCAACTAAGTTGGGCATGATGCAATTTATCTAACAATACATATTCTATATTATTACTATATTACGACATATACATATATACAAATAATTTTACTGACAGAGTTGATTTACTTACAGCACTGTCCATGAGGACCATCTCCATGTTCAACGGACCTTGACTAGAGACCTTCTTTGGCACAGTCCAGAGCCTCAGCACGCGAGCAATGACAGTAAAGTTCCCATCTTTTGGGACAATATCAACAAAGCGGATGGTTTGAGAAGCCATAAGGTAGGGGTAGCTTTTGCCTGTAGCAGCGAGGAAATAGCAGGTATGTAGTAGTCTGTGTGAGTGTGAATCGTGGAGCCTATTGGGTGAAATGCCCTCAATTTATAAGGGTTTGTGTGATTGTTGTCCAAGTAATTGTTGACTGATTTTGTGGAAATTTGTATAATTAACCTGTAATTTGTAATTGTAATTTATCAGGACTAATTGTATTAATAATGGTGGTGATATGGGAAAATCAGCCTAGGGGATGTTCTATTTGTTGGGAGGAAAAAAATATCAGGGGGTTTCGGTTTTTTAGATTTAAAAAAATATTATTGTTTTTAAGTCAAAAAAATTTAGTCAGTGTTTCAATAACTGATTTATAGTTTTATTCGATAAAATAAAAATTTATTCTAGTATTAATTTTGTGATTATCTTGACTTTTATAGTGGTATAACAGTTTATTAGGAATATATTGTAATTAAGATGATGAATTAAATGAGATATGGTAATAATTCAAATTTTAAAAATTTATGTCACAGTTATCAAAATTGATGTTGGTGTTGAAAAATTGTATATTTGTTGATTAACAATAAATTATATTTAATAGTAGGATTAAATGTGTTTTGTCAATAATTCGAATTTGAAAAATTGATGTTAGAGTTTTCAAATATGAGGTTAATTGCTATTTACCATGGTGTTGACCGTTTCGAAAATTAATGAAGATTTTGCATTTAAGTGCAGTATTAAAAGTTGATGCTAATTGTTGATTTGATAGAGAAAATAAAAAATTGATTTGTTTTTGGTTTGTTAATTATAATTGTATAACAGTTATACAGAATTAATTGTATTTAAGAGTATGAGTTAAATGTGATATACTAATAATTCAAATTTAAAAATTTATGCTAATTCTGATTAAATGGTGACGTTTACTAATAAGAAAAAACGGATGGGATGGATTCTTCATTAACTACACGTCATTGTAATTAGAATGAGGTGGCTTTTTTTTGTTGTAATTACGTGGACACCTTAGTTGTATGACACGTAAGCAAATAGGCCCTTTGTTTTATT
Organism: Oxytropis ochrocephala; assembly: GCA_020916435.1. Classification (NCBI taxonomy): domain Eukaryota; kingdom Viridiplantae; phylum Streptophyta; class Magnoliopsida; order Fabales; family Fabaceae; genus Oxytropis; species Oxytropis ochrocephala. Next base: position 112,396,521 of record CM037089.1, read on the forward strand.
TTCGTTTGTATAGATTATTATAGATATAGATATTACTTCTTGTGTGGATATAGAAGTTGAGATAATAACTGAATGGAGATTAAAATCTATCCTTCCATTATTTTATGGCCAACCATGTCCTTTTATGCTGGTGCAACAATCTGAGACATTATTTAATTTAATATTTTAAAATTAAAATCAATAGCTATATATAAATGCATTTTCTAATCACAGTTAAGTATATCTATATAATTTGTATATAAAGAAAATTCGTAATTGTGTTGAACTTGTGTCCATTAATATATTTAAATTTGAAAGAAAAAAAGTAAAAAAAAAAAAGGTAAGAAATAATTATTCTTTTCAAGAAATATAATAAACTCATTCTTTTTTTTGACCGAAATAATAACTCATTCTTAATTGTTCTATAATTGTACTTTTGTATTTATTATACTTTATTTGTTTGGATATTTTGTCCATATTTTTTTTTTGGAATTGATGCTTTGTCCATTTCTGTCAAAGGTAATTGAGTCAAGATTATCTTTGACGGCATAAAAATGGACAAAATATCCCATCGTTTGAAGTATATATATATATATAGCTTTGCTCTTAGATTGTTTTCAAGTTTCAAACCTTAAGACTCGCGTTCAATCATGACTTCCAATACTTGTTTGTATTTGTGGTTGTCTTATATCACAGTCTTTCACTTCCTTTTCATGTTGGTTCATTCTGATAACTATATCATTCATATGGACACATTAGCCATGCCCAAAGCATTCTCTTCCCAACACAATTGGTATCTATCAACTCTTTCTAATGCATTAGAGAACACTTTTTCATCTTCTAAGCTTATTTATTCATACACGCATGTGATGAATGGTTTTAGTGCAAATTTATCACCACAAGAGCACGAGGCTCTTAAAAGATTACCGGGTTACATTTCCTCTATACCAGATTCAATCGCGAAGCTTGATACTACTCACACCCCTCAATTTCTTGGTCTCAACCCCAATTTGGGTGCTTGGAAAGATGCAAAATTTGGCAAAGATATTATTGTTGGTTTGGTGGATAGTGGTGTTTGGCCAGAAAGTGAAAGCTTCAATGACAATGGAATGAGTGAAGTTCCTTCAAGATGGAAGGGTCAATGTGAAAATAGCATTCAGTTCAATTCATCACTTTGTAATAAGAAACTGATTGGAGCAAAATTCTTCAACAAAGGTTTTTTGGCCACATCTCCAAACATTAGCATAGCAAGTGTGAATACAACCCGTGACACTGATGGTCACGGGACACATACTGCAACCACCGCAGTTGGGAGCCCAGTTGATGGTGCATCTTACTTTGGCTATGCCAATGGATCAGCAACAGGTATTTGATACTCCATCCGTTACATAATATAAGCAAAAACTGGTCATCAGAAGTTGATGTATCTAGTTCAAATTTTGAACTATATACATCAATTTTCGTTGACTAGTTTTTGCTTATATTCTGTAACAGAGGGAGTATATAGTTAATTATTAGTTTCATTTCATAAAATTTATTTCTAGGTATTCATAAACAAATAAGTAACTTGTAACTAATAGTATTGATAAGCATGGGCAGATCTTTGTTAGAAATCGGATTAGGTGCAGTAGATGTTAGGTGCAGTTGAAATATATAGTTATCAGAATGCATAACTAAATGTTTTGAACTACCTAAACTTTTACAAATTACAAAACTCAATGCATAACTAGATTTTTTGAATACATAACTCCATTACATGATCGAACCATGATCACAGTTGAAATATATTTTACTTAACACTGTTTATAAGCATTCTTAAAATGTTTTATCAGGGTTTCTTCACAACTTGGAATAGTAGGATAAGATTGATTATGATATGACATATTGTGTTTTAGCTATCTAGTAAATTAGAAGTGGAAAAATTTAGTCAAATCGGCTCATTGACCCTTTTGAGACCGTATTTACAATTAAATATTGTTCATGGAATGTAAGTAGCGCTTGACAGAAACTAAGTCTAGTCACTGTCTCTTCTATGAATTAAGTGTAGTTTTAGGAAATAAAAATATTTGTATGTGGTGTTTACCTTCCTTAGTTTTAGGGCGATCCAATACTACCTCTCGGTGATATAGTGTTGTTTTACCTCATGAACTTTTCTAGCTCTACCAATGTAAATATTTCGAGTGTTTCTATCACGTTATGTGATGTTTGTGGTTAGGATGATTGGTTGCAACTTACAATATCCCAACAGTTTTAATGAAAGATTAATCTTCATTCTTGCTTATAGGAAAATTTTGCATTGACCAACACTAAATTTGTCACTGCGAAAATCAAACCTAGTAGCACCAAGTGGATCCCCAGTATCCTGGGTTATGGATTGGGCCAATATATAGTGTTGGTTACTCTATGTTATGTGCTAATATTTATATTTACCTTTTCAAAAAATTATATCTAACCATATATATATATATATATATATATATATATATATATATATATATATATATATATAATAACAGGAATGGCTCCCCAATCTAGAATTGCCACATACAAGACTGTGTGGGGAAAAGATTCAGTAGCACTCCAATCTGACATAATAGCTGCAATCGATGCTGCAATATCAGATGGTGTCGATGTTCTTTCTTTATCACTAGGCACTGATGCCCCTTTATACAAAGACCCAATTGCAATAGCATCATTTGCAGCCATGGAAAAAGGTATTTTTGTATCTACTTCAGCAGGAAATGAAGGACCAACACTTAAAACTCTCCACAATGGAATACCTTGGGTCATAACAGTAGCTGCAGGAACATTAGATCGTGAATTTCAAGCAACTCTTAAACTTGACAATGGTGCCACAATCACTGGTTCATCTCTCTATGTAGGAAACATCTCAGAAGTGAACCATATTCCAATGGTTTATATGGGTATATGTGATAATGTTAAGGAACTTGTCAAAGTTAAGAACAAGATTGTGGTGTGTGAAGACAAGAATTCAACACTTGGTTATCAAGCATATAATGTTCTTACAGCAAATGTTACTGAGGCTATTTTTATATCATCTAATTTTATATCATCTAATGGTTTTATCCTCGCAGGATATAATTTTTCATACATCATTATAAACCCAAAAGATGGAGAAATTGTCAAATCTTACATCAAGAGAAATAACTCAAATTCATCAGGAGCAAAAGCAAGTATGTTTTTTAAGAAAACAGTTTTTGGTGCTAAACCTGCACCTAGTGTGGATTTTTACAGTTCAAGAGGACCATCAAGTAGTTGTCCATTTGTGTTGAAACCAGATATAACAGCTCCTGGTTCATCAATCTTAGCTGCATGGCCTTCAAATGTTCCAGTTTTACAAATGGGGTCTCATAATCTCTTCAGCAACTTCAATTTCTTAACTGGCACTTCAATGTCATGTCCTCATATTGCTGGTGTTGGTGCACTTTTGAAAGGTGCACATTCTGATTGGAGTCCAGCAGCTATACGTTCAGCTATTATGACAACCTCGGATATATTTGATAATACTAAGGAAATTATCAAAGACATTGGAAATCATAACAAACCAGCCACTCCTCTTGCTTTAGGAGCTGGTCATGTGAATCCTAATAAAGCACTTGATCCTGGTCTTGTTTATGATGTTGGAGTACAAGATTATGTGAATCTTTTATGTGCACTTAACTTCACACAAAAGAATATCACTGCTATCACGAGGTCATCTTCTGTTAATTGTTCTAACCCTTCATTGGATCTTAACTACCCTTCTTTCATTGCTTTCTTCAATGAGAAAAATTCTTCTTCAGGGGTAGTAAAGGAATTTCATAGAACCGTTACTAATGTTGGGGAGGGACATGCTACTTATGTTGCTAAGGTTACTCACATTGAAGGAATCCGTGTCAGTGTTAAACCTAAGAAGTTGGTGTTTAAAGAGAAGAATGAGAAGCTAAGTTATAAGTTGAGGATCAAAGTGGAAAGAATGACAGAAGGGGATCAAGTAGCCTTTGGGTATCTCACATGGACGGATGTGAAGCATGTTGTTAGGAGCCCTATTGTGGTATCTACCCTCAAATTCACTTTTTAGTTCTATATAAATTGTGATGTATTTTATTAGTGGCTTTTAATTATCCATGGAGCAATGTTAAACAGAAATTTTCATAACATTACAACTCAAAATATTCTCTAAATCAATGAGGGTCGGCCCAAAAATCTTTTTTAATGAATGAGCCTTAAAGCAAATTTGGTCTTACACGAGGCATTTTTCCTTTATAGAAATTAATTACAAAATACGAGGTTCTAGATTCAAGCGAAGAAAGTTATACTCTAGGTGTATCCGTTTCTTTTGAGTAACTCATTTATGGGTGAGAAAATTAATCGTGTCTTTTGTCTTTTTAAGATTAGTGTTGGAATCCTCTAAGGTGTTTTCAGTTATTCAGATAAAGATATTATGATTTCGATGAAATTAATTGGAGTATCCCTCATACTTTTTTAATAGTATTTTTTGCTTATAACAAAAAGTCGCACTCTAAGCATATTAGTTTAAATTCTTAGGATTCCTTCAATGTGAGTAATTCTTAGGACCATCGAGATTTGTTGGATATCAATACCTTATATTCTAGATTTAAATTTATTTTTATCCAAAAAAATTTTAAATTTATTTAAATAAATAATAAGGTTAAATATGTTTTTAGTCCCTATGAAATTCAACTATTTTGTTTTTAGTCCCTATAAAAATTTTCATCGACTTTTAGTCCTTATAAAATTTCAAATTTTGTTTTTAGTCCCTACAAAATGTAAACTTATGTATACTTTTAGAATTTTTGAATGATATTTTGCATACACGTTAACGATATTAATAATATCTCTCTCACAAAGTAAGGTCAAAATGGGATTTTTAAGTTAATATTTCTTTTAATTTGTTTCTTGAACTTTTTACACTGAAAAAATTTATATTTAGTTCATCCCTTGTTAGCAAATTCTAAGTTTTTGTGGGAGGAATGTTTATAATGTCCTTAACATGTATCCAAAAAATCACTAAAAAATCAATAGATATTCACGAGTTGGCATTTTATAGGGACTAAAAACAAAATTATGAAATTTTATAGGGACTAAAAATCGATGAAAAGTTTTATAGGGACTAAAAACAAAATAGTGAAATTTTAGAGGGACTAAAAATATATTTAACCCTAAATAATATAAAAAATGTCATATCATCAAATGACGGGAGAGTTTCAACGGAGCCCAAGCCTGACAAAATAAGCCTATGAAAAGGCACACCCTATTGATCCTGCAGCAGGAAAAAAAACACAGCAGCAATCTGTGTCACCATAGCAGCAAAACGATGACTCCTGGAGTTGGAAAGCTGATACAGTTGCTGGTTTCTCTGTTAAATCCTGCTATTCTTGGCTGTGTGCGTTTTTTGTAGGTGCTCGGGAACCGTTGGAGGAATGTGCAGTTGAGGCGTGTAGAAAATTGTGGAAGAATGATGCTCCCTCCAAAGTTCTAATATTCGGATGGCGGGTATTGTTGGACAAAGTGGCAACCCGAGATGCGTTATTTAGGCGTGGCATTCTACAATCACAAAGAGACCTTTGTTACGTGTTGTGTTTCAATGAGGACGAGACGATAAAACATTTATTTATCAATTGTGTTGCTGCCCAGCAAATCTGGCAGCAGGTTTATGCATGGATGGGGGAATCGGTTGGTCCATCACGAGAGATAATACTTTAAGGATTTCAGAAAGTTGGTGAAAGGCAAAAAGTGCAAGGGAGTAAAGCATTTGATTTGGTTGGCCGTAGTTTGGAACTTATCAGTGGAAAGGAATAACATAATCTTCAAAGGGGAGAAGAGATCCAATGCAGAGATAGTTATGAGCGTCAAACATTGTGCTTGGAGTTGGTTAAAAGCTCGGAAGGGGAGAAAATGTCGGGTAGAGTGGTCGGATTGGTTCAATTGTCTGTTGGGATGTTTTTCATTGTTGTAATTTTCTATTACGTTCTAATGTAGTTCGGGGCAGTCTTTTTCCTCCCTGGGTCTTTTTCCCATTGGGTTTTGGTCCTCGGAGATTTTAACGAGGCCTCTAAGTGTAAGGGGTTTGGTGCACCCCTTGCACCCCTTAATACAAATTGCTTATTAAAAAAAAAGAAATGGCAGTAGCTGCAAGAACCCTAGCAGACATCGTGAATAAGTTCACGGAGAGAATATATATGTGTGTAACTTGTATAAAATTTACCTAGCACAAAAATGCTCAAATATTAGAACTAAAACACCAAGGTATAATGTGAACACACATCCACAAAAATAAGAGTGTGTTAAACCTGGTGAGTCGGGCACGGATCCACCCTTTGGGGCTTCATTAAGGGCAATTGCCCCACAAAAAATTATGTGTTTTTTCTCATAAGACAAGTGTTTTTAAAATATATATAATCTCTATTATATTAAACTATGGATGTTATACCTATGCATCCACCTATCCCGCCACGTCATTAAATATGTCACCTTCATTTTTATCCACGCCAGCTTCGTTTTAATCTATATCAGCATGTTATTTTGAAATATATCACCAAAAAAGCAGAAGCTGAGGATCAAACACATTCCTCCACACTGCCACCTCCACTGACCATTTGAGCTACCACAATTTGTGCTACTAAAACATATTACATAATGTTTATCATATTTTTTCTTTTATTGCAAAACTTTTTACCTACTTTTTATATCTATTTATTATTTATTTTGATACATATATTTTTTTGACACATATATATTTTTTATTATATATTGCATTTATATATTATATTTATTTGACATCTAATATTTTGTTTCACATTCCATAGATTTTATTCTATATATTTACTAACTAGAATGTTATTAAATATGAGTAATTTTATTCATTTCAACTTATTTTAATTCTCATCTTATAAATAATGTTAGGCTAAATTACTGTTTTGGTCCTTTATCTTTGGCCTTGATTTCATTTTGATCCTTTATCTTTTTTTTTTCTCGTTTTGGTCCTTTATGTTTCAGTTTTGTGTCAATTTGGTCCTTTTTTGTGTCAATTTGGTCCTTTTTTTGTGTCAATTTGGTCCTTTTTTTGTGTCATTTTGGACGGAAAACTACAAAAAAGGACCAAATTGACACAAAACTGAAACATAAAGGACCAAAACGAGAAAAAAAAAAGATAAAGGACCAAAATGAAATTAAGGCCAAAGATAAAGGACCAAAACAGTAATTTAGCCATAATGTTATATATTAAAAATGTTTGTCACATATTTTTGTATTCAGCTTGATGCACATACAATTAGAATCAATATACAGCTTTGATCGATTAGTATATTTGTAGTTTACAACATTTCTGCTTAATATTCTTCTATTCACTATGCTGCACTTAGAAAACAAATAGAGAGAATAAAATACTATGACAGAGAACATTGATCCTGCGGTTGTCAACGTCAATCACCTTAGTCAAAAGCAAGCTAAATGCCATTATGCAAAGGTATATTTGCTATATATTTGTACGTTACTATTTACTATTACTATTTTGGACCGTATAATACTTATAACTAACTCCTGTTGTAATAACATCTCAATATGAAATACCTTTGAAATTATATACCTTGCGGTTGTCACTACTAAATTTTAGAGTACTATTATGACAAAAACATTGATCATGTGGGTCTCTCATAATATATTGTGGTACTCTTGCTATTTGGAATTTTAAACTTAGTGGTACAAAGGAAAAGACCCTCTTCTCCACTAGCTACTCTTGCTATTTTTTTTTTTGATATTTACTCTTGCTATTTACATGTTAAAAGAGTGGTATCACAAAAAATATTTACTCTTGCTATTAATATAGATTTTGTATTCTTTAGATGGAACCCTCCATTTCTTTTGAGAAATGGAGAGGATCCTAATCCGGCTCCAACTGCCCACATTTTGTGGGCCCTATGCGCCTTTCCAAATCACCTATAAATACCGCATACTCCCTTCTTCCATCTCCTCATCTTGAAAACAATCAGCACAAAGTAAATATATACAAATCTCTTAAAATCTATTTTTTAAGTAAATATATTATGTTGCTTCAAAAAAAATGTAAATATATTATGATAAATGATTGCTGGGATTCCAACTAATGATTGCCATAGTTTTATGTCGATTCCTATAAAGAAGATTATTAGGGTTTAAAAGCATAAGATGAACGTTCATGGAGTGGATCACCATATCCAGGAATACATTAATCTTTCATATGCTTCCTTGCCACATGGAGTGGTGCAAATACTATTATTTTGTGTTGAATATTTTCTTGGGATGCTTTATTCTATACTAACGGCTACATTTGCCAACAAAAACAAAAGAAAGTTGTTTCATCACTCCGTGATTTCAGCAAAATGGTGAGTAAACAATTGTTTCATTCTTTTATCATTGCTCTATTGTTTATTAGGATTTAGGAGTAATCATTAAATTGAATATTTTTTTGACAATCATTAGATGGAACATGCATACCCACTTATAACATTTTTTTAAGGATTTAGTTTATATAGAGTCTTTTAAACTATTTTTTTAATAAGCAATAATTTCATTGAAGGGAGCACAAGGGGTGCCCAATCGTTACAATGGAAAGCAGAAAAGGGGGGCCTCCTCAAAACCTTCTTGAGCCAAAACTTATTGGGAAAAAGACTCGGGCAGGGAAAAGAGTACCTCGCACAAACTGCACTACAGTGAGGATAATCAACCTAACCCACTGTTTCTTTCCCATCTAGATTACATATTGTTTAGGAATTAGAGTGAGTTAGTTCACCACATTGAAATTGAAATAGAGGAATTACAATTCAGCTTATAAATACACATCGCAAAAAAAAAATACGGGTCAAGAAAAATAAAAAGAAAAGAAAAGTAAAGTAACTTTTAACAAATATAAATGGAAGTTAATAGTTATCTTAATATGTGTGATATAGTTAAATTTGTTTATATTGTGCAACAGATGCAGTACTAACGGCTACATTTGCCAAGAAAAAGAAAAGAATTGTTTCATCACTCTGTGATTTCAGCAAAATGGTGAGTTAACAATTGCTTCATTCTTTTAGCATTGCTTTATTGTTTATTAGGATTTAGGAGTCTAATATCTAATCTAATCTAATCTATCTATCTATCTATCTAACACCTATCTAATCTATCTAATCTAATATCTATCTAATCAAACAAACAGCTTACAAAAAAACAATTGTAGACATCTTAATTTTTTTGACACATCACCACTTTCTCATTTTTTAATTCTATTTTCTCTCACTACAAAAAAAACGAGGATTAACGACGAAATTAGCGAGGGAAATTTTGTCCCTCGCAAAAAGAGGATTAGTGACGGAACTGCAAGTCCCTCGCTAATGTGACAATTAGCGAGGGAATTAGCGACGGAATTTCAAGTCCCTCGCTAATGTCTGAAAGTCGTGGCTGATTTGACTGCTGCAGACTGCTCTGACTACGCCAGAGTGACAGTTAGCGACGGAACTGGCACGTCCCTCGCTAATGTCCAGTTATTTTTTTACCAAATATCTGATTCTCTCACTCTTCTCTCATTCTTTCACTTTTAACCCTCACTCCTCTTCTCTTCCTCTTCCTCTTCCTCTACTCTCTCTCTCTCTCACCTACAAACTCTAACCCACCACCACACAACCACCACCACCACCACCACTCACTCTTATTTTTCACTTACAACACCCTCATTCTTCTCTCTCACCTACAAACTCTAACCCACCACCACACAACCACCACCACCACCACGCCCCCACCACACCACAACCACTCTCACTCCTCTTTCTCTCCTCAACCACACAACCACAACCTCTCTCTCTCTCTCTCTTTCTTCCACACCACCACCACACCACCACAACCACATACCTCTTTCTCTCACTCTCTTTCTTCCACCACCACCACCACCACCACCACTCTCTTTCTCCCTTACTCCTTCTCTCTCTACGACCACCACCACACAACCACCACCACCACCACATACATCTCACTCTTTTTCTCCCTTACTCTTCTCCTTCTTCTTCTTCTCTCTTTACGACACCACCACCATCACACCACCACCACTCTCACTCCTCTCTCAAAATAATAATAATAATAATAATAACAACAACAACAATAATAATAATAATAATAATAATAATAATAATAATAATAATAATAATAATAACAACAGTAATAATAATACTACTACTACTAATACTAATAATAATAATAATAATAATAATAATAATAATAATAATAATAATAATTCAGATTGATAAGCGTGCCAATCAGACTAGGGAAGCGTGTTGTCAGCATTAGCGAGGGAATTAGCGAGGGACTGTCCCTCGCTAATTAGCGACAGAACACATTTCTCTCGCTAATTTCCATTAGCGAGGAGGGAATTGGCGACCGAACTGGTCCCTCGCTAATGGCAATTAGCGACGGAATTGGGCATGTTAGCGACCGAAAATTCCCTCGCTAATGACCGTGTTTTTTGTATTTCTCACTCACTCTCTCTCTTTCAATCTCACATTTCCCAATATTTCTCACTTTTTTATACATCTACTATTTGTGGCCCCGCACCTTTTATTTAAAAATATTTATTTTCCCAATTTTTTAATCTACTACATAATATAATATAATTAAATTAATATTAAATGATGGTTTAAAGGTACGTTTGGTCCCTCCAAATATCTTAAAAATTCAGTTTCGTCCCTACAATTTAATTTTTTTTTAAAAAACCCTTACAAATACCAAACGCTTCTAGTTTGGTCTCTACCGTTAGTTTTTGGCTAACACCGTAAGTAGATGCTGACGTGACTGCTAACATGGATGCCAAATCATCATCTCTTTCATTCCTCTTTCTGTGAAATTTTGGTATTCTCTCTTCTCTCATCTTCTTCTAAAACCCATAGGTTTTTCATCTTCAAATCAAAACAAATCAAATAAGAACCCACCTCCTCCTAAACCCACCTCAATCTTCATTTCCAAATCAAAACCTCACAAATTAAAACCCAAAAAATCACAACTTCCAACCCATCACACAAAAGAAACAAGGGTGTTAGCCAAATTCAGATTCTTAACGAATGGGAAAAGTTGTGACAGAAGATATTAAGGAATGGGAAGAATGTAACCATCTTTACAGTTGGGACAGGGGGTTGTATGATCAAAGAATTGTAGGATCAAAGGATTTGCCGAAGCCTGCTCAATGACATCGGGTTGCGGTGCATAATGATGTGTTGGGGGCTTATGCATTCCAACAACTATTTAAAAAGTAAGCATAAGGGGATATTTCATTTTTGTTGTAACTTGTAAAGATAAAAATATTCAAGACTCACCCATGATGCTTTGATGCAGTTCTACAGTTTATGTTGAGGGACATTTAGTGGCTGCACTAGCATGTTTCTGAATTCACAAAGGATATGAATATGTTCAATACAAAAACCAGAAGGTTTTGTTGTTGGCCTTGACAGTCGCAACGTCAGTTTAGAGAAAAATGTCCGCTTAAACTGTCAAAAGTAAAAAGAAGATTAGAGCTACTTTAGCTTTGAACGAACAATGCCCTCCTTTCAATTCAACTGTTTTCCAAACATAAACTAATGCATCATCAGATTTTCCTGATCTGTTTCCAGAGAAGATGAGAACAGAGAAGAACAAAGAACATAATTTCATAGAAAGAGGAATGAAAGATGATTTGGCATCCATGTTGGCAGCCACATCAGCATCCACTAACGGTGTTAGCCCAAAACTAACGGCAGGGATCAAACTAGAAGCGTTTGGTATTTGCAAGAGCATTTTTAAAAAAAAATAAATTACAGGGACGAAATTGGATTTTTTGGATATTTGCAGGGACCAAATGTACCTTTAAGCCTTAAATGATTTACCATTTACTCCTATTTACTATCTAATCTAATCTCTATTTATACAAACAAACCACACTCATCTAACTAATCACAACATTGTAATTTACTATCACACTCTTTTCAAATTTCTTCTCCCAATGCATTTTCTTCTCACTCCCACTTTTTCCCTTCTTTTTCCTATTTTTTTTTTCAAATTTCAAAATTCAAATCAAACTCACTCACTTTCTATCCACTAATCTATTTATCAATTTATACAAACAAATTACACTTAAATTACCAAAACAAGTCTCTCTATCTACTAATATATATATATATATATATATATATATATATATATATATATATATATATATATATATATATATATATATAACTAATCCAATTTTTGGTCTTTTATATGTATTTAAATGTATAAAAAAAATAGCAAATTGTGTGACTTTTTATATTTTAAAGTATAAAAGTAAGACTGACTTTTATATTAAAATGTTAAACTTTCGTTCTGCATTCATAAATATTTATTTATTTTTTTAAACTTTTATGTATTTTAATTTACACGTTTGCTAACTTTTGATAAATTAACGGTGGACCCCGCAAGGACCGTGGGAAGGTGGACGAGGATGGGTGGGAGGGGGGACTCACCGTGGTGAAGATTGGGGATGGGGACAGGGATAGTATGGAGGGATAGTTTTGATTGTTAAGAGAATTAATTTTGGTATTATATGGTAGCGTTGATTTTTGCAGCCGAAATTTTCACTACAAGAATAACCATGTATTGCCACCAATATTTGCCACGGAGGACTGTCCGTCGCTAATTTGCGACGGATTTGCGACGAAAAGAGATGTTTGGCATGAGCGCTAAAAATCCCGCTTAAATTTGCCACGGAAATAGATGTCGGTCGCTAATTTGCGACGGGAATGGATGTGGGTCGCTAATTTGCGACGGAGGGTTGGTCGCAAACCCGTCGCAAATGTCAATGATAAATTTTATTTGTCGCGTGAGTTACTAAACCCTATTACTTGTCTTCTCATCACATAACACCGTCTCGCTCGACTCCCCCTCCGTCTCGCTCGACTCCCCTCCGTCCTCCTCCATCTTACCCTCCGCCCTCCTCCATCGACCCACAACCCACAAGTCTTCTCTCCTCCCTGCATTTCCTTGTGCAGCCACAACGTCTTCTCTCTCTCTCAAACCGGTTTCCACAAGCTCGATTTCGGCGTGTGATTTCTTCTCAGTTTCTGGATTTCGGCGTGAAAAGTGTAAACCCAGGTAGTGCTTCTCATCTCGATCTCGCCTCAACTCGATTTTCTTCTCAACTCAATTTCTTCTCAATCTGGTATTACTTCTGATTTCTTCTCATTTTCCTGGAATCGATTTCTTCTGATTTGTGAATAAACCCTAATGTTATTAACTTCTTCTGATTTCTAATTTTGAGTTATGATTAAACCCTAAGTATTTGTTGAAGTGCAAGTGTATGATTCCCTTCTAGAGTTTTAGGGATTTTGTGGCTATTTGTGAAGGTTAATAGTTTGATTCTGTTGGTGAATTCTTGGAGTATGTGATTGTATTTGTGCAATCCTGTTTGAAATAGTTTGATTCTGTTGGTGAATTTTCGTTCTTAGTATTTGCCTTTGAATTTTCATTTTCATTTGTCTAATTGTTCAGTTCTTTGAACCTAAACTCTTTGTTAGTCCGTCTGTCATATAATTATGGGCTGATTATTAAAACGTTCTTTGTGTGATATGAATTGAGTTGTTTGTATTTTTATTCAGCTTATAGCCTATTATTGACTAATCCTCCAATGACTCTTTGTCTTATAAGGCATAAAACGCGCTATTTACGCGACTGTGTTCACTTTATTATTTACGCGCTATTTAGGTGCGATGCAGAGGGGCTCTACAAAGATGTTTGAGTAAAGTCATTATCTTGCTCAATTGGGTGGGATTTGGAATTGATCTTTTTTTGTTCTAGTTATTATCTTTTTGTTTTGAATTTTGCTCAATTGGGTGGGATTTGGGAATGAAGTTCTCTGCTGGAAAAGTTGTGGTTTCTGACAGTAATGTGTGACAAACTTTGTTTATAGGGACATGCTTGGATTAGTAAAGCATCAAGAAGTCGAAATTCAGTTTGGAATGTAAGCAAAAAACAACCAGGTAGGTAGTGCTTCTTTTTGTGTTCAATCAATGAATTTGGTTTTATATGTTCTGGTTGATTTTTATTTTGTGAATTGGAGACCAAGTCTTGCAAGTGATTCAGGTTATAGGGAGCATTCTTGGGTTGTGGTGTTGCTGGTGGCAATATAAGTTCTGGTCAGTACTGCTTTTTTGTTGAATAGGCTGGTTATGTTATGTTATGTTATAATTATCTTTCTGGAAAAACCTGTGCTAGCTGCTGCTCTTTCGAGAATTGTCGGAATTTGACCAAAATATATTGCCTAATTTCAGTTTGAATCCCTATAATAATAAAATGAAGAACGACTATTCCCACTGAGTGTTGCAGGCTTACAGCAATTAAAGATAAAGATAGGAAGAAATAAGAGAAAAAACAAAATGTACAAGTAATTGACTATTCAGCCGACCAAATAACATTGTAGAGTAATTAATGCTTTAACTTTTCAGCTAATGATGGATCCATGATAGCTTCTCTTTATCACTTTTAGTAATATAATAGCACACTTTTAAATTTAGGATTAGATCGATATACTTATAACTTTAGAACAAGTAGAAAAGGCAATAATATATAATGTCACTAGCTACAAAATTCACACTGGGAAAGCACTCCATTAATGTTCATATATATAAATAAGATGGTGCTAGGTCGGTTTTTCAATAAGGTACGTGCATTTGCACATAGTTACCAAAGCAATACAAAACAGAGAGAAAAAGGGAAGGAAACTCCGAGAAACTTGTTGATTAATATTGAATCATATGATATTATGATGTTTCTCAAGTTGGTAACTATTTGGTTGCAACTAAGGGAAAACCCCTATAACTAAATACATTTTATAATTCAAAATTAGTTACACTATCAAATCAAACAAATCAATCTTGAAGGTAAGATAAACTACCTGCACACTGGTATGGTTGAAAACACATGTATTCATGTTATGTTTTTTTGATGAGTTCATAACTATATATTTGCCACATGGAACAATCTAATTGTGTCTTTGGCTAATAGTTGCTATATAGTTGCCGCAGTTGTCCTTTATCTATGTCGTCCATTATCTCACAAAGAACGATGGTGCTGGCTCTTCGAGCAGTAGCTTCCTAAGCGCCCTTGCATTAGTTTTGATTCATCTTTATATTTGTTTATCTAATACATATTTATACTTGCTTATCTAATCATATTTGTATTTGGTTCGGAATAATAAGAGTATTAAGAAAGTATATTTGGGAATCGAATTAGATATATATAATGTGTTTGTGTTTGAATATGTGTGAATTGTTGTATCCAAACAATGACGTTAGGTTTTAATTGGTGCTTCAGATTTCTTTGTCTTATATTGAGGTCCCTCTCTCACCTTTGTGGTGTGAAGGTATGATTTGCATTTTAGGTAGCTGTGAGTTGTTTAAAACTACCTATGTAATATGATATGAAATGTATCAAGCCTCACTCTCTCTCGATGGGCATCCATCGTTTAAATGTCTTGAGAATGGAATTTCCTCCTTCGCACCGCCTTTGGATGTATGATAGGTTGTTTCCTAAAAGAGCGGGTTTGAAACGATCTTTTGTAGATGGCGTGTGGGAGTTTATTCTTTTGCAATGACACAAGAACAATTTAGAGTTGAAGGGGGATTCGATGTCCGTAAGCGTCAAATGCGAATGTGGAAAGATTAGGAATCCAACGGAGGTCATTGATCACTTGAAGAGAGTTGGGTTTAGGCCTAATTATTGGATTTGGACGAGTAATGGTGAGAAAGGGTTTGATGTCGTCCCGTTGGTTGGCGAAAATTGCATGGGTGCTTCAAGTAATTCTGCGGAGATAGGATGTGGTGAACAAATCAACTTGATGCGAGAATATGGTTTGTGACGGTCTTGGGGTGAATGTGTCATTCGAGGAGCAACAATATGATAACATGGAAGAGCTTCCAATGAGCAAGCACGAGATTTTATAATCTGTTGTTAGATGCAAACAAACCATTGTTTGAAGGTCATCTAACTCAAAGTTATCGATTTGTCGAAGCTTTTAGCTCTCAAATCATCGAGTAATACATCCGAGGTGGGAATGGACTTGATATGTGATATGATGTCGGGGTGACACCTATGAATGAAAATTTGCCAAAGAATTTTTACGAGGCTAAGAGGTTAGTTTCTAAGTTGGGATTGGAAGCTAGAAGGATTGATTGTTGTCCTAAGGTCACATGTTGTATTATGACAATGAGTTTGGGAAAAATGATCTTTGCGCTACTTGAATGCAAATTTTGTAATGCGCCGAGGTATCATGCACGCAAAATTGGGACTAGTAGTAAGAATAAACCAATTCTGTGAAGTCAATGTTCTACTTACCAATAACTCCAAGGTTGCGAGAATGTTTGCATCCGAGAACATTGCGGGAAAAATGACGTGGCATTTTGAGAATAGATGTCTTTGGTGTGTTCGCGGATCCGTCTCATGGGAAGCGTGGAAACACTTTGATCGGGTACAACCGAGTTTGCAGCAGATCCCCGCGTCGCATTTACTAGGGTTATGCTCGATGGTTTTACCCCATATACCCAAGCATCGGCCGCCATATTCTTGCTGGCCGTTATTGTTACGCCCGTACAACCTTCCCCACGAGATGTGTATGACTAAACCTTACATGTTTTTGACTTATGCGATACCGCCCGTAAAATCCAAAAGCGAGGCATTGACATCTATTTAGAACCACTAATTGATGATTTGAAGAGGTTGTGGAATGGTGTCTCGACTTACGATTACATACGGAAGGAGAATTTTATGATGAGAGCCGCTTTGATGTGGACCATTAATGATTTCCACGCTTATGGCATGTTGTCTGGTTGGCAAACTCATGGTAAATTAGCATGTCCACATTGTATGGAGCATACAAAGGCATTTACCTTGAAACACGGGGTAAAGAGTTCTTGGTTTGACTCGCATCGTAGGTTTTACCACATGATAATGCATTTAGAAGGAACAAGAATGCATTTAAGAAGAAGGAAGTTGAAAATGATGAGCCGCCTCCACGATTGACTCTGTGCCAGGGTTTGGGATAGAGTTAGAGATTTGCCCAAAATCACGGATGATCCCCTTGTTTCTCGATTTCATGGATATGGACAAACACATAATTGGACAAAGAGGAGTATCTTTTGGGATCTCCCATATTGGAAAGATAATTTATTGAGGCACAATCTTGATGTGATGCACATAGAGAAGAATTTTTTTGACAATATATTTAACACAAGATGATGAACATAAAGGGCAAAACAAAGGACAATGATAAGGCGAGATTGGATGTTGCTCTTTCTCGCAATCGAAAAGACTTAAATTTGAAGCCACAAGCTAATGGAAAGATGCTCAAACCCAAAGCGTGTTACTCATTAACAATCGAGCAAACAAATTCAGTTTATCAGTGGATAAAAGAATTGAAATTCCCAGATGGATATTCTTCTAATTTGGCAAGATGTGTTGATGTGAATAAGAGAAAAATGAATGGGATGAAAAGCCATGATTGTCATGTATTTATGGAATGTTTACTCCTATATTGCGTTTAGTTCTTTACCTAAGACATGTTCTAAATCCGCTAACTGAAGTGAGTCAATTTTTTAAGGATTTGTGTTCTGCATCTTTAAGAGATGTTGACCTTGTTAGGATGGAACAAAACATTTCATTCATTCTATGTAAGATGGAGAGAGTATTTCCACCTGGTTTCTTTGATTCTATGGAGCATCTCCCCGCTCATCTAGCATATGAAGCAAGACTTGGTGGACCGGTTCGATGCAGTGGATGTATCCATTTGAAAGGTATCATTTAAGAACATATTCATTTTTTCCCATTTGCGGTGAGTATAATTTTCCATCTAATCAAGTTGTTTTATAGATTCATGGGTGATTCTAAACGATCGGTGAAAAACAAGGCGAGAGTTGAAGGATCGATTTGTGCATCATACCTACACCGCGAAATAACCCACTTTTGCTCACATTATTTCACCAACTTCACTTTGAGAAATGAAAGATATGATTTGCAAAATGATTGTGTTAGACACCCATTAATGTTATCGGTCTTCGGCCAATCTGGTCGCCATTCTGGGAAGGAGTCGATTCATTGGTTAACGGATGCAGAGTATAAGTCGGCTCATGTTCATGTGTTGAACAATTGCATTGAAGTTAAACCATACATTGAGTATGTATATCAATATTTTCATTCAATTAATTGTTCATATCTGTCATCTCATTTAGTGCGTATCATCTAATTTGATCAGGTCATTCTTGTTGTCGGAAGACGTAAGAGTTGATCAGGCATCTGTTCATATATATGAACATTTTCAATTATGGTTTCAAAAAAAAGTAAGTGTTGAGTTAGTTGTTCCTCAACCTTAATCATGTGTTCCTTACGAAATAACTTGTTTGTATGTTTGAATTGGTGGATTGAATTGGCAGGAAGTATTGCAAATATGAATGACAATGTACGTAGTTATTGTAGTCTGAATGTAGTTTTGGAGTCTGAATTGAATTGGCAGGAAGTATTGCGCATATTATCGTATTGGAGAGTATGGATTGAATAGCTAGGGAATTACTATTAAATTATTATTTTTGCGTAGCGACGAATTTGCCACGGAGTTTTTGAAAGTTATTGTGTTTGCCACGGAATTTTGCACAATTTGCGGCGAAATTTAAAACGTATTCAAAATTAATTGCCACGGTTTTGCCACGGCTTTGTGACGAGATTTGCGGCGGCTTTGCCACGGAATTTAAAAACAAATTCAAAATTATTTGCCACGGCTTTGCGACGAGATTTGCGACGGCTTTGCCACAGAAGTTTGCCACGGAATTGCGACGAGTTTGCCACGGACGCATTTGCCACGGACAATCCCGTGGCAAAGCGTTTGCGACGAGCGTTTTTGCCACCATTTTATGGCCGTCGCAAATCCGTGGCAAATGCAAATTTGCGACGGGAATTTGTGCGTTTGCCACGGAATTGTCCGTGGCAAATCACCGATTTTCTTGTAGTGTTTGACGAATCATGATCGTTAATTACAGTAGCCGCAATTTTATTTGTCTAATATAGACATACATAAACATATTTCCCCGAGTGACACGGAGAAAATCCCTCTTCTCTTTGTCAATTTTGATGATGGGGACGGGAATCATGCTCCTTGTCCTAAATATTTTATGTTGGTTTACTGTGATAGGATAGACATACATAATTATGATTTTTTATTTTGGTTTACTGTGTATGAGATATTTGACCCTTAATTATCGATTTGTACTAATCATTATGATCAATTTCAAGCGCCTATTGTGTACCTTGGTTGGGAATCAGATTCGTATTTGGTAATTAAAACTAATTAAAACTGAGTATATTGAACTAAGTATATTTCTTAAATGGCTATATAAAATCAAAATAAAACTGAGTGAATTTTTTAAAAAGCTATATAAAAACATTTTATTTTTCTTTATACTCACCGAAATTCATCCCTCCTGTATACCATATATTGAAATCGAGGTAGGTGACTCAACTAATTGACTATTAGTTTTAATAAGGCCTTTAAATGCTATATAAAAACATATGGGTGTAGTTTTTTGTTTTTGCTTCGAATGTGAAGGCAACCAACTTGATGTAATCCTTTAAAAAGCTATATAAAAACATATGGATATAAAAAGCTATATATCAACTGCATATTAACATAGGGCCTTCGGAAAACATTTAAACAATTCTTTTACAATATTTACCAATGTTATTAAAACCGACCCGAGAATCGACCCGGTTAAGGCATTGGGTCATTGGATCAATGGTCAGATCAAAGGGTCACTAGTTGGCCCGCATGACCCGTGACACTACTAAAAACTAACAAAATATCTAATATTGTATATCAATATTGTCAATATGAATTAATTGAATATTAAAATAAATTTTAAAATGAATAACTATTCATACTCAATAATACATAGATCTAAAATTTATGGAATGTGATACAAATTATTAGATATTAAATAAAATATATGTGTAATATACATATTTACATATAGTAACACATGTAATTATAAAAATAGATAATAAATAAATATAATTAATAGGTTAAAAGTGTTTTGTTTAAAAAAATCAAAAAAAGAATGAGGTAAGCATTATATATGCTGTTAGTGTAGCAACACAACACACAGCTCAACACCAGTAGTTGGGGCGCCAGGTACTGAGTTCAAACCCCAGGCAAGCCATTTTGCTAAATAAAATTCGGTCAACAACTCGATTTGACCGAGTCAAAAGCGGGTTGACTCGAGAACATGTAAAACAGACCGAGCAACACACCAGGCCGCGGTCGAACCGGTCCGACCGGCTGGGAATGTAGGCGTCGTTGCTGAGGTTATATATTATGAATGATGTGGCGCATGCGTGGACTTGGAATGCTTAGGGAGGTGTTTGCTGACTATTTATTTTGAATATGTACTGCATGGAAGCTTAGGTGTCTTTTCATGGTTATATATATATATATATATATATATATATATATATATATATATATATATATATATATATATATATATATATATATCATTTTGTTTCAATTTTGATTAGTAAAATATTAAATATTTATATAATAGTAAGAAATTAAATTTAGTATTATATATAGATATAAAATATTATATTATATTATAAATTCAAATGGGATGTGGGGGTTTGTCAAGTAAAAGATTTTGTTTCCTGCCTTATAATATTTTGTAATAATTAATTTAAGTAAAATCAATATAAAAGTATTCCACAAAGTACTAAGAATTATATTGAAATCGATGAAAATATGATTATCATCTAATGTTTTCTGAATGAGTATATAGAAAAGAACATTACTATTACTAATACCGCCAGGTTCGGTGGAAATACGATAATAAAATGTCTCATCTATTTTGTAATATATCCTTCATAATTTTTTTTCAATAAGCGTGTGAACCTATGGGAATTCGATTTTATTGATATAAGCACCTTTCCATTGGTTCATTTAAAAATCATTTTCGTCTAGCTATAAAATAGTCATGTAGTATATTTATTTTATACATGTTACTATTATTTTTAAAACCTTTAGGACATCCAAAATGAGTGGTGATAGATCTATATTAATGAATTTGGATGCTTCGGTTTAACGCTACTTGGTAAAAGGGTAGATTTTGTTTTTCAGACCAACAATCAGGGGTATTTTCGTAAATAAGTTTTTTAGTTAAGGTTCACTTTCCTTTCTCAAATCCATAATAGAGGAAAGACTTTACTTTCCCTATCTGTCATCGACATCTTATTTCTAAACAACTTCCTGACTTTGTCGCTGTCGCTCCCAATGTGGGCTGCTGATAACTCTATTTTATATAGAGTTATTCATCTATTTTAACTTAGGTTATTGCTTATTTTCAAGTACATTAATATATAAATATAGCTTATTTATTAAGAAACAACATTTTAGAGATCCAAATGATTAGGAATTAACTAGGCATAAATACACATATCTTGTTAGGTTTGATGTTTTTGTTCAGTGCAGCTACTGTAGGAGTGGAAACACTACCAACACCAGGAGTGGAAACACTGCCAACACTAGGAGTGGAAACACTGCCTACACCTGCAAAATCTAGCAGTTTGCACCAAAACATCCACTGACCATTTTTTATGCTTCCACACTTGAATTGTGACGTCATGTCTAGTCACCTGGAGCGGAGCCACTTGCAGAAGTCGGCGATAAACATAAAAATCAAGTTGCAAGGATCACTTATCTAAAAAGACATGTGGCACTTCTCCAATGGACCTCCTCTTGTGTTCTCCATGCAAGCGACCAAACCTGAGCTACTTGCTTGATTGGTTGTCTACAACTAACCATGGTTGGTCCCCTCGGTTGATCTTTCGCGCCAAAGGAAACCCCTCAAGGGAGGAAAGCTTTCGTGCCTATAAATAGAGGCCATATCTTCACTTACAAATCATCCTTCATTTGTATTTCTTCATTTGTTTCTGAAAGGATCACTTAGTTTTAGTTTAGTTTAGTTTTAGTTTTTCTTTACGTTTCTGAAGAGAAGGAAGGTAAGGAGGTGCTTGACAACCACTCCCTTCACTTCTACTTGAAGGAAACTTGTGTAAGGAACTCATATTGTACTTCAACTTGGGAAACTCATGCAAAAGATCTTCTATTCGAGTAATCTCTCTCCTTTTAAGTTCTTTTGCTATATTACTCATTTGATTATGCTCTTTGCAGATTTTCTCTATTATATCATGAGTAACATGAGCTAAATTCCCTTAAGTTGAGATGTTATAACCTTGTAATGAACTTCTAAATATGTTATTATGGTTTATGTAGTGTA
The DNA here is from genome assembly GCA_020916435.1 of Oxytropis ochrocephala. Lineage (NCBI taxonomy): Eukaryota > Viridiplantae > Streptophyta > Magnoliopsida > Fabales > Fabaceae > Oxytropis > Oxytropis ochrocephala. The sequence goes on from CM037089.1 coordinate 112,418,846, forward strand.
TGCATTTTAATTCTTGTATGATACTTCTTTCAACACTTATTCTGGAATTGATCACTTTGGAATAGGTAAACTTGTGGTAGCTGACATGGGTCACATTTATGAGCTCAAGAATTAATAGGAATGAGAGTTTATAACAACTTCTTTGTTGAACTAGTTTAAATAAAGATTTGATTGTTAAAACCGTGTTAAGTCCTAGACATAGGATAACATAGTTCTTAGGGTGATACAGTGGGAGCTTAAGAGACAAGAGTGAACCTATTTAGCATGCCTAGACATAGGAAGCTTGTAATGAAACTCTGAAGAAAGTACTGAAAGGTACACGCTATTGCAGCTGCATCCAGTGTGGAAACATTGCATACTCCACTATAACACTTAGAAGTAAATTACTTGGTGAAAACATCTCAACTACTTTATATATCTAACTGATTCCTTACACTCTTTTACTTGTTTATATTGTTTTTACTTACTCTGAACAATCCAACCAAATTGTGCATAGTGTAGACACACTAAGTGTACACTCTGAACTATACAAAACTTTACATTACATAATTCCTGTGGGTTCGGCCTTTCTTATCATTATATTACTTGTGTGACTATGTATACTTGCATATATTTCACCACACCAGCTGCTCTTCCTGGCTCCGATCAAGGATGACTAACAACGATAGGCACTACAAAAATCCTTGTTTTAGCCATCAACAATTGCCACGGAGTTTATTCCGTCAGTAATTTGCCACGGATTTGCGACGGCATGTGTAAAAAATAGGAGCGCGAAATTTCCCGCTGGGGTTTGCCACAGACATGAAATTTGCGACGGAGATGCCGTGGCAAGTCCGTGGCAACGCATTGATAAAATTAAAACGAGCCCGATCCCTAAATTGAACGTCTCTCTCCCTAAAATCTATTCATTCGTTCTCTGCGCTCTCACCTCTCCGTCGCGCCTCACCTCACCTCAAACTCCTCCTCCGACCTCCACCCTCCACCGTCGTCCGGCCTCCTCTGCCCTCCTCCATCGTTAATCGAGCCTACGACCACCGACAGACGGTTTCTCCACCGTTTCTCCCTCTTCCACTCTCCCTCTCCGTCGCGCCTCACTGGAACGGTTTCTCCACCGTTTCTCCTCCGAACTCCACCATTTCGCCGCCGCTGCTCCTCCTCTTCCCCACTTGTAGGTAATTTCTATTATCTTTTTTAATTTATCCCTAAATTTCACTGATTAAAAAAACCCTAAACCCTAAATTTCTATTTTACTGGATTTATTATTTATCTTCAATTAAGCTAAGGATCTGTAATTAATTTTTCCTAACAAGCTGGTGTTTCTGTTTCGTATCAGATTGTTAACTGGAAAACATGCTTGAAATTCCTTGACGAACCCAAGATATCAGCTGAAGCTAAGGATCCGATCTGCGTCTTACTATGTGATGTTGAAACAAGACTAGGAACCAGCGGAGCAGATGAAATAAAGGTAACAATTCTCATATTACAATGTGTGTTTGGGTGAGCATTTGAGAACTTTTTTTTAATAGAATTGACATTTGGTAATTGAGTTTAAAATTGAGTGATTTTTATTTAGATGTTTTTACTTCGAAAGTAAGTTTGATATAAAAATTAGTGTAAAATTTTCACCAAACAAAAAAGTTGTTTTTCATCACTTCTAGTTAAATCCACATCCAAGGAAAAATCAATTTTGCATGACAAAGAGTCAAGACCTTTAAGTCCGGTTGGTTTATCTTTTGAGACGGTCCAATGGGATTTTGACCAAAGCAAGCTTGTTGTTGCTTTGTGAAAAAGTGCATTGGGAAACATTTTTTCCGTTTGCTTCCATTGAAATATAAACCAAACAAATTGTCTACTTTTACTAAAATTACAGTTGACTAGAACCAAAATCAATTCTCGCACTATCCGTTGTGAAACCAAACACACACACAGTGAGTTATTATGATATTTCATTAAAATACTAAACTATTGTCCTCATTTGGTTTACCTTCTATCAAACTATTTATTCTAGGCATGTTAAGAAGTTGATGATTCCTCGTAAGTCGAAAATTTTGGAAGTTGTCTCATTATTGTTATGCCTTGAGAAGATTCACATGCTATTAACGTGCATAAGTCAATCAGAAACATATTTGTACTTGTTTTTCGAGGCACATCCATGGTTCAAGGGTACTCGATGGGACATGCTTTATGAATCGGAAAATCGCATATAAACCTATAGTCACTGGAGACTTGGACACACAAAACTTTGAGAAGTTTCCTGATGTAAGTACATATTACAGATTATGTGTCTACTATTGTGTACTTATAGTTATAGCCAGCCTCTGGTCTCTTGCATGGACAATACATATGCCAACTTCGCCTTCTCCTCAAACTGTAATTCTATATTGTATTTAGAAGGTAACGATGATCTATCTCCTAACCACCGGATCATAAAAGCTTTGATACCATGTCAAGGATCAACTTTCCTAAAAAATTTAAGTTGTTGAGTAGAGGATAGTAAAGTGGTTATGGTATTATTTCTAATAAGCAAAATTACCTTACAATCTGTTTGTATGTATGAGTAATTTAATATGATTCATATTTGGACCCTTATCATATTGTTGGATGCACATCTAACTCATATCGGCCACTGCTAGGGAAAATCCTTTAGTAGCTTTTGTTGGTGGTGATGATTTTGACTTTTTTTTTGGTTTAGAGGCTTAATTAATTTCAAGCGATTGTTGTGGGAGAAGGCTGCTGGAGGGCCCTATAAGAGTCGTGTGTATGGGACAGGAGGCATAGTTGACGACTCTGAAGCTTCGACGAGCGCAAGCCTGTCTCCTGAGGCCCGTAGGATCATCCAAGAAATGTCACAGCAATTTGCGCGACAGCAGGAGCAAATAGCGCGACAACAGGAGGAAATAGCACGACAACAGGAGCAATATGCACGACAGCAACAACTACTTGAATACGTATTTAACCATTCTGGGATTCCAGTACCTCCACCTGATTGGCGTACTTGAGCAGACCAAATTTTCACCACGGGATGACAACGAAGATGCAGATTATGGAGACGGTGGAGATCATGGAGACCGCCCTTATGAGGAGGGTTATTGACGACATCTAGGTAATCTATGTTTTAATTAAGGTGCAAATTTTCTTAGTTTTATGAATTAATTAGTAATCATTATTGTTTTTGTTTTGTTAGGTATATTGTTCAGAGTTGGAGTTGAAGATGCTTCATCAGAATTTTTTGAGTTTACTGGACCTTAGTGTAGTTTATGTATGTTTCACATAATGTAGTGGTATGTTTTGATATATTTTGATATTTGGTATGTTTGACACTTTTAATATTAGTCTAGTTTATGTTTAACTAAAATTGTGGTTTGGATTGACACTTTGAACATTACTAATATGTTTTGGTATTTGATATTTTGTATGTTTGACACTTTTAACATTAGTGTAGTTTATGTATGTTTGAATTGGTGGATTGGAGTCTGAATTGAATTGGCAGGAAGTATTGCGAATATGAATGACAATGCAGTTATTGTATTGGAGAGTATGGATTGAATTGGTAGGGAAAGACGATTAAATCATTATTTTTTTGCGTAGCGACAGAGTTTTTTTTGGTAGTCATTGTGTTTGCCACGGAATTTTAAAAATTTGCGACGACATTTTAAAAAAAATTCAAAATTATTTGCCACAGTTTTGCCACGGCTTTGCGACGAGATTTGCGACCGCTTTGCCACGGACTTTTGTGACGGACTTGCGACGAGTTTGCCACTGACGTATTTGCCACGACAAATCCGTGGCAAACCGTTTGCGACGAGCGTTTTTGCCACCATTTTTGGTCCGTGGCTAATCCGTGGCAAATGTTGTTTTGCCACGGAAATTTGTACATTTGAGACGAAAATGTCCGTGGCAAATCAGCGATTTTCTTGTAGTGAGGTCTTCCTCCTTAGGGATTTTTGATGTAAAAATATTAAATATAAATTTATTTGCATTGTATTTTAGCTAAATTTTTATTTAGAAAATTTTAGATTTAACTTTGTTAGGATCGGCAGCGTAACATTAACTATTAATGGTTTGAGTAGCTTTGAAAAGAGAGGTTGATGTATGTTATGGTCTACTGAAGCTTAAGATAATCGACCGTAATAGTTAATCAAGAGACCAAAAATGGTGTAAATATCAATGTCGCGTGTATTAGGTCTTACTATTCCGTAAATATAAATATATAAATTAAGAAGAAAACTTGGTTACCATTAGGGATGTCAATGGAGCGGGAAGCAGGCAGTGATATCTTGCTAGTCTCTCTCCATTGATAAAAATGTTCCCCGTTCCCATGTAATACTCGTGCGGGTTTTTGCGGGTAACACATATTTGCGGTTACCCATAGATACCCATATGTATTAATTAATTTACTTAATAATTATTTTCTTAAAAACAAAAAATAATTGTAAACACAATTTTTTTTAGTATTATCTTTGTTTTTCATATAAGAGAATTAAGCATTTATTCTATATTTGATGACTTATATTAGTTGACTGGTTGGAGATGAAAATACTTAATTAAATATTTGTAACTAAATATTAAATATAAAGATTATTTAATGAGTTTGGCGAGGACAGTACACATGGGCACAAGTGCCTCATCACTTGTTCATTCCCGTTAAGAAATAGTAATACAACTACTCGTATGTTTTACAAAATCATATTCATGCAAATCCCAACCGCAACTTGGGAATGAAATTCCAAATAATAAAGAAATGAACAAAACAGAAATAATGCATTTTATTCCAAATCAAATAATCCAATAGCTCTATGTGAGATCCTAGTTGATAATGTTACAAATGTTGGTTAAGTCGAGGTGCAGTCTGCCCTGCAAATAACTGAAACAAAACAAAAATGCACGTAATAACCAAAATACATGTACAATTTAATCTAAATGACATTGCATAGTGATTGTCTTCTACCTTGGAACTCTTTCACCTTTGCAAAAGTGACGACAACAACATCATTTTGTGCATTGCCAGCAATAAGGAAGGAAGTTAATTCATCCACCAGAGCACCAAAAATAGTGAGATTAAATCGATACATGTGTTTTCATTGACAGGTAAACAATTGTGTATTAGAATGTTAGTTTACAAGTTAGTTAAATTAGTTTTCAATTGTAACTACTTTTCTTAGTTAGTTAGTTAGTTGGATTTACTTTCACTAGAAGGTGCACTATATATAGTGATCACTTCTTCATATTGTACTAAGTTTTTACTTCACCATTCATTTGAATGAAATTTATATTCAATTCATAGATAGAGTTTCACTCTTAATATGGTATCAGAGCGATTATGTAGCTTCCGCGTTCATCTCTCATCGGTGATTCCTCCATTGTCTTCTCGCAAATTTCTTCTTTTGCTTTGCGATTCATGAACAATAGTGTTCACCGTGGTATCAAAAGAAATTTAAATTTCTTGATTTTTTCTTCCATATGTTCTTTGAAATTCTCCGCGTTCATCATTCTTCCTTTGTTCTTTGACCTGCTTGGTTGTTGTTCAACTCATCTCTGCCATGGCAAATTCTCCACAGAACCATGATGACGCATTATACCTCCATCCTTCGGATAATTCCGCTCTTGTGTTGGTATCTCAACATCTCCCTAAGGACATATTCTGTCACTTCTTGCATGTATTCAAGAAGTTCTTTGAAGCTACTTCCTCGATCATCCCTCGAGCCCGCTTCATCATCTTTACTGTGTTTGTCTCTTGTTTCTTCGCGGTCCAACTGTGTAGCCTTGGAAGAACTAATGAAACAACATTTTTTCCTCGAAAGAAGCGATGTTTCGCTTTCTTTATCCCTTCTTGCGTGTGTTCAAGAAGTTCATTGAAGTTCATTCGCCGATTATCCCTCGAGCCAGCTTCATCATCATTGTTGTGTTTCTGTCTCTTGTTTCTTCCTAGTCAAGCTGCGTAGCAATGGAAGAGCGAATGAACCAGCAAATGAAATCTTTTTCAACTCATATATCTAACAATCCAATATTTTGCTGTTCATTTTTGCAAATCAAAAATCCGTTCAACATTTGGTTATGGTTTTTCATCATCTGCGCCACCATGGGAATGGTCTTTCAGACTGCTCAATGTTCTTTTGTCGACATGTGGTTTCGTGCAAGTTTTCAATTGTCATCAACATAGTAGCACTGATGTTTGGCCTTGTAGAATGAGATTTCAATTTCCTAAGTTTCCTAAAGTGTCGACAATTGTTGCTGAATGGACTTCATATTCATGTGGCTTGTGTATTTGAATTTTCGGTTGGCCGATAGTGCAAGATATGCATGAAAGCTTTATTTTAGCATATCATCTCCAAGTTGGAAGATCTTGACATCTCCCTTCCAACTTGAGGGGGAGTATTAGAATGTTAGTTTACAAGTTAGTTAAATTAGTTTTCAATTGTAACTACTTTTCTTAGTTAGTTAGTTAGTTAGTTGGATTTTTGTATTTACTTTCACTAGAAGGTGCACTATATATAGTGATCACCTCTTCATATTGTACTAAGTTTTTACTTCACCATTCATTTGAATGAAATTTATATTCAATTCATAGATAGAGTTTAACTCTTAATATTGTGTTGTAAAATTAAATTGATAAAATATCTATTTCGTGTTAAAGTTTGTAAGTATTTATATATGACAGATAGTGTAACACCCAAGTATTTCTTAACAATAGAAATACTAAAAATGCACCATTAGCATTCATCAGAGTAAATATGCCCCTGTCTGAGATATTGAATAATATAAAACTCTCGAATTCCAATCAAAGAGTTATTTCCAACTTAAGGTACTTAGGGAACAATAACATAAGTACTTAAGTGTCACTTAAACATTACAACAAAATACTCAATATCCAATGACAAAGGTAAAATAGATTAGTTTTACAACTTAACAAGCAAGTCATAAACTAAGTTCCAGAATAAACAGAGGCAAACTAAATAACTTAGTCTAAGCTACTATGTCTACAAATCTCCAAGCCACAACATCTAATCATGCCTGTTTGCTTTACGCTTCCCCTGCATATCTGAAAACAACAACATTAGTAGGGTGAGATAACATATCTCAGTGAGTCTTACCGCGACCCCTAACCTATCACTCGGTCCATTTATAAAACCTTAATTAATTTCTTGATTTAATCAATAAACCATGCACGTTACTAATTGCACAATACCGACTGCACATCTGCTAATCCCGGTAAACAGTGCATTCATAACGTCAAAACAATTGTACCATACCGACTGCACATCTGCTAATTCCGGTACAGTACATTAATTCTCTTTAGCATAACACCGACTGCACATCTGCTAATCCCGGTGAACCCTATCATCGAGAGCCTAGGTTTAGGGGCTCATGACCTCCCCCTCCTAGTATGCTAACCGGTGGGTCGTCACCCAGACTAGACATAATATATATATCAGACATAATTTACTCTATGATATAAATTCATATCATACGGTTCTTCTTATGAACCTGCATAACCAGTCCAGACACCAAATTTTCTTCTTAAAACAATTGTTCCCACACGATACTCTAATTTTCATAAATTCAACTATATGTGATATAAGTGGTTAGGAAAAAGGATTTGAAAGAAGTTTGAAGCCGAACGGAGCGTCGAAACGAAACATCAAATTTGGGGACATAAGGAACTTCTCAACTTTGTGCCCAATTTCCGTTCCGTTTCGTTCTCCGATCGAACCTAAACTATGTTTCAATCCAAATTCAACCACAACAGACAATATATATATATATATATATATATATATATATATATATATATTCCATCCAAAGACTACAGTCCGAATAAGCAAAACAAGTGTGATTTCGTTCTAAATTCCAAACACACGGGATTTTCGTAAAATATTGTTTTTGACTCGAAAATTCACGAAACTCAAGATTTTGAAAACTCTCCAAACATAACACACAAACAACATTTTAATTCCCTAAACGTGAGTAAAACTCACCTATCGTGATGAAAATCACGAAATACCGAAACGGAGCGAAACTCAACCGTTCCAAACACACGAACTCAACCCAAACTTAGATCCAAGCTCCTCCAAACCGAAATCAATGACTCTAAACCAAAGCCCACACTTTCTAAACCGAACCCACATGACTCTAAACCTCCATTTTCTTCCACTAGAGCTCCAAAACTTCAACAATGGTAAAACGAAAACGAGTAGAAATTAGGGGATAAAAATTACCCCATTAGAAAGAGGAGGAAAAATGGAAGAGAACGGTACCAAAAGCCCCTTACCAAGTGAAGAATTGAGAGAGATCTTCCCTCTCCTTTTTCCTTCTCCTTCGTCCTTCCCTTCTTCTCACTCTCTCGGGTCTCACTGGAAATGGATCCTCTGCAGTTTGGCGGGAACTGCAGAGTGCAGTCAGTGTAAATATAGACTTTTTAAATTAGTTGAACAACCTAACCGATGTTAAATATATGTGTGTAAGAGATATTTAACATCGGTTTTGCAAACGAACCGATTTAAAAAGTCTATATTTACACAGACTGCACTCTGCAGTTCCCGCCCAACACTACGCCAGATTTAAGGATTTGCAGCGTTTTTTTTGGGCATTGGTAGCGTTTTAAGACGCTAGAGAAGCTGGCGCTACGAATGCGTACACCCCATTAGTAGCGTTTTAAAAAACGCTAGCCATTGACCCAGCGTGTTTTGGACATACGTAGCGTTTTATAAAAAACGCTAGCCATTGACCCAGCGCCTTTTTACAATTCCTAGCGTTTTCTGAAAAACGCTAGTGATCCTATAGCGCCTTTTTACAATTCTAGCGTTTTCTGTAAAACGCTAGGGATCTTCTAGCGCCTTTTTACAATTCCTAGCGTTTTCTGTAAAACGCTAGGGATCCTCTAGCGCCTTTTTACAATTCCTAGCGTTTTCTTTAAAACGCTAGGGATCCTCTAGTGCATTTTGTCCATACCTAGCGTTTTCTACAAAACGCTAGGGATCCTCTAGTGCATTTTGTCCATAGCTAGCGTTTTTTCTATAAAACGCTAGGTATTGAATGCATTTTTTAATATCATTTCTAGCGTTTTCTCTTTAAAACTCTACCTATTGACTGAATTTTTTTTTAAATAGTTTTTTATTTTTGTTTGTTCTCCATTTTAATTACAACCTATAAATTCATTCCCTTCCAACAAAATTCATCAAATATCATTCCAATCCAATATCATTCAAACAAAATTCATCAAATATTCCAATCCAATATCATTCTAAGAAGTACTTATTACAACATAATATATATCCAATATATACAACATATATAATAACTAACTATTATGAAACTCAAAACTTGCTACAAAAATCTAGAAACAAAACGGCACCACTCCCCCCTTACTGTTGTAAGTTGTTCATCAGAGTAATACTGGATGTCTTTACAGTGGGGAAAATACTGAAAAATAAAATGAAATAAAATTAGAATTAAAATGCTTATTAAATGTGAGTAAGTATTATAATATCAATATAAAAAAGAAATCTAAGTAGTTACCTTGATTGGGAATACTACGTTGTCCTGAGTTATAATCTCTCTCATATACCTCATAGTGTAGTACCCACAATCATTATTATTTGGTTGTTTAGGACACTACAAAGCAAAAGATTAGTTAATTAATTATCACATTTTTATGACCAAAAATTCAATTAAAATTATAAGAATGATTTTTAAAAAACTTACAGTTATGGGTATCCATTTTGTTTTACTCGTAGATAATCCCTAGTATTTTTGCAAAGCACTGTAACGTCATACATATATATAACGTTAAGTTGAACAAAATACATATATTAAATTATACAAAATAAGAGGGTTACACATACACACCTGTCAACTATCTGTACGAAGTCTACGTAGACTTTGTAATGGCCTTGAAGTGAATCCAGATAGTAGACAGCATTTCGCTTAGGGTTTATTGCAAAGAGTACCCAATGTTGTCTGCAAGTAAATGAATCACGAATGAGTACACATTTACACTATAATACAATCCTCAAAATAAATAACCAAGTGATTGAAAACTAAATTTCTCACCTTATATTGAGTGGTGCCAAAAATAAAGATTCGTGATCAAAATGCTTGGCATCCCTGAAGCGTGAAAGGATATAACTTTCTATTTGACTCTTCCTAGCCATAATATCATCTATTTTACCTTGATCCCACACAATGATACACTCTGGGCACAAGAACAAAAACTTTTCTGTCCGTTGCGAAGGGACCAGAAACTCATTGTACAAAAACCTATAAATAATATATATACAACTTTCAGATCCTCATATATATACTCTAATATATACTCTAATATATAGAACTATTGTGTACAAATAATTTAATACATACCTCTGGTATACTCTAATAACAACCACAGTGTCCCATTCCATGTCATATACAGCTTTCAGATCCTCAATGTTGAGCATAATATCCTGTTCCACTCCCACAATATTGATCGGTCGGTAACATAATAAGGTCATCGGGCTTCATTTTTTGAGTGACGTGGACCTTTACATAAGTGATGAATTTCTCGAATTCATCATTGGGAGATTTAACAACATGTTGGATCGGTTTATTTCCTTTCCTTTAATAGAAGGAGATGGTCGAGACACTTTGGTAGTGGAAGGGGAAGGTCGGGACACTTTTATAGAAGGAGACGGTCGGGACACTTGGGGTACCTAGTATATATTAAAAAAATGATTAATTAGTTAGTTAACACACATTATATATAACAATGAGTCATTAACTTATTAACAAAAATATTGTCACTTACAACGACAAGTTGTTCAGGCCATGCCACAAAAGTACTAAGTGCTTGATCCACGATAAATATATCGGCATTAACAATTGGAACAGGCAATGGTGCGGACCCTCAATTGAATAGTCTACCCTAACTCTCAAATGGTTTTCAGGCATGGGTAAATTGTGCATTGTGGCACTCAATTGGTTACATAACATGCCCACTGCAACCTTTCGATGTGGGTTTGCAATATATAGCTCACATTCACAGTTATCCTAAATCAATTATAAAGAAAAATAAATGTACATGATAATTTGATCAAATACATATGTACAAAAAACAGGTCGAGTAATAATAAATACCTGTGTTGAAGGGATGGTGCAGCTATCTCGTGCGCTATGTTGGGCAAGTGAGGGTGCAGCAGGTAATATAGGTTCAGCAGGGGGTGGTGCAGCAGGGGATGGTGCACCAATGGATTGTGCACCAATGGATTGTGCCAAGAGATGCTTATACATCTGTCTCTCTTCCATTAATACAGCAACATTCTTGGATAGCTCGTCATACTTTGCCGCCATGACTTTACATTCCACGCACCCCCTGCTATGGCTCTTTGGCCCAAACACAGTCGTAGGAGGAATGCCATATTTATAACCTCTTATCCGACCCTTATACTCTTCCCTTCCCAAGGCACGAGCAAGGACATCTTGTTCACCATCACAATCTGTTAAATCTCCTTGTGATACAGATTGTGATATGCTTTGCTGATGCACAAACATAAGTAACGGTTAGAAATAATAAACAAGTGTCAAAGAAATTTAATCGACGATAAAAAATATGTCCACGTGTCAAAAAAAATCGAGTAACGGAATTATAAACAAGTGTCAAAGAAATTTAATCGACAATAAAAAATATGTCCACGTGTCAAAAAAAATCGAGTAACGGATAGAAATTATAAACAAGTGTCAAAGAAATTTAATCGACAATAAAAAATATGTCCACGTGTCAAAAAAAATCGAGTAACGGATAGAAATTATAAACAAGTGTCAAAGAAATTTAATCGACAATAAAAAATATGTCCACGTGTCAAAAAAAATCGAGTAACAGATAGAAATAATACTTACAATTTTGTCCTTGACCTCCTTAGTTTTCGGATCCACAATGTCCCCATCTTTGTTTTGTCGGGCCTCTAACCAGATAGTACAACGATCAAGGGATTCTTGAGTTGGATCTTTCCCCTCTTGCAGTAACTATTTAAGTTTAATAATTGTTAATCAACTGTAAATTAAAAGATTCATTAAATCATAATAAATTAAACTAATTGTGTCTTACCAATCTTTCTTCGAGAATTTGATATCCACTAGAACCTTTTCTATAAGGGTACTCGGGATTAGAAGTTCTTTCTTTATTGGCTTTGCTCTTTTTCTATTTAAAAAGATAAGTATACATTAATGATAAGTATATATTAATGAATGATATCTAGTTGTGAAATATATATATATATATATATATATATATATATATATATATATATATAAATATAAAACTTAAATAATTAATATACTAACCAAGAAATCTGCGGATCAGAAGTGCGTATATGTACAAATTTGCTCCAATCCTCCTTACTTATAATTCCGAAATACAATGTTTGAGGCTCTGTCGATGGTCCCATCGTGAAGTTTCAGAATACTTTTTCCTACATCGCTTTCTATAAGCCCGATGCAACCTTCCAGCTTCCTTGAGTATCCAATCTCTTCGGGCATCATCCACATCAAAGTGTTTCTACTTATATATACATAAAAATGGATTAAATAAATATAACTAAAAAATCACTAAATAAGATTATTAAAGAGGTCTAAAATTATATACCTGTATTAAGGACCAGAAATCATCTTTCAGTTTAGGCAAAACTCTATTATCTTTCTCATTCCAACTTTTAATCGAAATTGGAAACATTTGCTTCACCTTAGTACGAATAAAACTAATCAAATTTGTGTCGTTCTCTCCAATAGGAAAACCTTTAACACTCCATCTGACCTGCATTAATTAAATCATTAAATAATTAGATAACTTTGAAAGGTAGAGAACAACATTAATAATTAGTAATTAACTTACCCTATATTTCTCGTGTCCTTTACTTATCCGATGGACGATATTCTTTTTCATTTGTCATTCCACGGGAGTGAACTTCTTTGTGTTTCTATGACCACCCCCATCACCACCCTCATGACTACTCTCATGATCACTAAGTGATGTCATCTGACTTGCAATGGCCCAAATGAAATAGACTCAGTGAGTTTTAGCTTTCTAATTGTTTAGAACCAATAAACACTTAACAAAATATAGAACAAGCATACGCCTCACCTATAAATACATATATAAACATAAACTGAAATATTGGAATCATAGCCTTTAATTTGTTGATGATTATTGATTTAGTTTCAATGAAATGCATGCCATGTAAATTTTTACTGTACTTTTCCACTACACAACCATATAACATCAGAGTCAACTAGTCAAAGTTTAAGAACCTAGAGTAAACATATATAGGAAAGTCATGCACTAAGAAACAGAGAAAGACATGCACTAGGAAAGCCATGCACTAGTCAAGTTAATAATGCTAGCTAAGGTAGACTAATCTAACAACTAATTAAATACAACATTGAGCTAAGTAACAGAGAAAGCCATACAAAAGAGAACTACGTAACAAACCATAAAAAAACCAGTGAGAGTATGTGCAGAAATACCTTTTGAAAGGGAGAGAGAGTGCAGAAAAAGGAGACAAATGGGAGGGAGCTGCGTGGTAAGATAGCACCAAGGAGAGAGAGGGAGAGTTGGTACGTTTGGGGTTTCTCGGTTTTAGGTTTCCTGGGTCGGCGTTTCTGGGTTTCCTGGGTCGTGGAGGTTCGCAACGGTGATGAACGAAGAGGGTAACCGGGTTGTTCGCAAGGGATGAACGAAGTTAGGTAGATGAACGAAGTCCTGGGTCGGCGTTTCTGAGTTGTTCGTGGAGAGTTCTGGGTTTCCTGGGTCGTGGAGGTGAGGGGTTTTCGCAAGAGAGAAGTTAGGTAGATGAAGAGACGTCTGCGTGAGTTTGTGTGAGAGAGATGAGAGAGCGCGCCTTGTGAAAATTTTAATAACAATGCCTAGCGCTTTCTAGCAAAAACGCTAGGGAAGCCTAGGAATTATAATTACAATTCCTAGCGTTTTCTGTAAAACGCTAGGGATGCTATAGCGCCTTTTTACAATTCCTAGCGTTTTCTGTAAAACGCTAGGGATCCTCTAGCACATCTTTACCATTCCTAGCGTTTTCTGTAAAACGCTAGGGATCCTCTAGCGCCTCTTTACCATTCCTAGCGTTTTCAGTAAAACGCTAGGGATCCTCTAGCGCCTCTTTACCATTCCTAGCGTTTTCTGTAAAACGCTAGGGATCCTCTAGATCCTCTTTACAATTCCTAGCATTTTCTATAAAACGCTAGGTATTGAATGATTTTTTTAATTTCATTTCTAGCGTTTTCTCCTTAAAACGCTATGTATTGACTGATTTTTTTAATTTCATTTGTAGCGTTTTTTTAAAAAAAACCTATTGATTGATTTTTTTTTAAAAATATTTTTTTTTTTTTGTTTATTCTCCTTTTAATTACAACCTATAAATTCATTCCTTCCAACAAAATTCATCAAATATCATTCCAACAAAATTCAGCCAATATCATTACAATCCAATATAGATACACACATATGTACGTATCACCAAAAGACCATATTAAACTAACAAGTACTTACAACATAATTAATATATATCCAAATCATACAACATAATAACTAACTAACATTATGAAACTCAAAAGTAGCTACAAATTAAAGCTAGAAACATAACAAAGACAACCCTCATGACTCTTTGTCTTGACCACTCTCATGATCACTAAGTGATGCCATCCGACTGCAATATAACATAATCCATGTTATTGTTAAATTTACAAAAACAATATAATTATCTATTAATAAAAAATAACGAGATATCATTAAGTCTATATTACCTTTTCCTTTTCCTAGATAAAATTTTGTTTGCAATTCGCGTCTTGGTATTTTTTTCCGACGAATTGTAATGCCATCATTATGATCTTTTCTAAAATATACAACATCCTCTATAGAAGTATTTTCCCCTATTATTGAATCTGATGTTCTGAAGAAAGGGTCGTCCTCAACACCAACATCATCGGGTGCTTCATCATCATCGTTGTTATACACAAATTTTTTGTCAGTCAATAGAACAATAGACCAATTGATATTAACTGGATCAGTGACATAAAACACTTGTTGAGCTTGCGATGCTAAAATAAAGGTTCATCTTTATTTCCTAACTTGTTGAAATTCACCCGCATGAACCCTGATTCATCAATCTGTAAACCAGTATTATTGTCAACCCATTCACATTTGAACACAGGCTCCTGAAACATATTGTAATCCAACTCCCATATGTGTTCAATGAAGCCAAAGTAAGACATATTTGCATATATGGGATTTACGTCTTTGCACTTGGATGCATGCATAGAATGAGCTACAAGAGTCACCCCACTATTTTGCATTTTACTCTGATCATCTTGTTCTTTTGTATAGAAAGTGCACTCGTTCATTAGATAGTTGTTGTAAGAGAAGACATGTATATCTGGACCTTTTGCTAACCATCTCAATCTTTTTGAAATCGAAGTAGGAATCGAAACACACTCACCATCAATGTGATGTTTTAGCCACACTATGAAACTCCTATTGTGTTCTTTTGCTAACCAAACTTACTTCTTTCCCGGGAATTGACTCTTAAGAATCTCCTTGTGCTTGGCAACATATGAATCAACCTCACTATCATTGTGAAGAACGCACAAGTGTGCTTGCACGGATACATCCATCTCATGTAACATGGGCCACACAATTGTGTCTCTCTAACCAGATGAACTATTAGATGAATCATTATGTCAAAAAAGGAAGGTGGGAAATACATCTCAAGCTCACAAAAAGTGACAGTAATTTCTCTTTGCAGTGTTGGCAACTTTCCAGGGTCAATCACGCTACTACAAATCGCCTTAAAGAAGAAACAAAGTTTGGTTAAGGTCTAACGCACTTTCTTAGGCAAAATGGATCGTATACCAATGGGTAGCAAATGCTCCATGAGAACATGACAATCGTGGGACTTTAGAGACTTTAACTTGAGGTCTTTAATCGAAGAGTATCCCTCTGGAACTTTAACTCCATGAAGAAACTCACAAAAGATAGTCTTCTCCTTTCTAGATAGAGTATGAGCTGCCGGAGGTAGATATGTACGTGTACCCTTCTTTACCGGACCCAATTCAGGTCTCAAACCCATACTAACCAAATCCAACCTTGAGTTGATGGTATCTTTAGTCTTACCCGGCATATTGAGTAAGGTACCAATGACACTTTCGAAGACATTCTTTTCAACATGCATCACATCAATGAAATGCCTTACATATAATGACTTCGGTATGGCAACACAAAGAAAATTGACTTTTTCTTCCACCCCGTTTGGCAAGCTCTCTCCAAAAGGCTTCCCAAATTTAATGTTCAAATCTTCCACCTTTTCAAATACTGCTCGCCTCACAAAGGCGGGAGCTCTACGTGTTCTGTATTCCCATCAAATGCCTTTCTCCACAATCGATAGTGATGAGTTGATGGCAAAAATCTACGATGACCAAGATAGATATTCTTCTTACCATGTTCCAACCACATCCAATCACGTGTTATCTTCACATATAGGGCATGCACACCGCCTTTGTTCTGTATCTGATAGATTGCCGTCTGCAGGAAAGTCGTTAATTGTGCCAAAGATCATAGCCCTCGGGGTGAAACTTTCTTCTCTGAACCCATCATACACCTCTACCCCGCCTCCCACATTTGCTTCAAGTCTTCAATTAAAGGAGCCAAGTATACATCAATATCATTTCTGGTTGTTTGGGCCTGAAATTAACAAAGACAACATCATATATTTGCGTTTCATGCAAAGCCACGGCGTAAGTTATAAATCGCCAAAATCACGGGCCATGTCTTGTGGGAGCTACTCTGGATACCGTGCGGGTTAAATCCATCAGCAGACAATGCAAGGCGTAGGTTTCTCGGGTCATCCCCGAAATTAGGATACTCAATATTAATTTTTTTCCATTGCGGAGAATCTGCCGGGTGTCGTAGCATACCATCTTTAATCCTTTCATCCTCATGCCATGTGAAGTGTTTTGCATCTTCTGAACTACGATACATGCGCCTAAATCGAGGAATTATAGGAAAATACCACAACACCTTTTCTGGAGCAGACTTTTTCTTCTTATATCATGCGCGTGCATGACATTTAGGACACGACTTTAACAACGCATGTTCATTCCGAAATAAAATGCAATCATTCGGACAAGCGTGTATCTTCTCATAGTTCAAGCCAATAGACCCCAACATTTGCTTTGCATCATACGTCCGAGAAGGAAGCACATTATCATTCGCAACATTTCTTTCGAAGTGCGAGTAAATCGGTAAAAGCTCTTATCGTCCATCCGTGGCGAGTTTTCAAGTTATACAACTTGATCACGGCCAATAATTTTGTGAATTCGAAGACAACCCGCATACAATGGTGTCTCTCGCATCGCTTATCAACTTCTCAAACATTTCAGGACAATCATTAAGATCCTCTTCAACCACCTTTGCCATCTCTTCAAATTCGTTCGCATCAAATGAATGTGTCCCGGTGTCAACCGTGGCGCATATCTCTTACTAATATCATTCATATTTGAAGAATCACCTTTTTCTCACCGCATTATCCAACAAGTGTAACTTTGATCAATTCCATTCGCCTTTAAATGTCGTGCCAACTCCTCTGCGATGAATCGATTTTACATAACAATACCTTAAACAAGGACATTTCATACCACTAGAAGTCCCTAAACGTTCAACAAAGACAAAATTTCACAAAATAATCCACTCCAAATGCATACTCTCCTTGGATGACGATTGGCAGACATCCAATTTCTATCCATAATTTCCAAATATTTATAATAAAATCCTGAGAAGAGAACTTTAACATATGACCCATCAAGCAATTCGAATATAATGAAGAATCAATTCATATAAAAAAAACAAACAAAATTTCCTCTTTTAAATTTTTTTCAATTTCACTCCTTATTTTCCCAAGCTATATCTATCTCATATTCTATTTCTATTCTCGGTCCTTTGGTCAAGACAAAGGAACCATAGTCTAGTCTTCCAAATAATTAATGAACTTAATTTATGTGTAACAAGAAGAGGCTAGTGGTAAAAAAAGAGTCTAGTGTGCACAAGTGACAAAACTAATATATTTCTAAACTAGAACCCACAATTAATATCTAACAAATTTCCTAATTGTAATTTACAAGAAAAAATTGCAACAAGAGACTATTGTAATTAGAGAAAGGAACGAAATTAATAAAGGAACCCGAAACAGAGAAAGGAACAGAAAACTCACCAATGTTGTCTGAGTGAGAGACTGAGAAAGATGATGTTCACTGAGAGAGATGATTTTCGTTGAGAGAGATGATGTTAATTTGCGTTAGGGTGTTAGGGTTTTGCGTTTCTGGGTGAGTGATTTTGCGTTTCTGGGTGAGAGTGTTAGCTGAGAGAGGGAAGTAGCTCAATGGGAAACGAAAAAAAAATTATTTAACCATACCTAGCGTTTTCTAAAAAACGCTAGGGATCTATCTAGCGTATTTTCTAAATACCTAGCGTTTTGAATAAAAGCGTTAGGGATCTGTCTAGAGTGTTTACTAAATACCTAGCGTTTTATAAAAAACATTAGGGATCTATCTAGCGTGTTTTCTAATTGGCTAGCGTTTTGAATAAAAGCGCTAGGGATCTGTCTAGCGTGTTTTCTAAATACCTAGCGCTTTCTAAAAAACGCTAGGGATCTATCTAGCGTGTTTTCTAATTGGCTAGCGTTTTGAATAAAAGCGCTAGGGATCTGTCTAGCGTGTTTTCTAATTGGCTAGCGTTTTGAGTAAAAGCGCTAGGGATCTGTCTAGCGTGTTACCTAATGGGTAGCGTTTTACTTTAAAGCGCTACTAATGGTGTAGCGTGTTATTAAAATAGGTAGCGTTTTTTTATAAACGCTACTAAAGGTGGCGATCTCTTTTTACAATTCTGGCGTAGTGCAAACTACAGAGGATCCTTCCCCGATCTCACTTCTCTCTCTCTGTTGCTTTCTTTCTTTTTTTTTCTTTTTTTTATTCCTTCTTTCCTTTTCTTCTTTCTTTTATTTATTTTCTCCTCTTTGACTTTTCTTCCTCAGTTGCTTTCTTCTCTCTCTCGATCCTATTTCTTTCTTTTCTCTTTTACTTTGACTATAAGGGTATAAGTGGGTCAATGGTCTAATTGGGTGAAAAGCATAAATGCCCTTGGATCACAAATCTCACTAATCCTATTTTTACCCCAAAACTCTCACATCCAATTAATACCATTTAATCAATAAAGCTACTTAATCCTATAATTTAACGAGGACTCATTAATTCCGAGACAATCACATTTCCAAAATGTATCTTATTATTTACTTGAATAATAAAACATTCGATAATTTCTTAATTCGAAATTAACGAAATTAGGGATGTTACAGATAGGCTTGTTAAGCAGTGTCAAGACATTGAAAAAAAGAGAGATAATATGAGAATGTTGATCATTCAACCGTATCAGCCAAAACCAACTCTATAGAGAATGGTGGTTTGTTGGCCTCAAAGTTGACAACATTTGAAAGTTGTATCATACGGAGTTACGGACAACTGTATCAGCATTGAAATGGATGCAGACATAAATAAAGTTGTGATTTTTTTTGGTTTGTAATGAACAATAGCCGTTTCTTTTTTGCAGTAGGTTTGCTGATATAGAGGAGTTGTATTTTATAGTGGAAATTGTATATTGGGCTTGGAGTTTTAGGGTTTAGGAAAACCTAAATAATGACTTTTGGCTGCATGTATTCACGGTTGAGGATTAGGGTATTTTCACTATTCTGTGCTAAAAATTTGATCATAATCTGAATTTTAGAAGAAATTTGAATTTTGGGGTCCTTTTATTAGCTAATCAACGACTTTTTTAGAAGGTTTTTTTAATCAATTTGTTTTTGAATTATTTATCTTTAACAAAATGATTCGAATTTTTGAATAGCTGAATTAAAACATACCTATAAATTTATTATTACCAGCGAGTTGATCTATGTATAAAAGAGAGCGCCAAAGATTTCTATATCATTTATTTATTTTATATATTTACTCATTAATCGTAGTTGTTAGGCAAAAATAAAGAAGGATTTTAGTTTACTTCATAATTCTTATTATAGTATATTTTTATTCTCGTGTGTATGTATATGAACAACGGTTTCTGTTGTGAGAACAATTTGTTGGTGGGAATAGTGCTGCAACTAAAACGAACAACCAAACGTATAAAATCATTAGTAAAATTAATTAGTAAATGACATGTGAAATAAATAACACGAAGAAGGTAAATTTATCATTGCACGAGACTCTAAGGCGTGTATGACATTAAGCTTTAGGTTCGATTCGCCCTCACCAATCACTCTAGATTAGATGCAATAGGATGACCAGCGAATCCCCTTCAGGATACAATGGAGTTCCTTAACATGGTCTGCATAATCACACCAAGCATATCGATCAATGGTAATTTATGGAATAAAGTTTCCTCAATTACTCTCGTGCACTAAAGGCGGAAAAAAGAAATGACTTAGATATAATTTTTGGCAAAATTTTGACACATGCAAAGCATGTATTTTCGTATTATGTATTCTGCCCAAAAGTGTCTCTATTTTATAGAGAAACTTTTGCCAATTGGTGTAGGGAAACAACTCTTGAAAGAGTCTCAATAATGATAAAATGGAACCAATGAAAGGTGTTCGCGCTAATATTTGACACGTTGTGTTGGTTGGTGTAGTGGTTAGGCTTTGTGCCTCTACACTTGTGGTCGCGAGTTCAAATCCAATGGATGCTACTTTTTATGTCTTTTCGTTTTTATTTCAAGCATGACAATAATAATGCATAAAAAGAAAACTTCCCTCCTAGAGGATGGAACCAAGGACCAGCCACTTGCTACGCAACACAACCAGCCACTTGCTACGCCACAGACAGTAGACCGTACGCCCGAAACCAGGGGTGTGAGTACTAGTTCGCAAGCCGTGCGCCCGGGACCCCCCGGTTCGTAGGCCGTGGGCGTAAGCTGAAGACCACAGATCGTGCGCCGAAAACCCTTTTTCGTAGGTTGGACGGGGTTATTGCCACAGACAGTAGACCGTATACCCGAAACCCGGGGCGTGAGTGCTGGACCGCAAGCCGTGCGCCTGAGACACCTAGATCATAGGTTGTGAGGCGTAAGCCAGAGACCACAGACCGTGCGCCAAAAACCCTTTTTCGTAGGTTGCGCGAGGTATCGCCACAGACAGTAGACCGTACGCCCGAAACCAGGGGTGTGAGTGCTGGTCCGCAAGCCGTGCGCCCGAGACCCCCTGATCGTAGGCCGTGAGGCGTAAGCCGGAGACCATAGACTGGGCGTCGAAAACCCTTTTTCGTAGGCTGCGTGGGGTATTGTCACAAACAGTAGACTGTACGCCTGAAACCCGAGGCGTGAGTGTTGGACCGCAAGTCGTGCGCCCGAGACCCCCAGATCGTAGGCCGTGAGGGGTTAGCCAGAGATCACAGACCGTGCGCCGAAAACCCTTTTTCGTAGGCTGCGCGGGGTATTACCACAGACAGTAGACCTACGCCCGAAACCTGGGGCGTGAGTGTTGGACTACAAGCCGTGCACCCGAGACCCCTAGATCGTAGGCCGTGTGGCGTAAGCCGGAGACCACGCATCGCGTCGCCAAAACCCTTTTTCGTAGGGTCATGTGCGGGTATTTCCACGACGCATGCAGACCGTACGCTAGAAACATGGGGCGTGAGTGCTGAATCGCAATTCGTGCGCCCGAGACCCCCGGATGGTAGGTCGTGAGGCATAAGCCGGAGACCACAGGCCGTGCGCCGAAAACCCTTTTACGTAGGATGCGCGGGGTATTGCCACAGACAGTAGACCGTACGCCCGAAACCCGAGGCGGGAGTGCTGGATCGCAAGCCGTGCGCCCGAGACCCCCGGATCGTAGGCCGTGAGGCGTAAGTCGGAGACCACAGACTGTGCGCCGAAAACCCTTTTTCGTAGGCTGCGCGGGGCATTGCCACAGACAGTAGACCATACTCCCGAAACTCGGGGCGCGAGTGTTGGACCGCAAGCCGTGCGCCCGAGACCCCCGGATCGTAAGCCGTGAGGCGTAGCGGAGACCACACGATCGCGGCGCCAAAACCCTTTTTCAAGGTCATGCGGGGTTTTTCCACAGACAGTAGACCTTACGCCCGAAACCCGGGGCGTGAGTCCTGGACCGCAAGCCGTGCGCCCGAGACCCCCGGATTGTAGGCCGTGAGTACAAGCTATGTATGTATAACATATTGAAAATTTCTCCTCTTAAAGCAATTGGAAACTGGAACTCTCACAAAAAAATTTGATATGACGAAAGTTGAAAAAGCAAGCTTCTCGTGAATGTCTCTGAATTCAAGCCAACATGCAGTTGCATGAAGTAATTTTGGTTACACTATGTCTCTAGTGCGAAATTGAAAAGGAAGCAACTCTTCATACTCTGATCATGTGTCCAAAAGTAAAAAGTGTTTTGTTTTTCAAAATGGTGAAAAGGGTTGGAGAAGGTAAGAGTAGGTGATTAGCTTTTAAAAGTAGTTTTCTATTTTTAAAACATTAATCACACAAAGCCTTAAATATTTGGAGTATCTTTGTTCAAAACTTGTATGAAATAGTTAACTTGTGTTCCTCGTTTTTTCAAGTTCTACCTCACTTATAATGGAGGAGAAAGATGGGAATGGGTAGATTTGAGACTTGTCACCAAATTGGATGAGGAAAGGATTTGATTCGAGATTAGAGTAAGGCCTAACGTTAACACCATCAACCTCAGCAAGATTGCCTTGCAAGAGGAATATGCCTCCACGAGGTTTTGTGAAGTGAAACAAATATGCTTGAGCAACAAAATTGAGTTGGTATTAGTCCTTTTTTTAGATGAATTTGATCTCTTCACTGATGTAAAGACATTTTCTATGTGAGTTTTACAACCCCGCCCCCATCCTTAGTGGAGTTGGGTTTTGCCCTACCCATCTTTGCCCCAAACGGGCCAAACGGGATCAGTTTCTCTAGAGTCCCCAATTTTGACACTATTTCTTGAAAAAATAAAAAATTTGATTACGATAATTAACATTATAAAATAATTATTATTATACATTATACAATGATCAAATAAAGTTAAAACTATTAAAATATATCAACTATCAATCAATCAATCAACTATAACTTTATACAAAACAACCACTACCAAAATTACCAATTTATCCTTCTTTGAAATTCACTTTTTGAGGATATATATGTCATTTCTAATTATTCTATTTCACTTTTTATTTTTGTGGGTCCCACTTGTTGAGATATGTCAAATATTTCATTAGCTGTATTAGGTAGTCAAATGTTAATTAATTACGTTAGCTGGAAGTTAGGCATTTGTACAGTTGTGAAGTTAATTGTGCAGCTGTCATTCTTTAATAGGGGAGGAATTATAGTGACTCATGTGTATAAATTCTGCACTGCTATGTGAATAATAATATATCAGAATTATTCTTTGAAATTCTTCATGGTATCAGAGCCAACACTGAGTCCGACTTCTCTACAATATAGGAATCGGTGCTTGTTGGTTTCTTTGAGTAATTTCTGATGACTACTTCCAATAAAACCAGATCGGAGACTTCCGCTATGCATATGCATGAAGTTCTTACCCCAGAACGGCTTGACGGCAACAACTATGTCGAGTGGTCGCTTGAACGCACGTAACAAGATTAGAGGCGGCGTTGGGGCTATATCAACGAACAAAGGTCGCACTGTAAGACGTGGAATCTGATGAGTATGAAGCATGGGAAGATGAAAATTGCTTGGTCAAATCTTGGCTTCTTGACTCTATGACCAAAGAAATCGATCCTCTTCATTCGCTTTAGCTACGGCAAAGGAGAGATTTGGGAAATCGTGAAGGAGACTTATTCATCCAACCAAGATGCATCAAGAGCATATCAATTGTATCGTGAGGTAATATCTACTCAAAGAAAATGGTGGATCTATTATTACCTACTTTGGTAAATTGCGAGAGGTTATGGCAGGAGTATGATGCTATTAAAGATTGTACTATGGAATGCTCTAAAGATATTGAGAAGTATAACAAGATGGTTAATTCTCAACGTGTTTATGTCTTTTTGGTGGCCTAGATTCACATTTGGATGGGGTTCGTGGGCGTATTCTTGCTACCACTCCTCTTCCAAATGTTCAATCGCTTTATGCAATCTGTTTGTCAGAGGCAAATCGCCAAGAAGCTATGCTTGGAAGTGAGTCTCACCGAGGGGTCCGTCTTTGCTGTCAAGAAGTATCCTAAGAAAGGATCTCGCAAGTGTACCCACTGTAATGGGGATAATCATGTCATAGAGACGTGTTTTAAAAATCGCATGGATATCCGCACACTACAAGAAAATCAAGGTTTTCCGCGGACCAAAGCGCCGTAAAGCCAAAAAACGCCCGGTAAGTGAACGGTTCCGCGGAACTTTCCGCCGGATTTTCCGCCTGGTAAAAACAGCGTCACGTAACACTTACCGGCGGAAAATCCATGCAGAACTAGCTGATTTTTTCCGCGGAAAAAGCCACGTGAATAAATAACAGGATATTTGCGGCGGAAAAAGCGCGTGAGCAACTCAAATTCCGCGGTAATAAATTTTTATTTTTTTATTCGGAAAAGCCACAGTAACTTTCTAAATCCGCGGTAATATATTTTTTTAATTCGTAAAAGCCAGTAACTTTCTAAATCCACGCAATAATTTTTTTTTTTTTTATTCGAAAAGCCGCGGTAACTTTCTAAATCCGCGGAACATACTATATCCGCCAGAAAATGTTTTCGGTTTTTTTTTTAAAAGTGCATATTCCGCCGGTATTTTTTTAAAATCCGCCGGTAATATATATTTCTTTTAAAAAAACGTTTTTAAAAATTTATATCTAATTTTTAATATTTAAAATATAAATTAATTTAATTTAATAATTTGAAAATAATATTTAAATTTTAAAATCTCTTTTAACAATTTGAAATTTGAAATTATTTTTAAAAAGTATTTGAAAATCTAATTTTAAATATTTTAAAAGTAAATTATTAAAAGTCAATTATTAAATCGAGACATGACGTGGTCGACGTGGTCACGATGGGCTGAGGTCGGAATGGTCATGAGGAGAGTTTAAATCGAGGCTCGGTGACCATATGAGGGCTGACCATATGGGTATGGCGACGGTTGAAGCGGTGCATCTCATAGTTGATTGGAGGTCGGAAGGCACCAGTGGTATCATGGAAAGCACCTCCGTAGGGTCGCATCCCCGCGGTGGATAAGGTCATCGATGATGATGATGATGGCATAGATGGCCTTGCATGAGACATACTATCCATTACTTGCTTCCCGAATTCCTCATTGATTCTGCGTTCTTGACCGCCAACTGCGCTCCTCGGCTTACTTGCTCTCTCGCAACTCCCGATCTCACGCTCATAGTTGCTCAATTTCTCGGTCAATACCGCAACCTCACTCGCTCTTGAGGAGTGGGGACATGAGAGCGTCCAAGATTTGTTGTTGAAGAGGAATTTGACTCGAAATTCGAACAATGGAATTTGGAAAAGAACGCCGCCCATACCACCGGATCCTCGTAATCGACCTTTTTTCTTCGATGGACCAAAGCAAGTTCTTTCCATTTTGCTAAGGCCAATCGAGCCTCCTCATCGGGATCAACCTCGGTCCCGCTTACTCTCCTGTGTTTGGCGATACTCCTGCCGCCAATTATTGAATGCTTCTGAATCATCCTTGGCGCTCTTGAAACTCACCGTGTCCTCGCGCATATGAAGTTGCACGTGTATCTCCTAAAAGTAGTGGGCCGACAAGAAAAAGCCTCCTGTATATATAGTATTAATTTATAATATTAGTATTTAATAAAATATAAAATTTGAAGAATTAAAAACAAAGATATATAAAATATTACCAGGCGTTTAGCATGTTCATATGAGCTGATAGAACCGCTGTTACCTCAAAATTTCGACAGTGCATTAAATAAAGCTTTAAATGGGGCTGACTTCATATTTAATATGGCTCTGTGGGCCATAGGTCAATATTCAAGTCAGTGCACCATGATTTCGACAGGAAAGGCAGACGAGGGCAAGGAGTGCAAGCGATCTTCGACAAGCTTAGCTTTCAAAGCCATGAATCAAGGAATCTTCGACAAGCGAGGACACAACATTTCGACAGAGTTGGGCTCAACATTTCGTCAAGCAGTTGACAACGGGTCAGTCGAAAGTGCAGAGCAGCAAAGTAGTGGGCGGTTACTCTCCCGTAGTTTTAGGAGGCAGTTACCCTTTCCCCCACGATTGTTCAAAGGAGTATAAATACCCCTTTGTAATAGGAAACAGGGGTCACCACATTTTACAAAAAAACTCTGAGAAACTCAAACTTCCAAGTCAAAGCGAAACACGAGTGAGACAGACCCTTTGTACGTGTTGGTGAACCACTTTTCTTTCTCTCATCTTAATGCAATTTTTACTTTCTTTTTACGTTTGTTGCATTTATTGCTTTTACTTCGCTTTCAAGTTATTTCTCTCTACCATTCTCTGTTCTTACGTACTTCAAAAAACACGAACTCAATGGCAATTGTCAAAGAGATTTTCTAGTTTGATCTCATAGTCTCGATATTGAAAACTAGTGATTGTTTGCTAAAAACACCAACAAACAAATTGGCACGCCCGGTGGGACCTTTGCCATTAATTTTGTGTCTTTTCTATCGCGATATCGTGTTTGTATGCACTTGAGGAGTGGTAGGATGGTACGAACCAATTCTAACAACGCCTCTGGTTCCACTACCGTGATATCACAAGTGCAAGGAACAACGGTAGATTCGGCCAATGTCGGTGTTGGAAATGTTACGGGACTATGGCCCCCCAGAATATCAATAACCGCTCCCCGCGATGTCAATGACCAATGTTGGTTCGACATCGCCTATGGCCTTGCCACAAAGTATAGGACTTCCTTCTAGTCCTTATATGGCAACAGGAATAGTCTAGAGACACGTTTCCGCAACATGAGTCTACCACCATACCCTTTTGGGGTATATGGCATGCCTACTGGAATGCCACATGTCTCGACCTTTTCCCCTTCACACGTCTCTTCTGAGGGCGTACTTGGTTGAAATCCTACCGCATTAACCAATGCGTCCTTGTTGGCGTTAAGACAGCAAGTAGACGAAAGCAATCATGATATGGTTAATATGCTGACTCAACAAATTGGTACTGTGTTTAATCCTTTGATTCAGAACACAAATACCAGTTACCAAATGTTAGCAAACCAAATGAGTAGGATTGCAGATTTCTTTGGGGCTCCTACAGGGAGTAATAGGCCATTACCAAATGTTGGGAATAATGCGCCTAACACCCCACAGAGGTCAGTTACTGTCGAAGCCCAGGCAGTTATGGGCGAACAACAAGGGATGGGAAACCACGTCCCTGAAGTGGTTATGGTAAATCGACACCAAAATGCCGATGAAGTTGTTCGACAAGTGCAACGAAATAATGTTTGTGCTCAAGACAACATAGCCACTTTGGTAGAAACCATAATGGCGCAGAATGGCCTTAACGTAGGGTTACACAGGCCTAATTTCATATCGCCACTATGTGAATATGTCTTACAGTGCACTTACCAAGGGGTTGGAAAATCCCTAAATTCACTAAGTTTGGGGTGATACCAATGAGTCCACTGTCGAACACATTGCCCTGCACATGACCGAGAGGCGGGGACATAGCTCAAAATGAGAGTTTGAAAATGAAATATTTTCCAAATTCTCTAACTAAGAATGCCTTTACGTGGTTTACCACTCTACCCCCAGTTCTATATATACATGGGGGCAATTAGAAAAGGCTTTTCATGAGCGATTCTACATGGGCGATCAAGATTAGTCTTAAAGAATTGGCCGTGTTCGACGTAAAGTGCACAAGCCATTGATGACTATCTGAATAGGTTTAGGCTATTAAAGGCTAGGTGTTTCACACAAGTGCTCGAACACGAGCTTGTCGAAATGGTCATGGGGGCCTCGATTATTCGATTCGAAAGAAATTGGATACCTCTCATTTGAGGACATGGCCCAATTAGCCGATAGAGTTCGACAAGTCGAAGGCTTAAAGAGGAAAAGGCTAGGGGTGAATAAATACAATAAAAAAGAGAACTCAGTTGGTTTTCACAAGAAAGAAAAGATAGCCTATGTCGACGAGCAATTCGACTTTGCGTTTAGTGATGTCGAATCTGAGGAAATAGACGTGGCTGAACTTCCTTACGCCTGTAAATTATTAAGGCCTGCAAATGGGAATAACCCTGTAGAGCCCAAAAATGATAGATTCGTGCCTAAAACGTACACTTTTGATGTTACTAAATGCGACGAAATCTTTGATTTATTAGTAACTGATGGCCAAATAATTGTGCCAAATGGCCTGAAAGTTCCTCCTCTCGAACAGCGGAAGAAAAAGGGTTATTGTAAGTTTCATAATTTTTTGGGACATACAACCGACCGTTGTGTTCTTTTCAGGGACATGGTTCAGAAAGCAATCGAAGAAGGAAGGCTCAAATTTGGGGACAAGAAAAATAAAGCACCAATGCAAATCGACGCTGACCCACTTCATCAGGTGGAGGCTATGTACGCAGAACCAGTGGAGATGAATATCAATATGGTGGATGCTAAAATGGTGGATTCTCCAAAGCCTATCAAACCTTCGACAGACAAAATCAAAAGTGTTGTGCGAGAGGGTGTTGTTGTACAACATGTCACTCAGGAAGAATATGATGAGAAGGTACAATCTGTGTACCCCAAAGCTGAGGAAGAGTTGATAGACTTCCTGAACAGGTGTAAACTGAGAAACTCTGAGGTCATGTTGTGCCCAAGATGTAGTGTTGTGTTCGATAAGGAGGCAGCTAAAAGTGTCGAATGCTGTGAGGTTCGACAACCTCTAAAAAGGAAATGGCCAGACAAGAGGCCAAACTTTAGCTTTAAAAGAGGGGACCTTCCTTACAAGGTCAAAAGTTCGAACAAGGCTTCGACAAGCAAACCACAGTTTGCTGGCAAGAGCGCAGTCAAGAAGGAATTCGTGTTATCTGCCTCTGCTAAGCCATTTATTCCAAGAGCAGATCTCTCCAACGAAAAGTGGATACATGCTGGGTGTAGACACTATAGGAATGCTGCTCAGAATGCTGAAACGGTCAAGCCACGTACAGGTGAGGCCGCAAAATATAATTATAAGAATAATTATAAAGGGAAGAATCCCATGACTAAGACCCAATGGCGTCGTTATCAGCGCTCGAAGAAGAAGGCAAAGATTTCTGTCGCTTTCGGAGAAAACGCCGAAAGGTTCAAAAACGACTAAGAGTATGACCTCTGAGCCGTGGGAACGCATTTAAAGTAAACATAGGTGCTGCCAATCAGGTAAAGGTTGGAAATAAGGCTAAGGGAAAATCTATTGTGATAGAGGAACCTAGGAGGCCTGCATTGGAGAGAATTTTTCCTCCATTAACATCATTGAAGAAGAAAAGCGCTTCGTTCGACATGGATGAAGACGCACTTCGATTTCAAGACTCGAGGCCGGTTCGACGCCATCCGCAACGTGGTGTCCATTCGCCTAGTGAGTATGACGCCACATAATGCACCAAATGATGTCGAGGAAGACTTCATTGGAGATATGGCTAATCACAAGCCAATGTGCTATTATGTAATGAACAACGGCTGCGTCGAAGAGCAGATGGCAACTTTTGAAAGGCCAGACGGAAGCATGCAACACCATCTGAAGCCTTTGTACGTCCAAGCCAAAGTTAATGGTGTGGGTGTCAATAAAATATTGGTCGATGGAGGTGTCTTGTTAACTGATGCCTCAAGCCATGCTTTGCATAATAGGGATGTATGATACAGACCTTAGGCCCCATAATATTGTGTTGACTAATTATGAGGGTAACCGCCGGTCTTTGGGGGCGTTGAAGTGGAAGTGGTGGTAGGAACCGCCGGAAGGACTACCATGTTCTTTGTCATCGCTCAAAAGCAAGCTATAATCTGCTCCTTGGGAGAGAGTGGATACATGGAGTAGGAGCCGCCCCTTCAAGCCTACACCGTGTTCGTAATGTGGAAGGAAGATGGTCTTGTGGAATATGTTGAAGCGGACCAAAGTTACTTCCTTCACGACGTAAATAATGTCACCAAGGAAAATTTCAAAAATAAATGGCGAACATTGCGCCATGTTCATCTTCTAGTCAAGCATATATCTCTTCGTATAATGTGCTTTCCTCTGTTTACTTTATACTGACACACATGGTTTTGTGTGGGAAAGAGAGGTGATAGAAGGTGCAAATGTCTATCCCGAGGTGTGTTACCTCCAACAGATGGGACACCGACTCTTAAAAAGTTTTAGATGTCGATTGCCCAATGCTCGATAGAATTACGCTTACATGGCCGAAAATAAAGTAAAACGGCTTTGGAAGCCGAAATAAATCAACAAACAATGGTACATGAAGCCATAACTTCATCTGGAGAAAATGGTGAAGTCATAGATGGCAAGCTTGATTGCATTTATGATGACGAACCATTAGGTTTTGAAAAAGACCCTAAAGATTCGACAAAGCGCATGCAAGCTCAAGATCCAGTGGAGGAAGTGGATTTGGGAGATGGCCTAACCAAAAGGCCAACATACATTAGTGCACACCTTGATGCTGCCTTCAAAACCCAAGTTATTTCACTTCTGCAGGAGTTCAAAGATTGCTTTGCTTGGGAGTACAACGAAATGCCCGGTTTGAGTCGAGAAGTGGTGGAATTGCAAATACCCATTCGACCAGGGAAGAAACCAGTGAAGCAAACACCAAGAAGATTTGCTCCTCCAATATTGGCTAAGATCAAAGAAGAAATAGAGAGGCTGTTCAAAAGCAAATTCATCAGAACTGCCAGGTATGTCGATTGGCTAGCTAATATTGTTCCAAAGAATGAAGAAAAAGCGGAAAACTTAGAGTTTGCGTAGACTTTAGGGATCTAAATAATGCAACACCTAAAGATGAATACGCAATGCCCGTAGCGAGAAATGCTAATAGATTCAAAGAAATGATTTGATTATCTCGGTATGCTAGATGGCTACTCGGTATAATCAAATTTTTATTCTTTGAAGAGGGCGTGTCGAAAAAAACTTTTCGATGTCCAGGGCATTGGGTGTTTATGAATGGGTAGTAATGCCCTTTGGGTTAAAAATGCTGGTGCCACTTATCAAAGAGCAATGAATTCTATGTTTCATGATTTTATTGATGATTTTATGCAAGTATACATAGATGATGTGGTGGTTAAGTCATCCTCGTAAATTGGTCATTTAGACCATCTTCGACGTTCTTTCGAACGAATGAGGAAATATGGATTGAAAATGAATCCAACCAAATGTGCTTTCTACGTATGCGCAGCAGTGAATTCTTGGGTTTTGTAGTGCACAAGAAAGGCATTGAGATCAACCAAAATAAGACTAAAACAATTATGGAAACGAAGGCTCCTTCGACCAAGAAAGAACTTCAGTCACTACTGGGAAAAATCAATTTCCTTCGCAGATTTATTTCAAATCTAAGTGGCAAAACACAAGCTTTTTCGCCATTGCTGAGACTGAAGAAAGAAGATGCATTCAAGTGGGAGCATGTTCATCAAGATGCTTTCGACGCAATCAAGTCTTATTTAGTCAATCCACCAATTCTATTGCCTGTTATTAGAAACAAATTGCTGAAACTGTATATAGCAGCTTCTGATAACACAATAGGTAGCATGTTAGCGCAAGAGGATGATAGTGGTGTCGAAAGACCCATTTATTACCTTAGTAGGGTTTTGATTGATGCTGAAACTAGGTATAGTCCAATAGAAAAACTATGCCTTTGCTTGTATTTCTCTTGTACAAAATTGAAGCAATATATAAAGTCAGCAGATGTTTATGTTTATTCGCACTTTGATGTAATTAAACATATGTTGTCAAAACCAATGTTACATAGTCGAATTGGAAAGTGGGCTTTGGCTTTGCTAGAATACAACTTAACGTGATCACCCCTTAAATCAATCAAAGGACAAGTGGTTGCCGATTTCATAGTAGACCACTCTGTTGTCGAACGAGAAATACATTCGTTAGACATACGCCCTTGGAAACTATACTTCGACTACTCAAGCCATAAAAATGGAGTGGGTATTGGAATATTAATTATTTCCCGCAGAACATTCCAACGAAGTATAAATTTAAAATTCGAGACTCTTGCTCCAATAATGAGGTGAGTATGAGGCCCTAATAGTAGGCCTTCAAATTTTACTCGAATTGGGGGCAAGCCATGTCAAGTAAAAGGTGATTCACGACTAGTTGTCAAACAATTGACAAAAGAATACAAATGCATAAATGAGCACCTTATTAAATATTTCGTAATTGCCAACACATTGCTAAAAACGGTTTACATTTGTACACCTAGAATATTTACCACGAATTGAAAATCACGTGGCAAATGAGTTGCACAAATTGCTTGTGCTACAAGGTATCAAAACAAAGCCTAGAAGAGTTAATTGAGATAAAAGATAAACCAATCTCGTAAGACTCTCTTTATAATACTACTACTTCGACGCTATTGTCAACACCAAAAATTGGGGGGGCAATAAATGCAAATGAAATACGCGTCGAAAAACGCCACATGTTCGATGATGTTGACTTAGCGTAAATTTTTGCTATTGACAATATGGTGATGATGATTGGCGCAAACCCATTGTAGAGTATTTGCAAAATCCTACAGGGACACTAATAAAAAGTAAAGTACTGAGCTCTAAGCTACGTGTTAATTGGAAACGAATTGTACAAGCAAACTCCGAAGGGTACTATTAAAATGTCTTAGTGAAAATGAGGCATATTTAGCGCTTTCGATACACACAAGGAGCATGTGGCTCACATCAAGTAGGCCACAAAATGAAATGGTTGTTATTTCGACAAGGAATGTACTGGCCAACCATTTTAAAAGATTGCATAGAATTTGCTAAAGGCTGCCAAGAATGCCAAAAGCATCTTTGGAATCCAAAGATGTGCTGCGCGAATGAATTGCATTCTATAGTGAAACCTTGGCCATTTAGAGGTTGGGCTCTAGATGTAATCGGAGAAATAAAACCAACGTCGTCGAAAGGCCACAGGTACATCTTGGTAGGGATTGATTACTTTACCAAGTGGGTAGAGGCAATACCTTTAGCCAACGTTGATCAAGAAGCAGTGATAAGGTTTATTCAAAACCATATCATTTACAGATATGGAATACCATAAACCATTACTACGACTGCAAGCATCGCTGCTTTTTTGGGTCGAAAAATGGTAGATTTCGCTGCTGAAATTGGTTTCAAGTTGTTGACTTCGACGCCATACTATGCGCAAGCCAACGGTCAAGTAGAGGCTGCAAATAAAATCATTATTAACTTGATCAAAAAGCACGTTGGACGTAAGCCTAAAAGTTGGCACAGTTCTCTTGACCAAGTGTTATGGGCTTGTCGAACGTCGCCTAAAGAGTCTATAAACACTACTCCTTACAGGTTAACATTTGGGCATGATGCAGTGTTACCTGTTGAAATTTGTTTACAATCAACAAGGATTCAGAAGCAATGTGAAATTCCCTTTGATCACTATTGGGATATGATGATTGATGAATTGGTTGATTTAGACGAAGAAAGGTTGTTAGCTTTAGAGATGCTTATTCGACAGAAAGAAAGAGTAGCTAAAGCCTACAACAAAAAGGTTAAGTTAAAAACCTTTGAGGAAGGAGAGTTAGTGTGGAAAGTCCTATTACCTATGGATAAGAAAGATAGAGTTTTAGGCAAATGGTCACCAGGGTGGGAAGGCCCATTTCGCGTGTTGCAATGCTTTTTGAATGGCGCTTATGAAGTCGAAGAGCTAGGTGACGAAAATAGAATCTTTAGAATAAATGGCAAGTATTTAAAGCGATACAAGCCAACGTTAACTGAGATAAAAATTGAGCAATTATAAATAAACGAAAATTGTTCATAAATGGCAATGTATAAAGAAATGTCAAAATTACATAGCCATTTTTAGAATTCTAAACTATTACGCCTCGAAGTTCGACAAAGTGGCCTTATGCCTCTCCATAATGCTAACACTCAAAGAGATAGAGGTGTCGAGAAGGTGCAAATCTTTGTCGAGGCGGCAAGAATGGCTTGATGCTTGTCAATCTTCTCCAAGTGCTCTATAGCGCCAATGCCTTGGTGGTTTTGGTGGACGAAGAAGCGACACTCATTCTTTCGACGATCGTGCCCTTCCGATGCTTAGCGTTTGACGCTTTAAGTTGAAGTGTCTTTATCTCTTCAATACAATACGCGATCTCTCTGCATCCCATTCAACGATTGCTTTCTCATCGTTGGTCGCTTGGGTCTCGAGAGCCTCGATGTCGCCTTGATCGGCCTTGAGAGGGCGAGTTCCACTTCACGAGTTGAGTCTCTTGAACCTTGCGCTTGAGGTGGTCGACCGTTGGTTGATTAGAAGAGAGAGTTGCTCAAAAATGGGGCGAATTCCATGAAGAATGAAAGGATGTTTTGAGGAGGGTCCAATTTGGTGATCTTGTGAATGAGGATTTTACCTCAAGATACACAGATGGGTCATTCTCAATGGTTGCCACCAAATCCCTTTCTAACACCTTCGTCTTTAGTCGGGCGTGGCGTGCTTTCGACCGCCTCTGGTTGATAGAACTTAGAGAGTTGTTCAAGAACTGCAAATCAAGCGGCTCGACGAGCTCTTAAGACTCAACATGATCTTCGTGGCTGCCAAGGATTCGCCTTCTTTAGCTCACCAATTTCTTGATCGCTAACAAATACCGTTGGATGACTCTTTGGCGTAAGCACCTTGATCTGCGGCTCCTCCACTCTAGGCTCCTCTTGTTCTTGATCGATCATATTTTCTTCAGAATTTCGACGGAGGTAGCCACCACTTCTCGCCTTTCGACTTCCGGAATGTTAGGCTCGAACTTGGACGTTCTTCTTCGACAACCGCTTCTACACCCACATTTGGAACAAGCTCTTGAAAGGAGGAATCCTGTGTCGCTAGTGCACAAATACCTCTTCAAAGAATCACACCTTGAGGCGAAGAAGGAAAGGAAGCATTGGAGCCGACAATTCCCGCTTCGGCAACCTCAACCAAAGATTCAACGCCAGGATTCTCGACGAAGCACCCACACCACCGCATCTGAAAGAAGTAATACCACTTAAGTTAAAACGGAAAAGTGAGATCAAAGAGTTTCAAATGGCGTCGAAAGGAAAGTTACCTCATGTACCTTAAGCCTCTTGATTGGTGGAGAAGAAGGTGATTCGTAAGGCTCGGTGATGGTGATGCCTCGAGCCGCCTTTGGGATTCGTAAGGCCCTTTTCTTCGACCTCCGAGTGAGAGGAATGGTGTCATCACTTTCAGTGTCCTGCAAAAGAGATCAAGTTATGGTACATCTGATGCCACAAAAAGTGAATGATAAAATCGAAGAGAAAGTTCGACATGTAGTAAGGTGTATCTGATGACTGTGAGTGGAGGAATAACCAATTTCTTCTTGGCTTTAGGCTTTTGAAGAGTTTTAGCTGTTTGGGTTGTCACCGGAGGAATATCCAACATGAGTAAAAGCCATAGTCAACAGACAACTTAAGATAGATGGAGAGTGCCATACCTTTTTGGAATGTTGTCCGGGATGGGATTCACCGCCACTTTCTTCAGTAGCTTGGGAGAGGATTGTGATGTGGTAGCTTTGCCCACCTTGACCTTCAACTTTGTTGCGTTTTTTTAAAATGTCGAAAACATTGGTAAGCAATTGGAAATGAAGCCAAGTTATAAGTGGTTAAGACTTAGAAAGCTTTGAGTGTCGAAAAGTGTTTACCAGTGTTGTTCGAAGGGAAGGTCGCTACCAATTTCTTCACAATGTTGCCAAACAAAAAGTATCAATGGCTTCCCAAATGCTTTGGTGTAATAACCGGCCCACCATTCATGAAATTTCTCAGTACAATGAAAACCTTGGATTGAATTTGAAAGGTTCAAAGTTCAAGGCTTTGTAGTGAAATCTCTTGAAGGCTTGTTTATAAGCCACCTCTGATTCTGGACTTAAAAACTCTCGCCTGTGAAAGCATACTGCATGCAGTATGAAATTTGACAAAGGCCAAACTGCCTAGCAAGATAACTTGGGAAATATCTAGTAATTCCCAAACTATTTTTTGTTTTGCCAGGGGTGAGCCTAGTGGAGAGGACAGAGGGAGAGAGGTAAGCTTGCCAAATCCGGTTAACTTCCTCAGCAGAGTCGACAGAGGAAGAAGGAAATGGTTGTTTAAACCATGCTGGAACACAAGACCTTTGGAGAAAAGGAGCCATTGAATCTGTGAAGGTGGTACAGTTCAGGAAAATTTCAAAATAGGCTAGAAAGGATTCTTCGGCAGGGAGGGTTGCTTGCTTAGGCCTAAACTGCGCCAATCGAATCCCTTCGGTCTTCTTGCTTCTCCACCATGCTTAGTCGAGCAGACTTGGGGATATACAAGTTTAGTCGAGACTCGAAAGTAGCCAACAGCCACAATTGCAGCAACCATAGTGGGCCAGAGGCCAAAAATTTGGTGGACGGTTCATTCTCTTTTAACTCTATAACAGCATTATCAAGTTGCTGGTAGAGAGAGCCTAAAATCAACTTGGCAAGGTTGATGTCTTCTCGGTCATGGAGTTGACATGCCAAGGGGACGTAAGTTTTGGAAACTTGGAGGGAACGTGTGCAGAAAACGAAAATAGATAACCACAGAGTTAGAAAGGCTACATGTTCCATAGCGCACACTTCCCTCGTCGTCAAGCCTATGGTGCTCAAAGAATGTAGGGGGAAAAGGTGGCATTGGTGAATTTGAAGCCGTATGTATAGTCGATGTGTGGGATCGAAGGTCTCTCCTAAGGTTTCAGACCAGAATGGCAGCCCACATCTAGCAGAGTGGGAGATAACATGCCACATTTCGTGAAGGCTATGGGTGGAATAGTCCCCAGAATCGCATAGCGACCAAAAAGTAAGGTGCTATCGTGCTTGGGCCCATACCTAGACAATCGGATAAGGTCGAAGATGCCTTGTTTTTTCCGGACTTTGGCTTTCTTAGCTTCTACTCTGTCAAGCCGCCTATGTAGTTTTGTTGGTCGAGCCTGGAGAGCAGACCTAAAAACCCTAGAAGGGTTAGCGAAACTCTAAATGAAAAGGGGTTTCAAAGAAAGATTCTAGGTTGAGAGACGAACATGGTCTGGGAAAATCTCGAAAACTTCAATGAGTTTCTATCAAAATGTCGTGAAGAGGACCCAAATAGGCATGAGTGTAAATCTCAAAGCAGGCGGATTAATACAGGTTTGCAAAGTGAGTAGATCGTTAGTCGTTGATGTCGTTCATCAACGAAGCCATCTAGGGTTTGAATGTTCCCGGATTCATCGTTCCTCTTTGAGCTCTCGTGTCGCGTCACTACAAAGATGATGAAGCCATGAGTTTAAGGAAAAGTGAATACAAGGTGGAATCGGGTGTAGATTAAAGAGAAAAGACGAAAAGTTTGAAACTTTAGTGAAAGTTGAGGTTTTTGCAAAACGCAGAATGAAGAAAGCGTAAGGACTTCACAAGGTTTCAAACCGGGAAAGAGGAATTTGAAGGGTTGTGGCGTTTATATATGTTTGAAGTAAATGCTATTGGCATCGTTCGCCATAACCCGCATCGCCATGACGTTTGGGAGAGCGTGATGGCCCACCAACTATGCAACGTGTGCCAATAAAACGGTTCGCTTTACTGCGCAAGTAATGATGGTCGTCTTTTCGACCACCGTTGAAGTGCAAAAGGCGGCAAAAGTGACCATTGCACAAGATTCAAAAATGCCTTTTCTTAACTCCTTTCCTTATTCCGCCGAAAAAGCATTTTTGGGGGCAATGCTACCTCAAAATTTCGATAAAGCATTAAATAAAGCTTTAAATGGGGTGACTTCATATTTAATATGGCTCTCAGGGCCATAGGTCAATATTCAAGTCGGTGCACCATGATTTTGACAGAAAGGCGCACGAGGGCAAGGAGTGCAAGCGATCTTCTTCAAGCTTTAGCTTTCAAAGCCATGAATCAAGGAATCTTCGACAAGCGAGGACACAACATTTCGACGAGTTGGGCTCAACATTTCGTCAAGCGATTGACAACGGTCACCAAAAGTGCAGAGCGGCAAGAAGTAGTGGGCTTACTCTCCCGTAGTTTTAGGAGGCAGTTACCCTTTCCCCCACGATTGTTCAAAGGAGTATAAATACCCCTTTGTAATAGAAAACAGGAGTCACCACATTTTACAAAAAAACTCTGAGAAACTCAAACTTCCAAGTCAAAGCGAAACACGAGTGAGACAGACCCTTTGTACGTGTTGGTGAACCACTTTTCTTTCTCTCATCTTAATGCAATTTTTACTTTCTTTTACGTTTGTTGCATTTATTGCTTTTACTTCGCTTTCAAGTTATTTCTCTCTACCATTCTCTGTTCTTACGTACTTCAAAAAACACGAACTCAATGGCAATTGTCAAAGAGATTTTCTAGTTTGATCTCACAGTCTCGATATTTACGCAACCACGCAAACAACCGCACCAGCAAACTAGTGATTTTTTTTATAATCATCATGCGCCCATTTCAGTTGGAGTTCATCCCATATAGGCGGACCAATCCAATCACTACCTCTAATCCAAAGAAAGAGTTGTCACGCTCTTCCCGCAAAGATTTCGTAAAAACGGTGAGAAGCTCTTGAATTGAAGACTTTCTTAACTGCATGGTCATCCTCAGGTTTCCATGCGAATGTTGCCTGGTTGCATAAAATAAAATAAGTTGTTAGAAAAAACAACTTAGTGAATTCAAGAATTTGGAATAATTAAAAATTAATTAAATAGTAAAAAACTTACCCTAAATTGATTCCACATTTTGGACTACGGATCTTTTTAACCTCCACCAATCAACCCGTGAAGTTGTGTAATTTGCCTTGATTATACTTGTTATCGCGCGGGACACAATCCTCCCAGATCAAAGTCAGTACATAAGAAAGAAAAATTAAAATGATATTAATTTAAAAAGACAAATTTCAAATACAAATACAAATATATATAATAAATACTTACAGTGTCCAACAACCTCCACAACGATACGATCAGTCATCCAAAATATCAACCACGCTTGGTTTTGCGCATCATACACGCTGCGTGGCGTATCTCGGATCAACAGGGGTGCCATACTACCGGTGGAGGCAAGATGGGTTCAACGCCCTCGAGCTCGTCTCGATCGATGAAGGCATACCCACATAGTTGCCATGAACAAGTCGATATACTATCTTACGCTTACGGCCGCACGTAAGAAGTACATATCTTCTTTCCTTTATCATGAGGCGGCACGGGTGGGTCCTCATCATGTGGTGAGTCACTATTTCCTAACGATGCCATAACTATTCTGTAGCTATAAAATAAAGTTAATAACATATATAAATGATGAAAAACATAGGCAAATATATATCAACTCTGATAAATATAAATATTACTTGACAACAAATTTCTTTTAATGATGAATAACATAGGCAAATATATATCAAGTCTGATAAATATAAATATTACAAACCAACAAATTATATATCAAGTCTGATAAATATAAATATTATTTGACAACAAATAATATTTGACTTTGAATAACATAGGCAAATATATATCAAGTCTGATAAATATAAATATTACAAACCAACAAATTATTTAAATAAGATAACATGACATTAATTAATTAGAATCCCATTCTTTCTCAAAATCACCATCATCATCGGATAAGTCAACTCCCGATACAATCGACGTGATCGATCAAGTCCTCATGATCTGTATCTTCGCCTTCATTAACTTCATCGCAGCTGCGTTGGACTCATCACGTAAACGAGTAATGATCTCAACTTCAATCACTTCATTTACATTGGACATTTCTTCCGATCGATATGGCACATCTTCCATCGTGTCATTTGTCTCGATGTAACCTCTTGGTTTTGTCTTAATTGCGACACACCAACCACGCCGATCGATCCGTGTTGATGGATAAGAGACATAGTAGACTTGTCTCACATTTTGTGCAATGACAAAAGGATCGTGCATGTTCCGATATCTACCACTCATTTTAATGTCCACCGTATTTGTCTTTGGGTTAAACTTTGTTCCTCGAGGGACAGATCAAACCAATTACAAGAAAAAACGATTATCTTTTGATGATAATCAAGATAAGGGTATGCAAGTTCATAAATGTGTTCAACAACACCATAGAAATCATCTTCGCCTCTCCCGGTGTCACCCTTCATGCAAACTCCATTATTCATCGTTTCTACCTTACATCCATTTGTTAGTGTGAAATTTGTAACCATTCACAAAGTATGTGTGCCATTCTTTAACACATCTTCGAGGACCATCGAGATAAGTTTCTCGTGTGTTGGTTGGTAGGAGTTGGCGGAAGGGAATACATACGCCGCTTAAACCACATTGGAAAATGCGCATGAATATGAAGCGGGCGATTGTTCTTCACTTACTCCCTCCGATGTCAAAAACTCCCTAATGAGAAATTAACAATTGTTACACACAAAGAGATTTCTTTAA
This sequence comes from Oxytropis ochrocephala, assembly GCA_020916435.1. Lineage (NCBI taxonomy): Eukaryota > Viridiplantae > Streptophyta > Magnoliopsida > Fabales > Fabaceae > Oxytropis > Oxytropis ochrocephala. Next base: position 112,459,420 of record CM037089.1, read on the forward strand.
TTTATAAAGAAATTAAGATAACTAGGTTGAGAAAGACATACTCAATGAATGGTTGGACCTCGCATGCAGTTTATCAAGACATGAACATGGGCCGAGTTTAACTCTTCTTCTCATTGCTTGATGAATTGACTCTTTTCCGCATTTGGACGACTGTGTGAGAGACAAAAGACGACAAAGCTAAACGATGTCTTGGTGGTTCAATGTTGATTTCATTTCGACTAATATGAACAAAAATGAGTTGTTTCACGATGCAAGTAAGACGAACATATCGATCCTTCAACTCTAGCTTTATTTTTGACTGATCTTTTGAATCACCCATGAACCTATAGAAAATTATATGTTAATAATAATGTGTTGAAATTGTAGTAAACTTCTTTCATATGTATATTAATCGACCTTTCAAACAGATACATCCATCCGTATTGGACAGTCCACCAAGTTTAGCTTCATTGCGAGATGAACAAAGAACATGCTCCATAGAATCAAAGAAACCAGGGGGAAAAATTCTCTCCAACTTGCATAAGATAAGTGGGATGTCTTGTTCCATTTTTGTCAGATCATCCGCTTTAAGCGTTGCAGAACACAAATTCTTAAAGTATTGACTTATTTCAATGAGCGGATTCAAAACATGTGTTGGCAACGAACTAAAAGCGATAGGAAGTAAGCACTCCATGAATACATGACAATCATGGCTCTTCATCCCATGCAACCTCCCATTATCCACATCTGCACATCTTGCTAAATTGGAAGAATAACCGTCTGGCATTTTCAACTGTTTTATCCACCTACAAACTTCTTTCGCTTCTTCGGTAGATAAAGTATAATTGGCTTTGGGTTTCAACGTCCTAGTACCCTGCTCAACCAACGACAAATCCTTTCGCCTGCAGTAATGATCCACGTCCTTCCTAGCCTTCTCATTGTCTTTTGTTTTACCTTTTACATTCATAACAGTGTTAAATATGTTATCAAAAAAATTCTTTTCAATGTGCATGACATCCAGATTGTGTCTAAGTAGATTATCTTTCCAATATGGAAGTTCCCAAAAAATACTCTTTTTTGTCCAATTATGCCATACTCCATAACCATCTGGACGAGAAACAACACCTGCAACGACTTCTACTGGAGGGATATCCTTGACACTGTTCCAAACTTCTTCTGGTGTCAGCCTACGGGGAGGTTCACCTGTTTCAATACTTCCCTTGATGAATGCATATTTTGACCTTCTAAATGGATGATCGCTAGGTAAAAACCTACGGTGTGAGTCAAACCATGATGTTTTTCCTCCATATTTAAGAGTAAAAGCTCTTGTGTCAACCATGCAAATCGAACACGCCATCTTACCATGTGTCCCCATCCCGACAACATTCCATAGGCGGGGAAGTCATTGATGGTCCACATCAAAGCCGCCTCATGAGAAAATTTTGTTTGCGTCTTTGCATCATAAGTTAAAACACCATGCCACAACCTTTTTAGATCATCGATCAAAGGTTGCAAATATATGTCAATACCACCGTTGGATTGTGTGGTCCTGGAATAATGGCATTTAAGAACATGTATGGTTTAGACATACACATTTCGGAGGAAGGTTGTGCGGGGTAACAATAATCGCCAACAAGAATACGGTGATGCCGATGCTTGAATATAGGGTGTGAAACCATCGAGCATAAACCAAGCCGAACATTGCGTGGATCACTAGCAAAATCTGGATGAACACGATCGAAATGCTTCCAAGCTTCACCATCGATGGGTGGCGTAATTCACCAGAATTGTTTCTATTTTCATAGTGCCATGACATTTTACCCGCAGTCTCCTTTGAAGTAAACATCCTATGTAGCCTTGGTATAAGAGGCAGATAGAACATTGCTTTCCGTGGAACCGGTTTGCCTCTACTCGTCCCTTTCCTGCTGGCACGGTAGCGTGGCTCTCCACACAACTTGCATTCCGACAACTCTCCATCATTTATCCCAAACTCATTGCTATAATATAGCATGTGTAGCGACCGAAAAATCCGGGAATGGGATTCTTCGAAGTTCGAAAGGAAGCCGCCACCGAAATTTTAGTTTAAGGGCAAATTCGGAAAATCCCTTTAGGTTCAGGATAAGGCGTTGTTAGGGTTCGGGAGTCGTTATGTGTGGGGAAGGTATTAGCACCCCACGACATCCTATTGTCTAATTAATTTAAGATTTATTTAATTGTTACCCTTTTATTTGTAAAGGAAATGACTTATTTAGATTTTTGTTTTTTAGTGCTTGACAAGGGTTGAATCTTGCTCCTACGTACCTCCGGATGCAATGGAGGAATCAAAGCTACGTAGTTCTTCCTGAAAAAGTTTGTGGGTTGGTATTTTTTTAGTGTAGGGGTCCTAGGATTCCTTGAATTGTACAGTTCACTGATTCCTAGGACGCTGACTAACCCGATTGTACAACCGACCTAGTCCCCTACTTTTTGAAAATAATTTTAGGTTTTTTGGAAGAAATTGGTTTGGGCGTGAGGTGGGTTCATTTTAGAATAGGTATTCTAGAACTCCTGAACTGTACAGCTCATTAGTTCTAGAACGCTGACTAACCCGACTGTACAGCCGACTTAATCCCCTATTTTTTAGGAAAATGGTTTACTCGTATTTATTAAGTTTGTAGGGTTACCGAATCATGCACTCATTGGCCCTAAAATAATGACTAACCTTGGTTGTACAACCGACTTAGCCGTTTATTTAATTTCGCGAGAAAAAATTATTTACGTTTGCGTTGGAAAAGAATTAAAAAGTGAAACAAGGGGTGAAAATAGTAAATTGGGTTTTATTAATAGCAAAGTGTTGTATAATTAATTGGAGGTGCAAAAGGGAAAGCCCAGTTCGCATATGGGAGCCCAGTATGCAAAACTGGGCTTAAGTGGGGAGGCGCGCGCGATTTAGAGGGGTGTGCTAACAATCACGAGTATTAAACAAAAAACTGAAAAAAAAAAAAAAGGGACCACTATACAACCCTAAATTAAAAACCTGAAAAACATCTCCCTCTTCCCTCAATTAAATCGGCGCCGCATCTATAGAGAGAACGAGACCTCCGGCGAAAATAGCGCCGGTTTCCACGGTGAGAGAGAGAGAAAAATCCGCGGTATTCGCCGGTTTCCACGGAGGAGGGTTGCGAGGTGTTTCGCGATGAGAGGGGGAAAGAATGGCTTCGGTTTCGGTGGCGATGGAGGTGGCGCCGGCGACGCCAATCTCGCCGGCGAGGGCGCGGTTGAAGACGATGATTTTTCAACAGGTTTGTTCTTCTCCTTTTTTTTTACTCTGTTTCGCTCTCCCCTTCTCCTGTTCTTCACTCTGTTTGTTATTAAAAAAAGGTGGTTTTTTGGGTTTGTGTTCTTCTTAGGTGAGCTATGGTGATGGAGGTGGTGGGTCGTGATGAGAGAGCGGGAGGACGACGGAGAGGGTTCGGTTTCAGTGAGAGCTTATTGGGTTTGAAGGAAGCTTCTGTTTTGGGTGGTTTGATGGCTCTCGTCGGAAGGAGGGGTCATTGGTGGTGTCAGGTGGCCGACCACCGTCCGTGGTGGTCGAACCTACTGGTAAAACTCTTTCTTTTTTTGTTTTTCTGTTCTGATCTGTTTTCGTTCCTCTCTTCATCTTCATCTACTGGTTTTGATTCAAGTCTCAATCATGCTAAATCTAATTCTTACATATATCTCGATTCACGCTTGTTTTTCTTTTATTTTAATTTTTACTCAGATTTTGGTATCAACCTTTATGTCTACCTCACATTAAATTTTTACAATAGAATCAAGATCATGGACTTTTCTCACAACAGCATACACACATACCACTCACATACTAAGAACAGAACTCACGCCAATAACTAAAAACAATTATATGCATGGTTTAGCATCTATTAAGATATATAAACATATATGTACCCACCAGGTTTCCAGCTTCTGAGTTATTTCCTTTATGCTACTGCCTCCTTGTTAGACTCTGTTACTATTGTTATTGCCGCTTCCCTGTCTGATTCTCCTCTGTACTCAGAAATTTTGGAACCGTGTTTCAGTGGATTAGGGTTTCAATGCGAAACTCTAATCCTATTTTTTGTGATTTTCGCAGTCTGTTTCTGCCTTGATTTTTGTGTGTTTTAGACTCTAGGTTAGCTGCTTATTTATAGGTAGAAATTAGGTTTTAGCATTTATTATTTTTAACCAGGCTTTTACTCTATTTCAGGTTGGAACCCAAGCCCAATAGCAACTGTAGCAGCTTGGAATGCTGCTTGAAACCCTGATTTGCTATTTATTTTTGTATTTTCGGATTTGTTATTTTTGCATTTTTAGTATTTATTTATTTTTGTATTTTTGGACTTATTTGACTCTTAAGTGCTTCTAATTTGTAGTTTAAACTAAGTAGAATTATTTTTGATGTTTTTGGACTCTTAAATACTTTTAAATCAGAATTAAACTAAATAGAATTTTTGACATTTTTGGATTGTATATATGCTTAAATGAATAAGAATAAAAATAATAAGAAAATGGAGTCAAGCCAAATACAAAGACGATAACGGGCCTGACTCGACAAACGCTAAAACTAGACCAAAAATAAAAGAAATGAGCGCGTTAACTAAAAAAACCCCCAAAATTAACTCGGAATCGCATTATTAAGTCCGAATTTAAACCAAATTTTGAGAAAAAGAATGCCTTTAGGTAGACTCGCCACGCACGTGCGGCTAAACCCAAATACGCAGACTAAAATTGAAGAACGCGCGAAAAGATCGATCATTCGGCGTGCGTGCTTAATTTAAACAATGGTATCTTGATTTAATTGAACGGAGGATCGAGATTGGTTCGGGTTGGTAACCGAGACTCTACACTAATATTTCCCATAATCACGTGATCTCAAAACACGCCGCTAATAAAAAGACGACTAAAGCAAGAAAAGAAGACGGACAAAATTGGGGTATAACAGTGCCCCTCTTTATTAATATTTTACTAGAAAGTCTTGAGCTCTAGAACTTTCGTAGTAGAAATAGGAATAAAGATAAGATAGACGCTAATTTTGTCCGCTTTAAGGGGAAGTGGAAGGTTTGAGAGATAAGAGGAGTGGTTAATACTTGGCGCATTAACCGAGATTTGAATGAAGCGGTCAACAAGGACTGAAGGAGCACTAAGGCTCAAGGACCATCGTGGTCTCAAGGAGCGCAATTAGCTACGGTACTAATTAAACGGCCCGAGGGGCCTTTATACTCGAGCGGCCATGGTGGGTCAAGATCGGTCTAGAATCGATATGTTGACCATGAAGGGCGTATAATCGTGTCTTAGGCCGACACAACTAGTCCGAAGGACCACGCGGTCCGGAAGGTCCGCCGGGCTCGACTCGACGCGTTTGCGACCTGGGCCACTTAGGGCACTGAAGGAGCGTAGTGCTCTGAAGGACCACTTGGGGTCTATAGGGATCAACCTGGTGATCTGTGATACAATATGAGATCAACGCTTAAAGCGCTGATATCAGAGGAACAAACTAGGGACTAACACTCATCGTGTTTATTAAAATGAAGAAGCAGCCTATGCTTGGTGTATTTAACAATGTAATGAAAAGTATTTGCTTGTATGTGATGTATGCACATGCAATGATTGATATGTGGTGGGATGATGAACGAAATGTGGTATGACTTCTTTTTTTTGTTTTTTTTTTTTTGGCAATCTCTTTTTTACTGTTTCATCAACTCGCGGGACTTCCAATGTGAGATATGAAGTCATCTTGTGTATTTGTACTGCTGGGTCGACATGCTGGTGATCGTGAATTGTCATGAGAGCTATTCATTTTCTGCAATGACTGCTTTTTGTAGGAGATTGTGTTATTTCTGTGATTAGCAAAAATTTCGTAATGATAGTAATGCTTATGATTATGCCACATGTTTCACAATTCAGTATCATTTATCATAAAACCTCATTTCAAAGAGAGAATGAAAGAGAATGGAAAGTGTTTGATGTTTGATATTGGAAGCCGAGTATGCGATGAAGGCACACCGATCAAGATTGCATCGAGAATCGAGTTGAAAGAAATAGAAAAGCCAAAAATACTAAGCAGATTTGTTGGTAGCTAATCTCCTTGAGATAACACCATCGGCTACTCATGTTCACCACCTTGATCCCTTCATTGTCCGACTTTCAGAAGTGTCGTTTGTCTCAGTACCTTGGTCCAATCTTTTGACCCTAATTTTTGCCTGGATCGCCCTTTTGGGTTTTCGATTCACCGGGTCGCTCTAACTTTTGCCTAGGCCGCCCTTTTGGGTTTTCGACCTAGCGAGCTTATTCTTGCTTGGCTCATTTTTCTCTTTTTCTACATCATTTCTTTTAGGCATAGTATTTCTTGACTGCATCTGAGTTGATTGGGAGGTCTTCGCCGTCGTGAGAATTAAGGCTCTTCTAGAGAACGATTTCTTCACCACGTAAGGTTCTTCGTAATTTGAGGTTGAGAATCCTTTTGGATAAGTAAGATTTCCTTGGGCACCGTGTCTCTTTTTTTTTGAATTGTTGAAGACAAACTTTCTTAAGTTTTCTTCGTTCTCATCTGATACGGCTGGTCATGACATGAGGCAACCATTTTGTTTGATGACTTCTTTTGTTGCGTTGGGTTGCCCCTGTTGAGGTGGGAAATGAGGTCCACCCTCCACGTGAGGCCAAAGGGAGTGTTTGTGGAGATTCTCATGATCTCTTTGATATTCTTTGTTTGTCGCCATAGCTTGCCCCATTCACCTTTGGGTGGTATGGGAGGGCTATGAGCACGACTGAGGTCTCCAAACAACTCGCCACCATGATGTTTTTGGAAGACCGTAATGGTGACTAAATTGTTAACAATCACGATCTTGTTACACCGGTGGGCTTTTAATAGCCTCTTGTGACTTGATGTATCCATGCCATGACGCCACCCAATCGATAAGATTCGTGTGAATTTTCTTGGTTTCATTGTCCTTAATTGTTGTATTCTCTTTGCCTTCTTTCGTGCCCCACTTAGTAGACTTAGTTGCTTCCAAATAGATTCTCATGGGCCTCCCACCATCTTCGACATTTTCCTCGCTTTGATTAATGAGGTGATCAAGGTTATATGCTATGAGTCACCGATATTGCTATTTTTGAGATTTTTTTATCTCGCATTAGTTGAAAGTGAAAGCGGATAGAGAAGAAAGCAAAGCAAAGAAATGAGGAGATAGAATGAGAATTTATTAGAGAATTCAAAATGCTATTTTATTAATAATGATATTTGAAATGAAACATGCGTGCCACTTATTGAAATTTCCTAAGGCCTTGGCGAGCCATAGGATTTGCATTACGTAAAATTACTTTGAATTGAAAATCACGTAAAAATCAACGATCTCTCGCCTTGAACTCCTTATTTGTAGGAGAAAAGCGCACATGATTGACGACACCGCTCTTGGTACTTTTATAACTCTCACCAATCGCTATTTAGTCACCACCTTCCTTAACGCTCACCGCTTTGGTCAATGAGGCCTTGAACGATGTGCTTTAAGGGATAACAATTTTCACCGAGTGATCGATCGCCTTCAAATGGAACTCACACCGCTTTTGGGTTGTGTCCTCTTGGGAATGGAGGTCGAATCGGTCTCATCCGACGAGGAGAAATCAAATTGTGGTGATAAGTTGGTCGCACAGCAGTCGTTGTATGATGTGGGAATGGGGTCATATTGGGAGGACCCTTGATGGCTTGATGTTGCCGGGAGAATTATAGTGTGAATCTCCTTGATTTTTACTATGGCGTTGACTTCCCCTTCTTCTTATTGAACATTGTAGGAGTCCCGTCAGAATTATGAGTGATCGTCCCAGTCCTCATTGCATTTTCTACTCTTCCTCCTATGGTAACCATGTCTGAGAAGTTTGAAGATACTCCCCCTATCAGTTTGTCATAGTAGGGGGATGGAAGAGTTTCCATGAACATGGTAACCATTTCTTTTTCTAATAGAGGTGGTGCTACCTGTGCGGCCAACCCTCTCCAGCGCTGGGCGTATTCCTTGAAGGACTCGTTGTCTTTTTTGGTCATGTTTTGCAGCTGTGTCCTATCAGGAGCCATATCGATGTTATATTTGTATTGCTTAAGAAAAGCATCGGCCAGATCTTTCCAACATTGGATATGAGCACGTTCCAATCACGTATATACCACTCGTCGCCTCAAATAGACTGTCTTGGAAATAATGAATAAGCAGCTGATCATTGTGCGCAAACTGAGCCATTTTCCTGCAGTACATAGTCAGGTGACTAAGAGGACATGTTGCCCCTCGATACTTATCAAAGTCTGGCACTTTGAACCTATAAGGAATGACCACATTGGGGACGAGACATAGGTCATACGCGTCCCCTAGTCCCATATCGGATCCTTCCACAACCCTTAAACGCTCTTCTAGCATTTGCAGCTTATCTCTTGCTTGCGGGTCTTTAGTTTGGTAACCATGAGAAAGACCAACCACATTGTGAGGGACAAGGCGAGTATGATTCTTGAAGTCAGGTTTGAGAACTCGAGAAAGCCCTTTGGTGGTACCAGAAGTTTTGTGCTGAATTTGTTCTGTCTCACCACCAACATTGTTTTCTGTTATTCCATCTTGATTATGTGCAACGACCCCAGAAATGTCTTCTTCATTGACAACACCCCTGGTCGGAGGCGTGTAATCTGGTGGTAGACCCCATTGAGGCCATTGCACACCCTGAGTGCTGGGACCAGAGTTATGAGGACGAGATACGTTTATGGCCTGGTCATTAGTGCCCCCAGCTGAAATGTTATCTCCCGCATTCTTCTCGGTGAGAAGCTTCAAAATCTCGGTCATCTGATCTTTCAAACCCAAAGATGTCATTCATTTGCTCCTTCACTTTTCAATGTCATCCTTCAAAGACTGATTGTCTTGGTTTTCGCCATGTTCTTTGCTTGAAAACGAGTCCAATAACGATGTTGATGAACCAAATTTTTGCCTTTTACTTTTTTTTTTTTTTTTTAATGCATGATGTTAGTATGAAATTAGTATGAAATGTAAATGAAATGGTAATGTATGCGCATGAAATGTATGTGTATGAGATGTATGAGATGATAACATATGATTTGATTTTATCACGTTGGGGAGTTATAAACTTTCATTTGGAGAGTAAAGAACAAAACTTGATTTTGACTTTAGCATGCATGGCTTCTCTCCAAAATAAAACTTTTAACTCCCTGACGCTTATTTCAATATTTTTGTAATGCAAAAAGAAAAGGAAAAATGCATGTAGTATACTTTCTAAAAAACTTTGCGGAAATAATAATTTTGATTTTTTTTTTGTTTTGGATAAAGACGGTATGCATTAATGTTTGTTTGAATGCAAGGGTATAGAGCTCATTTGTGAACCTAGGAAGGTACCTTATGGAGTGGGTCTAAAGTTTCTTTTATAGTGGACCTCACAAGGGTAGTTCTAAAGAATCCTACACAAGGTTCCTAGAGCCAAGGACTCCAGTCAAGAATACTGACCCCAACAATAGGCAAGCTATTAGAAGGGATAGCATCCTCAAAAGGAATCAAACTCTAGGTGAGATTTTCGTGACCACCCAACGAGACGTACGTCCCGCAGGCCATCACTACGCAATCTCGTTCTAACTTAGGTTTATGCTCGGGTCCGGGTAAAGGACTTTTTCTCACAAGTGTGTGATGTGTATAGGTGCGGTGTGTGTAGGAGCAATTTAAAAACAACCCAAGAACTGCAAATGCAGACAAACAAACATATATACAAATATCGCTCTCTATCCTAGGGTTTACACAAATAAATAACATAATTTATGCAAAAGCAAATAAATTAAATAAAAGGGTAAAGATTGAATTAATCCTAAATTAACTAGACTAGGTTTTGACTCTCTAAAAATAAATAAGTCCCCAAAGGAAGTCGCCAACAGAGCGGCCACCAAAAAATCCGAATGGGATTCTTGAAGTTCGAAAGGAAGCCGCCACCGAAATTTTAGTTTAAGGGCAAATTCGGAAAATCCCTTTAGGTTCGTGGATAAGGCGTTGTTAGGGTTCGAGTCGTTATGTGTGGGGAAGGTATTAGCACCCCACGACATCCTATTGTCTAATTAATTTAAGATTTATTTAATTGTTACCCTTTTATTTGTAAAGGAAATGACTTATTTAGATTTTTGTTTTTTAGTGCTTGACAAGGGTTGAATCTTGCTCCTACGTACCTCCGGATGCAATGGAGGAATCAAAGCTACGTAGTTCTTCCTGAAAAAGTTTGTGGGTTGGTATTTTTTTAGTGTAGGGTCCTAGGATTCCTTGAATTGTGCACAACATCGATTCTCAGGACGACTAACCCGATTGTACAACCGACCTAGTCCCCTACTTTTTGAAAATAATTTTAGGTTTTTTGGAAGAAATTGGTTTGGGCGTGAGGTGGGTTCATTTTAGAATAGGTATTCTAGAACTCCTGAACTGTACAGCTCATTAGTTCTAGAACGCTGACTAACCCGACTGTACAGCCGACTTAATCCCCTATTTTTTAGGAAAATGGTTTACTCGTATTTATTAAGTTTGTAGGGTTACTGAACTGTACAGCTCATTGGCCCTAAAATAATGACTAACCCGGTTGTACAACCGACTTAGCCGTTTATTTAATTTCGCGAGAAAAAATTATTTACGTTTGCGTTGGAAAAGAATTAAAAAGTGAAACAGGTGAAAATAGTAAATTGGGTTTTATTAATAGCAAAGTGTTGTATAATTAATTGTAGGTGCAAAAGGGAAAGCCCAGTTCGCATATGGGAGCCCAGTATGCAAAACTGGGCTTAAGTGGGGGAGGTGCGCGCGTGATTTAGAGGGGTGTGGCTAACAATCTGAGTATTAAACAAAAAACTGGAAAAAAAAAAAAAGACCACTATACAACCCTAAATTAAAAACTCAAAAACATCTCCCTCTTCCTCAATTAAATCGGCGCGCATCTATAGAGAGAACGAGACCTCCGGCGAAAATAGCGCCGGCTTCCACGGTGAGAGAGAAAAATCCGGCGGTATTCGCGCGGCTTCCACGGAGGAGGGGTGCGAGGTGTTTCGCGATGAGAGGGGAAAGAATGGCTTCTGGCTTGGTGGCGATGGAGGTGGCGCGGGCGACGCCAATCTCGCTCGGCGAGGCGCGGTTGAAGACGATGATTTTTCAACGTGTTTGTTCTTCTCCTTTTTTTTTTTACTCTGTTCGCTCTCCCCTCTCCTATTCTTCACTCTGCTTGTTATTAAAAAAAGGTGGTTTTTGGGTTTGTGTTCTTCTTAGGTGAGCTATGGTGATGGAGGTGGTGGGTCGTGATGAGAGAGCGGGAGGACGACGGAGAGGGGTTCGGTTTCAAAGAGAGCTTATTGGGTTTGAAGGAAGCTTCGCTTTTGGGTGGTTTGATGGCTCGGTCGGAAGGAGGGTCATTGGTGGTGTCAGGTGGCCGACCACCGTCCGTGGTGGTCGAACCTACTAGTAAAACTCTTTCTTTTTTGTTTTTCTGCTTACGACTGCTTTCGTTCCTCTCTTCATCTTCATCTACTGGTTTTGATTCAAGTCTCAATCATGCTAAATCTAATTCTTACATATATCTCAGATTCACGTTTGTTTTTCTTTTATTTTAATTTTTACTCAGATTTTGGTATCAACCTTTATGTCTACCCTCATTAAATTTTTACAATAGAATCAAGATCATGGACTTTTCTCACAACAAAGAAACACACATACCACTCACATACTAAGAAATGTAACTCACGCCAATAACTAAAAACAATTATATGCATGGTTTAGCATCTATTAAGATATATAAACATATATGTACCCACCAGGTTTCCAGCTTCTGAGTTATTTCCTTTATGCTACTGCCTCCTTGTTAGACTCTGTTACTATTGTTATTGCCGCTTCCCTGTCTGATTCTCCTCTGTACTCAGAAATTTTGGAACCGTGTTTCAAAGGATTAGGTTTCAATGCGAAACTCTAATCCTATTTTTTGTGATTTTCGCAATTGCTTTACGCTTTGATTTTTGTGTGTTTTAGACTCTAGGTTAGCCGCTTATTTATAGGTAGAAATTAGGTTTTAGCATTTATTATTTTTAACTGTGCTTTTACTCTATTTCAAAGTTGGAACCCAAGCCCAATAGCACTGTATAGCGACTTGGAATGTCGCTTGAATCCCTCGATTTGCTATTTATTTTTGTATTTTCGGATTTGTTATTTTTGCATTTTTAGTATTTATTTATTTTTGTATTTTTGGACTTATTTGACTCTTAAGTGCTTCTAATTTGTAGTTTAAACTAAGTAGAATTATTTTTGATGTTTTTGGACTCTTAAATACTTTTAAACTGTAAATTAAACTAAATAGAATTTTTTGACATTTTTGGATTGTATATATGCTTAAATGAATAAGAATAAAAATAATAAGAAAATGGAGTCAAGCCAAATACAAAGACGATAACGGGCCGGACTCGACAAACGCTAAAACTAGACCAAAAATAAAAGAAATGAGCGCGTTAACTAAAAAAAAAAACCCAAAATTAACTCGGAATCGCATTATTAAGTCTGAATTTAAACCAAATTTTGAGAAAAAGAATGTCTTTAGGTAGACCTGCTTACGTACGGCTAAACCCAAATACGCAGACTAAATTGAAGAACGCGCGAAAAGATCGATCATTCGCGTGCGTGCTTAATTTAAACAATGGTATCTTGATTTAATTGAACGGGAGGATCGAGATTGGTTCGGGTTGGTAACCGAGACTCTACACTAATATTTCCCATAATCACGTGACTCTGAAACACGCCGCTAATAAAAAGACGACTAAAGCAAGAAAAAGAAGACAGACAAAATTGGGGTATAACAGCATGCAACCCGACACACAACAATCAATTCTCTTAGATTTTAAGCCAAGCTTCGACACCAGTCTTTTAGCATCATAATAACTCTGCGGCAAAAGTCCTCTAATGGGGGTTGCATCCAACATCATTTTTGTCATATATTCCATGCACAATTCAGCAACATTAAATTGAGACTTGAGACCCAACAACCGAACACACATTGATAATTTAGATTCGTTAGATCCTTCAAATAATGGTTGATTTGTCTCACTCAAAAACATATAAAACCTCTGAGCTTCTTCATTCGAACTTCTTCAAGGATCATATTGTGGTTCCTCAAAATCCAAATTTACACCGATAGCATCACGTATCATCCCCGAACAACATCAAACGGCTGATTTGTCGATGAGCCAACAAATTTCTACGATCGACTTGAAGTGCCACCTTCTACTTCTTGGACAGAACAATATCAACCTGAGGAACATTAATTATATTAACACGAGAAACTCCACCGCTACCTCGCCATGACGAGTCCATATCCAATAATTTGGCTTAAATCCATTGTTGTACAAATGAAGTCGAATGTCACCTTCATTTTTATGGCTCGAAAGATACATTTCAACAAGGACATCTAATTCCACCTTGTTGCTCAAATTCTTTTTGACGCTTAGCTAAAAGAACAAACTCTTCAACTCCTTCAACAAAACGTCGCTTTCAACCCCGCTCTTCCGTGATATAATCGATCATACATCCAACTACGATCCATTTTTTGTGGATGTCCTAAATAAATTTATTACAACATATATGTCTATCGAAACAATAGACATTTTCATTTTTAATATTATAGCTACTATTATATTTGTAGACTAACAAAAATTTAAATAAACTATCAACTATTATATTTTACTATGACCCTAATTATTTCAATTCATATCTATTTAACTAACTAATATTAACTATATTAATAGTGATTTTAAATCTAATTATTTAACTAATACAAAATAATATTTACTATCACATATCTTCTTATTTATTTTTTAAATAAACATAAACAGATTTTCAATTAAAATTAAAAATAATTTAATAATTTCAAAATATCTATTTAACTAACTAATATTAACTATATTAATAGTGATTTCAAATCTAATTATTTAACTAATACAAAATAATATTTACTATCTCATATCTTCTTATTTATTTTTTAAATAAACATAAAACAGCTTTTCAATCTAATTATTTAACTAATACTAAATCAAAGATTTTAAATCTAATTATTTAACTAATACTAAATCAAATAATAATTACTATTAATAAACTAACTAATAATATTTAACTAACTAATATTAACTATATTAATAATAATTATTTCGAAAATATCTATTTAACTAACTAATAATATTTAGTATTAATGCAAAATTTTAAGTTTACATTTAACTAAAGTAACAATTTCTGTATTACCAAATCAAAAAACAGTTTTTAACTAAATAATAATAATAATAATTATAAGTTCATTACTAACCGGTATGCCGAGAAGTCTCTGACTTAATGTAATTTCGAACAAACTCAACCAAATTGCAGAGAACTCTCCAACTTTCCCCAAATTCAAGCAATACCTAAACAAATAATATCACAATTAGTAACTAATAACTCATATTAAAAAACACTATCACATATAAATTACATTACATACACAAACCACAACCACAACATACCTTCAGTCAAAATTTGAAAAAATTTGACAAGAATTGCTAAGTATGAAAGAAGAGAGAATTGGAGAAGAAGAGAGAATTCAGAGAAGAATTGAAGAGAGAATGGGAGAATGAGAGAAAAAAAACGGATGAAATGCATAAGTAAGCATTTTAAAGACCGTTGAGCTTACCGGCGGAAAATTATAGTCATTGCACGCTTATCGCGGAAATTTGCATTGAGATCGAACTCATAATTACCGCGGAATAATTGACATTACCGCGGAAATTTGAATTTAATTTTTAATAAAATAATCGAATAATAATTACCGCGGACTCATGACATTACCATGATTCCCATTAAATTTAAATTTAATTTATTTAAAAACGGTCAAATAAAGCCACGGTAAGTGCCATTTCCGCGAATTTAATGTAGAAGCCGCGGTAATGTTCCTACCGATTTCACGGAAATGTTATAGAATTCCGCTGGTATACTTCCGCCTATTATATATTCCGCCGGTAATGTCCATATAATCCGCCGGTACATTACCGGCTGTCTAATCCGCCGGAAACTCCTTAAATCCGCCGGAAATTTACCGGCGGGTAAAATCCGCCGAAAAGTTGGCGCCGGTATATTGCTGAATTCTTGTAGTAAGATTGGCATCCAAAAGGTAAAACTACCTCCAATACCAAGGCAGAAAATGTAAAGAGCCATACTTCTACTACTGGTGGATTTGTAGCCAAGTCAGGTATGTGTCCCTCTGCTCTTAATCTTTCTGTTGTTACTAAGGGTAGTGATTGGATAATAGATACGGGTGCTACTGACCATGTGACTTGTGATCCTCACATATTTACTAATTACTCCCCTGGTGGCTCTAAAAATGTCATTATTAATGCTAATGGAGTCTCATCTCCTATTGAAGGGGTTGGTACAGTATCCCTCTCACCTTCCTTGTCAATACCTGATGTCTTATTTGTTCCTACCATAGAGTATAATCTTCTCTCTGTCAGTAAATTAACCAAATCACATTCTTGTGTTGCTAAGTTTTACCAAGACCATTGTGTTTTTCAGAAGCTACGGACCAAAGAGAAGATTGGCAGTGGTAGAGAAAGTGAAGGCCTGTATTATCTTAAAAATGATTCACAACATAAAGGAGCATTGGCCCATCTTGCTAGTGATCACATACAAGATAAAAACAAAAAGGAAATCTGGCTATGGCATAGACGATTGGGACATCCCTCTTTTAGTTATCTAAAAAGATTATTTCCATCGTTGTTTCAAAAATGCAATATTTCAGATTTTCTTTGTGAAACTTGTGTAATGGCAAAAAGTCATCGTGCTGTTTTTCCCTTGAGCAATAATAAAACTAATTTTCCTTTCTCATTAATACACACAGATGTTTGGGGCCCTGCCCCACAATCTACACATAATGGGAAAAAATGGTTTATCAGTTTTGTTGATGATTGTACTAGGGTGACTTGGGTATATTTGCTTAAACATAAAAGTGATGTGTATGATGTGTTTCGCCCTTTCATCGATGATAGTTACACAATTTAACACATGTATAAAGGTCATTAGATCAGACAATGGGGGGGAATACTTCAAGACAGAATTAAAAGAGTTCATGAGCTCTAAAGGCATTTTGCATCAAACTACATGTCCTTATTCACCCCAACAAAATGGAGTGGCTGAGAGGAAAAATAGACACATATTAGAGGTGACACAATCACTTCTAATAGAGGGTAATGTTCCATCTCATTTATGGGGCGAGGCTGTGAACTCCGCCGCTTATTTGATTAATCGAACTCCATCAAGTATACTTAACTTTAGAAGACCTCTAGATGTGTTGTCTGATCATTGTGTTCTTCCTTCAATTGTTCATTTACTGCCTCATGTTTTTGGGTGTGTTGTATATGTTCACTTACACCTACATCAACGAACAAAGCTTGAAGAACGAGCCATTAAATGTGTCTTTGTTGGATATGGATCAACGCAAAAAGGTTATCGTGCTTATCATCCAACAACAAAGAAATGTTATATTTCTATGGATGTGACCTTTCATGAAGATAAATATTTTTATGTTGATCCTGCACTTCAGGGGGGGAATGAAAGTGAAGTGCAGAAACATGATGTTAGTATGTTTGACTTCCTTGATATAAAATCATATTGTGAAAATGAATTATCTTGTGAGGATCACTTTGCGGAAGTAAGCCAATCCTAAATATGGACACTTCACCTTTAGATAATACAAATGCCTTCTTCGATCATGACCAAATAGCTCAATCTTCTCCACAGTTCAAAGATGACTCTCAGAGGTACCTCTTGATCCTATCCTTGATAATACTAATAGGGATGAAATTGATCCTGCTTTCGATTCTCGAATTGATTCAAGGTTGCATGAAACTAATCATGAAATTGATCCTAGTATACATGATACCACCAACACACGTAACATTGAGCCTACTACTGTCCAATATAATCTGCCACCCCGTTCTAACCGTGGTCAACCTCCCGTAAAATATGAACCAGACCTCCAATCCAAAGTTAAATATCCCATTAGTAATTATGTGTCATCTCACAAGTTATCTCAGTCATATGCATCATTTGTATCTCAATTGTCCTCAATTTCTATTCCTAGTAATGTACAGAAGCATCGCGCATCCTAGATGGATCAAGCAATGGTTGAGGAGATGGCAGCTTTAGAAAAAAACAACACTTGGGATCTTGTGCCTTTACCGAGAGGGAAGAAAACAGTGGGGTGCAGATGGGTTTTTACAATTAAACATAAAGCTGATGGAACTATTGAGAAGTATAAAGCACGACTAGTGGCTAAAGGTTATACTCAGTCTTATGGTGTAGATTATCAAGAGACGCTTGCCCCTTGCCAAGCTCAACAACACCGTGAGAATACTTTTGTCACTAGCAGCAAACCAAGATTGGCCTCTTCTACAATTTGATGTAAAAAATGTTTTCCTACATGGAGAAATTTTAGAAGAAATTTATATGGATCCTCCACCAGGTATGATGGATTCAAATGGAAAGAAGGTTTGTAAATTAAAAAAGGCTCTATATGGATTAAAGCAATCTCCAAGAGCATGGTTTGGAAGGTTCACTAAGTCTATGAAGACTTTTGGCTATACAGCAAGTAACTCTGATCACACCTTATTTTTGAAGAAGGGAAAAGGTAAAATTACAGCTTTGATTATTTATGTAGATGATATGATAGTTACGGGAAATGACCAAGATGAGATTTTTAGTTTGCAAAAATATCTTGCATCTGAATTTGAAATGAAACAACTTGGAAACCTCAATTATTTTTTGGGTATTGAAGTAGCTAGATCAAAACATGGTATTTTTCTATGCCAAAGAAAGTATACTCTTGACTTACTATCCGAAACTGGGTTGCTTGGGTGTAAACCAGTTGATACCCCTATTGAACAAAATCATATGCTCTTTCAATGCTCAAATTCAGCTAGTATAGACAGAGGGAGGTACCAAAGACTGGTGGGAAAACTAATTTACTTGTCTCACACACGTCCAGATATTACATATGCTGTGAATGTTGTTAGTCAGTTTATGCATGATCCACGCAAGCCTCATATGGATGCTGTTGAGAGCATTTTGAGATATTTGAAATCTACTCCTAAAAAGGAATCTTATTCTCAAATAATGGAAACTTAAAGGTAGAAGGGGTACACTCGATGCCGATTAAGGTGTTCAAAAAATGATAGAAGGTCTACCTTTGGGTACTTTACATTTGTAGGGGGGAATCTTGTAACTTGGAGGAGTAAAAAATAGTCTGTTGTAGCAAGATCTAGTGCTGAAGCAGAATTTAGAGGTATGGCACTTGGGGTATGTGAACTTTTGTGGGTACGCAATGTTTTGTCAGATTTGGGTTTTAAACCAAAGGAGGCTATGAGTTTGTACTGTGATAATACATCGGCAATTGCAATTGCTCATAATCCTGTCCAACATGATAGAACAAAACATGTAGAGATTGATAGACATTTCATCAAAGAGAAGCTTGAAGTCGAATAATTTCATTTCCTTTGTCGATCTAAATTGCGCTTAGTGATGTTCTCACCAAAGGAGTGGCAAGCAAGGTGTTTAATGACTCTTTATTCAAGTTGGGAATGTGTGATATCCATGCACCAACTTGAGTGGGGTGTTGAGATATGTCAAATATTTCATTAGTCAGATTAGGTAGTCAAATGTTAATTAATTACGTTAACTGGAAGTTAGGCATTTGTACAGTTGTGAAGTTAATTGTGCAAAATTGCCATTCTTTAATAGGGAGGAATTATAGTGACTCATGTGTATAAATTCTCAGATCGCTATGTGAATAATAATATATCAGAATTATTCTTTGAAATTCTTCACCACTTTCACACATCATCTATTAACATTTTAATCTCATATTTAAAACTCACTTTTCTCTTTCCTCTTCAACTATCAACTATGAACTATAACTTTAATCAATCTATAATCTTTTTAATCAAAATACCCACTACTAATATATCTATTTGTCTTTCTCCTATTTAACCTTAATAATCAATCAACTATCAACTATCATCAATCGACTATATCTTTAATTAGTCCTAGGAAGGTAGCTCAGTTGGCGAGCTAAGGGACATGAAGGAGTGCACCATATGAGTGCAAGAAGGATGTCTCGGGTTCAAGCCCCGGAAACTAACATTTCCCCCACCCCCACTAACAATTGCATATCTATAAAAATAAAAAAACTATATCTTTAATTAAAAGAACCACTACAAAAAATACCAAATTACCCTTATCTAAAACCAATTTTTTTAGGACAAATATGGCAATTCCCAATTTTTTAATCTCACTTTTTATATTTTGTGGGTCTCACTTTCTCACATCATCTCTTAACTTTTTTTCTCACTCTTATCTTTCTCAATTTTCTCTCTATCTCTCTCCCCTCTATTCCCCCCTATTTCCCCTCTCACTCTCTTCAAATATCTAATTTTATTATTCTACTTTTGAGTTACAACGGGAAAATGTTACATGTTGGTATAATATTATTATTGATAACATAAATTTTGTGTTATTCGCCATGGGGTGACATTATTACTACATGATTGGTAATTACCTAACGATTAAAAATGTCAATTGAAGAAAATATTCTAAATTTATAAAACTTCACAATACATCTACTTTAATTTCATTTACATGTCTCCTTTTAATATTCCATTTTCTCTACCGATAAGTTTTATTTAGTCTCTACTTTAATATTACAATTCGGAAAATTTGAAACTTTAATACAATTTTGTTTTCTAATATCTACGTAAAATATTACATATTGCCGGTAAATATTTACGGGGTAATGTTTGAACTAACTCAATTACTATTTGAAACTTTTTGTTTATCTACTTTAAAATAGTTTTGATTTTCATGGGATGATGTTCTGTCTAATTAAATTATGTCTAAGTCTATTAATAAAAATAACAAGACAACACCCGTGCGTATGCACAAGTATACTGCTAATTTTTCTATTGAAAAGAGATCAAAATTTAAAATAAAAAAAATATATGAAACAAATTAAATAAGTATGTATGAATAAAATAAGATTAAAACTATTTACTCATGTGTGTTCAGGAGGAGGCAAGTCGCATCGACATCACCAAACCTACTTCCGATCAAAGCGGGTTTTCCTTGTCAAACTCGGGCCAGGCCGGGTCGATACCTGCAAGTCAAGTTTCATTAACATCCTTATCTTAAAGTGGCAAATGACGAGATGCAGAAAGTGAGCTTCATAGATGTAATTGATTCTAAACTAGTAGCTGATGGGATTAAGGTGCCAAGCATAGATGCTACAAAGTCTGGAAGCATTTTTTACGAGTGTGATTTTCATTTTTTTTTCACTTTTGTTAAAACTCTTGCGTGGAGCTTACTCATAGGCATAGTACTATGGTTGTTCACTTTCCATATTTGATAATCGAAAAGAGTAGTTACAAGGTTTTTGAAGATTCTCCTCTTCCTGGATTTTCTTTAAAGTCTTATTTTTTTTCAAAAAAAGATAACGAGAAAGATTTCTTCGATGGATCTTTTTTGTTTTTGTTTAGCTTCTTCTATTTCTCAATCTCTTAACCATCAATTTCTCCAATTTTATCGTTTACTTTAATTTCTACAACTTGATCAGTCAAAAATTAAGGAGCCAATATTCTACCTAAATAGGCTTAAATATATGATAAGCCCCTGCAAAATAGCGAGAAATCCATTTAAGCCCCTACAAAAAAAAAATTAAAATAAGCCCTTGTAAAATATTGACATTTTTAAAAACGTCCTCACTGTTAGTTTTACATAACAGAGTTAAGTGGGATCTGACGTGGATGACATGTGGATTGAAACGTGGCAATATTACGTTTTTAAATAAGCCCCTCTGAGTCATCTCTTCTTTAAAACAACACAACCACGTTTCTCTTCTCTCTAAAACAAAACACTCCCTTCTTCTTCGTTCTTCTTCTTCGTTCTTCTTCTCTGTTCTTCTTCTTCTTTCTTCTTCTTCGTTCCATTCATTACTGTTCTTGTTCTTCACTGTACGAAGAAGAAGGAATTTCACCATGTAACTTGTTTATGAACAAGTTCAAGAGAGTAAGATTATGAAGGTTTAAGAACTCATTTGGAATGTTTCCTGATAACTCATTATTTGATAAATCAAGAGATTTTAAGCTAATCAGATTGCCTAATTGAGAAGGGATTAAGCCACTAAGCTGATTAGTTTGCAAGAAAAGTGTGTCTAGTTTTTCAAGTTTCCCTAACTCAGCTGGAATTGAACCTTTTAACCACAGTTAGCAAGATCAAGATGAATTAAATTCACCAACTTACCAAAACTAGAAGGAATTCAACCTTGAAACTGATTATAGTATCCTAAAAAAAGCTGTTTAAGGTTAATTAAATTTCCTAGCTCAAAGGGTATAAAACCTCTCAAATCATTTCCAGCAAGTGATAAGTAACTAAGCTGCAACAAGTTACCATAGCTAGAAGGGATTTCACCAGTGAAATAATTCCCTCCAAAACTCAAGTAACTAAGGTTAGTTAACTCAATTACACTAATTGGAAGTGAAGAATTGAACTCATTGTTGTAAACATCAAGAACTTGAAGATTTTTCAACTTGAGAATTTCCAACTCATGTTACCACTGAACATGTTATTGGATATGTTAAGGAATTTCAAGTTTTCTAGCTTGTGAATATCAGAAGGAAATAAACCAGATAAGGTGTTTCCTGAAAGTGAAAGTGTTTCAAGAGTGTTTAGTTTTGTGATTGTTGGTGAAATTTTTCTTCTTCGTTCCATTCATAGCTATATCTACTATAGCAAGTATCTACAAAATCCTCAGGATTTTGTTCCCTATATGCAATTGCAGCACATGCATGTTTACTAGGTATACTTACTATTGGTACACGTACAGTGAAGAACAGGAACAGTAATGAATGGAACGAAGAAGAAGAAAGAAGAAGAACAGAGAAGAAGAACAAAGAAGAAGAACAGAGAAGAAGAGAGTGTTTTGTTTTAGAGAGGAGAAATGTGGTTGTGTTGTTTTAAAGAAGAGATGACTCAGAGGGGCTTATTTAAAAACGTAATATTGCCACGTTTTAATCCACATGTCATCCACGTCAAATCCCACTTAACTCTGTTATATAAAATTAACAGTGAGGGCGTCTTTAAAAATGTCAATATTTTACAAGGGCTTATTTAAAATTATTTTTTTGCAGGGGCTTAAATGAATTTCTCGCTATTTTGCAGGGGCTTATCATATATTTAAGCCACCTAAATAAATAGTGTAAAAAGGTAATAAATAAAAGAAACGACAAATAAATAAATTAGTTAACCAAATAAACCAGGTTTCTGGAGTACATAACTAGCTAAGACTGCGTCAAAAAAAAAAAACTAGCTAAGACAATAAACCAGAAATACCTCATGTTAACATATTATGCTCAATAGATTGGTATTACAAGAAATAAAGTTACTCTTGATCT
Organism: Oxytropis ochrocephala; assembly: GCA_020916435.1. Classification (NCBI taxonomy): domain Eukaryota; kingdom Viridiplantae; phylum Streptophyta; class Magnoliopsida; order Fabales; family Fabaceae; genus Oxytropis; species Oxytropis ochrocephala. Next base: position 112,481,909 of record CM037089.1, read on the forward strand.
TCGGAGTTTGCAAAATCATCCCAGCGCCATATTGTGCCATCCTCACAGCAACTTAAGATAGTACTACAAGATAACATAAAGAAATTACTCCAGTTAGTTAAACTAGCAAAATACCCATACATACATACGAGTAGGGTTGTGCTATTTTTGTAAAGTAGTCTTAAACAGAAATTGTAATACAGTTATCATATTTTAACTCGTAAATCGTAGATGATTTTTGTAAATTAATCACGTACCAATTAAATTATAATATTTAAACAATATTATTATTAGACAATTATTGAAAATGTATATTAAGTAAAAAATAAATTATATGATAAAATATATTCTAAAATTAAATTTGAATACTAGAATTAATTTCAATGTTCATAGCCAAATATCTTTATAGTAATTTTAAATAAAATCAAAAATTTAATAACATTTTATCAGTTAGAAAATTATGCCGACAATTTCCCCGTTGTAACTCAAAAGCATAATATAAAAATAATTATTCCAAAAATATTTAAGGTTTCTCATGTTGACTCAAAAATATAATCATTTATAAATATAATATAAATATTAAAAACATTCATGAAGATAAAATATATAAAAAAATATTCTAACAATATGTAACATTCCACCTCAGAGAATAAAAATAATGAAATTATACCACAATGTAATTTGTAGTCATTGAAACTCAAAAACAAATATAAGAATTTATTATTTTGACAACATCTAGTCTTTCTCATGGGACTCAATAGAGAAGAAATGATTTATAAACAAAATATTCAATTATAAAAAAAATAAATAGATTTATAAATTCACAATAAAAAAATAGTTATACTATTAACATGTAATTGTTTCCCATTGAGACTTAAAAATAAAATAATCATTTATAAAATTTATAAAATAAAGACATGCGTGAAAATAAAATATAATTATGCAACAAATGTAGTATTTTCTCATTGGAGATCAGATGTAATGAAATTTAACCGCAAAATCTAATGTTTTCCCCTAGGAACTCAAAAGCAAAATATAAAAATAATTACTATGACAATATCGGATGTTTTCTTGTCCAAACTCAAAAAACATGTCGATTATAAAAATATTCATAAAAATAAAATATATAAAATTGATTATACCATAACATATTATGTTTCCTCTAAAAATCAAAATCAATGAAATTATATCAATAATATGTAATTTTGAGAAGAGGGAATTTGAATTATGAAAAGCGAGAAGTGAATGAACAGGTGATTTGGGAGATACTATTTTATTCTCAAAGCTGTTGATGTGTCAAAAATATAAGAATGAGAAGTTTGGTAAAAAAAATTTGACAATAGCTTGGTATTTTTATTGGCTGGTGTTTTGATTAGATAGGTCAATAGAAGATAGAAAATAGAGATAGAAGGTGAAAAAGTAAGAAAAGTTTCAAAAGTTATTTTTGTCTTTTTGTGAGACTTTTACAATTTTACCTTTATTAATGGTGATGTGGCAAAATTAGAGTGAGTAGATTTTGGTTTTTCGCAGTGGATTGTTTGATTATATGTATAGTAGAAAACTATTTATTTATTATAGTATTAGATAAGTAAATAGAAGATACAAAATAAAGATTTATAAGTGGGTGTTTTAATGATAGATAGTAGATAGATTCAAAAAAAAAATATTGAAATGTGTAAAGGTTGAAAGTGTGTGTGTGTGAGTGAGAGAGGGAGCGAGAGGTTTGAAAAAGTATGAGTGGAAAAAAGTGAGAAAGTGAGAAAAACTTAAAAAAGTGATTTTTTGTATTTTAGTGAGTCTTACAACTTTATACTCATCAATGGTGATGTGGCAAAACTAGAGGAGCATACAGATTTGGTTTTTTCCTAAGGTTGTTTGATTATATGTATAGTAGATAGTTAGTAGAAGATTGCATCAAATTTATGAGCACCATAACCAAAGTATGAAGAAATCACCTTCCATCATAGGACACAGCAGTCTGCCTAATTGTAGATTTTGATTGAGGATGCAACAACCTGAAGAAGTTGAGACTGAGCATAAAAATATGATCAAATAAAAATTCAGTATCACAAATTTGATAAACGTACTTTGAAATAAGAACAGGAGGACTTGACTGCAAATCCCAAACAAATATCTTCCCTTCCCTGTTACCTGACAGACCCAGAAAAAAAAAATGAATATAAAGCATGAAGTTACAAATTTTCCAACAAAGCTAGTAAATTGTTGGAAATCTGTGATGAGCAAAATATGCACCACATTGCTCCTGTCAATGTCATAACAGGACTAAAGATGTGCATTATAAAAAAAATATAGTAAATATTAAATTATAGCGAATAGTTATTGTTACCTATTGCTGCTGATTTGTAATGGAAATCGCAAGAAAACTTGATGAACCATATATCACACTCGGGAGCAGGGTATTTCTGAAGGATGTCAACTACACCCTAAACACCCAAAAATAGAAAAGGATGAAGCTAATACAAAATTGCACATTAAAAAAAGAATTAAGAAAGTCTTAACTAACCTCCCCTGGAGTTTGTTCCTTCACTTTAGGTTCCCACAAGGCAATTTCACTGTCAACACTCTGGAAAAGTAACAACATGATTTAAAATATTTATAGAAATTTTATTAAAGGGTTACAGAGAAAAGGAAAATACAAGCGAGGAAAAATATACATACATCAATTTAAAAACATTACATATTTACTGAATACCATAAAATTCCATAAACTCCTTTGCACTGAGTACCAAAAGATGCCATAAAATTTTAAAAAATGATTGACTGTTTTAGTAACTGCCTTGGAAGCTGCTGATGTTGCAACAGATGAATACCATTTCCAAACTCTAAATAAACTACTGTGGTTCCAACTCTCAATTGGTAATCCAATATCCCTCGTTATCTTCATTCGTGTATTACAGTGTGTATTAGGTATCAACAAAATGATTACGTGGAAATCGGCTAGGAAACAATTTTTCCCTACAGCAAGCCTAACTTTTACTTTCCAAAGGCAAGTAAACAAATCCTTGAAAGAGCAACCACTCACCTTTGAGAGGATAAAGTCACCCAACCATCTGGTACAATCCACGTAGTTTATATGAACTGAAGCATTGAATATCTGAAATAAGGTTCTATTAGAAAAGATCCATGATGCATTGATGTGTGCTTAAAATAATCTTACTTACAGGAAACTGCACATATTTTGTAGGAAACTTAGAAGGAAGATCTGTCCATGTGAATGATTGTTCTACATAGCTCCAGAACTCTGCAGCGACATGGTTTACAATGAAAAAGACAAAAACCCTTTAGTAGACTAAACAAAATTCAAATGCACAGATAGAAGATTTTTGTGCACACCATTTCGAAGGATATGTTAAGTCGTGTAATCGGATGCAATACTTCCGCCGTCATCTCACGGTGCTCCACCGTTGTTCTGCATCTTGAAAATCTTTCTGGTTCTGTTTCTTTTCCTTTTCTTTCTGCAATTTTTTCGTTTCCTCTTTCGCTATCTTTGTCTCAGTGTTTTCGTCCTCGTCCTTCATTTTATCTTCGCCTTCGTTCCTTCCACTCCGTTTCTCTGTTTTCGCGTCTTTTTCTTTGTTCTCTTCATAACAGTTCTTTTTCTATTTCTTCTTGTTCCTCGTCTCTCGCAATTGCATCTTCGTTGTGTCTTTGCCATTGTTTCTTCTTGTTTTTCTGTTTTGTAACCGCTTTTCGCATTTTTCGCCATTTTCTCTGTTCTTTGTGTATTTCTTTGTTATTCTTCTTTTTTCTTTTTCAAGATGACAGAACCAAATCCAGGTGCTTTACCTTCGCTAAAGCCATTCAAATCATTTCAGTATCAAGTAACTGAAAAATTGACCGGGGATAATCTTCCTCTATGGCTCCAACAGATTGAGTCGGTCTTACGAGCACACAAACTTCATCGTTTCTGTGTGTCTCCGCAAGTTCCACCTCGATTCATCGATGAACAACACAGACTCGTAGATATTGAGAATCCAGCTTATGTGGAATGGGAGTTGCAAGACCAGTTGCTTCTTGCCTGGCTCCAATCTTCACTATCACCATTTGTTCTAGCAAAAGTAATAGGCTGCAGATATTCGCTTGAATTATGGGAGAAGATTCATAGTCATTCCTTGGGAAAAACTAAGGCTCAAGCACGTCAGTTGCGTGCTGATCTGCTAAACATCAAGAAAGGTTCCGAGTCTATCACTGAATTCTTTGCCAAAATTAAGTCCATAACTGATGCTTTGCTTTCAATTGGGGAAACTGTCACGAACCAAGAATAGTGTGATGCTGTTCTTCGTGGCTTGCCACCTGAGTTTGAGTCCATCACCACTTTGTTAGCCACCAAGGCTGAATGGTTTGAGTATGAAGAGTTGGAAGCTCTTCTTCTTGCATATGAGAGCCGATTATCTCATAATACTGAGGCCACTCAAGCTGTGGCTACATTAAATCTTACTCACACCAATCAAGAGTCTCAGGCAACCTCAACTCATAGTGTGCATCAAGAAACCTCACCCAATCAACCTCAGGCAAATTTTACTGCTCAGAAGGGTAACTCTCGTGGAGGTAGGAATGGTGGTAGATCTAACCGTGGGGGTAGGAATGGTAAAGGTGGCTGTACCAATGTGCAATGTCAAGTGTGCTCTAAGTTTGGGCACGATGCTTCTGTGTGTTATCACCGGTACACTGCTCCAAGCACGATGCTTCTGTGTGTTATCACCGGTACACTGCTCCAATCATGCCTACATTACCAATGTCGTCATTCAACAATTCATATCACCTGCCAGGAATAAAATCTGCAGTACACAGTTCAAATTCTAGTTCTAATCATTCTAGTAGTCCTCAGTCTCATGTCACCGTAGCTTCTCCACACCAAAATGTAATCTCACCCACTATGTCCACTGGTGCCTTGTGGCACAATCGCTTAGGACACGCACATCTTAATGTTTTGAATAGTGTGTTGAAGTCTTGTAATAAACCTACAATTGGAATAAATAAAAGAGATTTTTGTGTGGCATGTTGCATGGGAAAACTTTATCGGCTACCTCTCACATTTCTGACTCTGTTTACAGCTTTCCTTTAGAACTAATTTACTGTGACTTATGAGGCCCTACCCCTATGTTTCCTCTATGGGTTACAAGTATTATATTTCTTTTGTGAATGCTTATAGTAGATATACAGGGATCTATTTTTTGAAACAAAAATCTGATGCTCTTCCCACATTTAAAACTTTCAAGACTTTAGTTGAAAACCAGTTTAATTGTACAATTAAATCTTTTCAAACTGATTGGGGGGGAGAGTTCAGATCTTTCAATCAATATCTTGAGTCTTTTGGGATTGTCCATCGTCTAATTTTCCCTCATACACACCATCAAAATGGTGTGATTGAGAGAAAACATAGACATATTGTTGATATGGGGCTTTCTTTACTATCTCAAGCTTCTATGCCTAATCATTTTTGGGATCATGCATTCCACACTGTTGTGTACTTGATCAATAGGTTACCCTCCCCTTATCAAAATGCTATTCCAGACACCATTTATTTAATAAGCAACCTGATTTTAATTTTCTTAAAGTATTTGGATGCTCATGTTTTCCTCTGCTTAGGCCATATAACTCTCATAAGTTTGAATTTAGGTCTGCAGAATGTTTATTCCTGTGCTATTCTCCTAATCATAAAGGTTATAAGTGCCTTGATCCTAATGGTAGGTCGTTCATTTCTAAAGATGTGATTTTTGATGAAAATATTTTTCCTTATCAGTCGCTGTTTGCAATTCATCCGGATGCGAGAGAAACTGGAGCGCTTTTGAAATGGTATTTTTTTTTTGAAAAGTTTCATTTTAAAAATGCTTACAAGTTGCTATATACTAATAGCTTTTGTTTCTATTAGGTTCATACAAAGAGGAGGAACCGTCTAAAACAGAAGACGATGAACGATGTCATCTATGTGATGACAAATTCTAAATTGGCCAAGAAGAAGAAAACTAGAAAAGTGGCTGAATACAACATTGATGATTTAGAATCAGATGATGAGTGGATTGTGGAGAATGGTGAAGACTCGTCTAACATTTTGGATTTCACTTTAGATAATGAAGAATTGGAAGTTGAAGATGTTTCAGTTGCTGCCCAAGATGTTCCAGCTGATGCCTCACAAGAGAATTTGGTGATTCCCAATCTTGATGATGAAGTTGATGGTGTAGGAACTGAAGCTGAAGATTGTATGGAAGTGTTAAAGTGATTATAATAGAGACAAAGCATCGATAAGGAGACACGAAATTGATCACGCAGTTTGGCCAATGGTTGCCTACGTCTGCGACTACAGAGCAGCTGTAATTCCGTTTTATTGATTGTATATTGTGTATAGAGTACAAGCACTAATGAGTTTAAATAGATAAAACCTAACGGGCCTGGGCCGAATACATAAAACAAAACTACTATTTACAACATATCATAACACTCCCCCTCAAGCTGGAGCGTATAGATTGTAGGCATCTAGCTTGTCACATATGTAAGTTATCATTGGTCCCCGAAGAGCTTTTGTGAAGATGTCAGCCAATTGATCATTAGAACTAACAAATGAAGTAGCAATGTCACTGGACACAATCTTCTCACGAACAAAATGACAATCAATTTCAATGCGTTTGGTTCGCTCATGAAAGACTGGATTGGACGCAATATGTAGGGCTACTTGATTATCACAGATGAGACTCATAGTGCCTATTTTACAGAAGCGCAGCTCTTGGAGAAGATGTTTCAACCATGTAAGCTCCTGAGTGGTAAGTGCCATAGCTCGATATTCACTTTCATTACTGATCCGCAACAACATTTTGCTTTTTACTTTTCCATGAAATTAGATTTCCACCAAGAAGAACACAATACCTGGATGTGGACCTTCTATCAAAGTGGACAACCAAATTTCAATCAAGATCTCAGGTAATGCGACAACATTTGAATCACCTCTATTCGTATAAACAAGACCTTTTCCAGAGATCCTTTGATGTACCTCAGATTCTAACCACAAAGATCCCAATGATCATCACAGGGGGATTTAGGAATCGACTCACCACACTAACAAATGCATGAAATATCCTACCTCGTTATGGTCAAGTAATTCAACTTCCCAACTAGCCTCCTATACCTTCCCGAATCAGAAAAGGACTCCCCCTGATTCGGTAGGATCTTGACATTAGGATCCATAGGAGAGTCAATTGGCTTGCAATCTAGCATACCGGTTTCTTCTAAGATATCCAAAGCATACTTTCTTTGAGAAATAGCAATCCCTTCCTTAGAATGAGCTAACTCAATGCCAAGAAAATATCGTAACTTCCCAAGATCTTGACCTGAAAGTGGTGGACTAGATGTCGTTTAATTCCTGCAATCCCATCATGATCATCACCTGTAATGACAATATCATCGACATAGACAACCAGATAAATACATTTGTGAGAGGAGAATTATAAAAAACCGAGTGATCAGCTTCACTCTGAATCATGCCATAGTCTTGAATGACACTGTTGAATCTCCCAAACCATGTTCGGGGAGATTGTTTAAGACCATACAAAGCTTTGTGAAGTCGACAGACATACCCACGATACTCCCCCTGAGCAACGAAACTGGTGGTTGCTCGAGATAGACTTCTTCTTCTAGATCACCATGGAGAAATGCATTCTTGATGTCAAGTTGATACAATGGCCAATGTCGCATTGCAACCATAGAAAGGAATAGACGGACAGAAGCCATTTTAGCCACCGGTGAGAAAGTATCACTGTAATCAAGACCAAAAACCTGAGTATAGCCCTTAACCACAAGGTGGGCTTTCAGACGATCAATACTTCCGTCGGGACCAACTTTGACAGTATATACCCAACGACACCCAACAATAGATTTACCAGGAGGAGGTGGCACAAGAGTCCATGTCTGATTAGATTCTAAGGCTGTCATTTCATCTTTCATAGTCTGTCGCCAACCTGAATGAGAAAGAGCTTCCTGTGTGGACTTAGGAATAGTGATGGAAGAAATAGCAGACACAAATGTATAATGTGAAGGTGATAAGCGGTGATAACTGAGGAAATTATAAATAGGATGAAGGTCACGGGTGGAACGAGTACCTTTACGCAGGGAAACAGGAGGGTCGTCTGACTCCGTAGGCGGATCCGAAGTAGGAGAGGAAACCAGGGCAGGAGATGAGTCACTAGGATCTTCTGTAGGAGGTGGGTCGACAGGAGGGAGACGAGCACGACGCTGATAAGTTTGCAAGGGAGGAGGACTAGGAGGACTAGGGAGTTCCGTAGGAGAAGGGTGATCTATCTGATCAATGATGGGTGTGAGTGGAACCACGGGGACAAGGTCAGGAATAGGTAAGACTTGAGAGACAGACTCTCAAGGAACATTAAAAGGAACATTAGCATGAATAAGCAAAGTGCGTGTTGTTTCAATGATATGACGGTTCTTACGTTCAGCAATTCCATCTTGTTGTGGGGTATGGGGACAAGATGATTGATGTATGACACCATTTTCAACCATAAAAGAATTAAATGATGTAGAAAAATACTCTTTCGCATTATCACTACGTAAAGTACGAATAGAACAACCAAATTGATTTTTGATTTCTTTGAAGAAATTTTGAAAAACACCAAGAAGTTCAGATCTATCCTTGAGTAGGTAGATCCACGTACATCTAGAAAACTCATCAATAAAAGTGACAAATATCTATGTCCTACAACTGAAGTGACTCGACTTGGTCCTCATACATCTGAGTGAACAACATCAAAAGGAGAACGAGCTTGTGACTGAGTACTGCTAGGGAAGGAAAAACGAACATGTTTCCCAAGCTGACAAGACTCACAATCTAATGACTGCAGGTGAGACAAATGAGGAACCATAGCTTTCTTGAGACTTGGATGACTACTTGACAATCAGCTTGTTCCCAATCTTCACGCAAATCTTTATCAATATCAAAAGAGTTCTTAGTGAGGTAGTATGAGAGCCTTTGTCCCATAAACCACATCTGGACAGACGCCGACCAATTCAAATAATTATCACCATTGAGTTTCTCTGTTGTTATAGAGGGAGTACCGGAGAAAACATAGGACACAAGACTCTTACCTGAGGATCCAGATTTATTCTTTTCCTTTTCTGAACCTGAACTCATCTTTGATGATGCGGGAAGACCAAAAACAAAGGGAGACCAGAAAAATTATAACACTGACCAGATTTTTTTTTTAACAATGACCAAAACAACCCACGGACGAAAATGCCCGAAACAAGAAAACGACCTCCAAAACAGAATCAGAGGCCGACGATCTATCAACGGCTGAAAAATGGTGGTCAACGGCAACCTGCAGGGTGGCGCGTGGCCCTCACGCGCCGGAGGGTGCTCCGGTGAAGATCTGCGCGTGGCAGCTCCGTTGACGGCAAAATTTCACTGGTCAGCCGGTTTTCCTGTTCCGAGTGTGATGGTGGGGGCGGTGCACCGAGATTCAACCTTGAAGAGGGGTTTCGGACGGGACAGATTTTAAGGAAGGAGAAGACAAAAAAAGGAAAGGACAGGATGGCCCGAACAGGACTTTTACTCGGCCCGAATGTGGACAAACTAGGGTTTCTGTGGGAGGTCACTCAAGATCGAGTGCTCTAGATACCATGTTAAAGTGATTATAATAGAGACAAAGCATCGATAAGGAGACACGAAATTGATCACGCAGTTCAGCCAATGGCTTCCTACGTCTGCGACTACAGAGCAGCTGTAGTTCCGTTTCATTGATTGTATATTGTGTATAGAGTACAAGCACTAATGAGTTTAAATAGAGAAAACCTAACGGGCATGGGCCGAATACATAAAACAAAACTACTATTTACAACATATTGTAACAGGAAGAATGGATGATGTTTTAGATTCTGGATGTGTTTTTTAGAAGTTGTTGTCCAAGGTTTTAAGTTAATGTTTTTTAGAAGTTTTCTAGTTACTGTTTGAGACTATGAGATCTTTTGATCTATGGTTAAATTAATAGAAATTTATGCTAAGCTTATGTTTCTCAGATTTTAATTATAATTTTGTCTTTGGTGGGATCTTACGATCCGTGTTAAAATCCCACGATTTACGTTTTCTATACCCAAACGATCTCGAGTAAGATCTCGAGTTCGACAACCATGCACGCCATAATACCCAATTCTCTATCATACCACCCCCCCCCCCGAGAGCCGACGTCCTCAACGGCTGCACTCCACAGCACTTCACTCGGTGGCACTTCACTCAACTTTCTTGTTCGTCAGAACCCTCCACCGGTAAGAACCCTTTGTGGGTAGCCTTCTTCGAGACGCTGACAACCAGCTTTGATACCAATTGATAAGTAAATAAGCATTGGGGAACCCTCCCTTAAAAACTAGCTATCAACGGAGAAGAACCAAGCCACTTAAATACTCCAACGAGCATCCCATACTACTCGATTTGGGACTTGAGCACCCCATAATACCCAAGTCTCTATCACATTACAATATGGGACATACAGCGAAACTCAACTATATGATATCAAGATAAAGAAAACCAACCAATGGAATAATAGCAGCTCACATAAAACTGAATGTCTTACCCTTCATAGACCATATCTTTACAGTATTATCCATGCCACAACTGGCAATCTTATATATATCTGATGGATGAAAATCCTACAGTAAGAAATAAAAAGTCAGTCGGGAATGGTTTAATCACCAAATACCAAAACTTCTATTATCACTATGATTTGATAATTAAGCAAGTGGAAGAGGAGAAATATTAGATTTAGATGCATATACACTTACAACACTTAAGACCTCATTACGATGTCCTCCGGCTCCAGCAAATATCAAAACACATACTCCAGTATGAAGATTCCATAACCGAACAGATTCATCCTGGTCAACCTTAGAAGTCAATGAATGAAAAAATAAACCATTCTTTAATTAGTGAAATAACAGAGTCCTCATTTACTTTGCTAGCAGATATCACAAGTGATGGCTTCAATGTTTGAGTCCTAATTTCATTTATGGAGTCCCCATGGCCAACCAAACTCTGTAGAGAGAAGGGCATAATGTCAGGGAGCAAGCAAGAGGAATTACATTACCAACACATTTTCAATATTATTTAACTAAACAAATTAAATTAAGACATTTAGCTTGCAATAATTGCCACAAAATTCTAAAGTAACAAGTAACCGACACCAAACATAACAAAATATTAAAAAAAAAAAAAATACCTTGTGTATCTTCTCACTGCCAGCATCAATGACTCGTATTATACCATTGATTCCTCCAGCCACAACAAATGGAGTCCCATCAATATTACATGCCCAGCTTACTGTGTAAAAAGATTCATCCTTCTGTTCAAAAAAAAAAAATAGATTAAATTTGATGCAGTTTCCTATAACAATGATAGGAATTGCAATGTATCAGTAAAAGAAACTCAGAATTGGAGTAAAGGTAGTGTATATTTCCTTAAATTCAGTGTGAATTACAAGGATAGATGCAGAATTAGGAAAACAAAGTGCAGTACTCTCAAGAGAGAGAAACTGTACTACCCAATCCCAGCCCAAGCCAAATCATGCCTACCTTCTCTCTCCTATCTCCTACCTTTATTCTATTCCTCAGCCAAAAGGCGTGAGTCATGCACACATGCACAATTCATTATCAAGACACACTCCACTACTTGGAGTTAAAGACCTTCCTACCCTCCTAGTAAAAACTTTGCCAAACCTATTCTTTCTGCCAGCATTCTCATCAATACTCCCCTAAAACATTCACCTTGTCCTCAAGGTGAAATTCAGAAATTGCTCTTTCATGTCATCGTAGCTTTCCCAAGAATTCTCAAAGTCGTGGAGGTGTCTCCATTTGACCAAAACATCAAGTAGGCCAAAGAACATTTCTGCGCACAAAAAGCACATCTTCGTGCACCACATGGAGTTCCCAGCTCTCATCAAGACAAGTTGGAAGAGGTTGCACCACAACAAAGTAGGAGAGATAGCCTTTTCAACAGAGAAACATGGAAAATGGGATGGATTCTACTCTCTGGAGGTAGTTTGAGCCTCAGAGCCACCTTACCTATCCCGTCCCAACACCTCATAGGGGCCCATAAAACCGAGGACCGAGTTTCTCGGTTCACCCTCTTAGCTAGCAATTTTAGTTTGTAGGGTTGAATCTTGAGGTATACCAAGTCTCCTACGCCAAATTCCACTCACGTCTCTGCTGACAAGAAATCTGTTTACATACGGTTTTGAGCCTTACACAACCGTTTCTCTCACTTCATTGAGTAAGTCATTCTGTCTTGAGTGAGTCTTTGCACTTCTTCCACGTAAACTCGCTCTTCATTCCTCTCACAAGTACAGGGGGAGTGCGCGCCATAAAGAGCCTCAAAAAGAGTCATCTTTCATGAGGCATGGTAATTGGTATTGTACCAATACTCACCCCAGAAGCCACTGGGGCCACTGCTTTTGGCCTATGTCCATCAAACACCTTAAATAGGTCTCTAAACACCTATTCACCACTTCTGGGCCAACCATCGGTTTGAGGATGGTAAAGTTCAACTCATCTTCATTTTGTGCTCGCCGCAAAGTGAACAATTACGTCTGTAAGTGGTGATGAATACACTGGTCTCTATCTCAAACAATGGTCAATGGAAAACCATGTAGTCGGACAATTTCCTTCATGAACACTAATGCTACATCTTTAGCAGAGTAAGGGGTGCAAAGAGCAATGAAGTGTGCATATTTAGTTAACTCACAACCACCACAAACATCGTATCCATCCCCATAGCCTTAGGTAAGCCTCCCACAAAGTCCATAGATATATCACTCCACACCTGAGTAAGTATTGGAAGTGGTTGTAACAAACCTCCGGGGCTAAGAGCTTGGTATTTGTTTCTTTGGCACACTGAACAAGCTTCCACATATTTCTGTATCCTCCCTTTCATGCCTTCCCAGTATACTATGCTAGCTATTCTCTTATATGTTCTCAGAACACCCGAATGTCCTCCCACAGCAGAGCAATGAAATTCAGTTAAGATCTTGTCAATTCTAGGAGAATTCTTAGGCAAGACCAATCTGTTCTTATAGTAGAGCCTACCCTTCTTCATAGTGTACCCTGGATGTTCAACCACTTGGGCTGCCAAGTCCTGCAGAATCTGTCTAAGCTTGCTGTCAGCTTGTATTTCCTCCTCTAAGCCCTCCCAATCATGGCAATCGAACCAAGAAATAGCATCAGAATCGAATCGTCTTGATAAGGCATCAGCAGCCTTATTTTCAATGCCTGGCTTGTACTTAATGTCAAAGTCATAACCTATGAGCTTTGTCACCCATTTCTGTTGCTCTTCACCCATCAACCGTTGCTCGGTTAAGTACTTCAAACTCTTTTGGTCTGTGTGAATTGTAAAATGTCTTCCAAGTAGGTAATGCCTCCATTTCTGCACTGCAATGACAATGGGCATCAATTCTCTCTCATAAACCGATTTGTTCTGAGCCCGATTAGAGAGGGTTTGACTCATGAAAGCCACTGGCCGCCCCCCTTGCATCAAAACAGCCCCAATTCCTCTTCCAGAAGCGTCTGTTTCTATGATAAATTCTTGTGAAAAATCAGGTACAGCTAAGACAGGCAGAGTTGTCATAGCTACTTTCAATCTGTCAAAAGCATTTTGAGCACTTGTATCCCACTTGAAGTTGTCTTTCTTCAATTGTTGAGTGAGTGGCCAAGCTATCTTACCATAATCTTTCACAAATCATCTATAATAGCCAGTCAACCCTAGGAAGCCTCTCAAACCCTTGATATCCTTAGGGGCTGGCCACTTCATCATGGCTTCAACCTTACTCGGATCTGCAGCCTACTCCACAACCTGTAAATGACATGCCCTGTGTATTCAATCTTCTCGAGAAAAAGTACACTTCTTATGATTAGCATACAGCTGGTGGGTTCTCAAAATACCCAGTACAGTTCTTAAATGCTCCTGGTGTATCTCTAAATTCTTGCTATACACCAATATGTCATCAAAAAAAACTAATACATACTTTCTCATAATAGGCTTCAAAATCTTATTCATGAGGGCTTGGAATGTGGATGGGGCATTAGTCAACCCAAATGGCATTACAAGGTACTCATAAGGACCTCATGAGTCCTAAAAGTCAGTCTCAGAATGTCCTCAGCTTTCATTCTGATCTGGTGGTAACCAGATTTTAAGTCCAGCTTGGAAAAAATCCTTGCATCTCCAATCTCATCCAATAATTCATCAATAATGGGTATTGGGAATTTATCAGCAATCGTGTATTTGTTTAGGACTCTATAATCAATACAAAACCTCCACCCTCCATCTTTCTTCTTAACCAAGAGCACAGGACTAGAGAAAGGACTTACACTAGGTCTAATAATTCCAGCATCAAGCATTTCATTCACTATTTTTTCAATTTCGTCTTTTTGATAGTGAGGGTACCTGTAGGGTCTAATATTTGGAGGAGGTGCCTCAGGCTTGAGTACTATGGCATGATCTAACTCTCTCTGAGGTGGTAGTCCTTTTGGTGCATTAAACACATCTGTGAATTCCTCCAAAATGCGCAAAGAACTCCAGTCAGATATCTGCTTCTTCGCTTTACGCCACCATCTCACAGAGTTGTAACAAGTACCCTTCTTCTTCTTGATTCACAGCTTTGATCATAGTTTTCAGTGAAGCTTGGTTTCTGCTTAGGGAGGGTTCTCCTCGTATCTTGAACCTATGTCCCCCTCCCTTCCATTTAATCACTAGATTCTGGAAATTAGCCTTAATGTCACCTAGGCTAGCTAGCCAATCCATACCCAAAACGAGTTCAGTGCCAGACAAAGCCATCAAGAAGAAGTCCTGAGTGAAAGAGATGCCCTGAACCAACACTTTCACACCCCTGCAAACACCCCTGTGAGTGATTTTCTCTCCATTGCCTACTTCAATGGTGTACTCTGAAGTTTCCTCCACCAATTGTAGCTTCAATTCTTCCACCAACTTGTGGTGAAATAAAATTGGTGGTGGCCCCCGAATCAATCAATATTAGCACCTCTCTCCCATTGATCACTCCCACACTCAAGGATTGATTGGAAGTTAATCCCACTTTGCTTCGTGAAAGTAGAAGTGTTTTTAACTCCACCAATGTCTCTCGCAGCGGTCTCCTCTCAGATCTTCTTCTTGCTCGACACGCCACTTCCATCCTCATCAATCAATTCCACTGAAGTGCCTCATTTTGCATTTGTGGATCGCGTCCCCAACGTTCTCCGCATTTAAAACAGTAGTCCTCGCTTCACTCAAATCTCTCAATTCCTCCCGAGAGAGCTTTTTCCATCCCCTGCTTCTTCTCTCTCCGCTTATCGTGGTTGATTTCTCACTGGTGACTCCATTGCTTCCCAAAGATCGAATTTGGGTTTAGCAAACATCGTTACTCGCTTTACTCGGTCGTAAACTCACCTACCACACTACTCCTCCATCTGCTCTCCGCTTCTTCTTCTCACCGTCATCCTTCGATTGCTCTCGCTTGCCTCTACGAGCAAGCGCGATCCATCAAGGCGTTTAAACCTCGCGTGTTATGGAGCTTGAGTTCGGATTGTATTTCATCGCGCAACCCGTTTAGAAAAATACTTTCCAGCATTCCCCTCTCGCTGCATTTCAACGGAGCCATGAGCATCTCAAATTGCTCCTCAGATTCCATCGCCGCGTGCGGTCTGTTTCACGCCGAATCCGGACCCAACGGGTTTCTCACTAACCCGGGTTGGAACCGCTTAATCACCGCCTGTTTGAAGTCTTCCCAACTCGGGTCGGGGTGCTGTTCTTCCCACCATTGGAACCAGTTCAGAGCTCTCCCATCAAGCGCAATCATCACCGCCTCCAACATTTCATCCTCTTCCACTCCGTTGATCCTGAAGTAACGTTCCACCTTCACCAGCCATCCATACGCCTCTCCTCCTTCGAATACCGGAATCTCTAGCTTCCTTCCACGATAACGATGACGTGACTTATGACCAGATTCACCAGATGACTCTGTTTCAGTGGCCTGATTATCATCGTCTTCCTCTTCGCCGTTGTTCTCCAACGTACTACTTCCTGCACGACGCCGGCGTCGTCGTCTCTGAGGTAACCGGAGCTCCAAGCGTTCCAGTAGTTCACGTATCTCAAAGATTGTTCGTGCGGACTTCCAATGCAAGCCCTTCGAAACTCTGCTCGAGCTGATCCTGTCGTTCTTCCAAGGCTGTTTTCTTCACCATGATAAAGCTCCGGTGGTACTAGAGCTTTGATACCAATGATAGGAATTGCAATGTAACAGTAAAAGAAACTCAGAATTGGAGTAAAGGTAGTGTATATTTCCTTAACTTCAGTGTGAATTACAAGGATAGATGCAGAATTAGGAAAACAAAGTGCAGTACTCTCAAGAGAGAGAAACTGTACTACCCAATCCCAGCCCAAGCCAAATCATGCCTACCTTCTCTCTCCTATCTCCTACCTTTATTCTATTCCTCAGCCAAAAGGCGTGAGTCATGCACACATGCACAATTCTGTTATCAGCACACACTCCACTACTTGGAGTTAAAGACCTTCCTACCCCTCCTAGTAAAAACTTTGCCAAACCTATTCTTTCTGCCAGCATTCTCATCAAACAATTACAACATAAACTTTCAAAGTGGTGGGTAGAAACCCATTAAAAAAAAGTTAGACAAGTAAGAGAGTAGAGTGTTGACTTACATCTTCATCTACATAAGACTGCAATACAGCAATAACTCCTCCTTCAAGGCAATGATAAACATTAACCTAATGAATTAAGAAGATAAGGTATTAAAAATTGAAACCTTGGAGTGCAAAGAAAAAATGTTGTGGAAGAATTGGATGGACAAGAGTAAAAAGAGAACCCGATTGCCACCAACTGTGGCGAAAACATTGAAGTAGCGAGAGTCAATGAAGTTAAATACGACGGCGTATAGAGGGCGCTTTCCCTCTTGGAGGCGATTGGTGACTCTGTACTCTTTTTTCTTCAAAGGATTCAGGGTACCAGTAACTGGTTCACGTCCCAAATTAGCGAACTTCGACATTTCCTTGGAAGCAACTTGTTTTGAAGCTACAACCTTCGTCATAATTTGTAGAAACTATTATACAAATTATAGTTACAATTATGTGATCAAAAGTACAATTAAATAAGAGATATTATGCCATATCACAAATGTAAGTATATAATATAATATAATTTAATATATTATATCTTATATGATACACTTATGCTCACAAAAAGTAAAATTTGTGTAGAGTTTCAACCTCTTTTTTATCAAATAAACTTGAAAATTACATTTTTTTTTCGTATTTAACTATTTATTTTTCATGTCCTTTCCTTTACTCCCTCCGGTCTCTAATTTAAGCAACAAAATGTCATTTTTTTTGTTCCAAAATATTAGCAACTTTTATCCAATAAAATGTTAGATTACAAAAATACCCTCACTTACACCTTTTTCATTGTAGCAGAGCTCTCTCACATCACTCACCATTCAATCACCCTTCAATCAGATTTCTTCAGAAAAAGCCCCATTGAGCTTCCCAAAACTCTAATTTGCGATGGTTCTTATTGATTGTTTCTTCAGAAAAAGCCACATTGTCCTCTTCATCCTACTTGTTTTGTTCTTTGTTTCCAAAAGAAACTTGTTACTTTGTTCATAGAAATGGCATTTGATGGACCCTGTTTTGGTTTTATTTTTGAGAAAGATAATGAAGAGTTGTTGAATCTGGTTGTTGAAGACTCTTTAGATAAGAATGATGGAGTCCACCATGATCAAGACTTGACTTTTTCAGTGAAGTGAGTTCTAAGCATCACAATGAAGTCACAACAAAGAAAATAGAGTTGTCAAATGCGGTTGAAGGTGGAGTCAAGCATTGTTTTGACTCAACAAGCTCCCTAGTGAAGATGAAGATGAAGAGGTATTTGGTGTGGATGTGTTTCTTTGAAAAGACTACCAAATCGATGGGGTAAGAAATTTGCATCGTAAAAATTGTGCATCCAGAGAAAGTAATTCAAAATTGAAGAAAGAAGTGATTGATCCAACAAATTTCCGAGGAGGGCATGGACCTTGGGTTTGAGATGAAGAATTGAACAAAGGAGTTGTTGAGATGCTGAAGATCTACATAGATGCTTTGAATTAGGTGTATTTTAAAATATAAGAAAAACTAGAATCCTATTAGATGCTT
Source organism: Oxytropis ochrocephala (assembly GCA_020916435.1). Lineage (NCBI taxonomy): Eukaryota > Viridiplantae > Streptophyta > Magnoliopsida > Fabales > Fabaceae > Oxytropis > Oxytropis ochrocephala. The sequence continues at coordinate 112,500,084 of CM037089.1, forward strand.
TGAATTAAGTATATTTGAAAATGTAAGAAAAAGTTGAATTTGGAATGTAATGTTGTTTATCATTGGGCTGTTGTATTGTATCACATATTTTGGCAATGAAATGTTTTGTTTCCAATGAAATGCTTTGACTTTGATTTAATTCCAAGAATTGGTATAACTTTGGATAGAATTGAAGTACATATATTCTCATATTGCTTCTGCAGAACATAAGGCTGGAACTGTTGCTCTGTGGTTGCATTCTTTGAACCATAGAAACTATCCCAATCTTAGAATTGTTGATGAGGAAGCCATCACCAATAACAAGAAAGCCAAATTGAAGCTGTGTCTGAGTGAATATTTTTCTGGCTATTCTATGTAGAACTCATTCTTTCCAATTGATTTATGCCTTTACCCCTTTGAATATTTTAGGCTCGTTATATTTTGCCTATGAAATCACTAGGAAGGGGAAATGGAAGAGTATTTATATTAACTTATTGTGTTTTCTTAAATTACCACAATGTTCAACCATAACACTTGCTGCATAATTTTAGAACACTTCTCTGCACAATTTTTCTGCATAATTTTAAAACACTTGCTGCACAAAAACTAATCTAACTTTGGATACACCTTCAAGTATAACATGAAGCCTAATCTAACTTTGGATACACCTTCAAGCATAACACTTGCTGCACAAAAACTAATCTAACTTTGGATACACCTTCAAGCATAACACTTGCTGCAGAATTTTTCTGCATAATTTTTGAAGCATAATCCATGTGACTTGTTTGGCCAAAAGTTGATTAAGGTATCTAACTCATTACATAAATTTTGAGTAATGAGTTAGATACCTTAATCAATATTTTGCATGTATGCAAAAGTTTGCTGAACTAGTTCTGGATCACATTTTAGTTGAGTTGGTAGTATCCCTTGAGTAGTCATTGCATCTTTCTTCATATGAGGGATTTTGTATTGATTGCATCCTTGGACTTTCATGAGTTCAATCATACATGATTGGAGAGTGAGAAATATTTTGTTTGATTCTTTGACAGAGAAAGCATCATAAGATTTTTCCACCGCCTCAATAAGCTCATCAACGGATCTAGTCGCCTCTTTGTGTTGTAATGATTGAATGGCACTAAAGAAACCCAAATCCAACACATTCAAATCCGGAGAATTAGGCGGTTGGTTAATCAAACGAATGTCAAATCCACCTTCACAAGCTACTCTACAAAATTCTTCATCATCTACCAAAATATGGCTCGGTGCGTTATCTTGTTGTATGTAAATTGTTTCCCGTGCATGTTCATGTGGCCATTTTTCTTTGATCGCTGGCAACACCTTGTTTATTAGGAATACGACTGACCTCTTTGGTGATAGAAGCAATTGGTTTTGTTTCGAGTGTCCCCGACACTCTATTAACACTTGACCTCTTTGCTGGAACTTGAGTTACTAGAGGAAACAAGCCAATTTTTCCAGAGAATAGCTCATTACCTTCCCCATCAAGTCTAGGTCTAGCCACTGCAGCTAAAAACATTACCTTTCCAATAAAGTTCTTTTGAGATGGTTCTATACCTGTTGAACAATGACAAACAATTTAAATGTAATCATGGATATATATATCGTTTATAATGGTTATAGCTTAGAGAATCTTTAAATGTTCTTCTGGTTTGAATGTTGTTCTGGTTTATAGCTACTTGAGTTATTTGGATACTCCTTTTATGTTGCTGCTATATATATATATATATAGATTGAAATGTAAGTTCTACTGTATCCAAGCTAATTGAGCATCCCATAAGTACTTATAGTTATAACACATCTAAAACTCAGTTGTTGAGCAACAAGAGAAACAATTCAAATGTAAAATAGCATAGATTGAAAACTCTTTACCGTTCTCATCTTCACTAAATGTGTTAGTGTCTTCTTCAACACCTCCATTGTTTGGATCATGTTGTGTTCCTGAAAATCAATATAAAGGATTTATACTCCCAATTCAGTAAAATAGAGCTGAAAGGTTTTATATCACATACCATTAAGCATGGCATCAAATTCTTCGAAACATAAGTCATCCATGTAGGGCTCGAGACATAAATCATCCATGTAGGTGTCGGTATCGGCATCAGCGTCATCGGCAGCGGCAGCATCGTCGGCATTGGCGGCAGCGTTGTCGGCGGCAGCGGCGGCAGCGGCGGCGTCGACGACAGAGGTGTTTATGTCATCATAAGAAAGGGATGTTTGAGACTCATTTACAGTGACTTCCTCTTCATGAGATGGATACACATTTAAGTCAATAGATGAAGGATATGATTCAATAGGTGATGCTCTGCTTTTGTTGTTTGCTAAAATCATCAATATGGGGTATTATGTTGCAATCTATCATCACTGATGTTGTGCCATTCAAATGAGATTCATTGCAAGAGACATTCAAATCAATGTTTAGAGGCATGTTTGAGATGAATTAACTCAAATTTGGTGATCCTCTGTTTTAGTATGTTGTGTATTCTAAAATTTAATCATTGGCGCCAAATTTTAATCAAAGTCATATTTCAAAGAACAAATTAACTAAAGCAAAAATTAGCGCCAAATTGAAATTGAAATAGAAGAATGAAAAAAAAAATAGAAGCACAGCTTGGTAATCTTGACGTCATGAAGGATTTTTTCATCGTGAAATGAGATTTGCAGGAAGGGTAATATTGTAACATACCATTAGTTTTTTGATCAAATTAATAGAAAGTGACAAGTTTAATTGACTTTCTTAATTCTTGTGCTATAAATTTTGTTGCTTAAATTAGAGACCGGAGGGAGTACAATTGAAAGGTTTGACCAATTCTTTTGTTTTACTAAAAGAAGAAAAACGTTTATACATGACTCAGATTCAATGTTGTCCAAGTCAACCTCATTCAGAGCGTGAAAACCAGTTGAATCAAATCAAGTCACATATCAAAATAATTGGTCTGACTAGAGCTGTCAATCACCCAAAGTGTCAAATAAAAGCCCACTGGGGAAAAAACCCAAAGCCCTGCCCAAATGCCATGATTTTATTAAAAAAAAATAACTAACCCACTATTAATTTGACTAGTTCGCCAACTCTGAGGGCCAGACCACTCCACGGGTTACCAAGCCTGCTTATATTATTTTAATTAAATCGACAGATTAACAAGGAGCAGCTATTAAACAGTTACATATTTGCTTTAGGTTAAGGAGCAATAAGGATAGGACTTGGGAAGTATATATGTGGTAAGTAAGCAAACTGCAATTTAGAACCAGCTAAGGAATTGTGATAGATACAAGATACCAGCATCTTAATTCTCAAGTATCAAAATTCACAACCACAGAAAATTGGCATCTGAATTAAATATAACAACTATACGATCAACAAACTTAAATATCTACCTCAGAAGTTCAGTTTAATGTCTTCTGTCTAGATTTGGGAAATTGAAGAAAAAAAGGATGAAAAACTAGGTTGGTTCAAGAGATCATGCCCCAAATTTAGATATTAGTGATTTCCCTTTCATTTTTCTTTGGTCTTATCAAAATTATGTAAATCACAATCATTACTAACAGAATTCAAATCAGAAAATCAATAGAATGTCATCATAAGTATCATTACAAGCTATTTTGTGGGATGGTAGCATTTCATGAATACAAGCTCCAGGTGCCAACCTTTGTCAGGAAACTCAAATGCAGATAAACTATATCATCATTCATAACAATAATAAAACATACACTAGTGACAAGCTGTCAGGTTTCTTCTTAAACCCAAGCTAACAAAAGGGCAATGACGTCCCTGTAACTTTATTGATGAACAGAAGAAAAGATTTACACAAAAAACAAGATTAATACAAAGATAAATTCCTCAGTCAAATAATTATTAAGTAAGCATATGAAAATATCCTCATGACGCACAAATTAGTGCACAAGGAAACACCTTAACAGAAAAATGAGGAGTATCAAAAATTAGGGTTTTAGTCTAAATAAATTGAGAGAAATTTGAAATAGAAAGACACAAATTAGGGGAAAGCTGAATAAGGGAGGTGTGGTACTCACCAACTAGAAAAGGAGCAGCTACCTGGGCGTTTGCTGGAAGTGGAGTGTGGCGAGAGAAGAAATTGCAGAACACAGAGGTTTGCTGCGAGCACGTGGAGATACCAACTCAAGATGATATTGATGGGTGAGTGGATTGAGAGAGAGTAAAACGATGATGGGTGAGGGAGAGAAGAGAGAGAGTGTCTGACCAGCTTTCCTGCAGCGATCAACCGTAACACAGTGTTTGATCCGTATGCATGAAAGTGGAAGGAAAGATTCTAATAGAATGGAAAGTTTCTTGAATTATTATGTGTCTTCCATTGTTTGGTTCATGAATGAAAAGGGAGGGAAGGAATGATTGGTTTTTAGTGGGACCCGCTCAAAAAGTGGTGGAAATTGAATGTGTTGAATTAGGATAAAAAGACAATACTTGTTTTTTTTACACCCCCACCCCATCCCCTCACAGAGCTGTCAATGGGCGCCAGCTGCGCGCCAGCCCGCCCGCCTGCTCCATCTACCAAACGGTTAGATACTGGACGAGATCGGACCAAATTAATATTTGGATGAGCCTACAAAATGTAAGGTCCCAAGCTCGCTTAACACTAGCCGTACACAACTGGTCACCCTTTCAACTGACCACAAATTATTGACTTTTTATTTAGATAGGGGGAGCATTAAGTAAGGGGAAGTCTAGATACATATCTTTAATATTAGAACATTGCTTTTTGCTTGATGAACTAACCTCCCACCTAAGATGAATTAAAATTTTGTCATCATCAAAAAAGGGAGAATGTAGATATCTTGTGTTGCAGGTTAAGTTTTGATGATGAAGTAATCTAAGACAAAGTGACAAATGGAATTCCAAAGCACAACCAGCTCAAGAAGTAAGTTTATGTCAAGGGTAGTCCCTAGGAAGTCGGGTCGTGTCTTAGGAATGAATGTAAAATCGGCTCAAATCACACCACACACTAGCACTCACAATGAACCAAACATCTGTTTTCAATTGATAAAAGCATGTAATAGGTTAGGCACTTGTTTTTAAAGAAATAGATTAATGGCTTAATGTCTTACAAGAAATTGTTTTTGAACTAAAGAACATTCTTGATTTGGTATTTTAAAGCTAGAAATCGATTGTTCACTTGTTTCCATAAGCAAGCAATCGATTGTTCACTTACCTTCTTAAAGCCCAAAATCGATTAATAGCTTCCTATTTTAAAACACAAAATCGATTCATAGCTTCTTACTTTAAAACACAAAATCGATTCATAGCTTCTTACTTTAAAGCACAAAATCGATTCATGGCTTCTTGGTTTTAAAAGAAGAATCGATTCATGGCTTCTTATCTTAAAGGAAACAATCGATTCTTTACCTACTTGTTTAAAGCACAAAATCGATTCTTATCTTGTTTTCTTAAAGCTCATAATCGATTTCAAACTATGGTTATATAAGCAACAAATCGATTATCCACTTATTCATAAACTATTCCAACGGTCATATTTTCACATATTCTATAAATAGGGACTTAGGGCTTCACATTTCAAAAAAAAACCTACATTTCTCAAAAAGCTGAAGCGCACATCGCATACCATTGCACATTTCACTGTTTCCATCTTTTTGAGCTGATCTCTCTCAAGGGTTAGGTTGGGTATCTTCAAGTTGTTGTATTCACCTTCTTAGAGGTATTACTATTTTTCTTGTAATTTGATTCTACTGTAATTGGGTTTTACTAGAGAGTGGGGTATCTCTCTAGGATTTTTGATTGTAACAAGGGTGGGGTATCTCTTGTATCAATTGTTTTGAGGGCTCTTGCACAACGGTGGGGAATCCTAAGTGTGAAGAGCGCCTGAGTTTTGTAAGGGTTTGAAAGCACCCGCTTTAAGCTTTGATTTGATAGTGAAAATCTCACAAAGGGTTTTGTGAGGATCGAGTAGGCCACTAGGAGGTGGTCAAACCAAAGATAAATCTCTTGTGTTCTTTACTGCTTTTATTTCTAATTCGTTCTTTCTATTAACCTGCGCGAAAAACAATCTAAGTTGTTAAAAGGGGAACGATTTTCTAAAAATCTCAATTCACCCCCCCCCCTCTTGAGACTGAAGCCACTTGGTAACAAAAAAGACAAGACTTGTTTTTTTTACACCCCCACCCCATCCCCTCCTAGAGCTGTCAATGGGTCGGGGTTGGGCCGGCCCGCCCACCCAGGCCCATCGGGCCAAACGGTGTATACGGGCAGGGTCCGACCAGCCCAATATTCGGATGGGCTGCAAAATGTAAGGCCCAAGTTCGCCCAACACTAGCCAACGGGTCAGCCCAACGGGCCACAAATCATTGACTTTTTAGAATTTTGTATAAATGAAAATTAGAATTTCCAACCACTATGTATAAATCAAAATCAAAACTAGAACTTCAAACACAAATGCTTGAACTTGCATATCAAGTTGTATGAAAAAAAGATGGAAAGTTGGTATACTGTGATTAAATTCTCATGATATTACCGACTCAAAAATTTGAGTTACCAAATCTTATTCGTTTTGCCTCTAATTTATTTGTTTCTTGAGTGTGATTCATTAGGATTAGGATTTCATTGGATAACATTAAAAACAACATGTATAGCGCTTGTCATATTTAAAATTAAAAAAACAAAAACAATAACAAATGGGTCGTCCCGGCCCATTAGGTAAGGTCGCCCAATAACATCACCAGTCAATCAAGCCGCCAAAAACATACCGCTTGATTTTGGGCTACTATTTTTAGAGCCCGCACCGCAAAAAAATCAGTCATTGGGTGACCCACCGGTCGGGCCCAAATTGACAGCTCTACCTCCTACCCCCACATATTTCGGTATTACCCAAACTACCCCTCGCATAATTGACAAAACTTGACTTTGCATTGATTTCTCTCTCGATCGACCCCATTATATATCCGCAATCGTATATACGTCATGGAAGGTATATACGATTGCATTAAATAATGAACGTTGACCTAGAAAAATGATCATCGTATATATTTCCTTTGAGACGTATATACGATTGAATTATTAAATGCTTCGTTGACTACCCATCATATATAGCGTATATACGATTGGGGCTTTGAATAATCAATCGCATATACGTTTGGGCCACGTATATACGATGTTATAAATTGTGTCATCGTATATATGTGGTTAATGAGGTATATACGATGGCTTATTATTTTGTTTTTTTTAACTGATTTATTTTTGTTTTGTTGAAACAGATATTCCCCCGCCTGCTGCAGATGCAGACTCTCAGTTGGCTCCTTTTGATATTGACACTACAGCGGCGTTTACCACGGATACAATATATTTTTAATTCTAAAAATAGTTGATGTTGAAGGTGACGGTAATTGTGGTTTTAGAGCAGTCGGGGTTGGTCTTGATATGGGTGAGGATTCTTGGCCTCTGATTAGGCAAGATTTAATTCAGGAAACAAAGGAAAGGGAGCCAGTGTATTTAACCATGTTTGGGAAGAACAGACTGTTAGAGCTTCGCAAAGCATTAACTATTGATTCCTATGGACCTCAGCCGGACTCGAAGTGGTTGGATTTGCCAGATGGGGTACATGGTTGCAACCAAGTATAATGTGGCACTCGTTCAGTTGTCTATGAATATGAATTTTACTTATCTGCCTTTGAGAGGTACCTATGGTTCGTCTAAGTTTAAAATCATATCTATTCTGAACCAGAAAAATCTACACTGGTTGAATATTTCAATATCTTCCACCTGTTCGTTGCCTCCTATTGCTCCGCAGTGGTACCAGCACCACTCATCAGAGTCTGCTTCATGGTTGGATCTGTATGCCGGTCGTTTTACCCTCAGGCAGTCTATGTGTCCTTTCGTGCACCCTCCCACTCCCGGTGATGCGCCTAGATGTGTTGATTTAACCGATGATTCTATTGACGATTTATAGATTCGCACCTTTTTTGTATTACACGTGTATTTATTACTGTACCGCGTTTTTGTAATTACACGCATTTAGTAATCGATCTTATCTACACCGTTGCTCAAATGACTACCGTTAAATCACGACCGTTAAAATTAAAACCGTTGATCAAATCATAACCGTTCAAATTAAAACCGTTGATCAAATCACAACCGTTCAAATTAAAATCGTTGATCAAATCACAACCGTTAACAAATTATAAGCCCATCGTATATACCCTTGGTGGGACATATATACGATGTTATATATTAGCTATCGTATATACCCCCACAAAGCGTATATACGATTGACTTAAACGCATCAATCGTATATATCGCAACGAACATATATACGATGCCTACAAAAAATTCGTATATAAGTCAAAAAAACATATATACGATTGGTGTAATTTTTAATAAAAAAATACGTTTTGAATGGCATTTTGGGGTTTCACTATTGTGTGGATGTATATGTGAAGCATGTGGGGTACAAAAACCCAAAAGACAATGGTGCCCTTGGCTTTTGTTTCATGAATGTCTAAATTAGATAAGGGTGTTTTTGTAATTTACCAAATACAGATATTTCTTTTCTCTCACTTTCTACTCTACTTTCACTTTTACCAAACAACCTAAAAATCATCTCACTTTCTACTCACTTTCATTTCCTCAACTCTCTTTCCTTCAACTTTCTTTCCTTTCCCCATCCAAACATAAGAGAACAAAAAGAAGGACAAGTTTAGTGGGATTTTTAACCCCTTCGCTTTTTTAAAAATTACTAAGTCAAACCAATAATTCCTTTTAATCTAATTTGAGGGTTTTTTTTTAAAACCTCTGCTATTTAACCTGTTTTTTTGTAGTGGAAAATGGCTATATTTTTTCAGATACAAATGTGTTTGGTATCGTTGAATTTAACAATGATATGTTGCATCTAGATACTAATGTGGGTCGTGGCAACGACAAAATCGATGATGTTGTGGTTGCAGGTTGGACGATGTTTTTTTATTATGTAGTTTATTTTGTTCTGGTGTTTTTGTCTGTTGGATATGGATAATTTTTACTTTGTCCTGTCAGGGGTTACTCATCACCCTTCAGATGTTAGGTCTTGGAAAGGTATTATTTTCTGCACAGAGCCCGATACATATGAATTTTATAACTCCTACGCCAATTCATTGGGGTTCTCAATCAAGAAGGCAAATGTGTATCGTGATAGTAAGAATAAAAGACTGACATCCCCTATCTATTTGAATATGATGTGTCATAAACAAGGTTTTAAGAAGGTCCAAAAAGATGTTCCAACGACTGCTTTGAATAAACGGAAAGATACGGAGGCGGTTTGTTTAAGCGGCAATGAAGCTTAAGATGGATGTTGTTTGGAGAATACACCTTCCTCGCTTCGTCAAATTCTCAATCGAGAAGCAACTAGAGTTGTTCTCAACCCAAACGCAGCGCCATACGAAAGGGTAACTTGATTTGATCCAGCTGCAAGAACTGATCTCGCAACGACCCCCTCTCTCTCTTTATTCCTTGATTGCTTCGTTGCAAAATTAGGGTTGGTTTGCGAAGCGTGGGTGTGTGACTCTCGTTCGTAGATTGCCTTTTGCATGAAAGAAGTTCATGCGTGGAATGGATCAGTACCTGTATGGATCCAATTGGGCTGGGTCGGGTAAACTAGTGCAACTTAAATGAAATAATTTGGTTTTTGTAAGAAGAACTCTGTTGGGTCGGGTTTTTTGACCCTTGTACTAGGCTTCGGTCTAATTGTCCCACTATTAGTGTGTGTAATATTTTGGTCTTGCCCATCTAAGAATATACATCTTGTAGAGTCTCCCTTTATGGGACCTACATTATTTCCCTCCAAAATTCCCCCCTTCTCTCCCTTTTCCCTCCAAACCCCAACCCTCCCCCCCCCCACCCCCACCCCTCTCCCCTACCCCCTTTTTTTCTCCAAACTTTCTCTCTCCTTTTTTTTGTTCCTTTTTCCCATTCATATTTTTATTTCCCTTTTCTCCTCTCTCACTCTCTTCTTTCATGTTTTATATTTTAGTGGTACTTTACGATTAAATAGAAAATGTACCTCCATAATCAAATTTTTGGAATCGAACATTAATTTCGTAATAAAAAGTGTAATGCTATACAGTGTACCTTTTCGGTACAGTCTGAAAAAAATTAATTGTTTAAATATGCAAAGTTTATTTTTTAGTAACGGAATCGAACATTAATTTCGTAACAAATTATATAAAGTGTAACACTATGCATACTTTTTGGGTACTTTAGTGTGTGAAAAATTTTAATTGTTTAAATATGCAAAGTTTATTCCTTAATAACGATTTTATTGTAAAAAAAGTTAATTTTGTAACAAAATTTCAAATTATTTTGAGCCAAAATATGTAAAGTGTGACGCTAAACCATTGCCCCCTCTGTCTATAGAACCTGAAACATTGGTCCCGTCCATCGGACGGGTCACCGCACTAGTTTTCTATGAAATATTACACATTTGACCAAAAAAAAACTTGATGTCGCAATACTTTTATAAACTCTATTATTGATGGATTATTTTCAACTATAGCATACCTCTCTTTTTTGACACCCCAAATTACCTAATGACATATGCTTTGCCTTATTGCAAAATTCATTTGGATGATTTGCAATTTTGCTGAAAACTATTCTAAATATCAAGAAGATTAATATTAACATTATTTAATTAATACTCATAACAATTGTATAAGTTCATAATCATACCTTTTCATCAATACTGAAATTTGGTGCCGATGTATTCCATTTGTTTAAAGTTACCCCATTCACTTTGAATTCAGGCTCGCTTCACTTTGAATATTAAACTCGTATTTGACAATTCAGTTCACTTACACATTCGAGCTTCACTTGATTGCACTTAAAGCCCCTTAAAATTAAAATGCAAGTTAAAAGTTACTATCTATAAGAGAGATCTCGAGTTTTTTGTTTATTTTGTTTTTTAATAAGAATATTTTTATTGTTTCAAAAAAATAAGAATATTTTTATGTTATAAATAGATGTTGTGTTACTAGCGCCGTGACCCGTGCGATGCACGGGGCCAAAGCTTTAAATTATACGGAAGAATTATAAGAGGAAGATTAGATTAATAATAATTGAAATCAAAGTTTAAGGACAATGGACAACAAATTGTTGAACAAAAAAATAATTTGTGTTAAAGTTAAATACTTCATTTTCGGTATCATGTATATTAATTCATTTTAAAGGAAACGAAAATTATGTTAATTCTTCATTTTCTCTATTAATTAATTTGTCTTAAATCTTAAGTATGTATGTATAACATGCCTTAGTTTAATGTGTTAGTTAATACAAAATAATCGAGAGTAACAATTTGTGGTACATGTTCAAAAAAATAGTCTAGTTAATACAAAATAAGTGAGTCAACAAAAAAACATGCATTTACATGGTTGACACAATGATTTGTTGACATTGGGCAATGTATCTTAAAACAAACCTTTGAAATGTAACTTGAATAGTCAACTATAGAAGAAGGACCATTATATACAAAAATATGTAGAGATCACAACCTCAATTGAACATCTTCTTGCAGTCACATTTGTATAGGAATGCCTTTACATTTTGTGATGCAGCCACGTAGCATCAAGAAAGAATCACTTAAATCAGCAACAACCCTTTATGTATATGGTAAAAGAAGACTACTAAATCTCTATATTTGCATCTTGTGGTACTCCTCGAATAATATACAAATGAAAAAGTTGCCCTTGATGAAAATTTAATTACCATAAACACCTACAACTTCTCATGCAGTGAGAGAAAATTAATAAAAATTTCTTGAGAGATATAGCAATAACGTACTAACAGCCAAAAGATTGCAACACTAAGTTAGTTGAATGCATGCTATAAATTAAAGACTCGCCATGGAGAAGCTAAATAATGAAGTTTCACTTTCACTACATCATGGAGCAAACCTGAAGCTTGATTTTGTGCAGTAGCAATTATCAAGATGGTTCAATGCAGGACATATAAAACATGATGGTAAAAACGTCCCTCCAATGACATAATAATAATAATAATAAATAATCAATGTAGGACATATAAAACATGACCAAGATAGTTTTAAGAAAGCAATAGTTGTCCAACAACAAAGAACATGTTGAAAATGAGCTTGAGTCATGAGCTTGAGTCATCTAACATAGTCAAAGCAAAATGAGTCAACCACTATGATCAAGTCAAAACTCTCCACGTGGGCATGACACATCAAAACTCACTTGAAGCTTTCTCACTCACTATTGAAGAGTATTACTTTACTCTTCCTTTATGCTTCTGTGTTAAGCTTCACTCTTTCATATTTTGGTTCTATTACCCTTTAGTTCTTTCTTTATTTCCGTTGAATTAGTTGTAGGAATCGGTTATTCTGTTTTGATCATTTGTTAGGATCATAACTGATTCCAGTTTTAGTTTTCTCGTATATATAGATCCTCTTGTATGCATTATCACAATCAATGAAGTATTATCTTTCTTAAGTCTTCGTTCTCTCAATTTCTTGATCTCAAATTACCTTTGAGTTCTTTGTCAATTCTTCAATGGAGTTCAACTCCAATCTTCAACATGGTATCGTGCGCAAAGTGCCACCATTCATTTGCTTTCTCGATTCTCTTTTCCGATCTTCGTCTCATCGGTCGTTTCGTCTTCTCGATCGTTTTTCCCCTTTTCCCCAATTTTTAGGGATTGAGTCTCACGATTCAGTTCTTTGTATTCTTTGTACACTTTCTTCCTTCGATCACCGAATCTCACGATTCAAGTCTTTTCCCCAATTTTTGATCACCGAATCTCACGATTCAATTCTTTGAACCCTATTTTTTTGGTCCACCTCTTTGTGCTCATCCATGGCAGAAACTGAACCAGTTGTTGAAGACGGTAATAATGGAAATGCAAAAGACAACAAAGATAAGACATATCAAACCGATATGCTAAGTCCCTACTTCATGCATCCAAGTGACAATCCTGGTGTTGCGATTGTCACTCCTCATCTGAACGGTACAAATTACCATACCTGGTCGAGATCCATGACCATGGCTCTAAGATCAAAGAACAAGTTGCACTTCATCGATGGAACGTTGTCGAGACCTGCCGATGATGATAGAAACTCCATGGCTTGGGGATGTGCAACACCATGGTTATGTCATGGATCAACAATTCAATAAATCCCGAGATTACTCAAAGTATTCTATGGATGGACACCGCGATCAAGTTTGGAATGACTTGAAAGACCGCTTCTATCAAGGAGACATATTCGAATTTCGAGATCTTCAAGAAGAAATCTATACTACCAAACAAGGTGATGGATCTATCTCTACCTACTACACAAAATTAAAGAAATTGTGGCAAGAATTAGAGAATTTCTTGCACCTTTACCAGTAATTGCAATACGCACAAATTGCAAGTGCAATGTCGTGAATAAATTCAAACAAAGATGCAGAAACAGAAAATGTTTTGAGGTTTTTAAAGGGACTAAACGAGCAATACTCCTCGGTTAGATCCCAAATCATGCTAATGGAACCCCTACCAAACATTGGTAAAGTGTACTCCTTATTAATCCAACAAGAAAGGCAAAATGCCATAGATGAACCTAGAGTTCTTGCTGCTACTAACACCCAAGGAAGAGGTTCTGGTTTTAGAGGTAAGAGTGAACGGGGAGGAAGATTCTCTGCTGGTAGAGGAAGAGGTAAAGTGGTCTGTTCTCACTGTGGGAAGACCGGACACATGGTAGACAGCTGTTACAAGAAGCATGGCTACCCTCCCAATACTGGTGCCATCAACAATTGTGCTAATGAGCATGAAGAAGATGACAATGGTACCACTGAGTATGAGGAGGAGCAACAAGAAGGAGGAAAAGGTAATTCCAACGCCCTCAGCTTTACTCCAGAGCAACATAAGGCTCTCTTAGCTCTTCTGCAGAATTCAGGGAGCATTAATCACTTCACTACAAACAGATCAGGTATTATCCTTCTTATCCCTAACTCTAATAGATCAAGAATTTGGATCATTGATACTGGGGCTACTGATCATGTATGTTTCATCCTAGATTATTTTCAGTGTATGAAAAGAATAAAACCAATCACCCTAAGATTACCTAATGGAACCTTAGTAACATGTGAATATGCTGGCACAATATGTTTTGATAATGGTCTATGTATACATGATGTCCTCTACATTCCCAATTTTTCTTTTAATCTGATCTCCATTCCCAAACTTGTAGTAGATATTGACTGTGATGTGCATTTTAACAGAAGGGGATGTTTAATACAGGACGACCCCTGCCAGATGATGATTGGGAAAGCTGAATTGAAGAATGGATTGTTTAGGCTTATTTCCCCTTCTGTTAGAATAAATAGCAAAATTTCTTTTCCTTGCATTAACTATTTTAAAATTACGAATGTTGTTGATAATTGTAAATCGTGGGCATATGAGATTTGGACATCCTCTTTTGAGAAATTATGTGAAATAAATAAAGTTTTCCCTATGTGAAATGTATAAAATCTGATTTGCCTTGTGATATATGTCAATATGCTAAACAAAGAAGGCTTCCTTTCCACATAGTACTAACATAGCCACCAAATGCTTTGATTTGGTGCATATGGATATTTGGGGGGCCTCTCTGCTTCTTCCATGCTAGGACATAGATATTTTTAAGCGTAATGGATGATAAGAGTAGGTTTACATGGATTTTTCTCATGAAATCAAAGTCCGAGACATCTTTATTAGTAAAATCCTTTGTTAATCTTGTCAATACACAGTTTGAAACAAGAGTTAAATGCATTAGAAGTGATAATGGCCCTGAATTCTTCATAAAAGATTTTTTCAATGAAAAGGAATTTTACATCAAACATCATGTGTTGGTACTCCTCAACAAAATGGCATTGTTGAGAGGAAGCACCAACACATCTGAATATTGCCGAGCTCTCCTTTTCCAGCAAATTTACCTAAACTTTTTGGGGGCATGCTGTCACTCATGCTCATGTGCATATAATAAACAGATTACCATCTAAATTTCTATCTCGTAAATCCCCATATGAGTGCTTGCATAAATTTATTCCTGATTTGCATCCATTGAAAGTCTTTGGTTCTTTATGCTTTGCATCTACATTAAAATCTAATAGAAAGAAATTAGATCCCCGCTCTAGGAAATGTATATACTTGGGCTTCAAGACCGGAGTAAAAGGTCATGTTCTGTTTGATTTAAAAGCTAGAGAAATTTTTATTTCAAGAGATGTTGAATTCTATGAAAATATATTCCCTTATAGACCTACTTCTCATGAAGAAAACAACATCCAGTCCCACACTTTGCGCTAGCACGCCTACTTACCTAGATGATCCATTTGAGGGAGATCATAATAATGGTCTTGAAACAGACACTCCACCTAACCATACCCATGACAACAGTGAAGAGAATCACACACCCACAGAATCTAGAAGTGAAACAGAATCGAGGGTACAAACAATACGTAAAACCATCACGTATAACACCCCAACAAAGAGGTGACTCAGGTGACACTCAAATAGAAGCAATAGGTCAGTCAAGTGATACTCTAGACAACTCAAGTGCACCCAACATAGGTGAGGAAGAGGTTAGAAGATCAACTAGACATAGGAAGGCCCCAAGCTATCTTGAGGAATACCATTGTTCACTGTTAACCGATAATGACTCTACATCAACCTGTGACAAAAGTAAGTACCCTATTTCCAACTACATCTCTTATGACAAACTTTCTTCCTCACACAAGAACTATATTCTAAATATCTCAACCAACATTGAGCCAAGAACCTATGAGGAAGCGATTTGTGATGAGAATTGGAGACATGCCATACAAACTGAGCTCACTGCCTTAGTCAAGACCAATACCTGGGAACTTGTGAGACTGCCACCAATAAGAAAGCCATGGGGTGCAAATGGGTATTCAAAGTTTAAACTGCATGCAGATGGATCCATTGAAAGGTATAAAGCTAGACTTGTGGCAAAGGGTTTTACCCAAATCGCAGTATAGACTACACCGAAACTTTTAGTCCAAAGGTCAAAATGACTCTTCGTGAGAATGCTATTAGCGATGGCGACCACTCGAGGTGGCATCTATGCCAATTAGATGTAAATCTTTGCTTTTCTTCATGGTGATTTATTGGAGGAGGTCTATATGAAGCCACCTCGAGGGGGCTTGAGCTAGGCGACACTAACCTTGTTTGCAAGTCGCAAAGGTCCCTTTATGGCCTAAAGCAAGCTAGCGAGCAATGGAATGCCAAGCTAATCGATACCCTAATATCTATTGGTTACAATCAATCAAAATCTGATTATTCATTATTTACTAAGTTATCTACTAACGGTTTTACAGCTATATTAGTTTATGTTGATGACTTAGTGCTTGCAGGAACTGATATCTCTGAAATTAATAGAGTCAAAGCTCTATTGGATCGTAAATTCGATAGATAAAGGACCTTGGTCACTTAAAATATTTTTAGGTTTTGAAGTAGCTAGGAGCAAGGATGGAATAGCTCTATGTCAAAGAAAATATGCCCTGGACCTCCTACAAGAAGCTGGAATGCTTGCCTCAAAACCATGCTCTACTCCAATGGAACCTCAGCTGCAGTTATCAAAGAACTCTGGAGATACCATTGCTGACCCCTCTATTTACAGAAGGTTGATTGGGAAACTTCTCTATTTAACTCACACTCGCCCGTAAATCATTACTCACGCCAAGCTAAGTCGGTTTCTTGAAGCTCCTACCACTATACACCTTCAAGTTCAACATGAGGGTGCTCAAATTCATCAAACAAAATCTCGTCAAGGTCCATTCTTGAAATCAAATCTCCCTAACACTCAAGGGATTTTGTGACTCGACCGGGAGCATGCCCGTGATACTAGAAGATCTACCACTGGTTTCTGCTTCTATTTGGGAACGTCTCTCATCTCATGGAAGAGCAAAAAGCAGTCAATTGTATCAAGATCCTCCTCGGAGGCGAAATATGAGCACCGCACAATCAACCCTGTGAAGCCCAATGGCTCTCTCTCTCACGAAAGATTTACAAATTGATCACCAAAAACTCATCATCATCTCTTTGTGACAACAAATCGCTTCTACACATTCTTTGCCAATCCGGTGTTCCACGAGCGCACCAAACACATAGAACTTGACTGCCACGTTGTTAGGGATAAAATACAAGCTGGAATTCTGCACTTGATGCCCATCTCCTCAAAGGAACAAGTTGCAGATATCCTAACAAAGTCTCTGCAACCTGGTCTGTTTGTATATCTTCAAAGCAAGCTTGGACTGCTGAATATACACTCCAGCTTGAGGGAGCATGTTGAAAATGAGCTTGAGTCATGAGCTTGAGTCATCTAACATAGTCAAAGCAAAATGAGTCAACCACTATGATCAAGTCAAAACTCTCCACGTGGGCATGACACATCAAAAACTCACTTGAAGCTTTCTCACTCACTATTGAAGAGTATTACTTTACTCTTCCTTTATGCTTCTGTGTTAAGCTTCACTCTTTCATATTTTGGTTCTATTACCCTTTAGTTCTTTCTTTATTTCCGTTGAATTAGTTGTAGGAATCGGTTATTCTGTTTTGATCATTTGTTAGGATCATAACTGATTCCAGTTTTAGTTTTCTGTATATATAGATCCTCTTGTACAGATTATCACAATCAATGAAGTATTATCTTTCTTAAGTCTTCGTTCTCTCAATTTCTTGATCTCAAATTACCTTTGAGTTCTTTGTCAATTCTTCAATGGAGTTCAACTCCAATCTTCAACAGAACATATTGCAGAAGGACAAATAACTTCCAAGTGAAGTGGGAAGTACTCTAGCTCCTTTAGACAAAGCATCAACGTGGATTGTAATAGCAAAAATAAGACACAAAACAATGCTTCAATCAAAAAATGTCCTTACTATATTAGAGCACGGACAATTATCAAAGCTATTGCCGAAACAAACTCCTCCTCTTTTGGTATCCACAAAAGCCGGAATATGAAATAATTGTTTTTGCAATTTCATTAGAATAACAAATGCAATCAAGCTAGTTTAACTTAAGAAATATGATTGTACCTAGAAAAGAGCTCCCACAACTTAATTAGACAAAAATCGATGCCAACCACAACTAAACACGATGGAAACCCATGGAGACTGAAAATTATCAAAAAAAACTAAAATCACCGAAAAGTTCAGAAATGTGAATGTACTGGAAAATGAGCTATTGTAACTTAATTAGAGAAAAATCAATGGCAACTGAAAAGTTTGCTTTCCACTTTCTTTTGGAATCAACACACAACATTGTGTTAGCCCCCATATCACATATAACAATATAAGCCAAGCATTGCATACAAGTTCTTCTAAAATATTAATTACATAAAATATCGAAATCTATATGATTTGAACTTTATATTTACGGGAACTTGTTCATGTTGAGATCCACAAACACATCTAGGTGTGCATTTTTAAAAGGAAAATGAGGTCTAAAAGCTAAGGAACCACAATTCAATGGTAAAGCATGAGTGTTATACCCCAATTTTGTCCGTCTTCTTTTTCTCGTTTTAGTCGTTTATTTTTAGTAAGGGCGTGTTTTGGAGTCGCATGATTACGAGAATTATTAGTGTAGAGTCTCGATTACTAATTTCAATAACTCCGTTCAACTAAATTGAAACGCCGTTGTTTAAATCAGGCACGCACGCGAATGATCGATCTTTTCGCGCGTTCTTCAATTTAATATCTGTATTCGAGTTCGGTCGTACGTGAACAGGTCTACCTAAAGGCATTTTTCTTAAAATTTAGTTTAAATTCAGACTTAGTAATGCGATCGAGTTAATTTTGTGGTCTCTTAGTCGACGCGCCCATTTCTTTTATTTTTGGTCTAGTTTTAGCGTATTTGTCGAGTCCGGCTCGTTCTCGTCTTTGTATTTGGCCCGATTCCTTTTTCTTATTATTTTTTATTCTTATTTTGTTTATGCAATCAAAAAATTCTATTTAGTTTAATTTACAGTTTAAAAGTGTTTAAGAGTCCAAAAATATCAAAAATAATTCTACTTAGTTTAATTTACAAATTAGAAGCACTTAAGAGTCAAATAAGTCCAAAAATACAAAAATAAATAAATACTGAAAATGCAAAAATAACAAATCCGAAAATACAAAAATAAATAGCAAATTAGGGTTTCAAGCAACATTCCAAGTCGCTATACCGCTATCGGGCACCGGGTTCCAACTCAAATAGGGTCAAAGCTTTGTTTAAAATAATAAATGCCTTAACCTAGTATTATACTATAAATAAGCGATCTAATAGCAAGAAAAGACGGAAATCAAGGTCAAAAGGTCATGAAAATCACAAACAAAAAAGGATTAGAGTTTCACATCGAAACCCTAATCCACAAAACACAGTTCTTTTGAAATCTGAGATCTGAAAACTCGAGTAACGGCAGCGATTCAAAGAGGGTACAGCAGCAGTCGCAGTCACAACAAGCACATTAGGAGATGAATCGGAAGCCAGATTAAAGGTTAGTCCAGTTGCTATGTTCTTTTTCTAAAAAATGTGTTCAGAATGAATAGGTTTCTCATAAAAAAAAATTGATTAGCTTGAAGTAATATGTTTCTGTTTAGTATAGTTTTTCTCGGTTAAAACAGTGTTATACAAACCATAGAATCAGAAAACCAAAAAATAGGCAAATAGCAAGCCACAAAATTAGAGAAATTATAGTTCAAACAAAGTCAATCCCAGATTAAAGAATAATAGAGTAGGAGAGAATCAGACCAGAGAAAACATTAAAATCAAAAAAAGGGAACCAGAAAAGCTAACCTCTGTCCTGCCTTCTCCGGCGACGGTGACCCTCCGGCCACCTTCTCCGGCGAACCTTCCGGTCGAGCCACAAACCACCAGAACCGAAGCCCCCATTTTTTCCCTAAAACGAACCCAGAAACATAGGAAAAACGCATATTAGATCGGTGTGCTCTATGAACAAAACGAAAAAACAAACAAAAAAAAACCCAAAAGAGATAGAGCAGAACAGAGAAAGAACGAAACCCACCACACTCTCGCCGGCGGAGTCCTCGTCGCCGGCGTTCCTCCACCGTCACCATCATCACCGAACGCTGGAGTTGTTCTCCCCCTCTCACCTTAAGAATAGATCGGCGCTCTCCCCTCCCCTAAAACCGGCGACATCTTCGCCGGAATAAGCTCTCTCTCTCGTCAGTCACGCTAGCACAGCAGCAGAGTGAGGTGAAGGAAGGGAATGTTTGGAATTAGGGTTTTTGGTTACAAGGTAGGGTTATATATTGGGCTTTTAGTTTTTTTTAATTTTTTAATTATTCTGAATACTAATCACACCCCTTAGTTCATGCGCGCACCCCTCCCTCACTTAAGCCCAGTTTTGCATATTGGGCCCTCCTATGCGAACTGGGCTTTCCTTTTTGCACCTCCAATTAATTATACAACCCTCGCGATTAACAAAACCTCGATTTACTGCTTTCACCCCCTTTTTTCTATTTTAATTCTTTTCCAATAAAAATATAAATAATTTTTCTCGCGAAATTAAATAAACGGCTAAGTCGGTTGTACAACCGGGTTAGTCATTGTTTTAGGGCCAATGAGTCACATACTTCAAGAAACCCTACAAACCTAACAAATACGAATAAACTATTTTTCTAAAAATAACGGCTAAGTCGGTTGTACAACCGGGTTAGTCATCATTTTAGGACCAATGAGTCACATGCAGATTCGGAATCCTACAAAAACTTAATAAATATGAATAAACCATTTTTCTTAAAAAATAGGGGATTAAGTCGGTTGTACAACCAAGTTAGTCGTCGTTCTAGAATTAATGAGTCAGATAGATTCGGGAGTTCTAGAATACCTATTCTAAAACAGACCCACCTCACACCAAACCACTTTCTTTCAAAAGCTCAAAAATCATTTTCAAAAAGTAGGGGACTAAGTCGGTTGTACAATCGGGTTAGTCAGCGTCCTAGGAATCAGTGAGCTGTACAGTTCAAGGAATCCTAGGACCCCTGCACTAAAAAACACCAACCAACAAACCTTTTTCAGGAAGAACTACGTAGCTTTGATTCCTCCATTGCATCCGGAGGTACGTAGGAGCAAGAGTCCACTCTTGTCAAGCACTAAAAACCAAAAACTTAAATAAGTCTTTTTCTCCATGAATAAAAAGGGTAATTATTAAATAAATCTTAAATAATTAGACAATGGATGTCGTGGGGTGCTAATACCTTCCCCACACATAACGACTCCCGAACCCTAACAATGTCTTGTCCTAAAACCTAAAGGGATTTTCCGAATTTTCCCTTAAACTAAAATTTGGTGGCGACTTCCTTTCGAATTTGAAGAATCCTTTCCCGATTTTTCTGGCATTACACCAAGACTTCACTTGGGGACTTATTTATTTTTAGAGAGTCAAAACCTAGTCTAATTAATTTAGGATTAATTCAATTTTTACCCTTTTATTTATTTATTTGCTTTTGCATAATTATATTATTTATTTGTGTAAACCCTAGGATAGAAGACGATATTTGTATACATGTTTGTTTGTCTGTTTGCAGCTTTTGGGTTGTTTTTTTAAATTGCTCCTACACACACTGCACCTATACACATCACACACTCGTGAGAAAAGTCTTCTACCCGGACTCGAGCATAAATCTAAGTTAGAACGAGATTGCGTAGTGATGGCTCATGGACGTGTGCGTCTCGTTGGGTGGTCACGAAAATCTCACCTAGAGTTTGATTCCTTTTGAGGATGCTATCCCTTCTAATAGCTTGCCTATTGTTGGGGTCGATGTTCTTGATCGGGGTCCTTGGCTCTAGGGACCATGTGTAGGATTCTTCAGAACCATCCCGTGAGGTTCACTTTGTAAAAGAAACCTTAGACCCACTCTGTAAGATGCATTTCTAGGGTCACAAAGGAGCTTTATACCCTTGCATTCAAACAAATATTTATGCATATCGTCTTTTATTGAAAAAAAAATCAAAAAAACCAAAAATCATTTTTTTCCGTCTTTTACTACTTCTTTTAGAAAATATACCACATGCATACAACAAATAAACATCTACTGTTATGACCGTCAGGGAATTAAAATCTTTACTTTGGAGAGAAGCCGTGCACGCTGAAGTCAAAATTAAATTTTGTACTTTACTCTCCAATGAAAAGTTTATAATTCCCCGACACGAATAAAATCATATATTATCATTTCATACGCATATATCGCATTCACATTTCACATACATTCATTCGTTCATTCGCATTCTCATTTCATGCGCATTCATTCATTTGCATACTTACATCATGCATTATAAAAACGAAAAAACATAATTTTGAGAGAAAGATTGTGATGAGAGGTGAGGCATTCTTGTGAGGTAAATAATTCTTTTTGAAAAAGTGTAGCCATACTTCGTTGCAAGCTCAAGGTGTTCCAAGTCACTCAGTTTTTCAAATTTTTAGCTTGCTCACATTTTTTAACCAAACGTTGCATCTCTTCCATCCCATGATAAATGACCTAAATGCCCATCAAAAATTTCTATCATGTTAAGCATTTGTGTAGTGACTTGGGTAACATGTGTGTTTATTTTTGTCTGAGTCAGTTAGCGTCCCTACCTTACCATCATCCCCTGTCAAAGTCTAATCCCACCCCGACCACCCTAAAGTACATACTCCCCTACCTAGTCAACTTTTTGGTTTGTTCTCACTAATGAAATAACACTTGAGACCCTCCCTACTGGGGCAAATGTGTGATCTCTAAAATACCTTGTCAACGTTATATTCCCTTGGTGCAAGCCCTTTACAAAAAAAACAAAAAAAAAATTCAAAAAGGCCCGTTAGGTTGAAAACTCGTAAGAGCGGCCTAAGCAAAAATTAGGGCATAAAAAAGAGAAATAAAGGAAAAGAGCAAATATATAAAAGTAAATAAATTATTGACCTTAAGTCAATTTTTGAGAAAACGAGCAATCATGATTCGAAATGAAGTTTGACCATCTTCCCATACTGTTGTGCGAAATGGTGATGTGCAAGTGTACACAATCGCAACAAGTAATATAATAATAAGTAAAATTCGTCTCCACAGGGATTGATATTAATTTTATAGTTTAAAAAGGAATTACACTTAGAGGAACAAGTAGCAAATAAGTTGAGTAGCAAAGTTCAGTTGAACAAGAGTTGATTAAAGTAACAAACTAAGAGTGGTTAAAAATATAAGAGAAACAAGTTGGATTGCCTTCACTATGTAAATCCCCAAAAACAAGACGCTATAACGTCACACGCTATAGCGTTAAGCGCTGTTGCAAATATTTTGTGCCTTTCAGTCACTAGCGCCAGGGTTTCACTACAAGATGCCTATGTCTAGGTTCTAAATAGGTTCACCCCTGTATAATCAAGATCCCACAGCTTATGCTTTATAAACTATTGCAACATCTATGTCTAGAAGAAGCAAAAATTGATTAAATGTCTTCAACCAACCTTATCATTTATATTAATCCTTGAGTTCGTTCTATGGTTCATGTCTGAATCCACAGAAATACTTGTTTTACGTGGCCAAATATAAAACAAGTTTGGAAGAATAATCACACAAGGATTAAAACACAAAACGTGAGAAATTATATACGAAGCATTAATGGTTCATTACAAGCTATAGCAACCCAACTCAAAGAGTTTAGCTCATGTTGAGCCCCATCAAAATAACACAAATGAGAATACTTGCATTACCGTAAGTAAAAAGGAAATTACAAGTGCAAAAGATACACTCTTGAAGTCTCCTAATCATCCACTTGAAGATGGCTCATCATCAGCCTTACACCATGAGAACAAAGACAGAAAAAAATACAAAAGAAGAAAAGTAAAATCACAAAAGCTCTAAGGGGTATCAATGGAGAAGAATAAGTGTCACCCTTTTTCTCTCTATCAATACTCTCTCTAAAATTAACTCTCTTTTTTACAACAACTATCCGTGGGAAGGGGAAGGAAAAATCAGCATAAATCTTCTAGCCTTGCTAGCATGTGGTACAATCTCCTCAAAAGTCAAGAAAGGTGATAGTTGCTTTTTCACCAACTCCACTATTCCTTTCTCATGCATTGCCAAGTGTCCACACATATCCAATAAAATCCGCACATGTCAGCACGCACAGTGATCATAAGATATGGAGCTTGGATTAATGAGCTTGGCGCCAAAATTGCACTTTCCCTAAAGATGCTCAGCTGATCTGCTTACTTGACGCTATAGCGTTAGACGCTATAGCGCTAAACACTGCACTACTTCACAAAATTCATCAAAACATTCACAAGGGCACCAAGTGTGCCAAATTCATAATAAAGCAGTGTTTAGCCCTTCCTTTCCTAATATTCACATAAATACACTAAATACTATACTAATATTACTTGAGAACTTACTTAATTTAATGATTAGAGGTATAAATAACTCATATAAATATGAGTTATCACACCCCCAAACTTAAACCATTGCTTGTCCCCAAGTAATGACACTTGCAAAGACAAACAGACTGACACTAATTACAACACACATGCTCTGATCAACACTTCATTTCTAAGCATACTCACTCAAACATTTTCTCAATGGGCTAACAATTCAGATTCACACTCACACCAACACACCAATGCATTTATTCAACTTCTAAGCTTATTACTGCTCAATAGTGTGTGTGTGATCTCTTGACTCATCTCAATTCCTAGCTAGATTTGGATTTCTCTTTAGCCTTGGAAAGAATGGTCTTCTGTTGGTAAAATCAAGAACTCTTTCAAAACAATGACTAGATTAACATTTTCACACAGGAATGGGGGTTTTCAGGCATGACAAAGGGTTTAACTAGGCACTTCAAGTCTATGGTCAGTGTTCCTAACTTATTGAATCTAAACAACTCACGCTATAGCGTTTGACGCTATAGCGCTTGAACAAAGATAACAGATTTACTAGCTGTAGTTCCCTCATTACTTGGCTCCTCAGCAATTATTATATATATATATATATATATTTTTTTTTTTTTTTTTAACACATGAGGCTTTGCCTCTTTCTTTGCCTTTGGGACAGCCTAGCTTTTGCTTTGGGTAACTACAGCTTTACACATATTTACATTAAACTTTTAAGTCACTGACCACCCTAAGACCTTTGTACCTAACCTTTATATAGCCCAACACCCCCAAACTTTTGCTTCAACAACTCTTCAAGTTTTTATTCAAGCCTTGATCTCACCTTGGTTAACTCAGACTAGCCTAAACCTCAGATAGTCCTTGGCTAGCTAAGTTTCTTCTTAAGCACAGAGATTTACGTGTGAGAGCAATAATAAACAAAGATGTCATCTAAAAGCACGGCTCTCTTACTCACTCACACCATTATCATTACAATCAGCCCAAGGGGAACGCATTCAATGACTATACTTAAAAATGAGGCACTTGAAACAGAGCATTTTAAAAAAACATTAACAAAAACATTAACAACTTTAGGTCCTCCCCCCACAACAAAAGTGAGCAGTGTCCTCACTGCTCTTTAAAGAACTAGGGAGAGGCCTAAACTTAACACACAAACAAAGCAATGCAAATCTTAAAACATCTGTGAAGCGCAAGATAGACGCTATAGCGCTTCACAATTTATTTTTGTTCACAAACATTAAACTTATACAGCAGAAAATTAAATTCACTTCTTAACCGCACTGCACTGCCTCTTGAGCTAACACGGATGGTGAGGAGGCTTTACTGACCTTTTTTTTCTTCTTCTCTTCCTTTTGCTCGCCTCGGCGCTATAGCCTCGGACGCTTATAGCGCTTCCACCAATGTTTCGCTTCTCTTTTTCTCGCCTCATCTCTCGCTAGCTTGCTAGCGACCTCCTTCTCTGTTCGAGATACTTCCTTCCTGCATCATTTGTGCTTCTTGCTGCAGACTCCTTTCTTCATCAACTTCCTCAATCACGATCGGCTTGGCTCCTGGGTTCCTCCTTGCAGATACATACGTTGGCCTTTCTTGTCGCCACATGCTTCTCCTTCGACTTTCGCTTGGAGTGCGGATGGCACCGCCTTGGGCTACTTCCTCGGAGGACTCTCGGCCATAGCTTGGGCTTCTTCTTCGATCCTCGCAATAATGTTAGTTTTTGATTGAGGGCTCCTTTGGGCTCTCTTTTTAAGCTAGGAGACCTCGTTGCACTTGACACACAGATGAAACGAGGGCTTGATCAGGCTGCAGCGCTATAGCCTCAGACGCTATAGCGCTAGCAGGGCCCTCAGCAAGATTTTGGGAAACAGAATGTTGTGGTGAAACAGGTGGTGGGCTTTGTTCTTTTGTTGGAATTGGGGATTGGATTGATGGTTCTGGTTGTGGTGGTTCATTTAGGTTTGGTGTTTGTTGAGTAGGTGAGGGTGATTTTTCTTTTTCTGGCTCTGGTGGAGGTATGGTTGGTGCAGACTGTGGAGTTTCAGGAATGATTTGTTCTTGGGCTTGTGGTGAGGGTATTTGTGGTGAGGGTGGTCTTGTGGGGCTAGGAGTGGGATCAGCAGATACTTCCTCATCTTCTTCACTTTCAGATTCTTTTTCCTTCTCTGGGCTCTCTTCACCAGACTTTTCCTCACTTTCTGAATCTTCATCCTCTTGTAATCATTGACTTCTTTCATCACCCTCCTTGTCTCCTCTTCATCTTCTTCATCGAGCTCTTCTAAATCCTCGGTGTTGAGGATTCTTCACTTTGCTCACCTTTGTTTTCTTCTTAGCGGGGGCTCTTCCTTGTGGCAGGGCTCCTAGCTCTCTTCTTACTTGGTTCTGCAGCAGCCTTCTTACTTACTTTTTCTTTTGCTTGGGGTGGCTCCTTCACACCCTCATCTTCAATTAGCCATTCTGGGAATACAGGGGGCTCCATTAACTCCTTGCCCTTGATAATTTCTCTAACACGGCCTTCTCCCATTCAAACTTAGCCTTAACAAATTTGCACAGTGCGTTGATTCTTCTTCAATCGATTTAGCGCTATAGCATCGACGCTATAAGCGCTAGCACTTCTTTGCTGGGCTTGAACACGCGGGAATATCTCCTTGGGGAGTTCTCCTCTCATCACGAATCTCAATTTCAACCTCACTGCTTTACATAGCTCGATAATTAAGCAAGGAAAGTAGAGATTACCGCGGGTTTTCGACTGCTTTTCTCAATTTCTCTTGCAATGATTTTGCCCACGCCAATACTCTCACCTTCCGTGATAGCATCAAGCACTATCAACCCGTCCTTCTCCACATTTGTTGTGTGGGAAGTAGGCATGAGTGAATGTCCGATGAAGGTAAACCACATGGCAACCTCATCTACCGTAAATGCCTTCTTAACTTTGAATTCGGATCCAAACCTCTCCCATGTTGCCTCCTCCACGCAGATTCTTTTCTTGACCTCCTCCATCTCCTCACACACTTCCGGAATCAAGCTTTTTCTCCAATGCCTTGCTCGAATACCCTAATTTGAAGTAGTCATTGATGGAACTTGGACTGAAATCTCATCTGCTTTCTCCTCCGACTGCAGAGAATAAGTTTGGGGCTTTCCCCCTTTTGGAGGAGGAATACCTGGTAGAACTCCCTTACCAAAGGCACGACATATTCCCTCTCGTGCTTGATAAACTTCGCCATCCTAACGCTATAACGGTGGATGTGAACACGTCGGGGGCCTTTTCTGCTTTGAAACCCCTTTCAAATGATGAAGTTCATCTTCCAAAGAGCGCCGCAGATCATCCTTGGGGTCTATGGCTCTTGAGGAACCGGGTTCGATGGTCTTGGCCTTTTCTCGGGCTTTTCAATCGAATGCTTCTTTACCATTTTGAGATTTTTGAAGAAACGAAAGAAATTTGTTAATTTGTGAACCAAATGTGAGATCGGTTGCAGAGATTAAGGAATGAAGTTATGGAAGAATGGGGGTTAGGGAAAGAGAAAGAGATTCAACGGTTAGAAAGGGAGAAAGAGAAGGGAGTGGTTGAGTGAGAGGTTATGGGGAATTGAATGATTTGACCGTTGTTGATGGGTGGAGTGACTGAAGTGACTGGGGCAGTCACACGTGGGCGCATAGGACGCAGCAGTTGAAGTGCACAGGGCGCGCTTGCCACGTATGATAACTGACCCATTTCTTTTAAATTAACAGTGTTTCTTCCTGCCAGCTACCACCTCTTGACGCTATAGCGTCAATATCACACCTTCAGCTTTCAAATTCCCCAAATTCCTCAACACCAAAATTTTTTTCTCCTGCAAAATAAAACACAAATAAAGGAAATGTTAATTAGTAAAACCTTGGGGTGCCTCCCAAGAGCGCTTGTTTTAAGAGTCATCAGCCTGACTTCTTCATTTGATGTTAGGGATCATGAAGATCAATTGAGGTCTTGTCCCTCATCACATTATCACCATGGTACTGCTTGACTCTTTGACCATTCACTTTGAAAGTAGTGTTGGTTGCTTGATCATATAATTCTACAGCACCATAAGGGTAGACTTTGACCAATTTGAATGGTCCAGACCACCTGGACTTAAGCTTGCCAGGAAACAATTTTAATCTTGAATTAAAAAGGAGCACTTGGCCTCCTTCAATCAGCTCTCTTACGGATCTTCTTGTCATGCCACACCTTTGTTTTCTCCTTATAGATAGCTGAGCTCTCATAGGCAGCATGCCTAATCTCATCAAGTTCATTCAATTGCAGCAGCCTAGCCTTTCCTGCCCTATCAAAATCAAAATTGAGCTTTTTGATGGCCCAATGAGCTTTGTGTTGTAATTCAATAGGGAGGTGGCAAGCTTTCCCAAATACAAGTCTTGTAAGGGAAACATTCCCAAAGGTGTTTGGAAGCTGTCCTGTAAGCCCATAATGCATCATCCAGATGGATTGACCAGTCCTTTCTTGAAGGTCCCACCATTTTTTCAAGCATCCTTTTGATTTCTCTATTGGACAATTCAGCTTGCCCATTTGTTTGTGGGTGGTATGCAGTGGCAATTTTGTGCCTCACTCCATATTTTCCCAATAGAGACTCAATCAACTTGTTACGTAAGAGAACCTCATCACCGATAATTGCTCTTGGTGTACCATATCCGTGAATATGTTTTTCTCAAGGAATTTGTTGTGACTTGGCATCATTGTTGGGAAGAGCCACAAATTCAACCCATTTGGAAACATAATCCACACCACCAAGATATATACAAATTACCATGAGAAGGAGGAAAGGGACCCATAAAATCCATGCCCCATACATCAAAGAGTTCAATCTCTAAGATGTTGGTTAAGGGCATTTCATGCTTGTTTGAAATGTTCCCGATCCTTTGACACCTTGCACGCTTCTTTACCAATTCCCGAGCATCCTTGAATAATGTAGGCCAAGAATACCCACATTGTAGTACCTTTGCAAAGAGCTTCTAGTGCCTCCAAAGTGTCCACCACATGGGGAAGCATGACAATGCTCTAACACTTGAGGTTGTTCTTCTTCTCGCGTGCACCTTCTTATCAATTGATCTTGACATTTCTTGTAAAGAAAAGGTTCATCCCAATAATAGTCCTTGACTATATGGAAAAACCTTTTTCTTTGTTGGTAATTCGAGATCTGCGAGCACAATTCCGCTCACCAAGTTATTCACAATGTCCGCAAACCAGGAACATCATCTTCGACGCTATAGCGTCCTCGGCGTTATAATGCGGCAACCGCTATAGCGTTACATTTTTGCACGATATCACAACGCTTTCTCATCCGGGAAGATTTCTTTTATTTCACCTCATGATGTACCCGCACCTTCCAATCTAGATAAATGGTCAAAGAACCTGGTTCTCCACCCCCTTTTATCACGAATTTCCAAATCAAATTCTTGGAGGAGGAGAACCCATCTAATTAACCTTGGTTTTGCATCTTTCTTAGAGATCAAGTACTTGATGGCAGAGTGGTCTGTAAAAACAATAACTTTTGTGCCCACCAAGTACGATCCGAACTTGTCAAATGCAAACACCACAATGCTAATAGCTCCTTTTCTCGTGATGTAAATTTAATTGTGCTTCTACAAGTGTTTTGCTTGCATAATATATAGAATGAAAGATTTTCTCATACCTTTGACCAAGCACACACTCCCAAAAGATAGTCACTTGCATCACACATCAATTCAAAAGGTTTACTCCAATCGGAGTGACAATAACAGTGCGATGACTAATGCCGTCTTTAATTTCAAATGCCTCAAGACAGGCTTCATCAAAATTGAATGTGATGTCATGTTGAAGGAGTTGACATAAGGGCTTTGAGATCTTTGAGAAGTCCTTAATGAATCTCCTATAGAAGCCAAAGATGCCCAAGGAAACTTCTTATACCTTTGGCACTTGAAGGTGGTGGCAATTTTTCAATAACTTCAATCTTGGCCTTATCCACCTCTAGGCCCTTCTTGGAGATCCTATGCCCTAGTACAATTCCTTCTTGCACCATGAAGTGACATTTCTCCCAATTAAGCACCAGATTTGTTTCCTCACACCTTATCAATATTTCTTCCAAATTGTCTAAACACTTCAAAACTATCCCCAAACACAGAGAAGTCATCCATAAAAACCTCCATAGATTTTTCAATGAAGTCGAGAAATATGGACATCATACATCTCTCGAAAGTTGCGGGGGCATTGCACACCCAAAGGGCATTCTTCTAAAAGCAAATGTGCCATAAGGACATGTGAATGTGGTCTTTTGTTGGTCTTCGTGAACTATTGCTATTTGATTATAGCCGAGTAGCCATCAAGAAAGCGGTAATAGTCCTTACCAAAGAAGTCCATTCAAAGATTTGGTCAATGAAGGGAGAGGGAAATGGTCTTTCTTTGTGGCTTTGTTCAACTTCCTCGTAGTCCATGCAAATCCTCCAACCACCACTGTTCTTGTGGGAATCAATTCATCTTTGTCATTTGTAATTACAAAGGACACCACCTTTCTTGGGAACACATTGCACGTGGCTTACCCATGCAATCGTCGTAAATAGGATATACAATTCCTGCATCTAGCCACTTGAGGATTTCCTTCTTCACCACCTCTTTCATAATGGGATTAAGCCTTCTTTGTGCTTCAATGCTATGTTTAGCATTTTCTTCCAACACAATCCTGTGCATGCAGATTGTAGGACTTATCCCATGTATATCAGACATTTGCCAACCTATTGCCTTCTTGTGCCTTTTCAGAGTTGCAATGAGCTCTACCTCTTGATTTTGATCCAAACTGGCAGAAATGATAACAGGCAGAGTCTCATTCTCCCCCAAGTATGCATACTTCAGGTGCTTGGGTAGTTCCTTCAACTCTAATTCAGGTGGTTGCACAATAGAAGGCACACTCTTCTTTAGGTTTGAATTCTCTTGCTCTAGTGACTCATATCTTCTAGCCCAAACCTCATTCACACGACTTGCTTGCCTTCTTGAAATTCCTCTTCTTCCAACAAGTCATGTTCTTCGAATTGCTAAGCAACTTTCCCAAGTGGTTGTTAGTTTTCTGAAAATGTTTTTGAACCACTTGGTCAAGAGAAACCACAAAGGAACACTCTTCAGTATTGACATCTGGAAGCTTTAATGCATTCAGAACATTGATCTTAACTTCTTGATCATTAACTCTCATTGTCAATTCTCCTTTTTGTACATCAATGAGTGTCTTCCCCTGTTGCGAAAATGGTCTACCTAATATGATAGGTACCTCTGCATCCGCTTCAAAATCTAGAATAACAAAGTCAACAGGAAAAACAAATTTATCTACCTTAATTAAAACATCCTCCAAAGATTCCTTCAGATAGGCAAGTGACCTATCGCCTAACCGAAGGCTTACGAGTGTATAGGCCCGCAGTTCCTATACCCAATTGTGTGTAAATGGACTTAGGCATTAAGTTAATGCTTGCCCCTAAGTCACATAAAGCACGACACTGAATAAAAATTTCCAATGGAACAGGTATTGTGAAGCTACCAGTGGTCCTTTAATTTTCTCGGGAGTTTATTTTGCATCAACATGCCGCATTCCCACCATTGCCACGCTTTCAAATTCTCCCAACCTTCTTTTCTTTGTCAAAACATCTTTCATGAATTTGGCATAGTTGGGCATTTGTTGTAATGCCTCAACTAGAGGAACATTAATGTGCAATTGTTTTAACACCTCAAGAAATTTATTAAATTGTTTGTCCTCATGTGCCTTTTTAACCTTTGAGGGTAAGGGGAGCAGATATTCGTGCACCAATTTAGGTTCAGTGTTCTGTTTGCATTTGACGCTATAGCGTCAAAAAGTGCTATAACGTCTGAAAATTCTTTTCATTTCCAAAGAACACTTGACTCTAAATTCTTGGGTGCGAGTTACCTCTTTACCACTCCCGGTGGTTATTGCTTTCACATGCTCCTTGCACGGTGCATGAGATGAAGATGGTTCAATGAGTAGAAGGAAGTCCACCATTTTGCCTTTGAGTGAGAGCGGATGCAATCTGTCCCACTTGATTCTCCGAGTCTTGATTGATGCTTCATGAGTCCATTGTTGTTTTACAATCACCGATGAATGACCTTAGCAGAGACTCCATTGAATTGTCCATAGGAGGAGCAGGAGCATTTTGTCTAGGAGGTTGCTGTTGTTGTTGTCTTGGGAATCCAGGGGGAATAGCAGGAGCATTTGTGCTTGTGTTAGCATTATTTCCTCCCCCCCACCTGAAGTTAGGATGATTCCTCCAACCAGGGTTGTATGTATTAGAATAAGGGTTGTTGCCCTTGTTGTACCCCACATAATTGACAGAAGCAGGGTTTGTTGTACATTCTTCATACAGATGAGCCCCCCCACAGTAAACACAACTTGCTTCTCCAGGAGGAGCTTGTTCAATTGTCGCAGCAGATTGATCGCTTCAGCGCTTATAGCATCGGGCGCTATAAGCGTTAGCGATATTCAACTCCTTTATCATATTTGTCGAGTAGCCACTTGGGCCGAGAGAGCGAAAACCTCACTCACCTCATGAACCCCAGCTACTTTCCTTGTAGAAGTTAGCCTCTCGAAGAGGCCATGAAGAACTGTTGATGGCAATGCGCTCTATAAGCTCACAGGCTTCATTGTATGAGGAGTTTAGGATCACACCTCCAGATGAGGCATCTAGCATAGACCTTGTAGGTGCTTCTAGTCCATTGTAAAAAGTCTCCATTTGAATTACTATAGGAATTCCATGATGTGGACATTTCCTAAGCAATTCCTTCCATCTCTCCCAAGCCTCATGCAATGATTCACCCTCTTTTTGCTTGAAGGATGTGATGTCATTTCTCATCCTTGCATTTTTGTTTGGTGGGAAATATTTCTCCAGAAACTTCTTTGTCATATCTTCCCAAGTTGTGATAGAATTGGACTCCAAGGAATTCAACCAAGCCTTCGCTCTGTCTTTTAAAGAATAAGGAAACAGTTTCAGCCTGAATGCATCTTCACTTACCCCTGGGATAATGAAATTACTGCACACCTCTAGAAAGTTTCTCAGATGGGCAAAAGGATCTTCTTGAGTGGAACCTCCAAATTGTCCAGTTGTTTGGAGCATTTGGAACATCATAGGCTTGAACTCAAAATGAGTAGCAGTCACAGCAGGCCTAGTGATACTTGTCTCCATGGACTGTGGATCAAACACAGCATAATCTCTCATTGGCCTGTCTCTGTCATTCACCATTTGATTTGGAGCTTGGTTCAAAAACCTTTCTCTATACCAGTATTCATCATCGGTTTTTCGATATGGGTAAAAGGACCTTGCCTTCCACCTCTTTGGCCTCTTCTTCCTATTTGAGAGGGTGTTCTTCCACCCATTGAACCTCTAGCGCAGGATTAGAGTGCTCGGACATAGTTGGTCCGAGTTGTTGTATTCTTTGTTGGCGCCTTAGCCTTCGAATCTTCTCTCCGGTTCGGGATCAAACTCAAAAGTGGGTGGTTCTGATGCGGGCATACGCTATAACGTCGACGCTATAGCACTTCCCGTAACACACCACGTAAAAATACCAAGGTAAAACCTCCCTAAGGTTGTAATAATTTCTAAACAATAAAAATTAAATGCAATCCCTAACAGAACGGCGCCAAAAACTTGTTGTGCGAAATGGTGATGTGCAAGTGTACACAATCGCAACAAGTAATATAATAATAAGTAAAATTCGCCTCCACAGGATTGATATTAATTTTATAGTTTAAAAAGGAATTACACTTAGAGGAACAAGTAGCAAATAAGTTGAGTAGCAAAGTTCAAATGAACAAGAGTTGATTAAAGTAACAAACTAAGAGTGGTTAAAAATATAAGAGAAACAAGTTGGATTGCCTTCACTATGTAAATCCCAAAAACAAGACGCTATAACGTCCACACGCTATAGCGTTAAGCGTATTGCAAATATTTTGTGCCTTTCAATCACTAGCGTCGGTTTCACTACAAGATGCCTATGTCTAGGTTCTAAATAGGTTCACCCTCGTATAATCAAGATCCCACAGCTTATGCTTTATAAACTATTGCAACATCTATGTCTAGAAGAAGCAAAAATTGATTAAATGTCTTCAACCAACCTTATCATTTATATTAATCCTTGAGTTCGTTCTATGGTTCATGTCTGAATCCACAGAAATACTTGTTTTACGTGGCCAAATATAAAACAAGTTTGGAAGAATAATCACACAAGGATTAAAACACAAAACGTGAGAAATTATATACGAAGCATTAATGGTTCATTACAAGCTATAGCAACCCAACTCAAAGAGTTTAGCTCATGTTGAGCCCCATCAAAATAACACAAATGAGAATACTTGCATTACCGTAAGTAAAAAGGAAATTACAAGTGCAAAAGATACACTCTTGAAGTCTCCTAATCATCCACTTGAAGATGGCTCATCATCAGCCTTACACCATGAGAACAAAGACAGAAAAATACAAAAGAAGAAAAGTAAAATCTCAAAAGCTCTAAGGGGTATCAATGGAGAAGAATAAGTGTCACCCTTTTTCTCTCTATCAATACTCTCTCTAAAATTAACTCTCTTTTTTACAACAACTATCCGTGGGAAGGGGAAGGAAAAATCAGCATAAATCTTCTAGCCTTGCTAGCATGTGGTACAATCTCCTCAAAAGTCAAGAAAGGTGATAGTTGCTTTTTCACCAACTCCACTATTCCTTTCTCATGCATTGCCAAGTGTCCACACATATCCAATAAAATCCGCACATGTCAGCACGCACAGTGATCATAAGATATGGAGCTTGGATTAATGAGCTTGGCGCCAAAATTGCACTTTCCCTAAAGATGCTCAGCTGATCTGCTTACTTGACGCTATAGCGTTAGACGCTATAGCGCTAAACACTGCACTACTTCACAAAATTCATCAAAAC
Source organism: Oxytropis ochrocephala (assembly GCA_020916435.1). Classification (NCBI taxonomy): domain Eukaryota; kingdom Viridiplantae; phylum Streptophyta; class Magnoliopsida; order Fabales; family Fabaceae; genus Oxytropis; species Oxytropis ochrocephala. Next base: position 112,535,349 of record CM037089.1, read on the forward strand.
ATTCACAAGGGCACCAAGTGTGCCAAATTCATAATAAAGCAGTGTTTAGCCCTTCCTTTCCTAATATTCACATAAATACACTAAATACTATACTAATATTACTTGAGAACTTACTTAATTTAATGATTAGAGGTATAAATAACTCATATAAATATGAGTTATCACATACCCTCGAAAGAAACCCGTGCTACCCACCTTAAGCCAAAATCTAAAAACCTTTCAATCACCCTAGACAAGGATCAATTCCACATCAAAAATGGTGTATCATTTTTATCAAGTCACTCAGCTCGAAAGAAAGAAAAAGAAAAAATCAAAATCAAAAAAGAAAGTGAAATAAAAAAAGAGGATCGAAAAACCACGAAAAAGCAAAAGTGGTACAATTATGAGCTGATACTTCTTGCCATTAAATGCATAAGAGATCCTTGTCTGAAACAAACCCCCAAACACTTCCATTGTCCTCAATATCATATCCTTCATAAATCCTTGGCCAAGTCACATCCCTAAACAAGTCCATCCTACCATGAGACACATCAATTACTGTCTCAATAGACCCTCAAACACTCCTTTGAGCCTAACAACCATTTCCTTCATAAATCATCACCCATTAGCCAAGTTACATCACCAAATCATCCGTCCCATCAATCCCCAAACACTACCTTGAGCCCAATTATCATTTCCCTCATAAATCACTAAACATCGGCCACATTCCGATCAATGACAGATTGCTTTTGTTTTCTCAAAGTGTTAATCTTAGGACAAATAAGTTTATTTATTTACAAAAAAAATATATCTCAAAAAAAAAAAAACTCAAAAGAAAAGAAAAATCAAAAGGCTTGCACCACAAGATTCATTCAAGTTACAGTTATACTAAAACAAGGTCTAGTGATCACCAAGTGTAGTTTTCATCATAGCAAACTCAAGACTATTGTAGTCTGAGAGTCATTCTAAGGATAACCAAAAGTTTATACTAGGATCGTCACCTAGATCCTAAAGTGGGGCATCCCTTTCACCATCTATTTGAACTTGGGGAATTTGTCCAGTGTGCATCCCATACCACTCCCAGCCTATACAGTCGCATTTGTCCAACTACAAAAACCCATAACCCTAACTCTGTCACATTTCGCAACCATTCGAAATACCATTCCAAGTGGGGCAATCCTGTCGCTCTTCACTCCACCTTCAAATGGGAAAATTCACCCTACACCCATCTCATCCTCTTGCCATATTCACAGCCAAAAAAACCATACTGGGGCAATTTCTCAACTCACTATCCTAAATGTTTCTACTCTAGTCGGGGCAATCTTGTCCTTATACCATAATTAGGGAAACATCAAACTCTATGGGTTGAGACAACATCTCCTACTTGCCACCTTTCGTTCCAAAGCATCATCGTCTACACCCCTAGCTTGTCACCACTAGACAGGGGCAATTTTCACTCACCGTCATCAAATCTAAATTGGGGCAGTCCTGCATTCCTTGGCTGGGGAAAACCTACCTTTCATGACATTGACAAAGACCGGTCAATCATTCCCCTCTTCATGTGCCACAAATGTCCAAACCCTAGAACCCCAAGTTAACTGACTCATTCATCTATATATACATTGCTATACATCTTTACTAATCAATGCTTCAAAAAGAGAGAACGCAAGTTGATAATACGATCATCGAAAATACACTTGGTTAACTTTGGGGACCCAAATTTCTGGCCATCATGGGGCATCATAGTGGAAAAGAAAAAGAAGCGAGCTTGCAAATATAGTACTTTTCACATCGATTGTCTCAGAATAACAACTTTGAGATTGCCAAATTTGAATCAAATCTAGCCTTTCCAATGAATGATCAATCTCCACCTCTCACATCCAAAGTCTCACATCTCATCATCACAAAAAGTGTTTCTACACCCAAATCAATCATTTCATATCATCGCACCATAGCATTTGCATTCAAGCATTTCATCCACATTCGCATTTCATGCATTTATTGTATACCAAAAAAGAAGCAAAAACTAAAAACAAAAGAGAAAGGAATCACCTATTTCATCCATCACCCCACCAAAAATCACCGTTGCATGTGCATGTATTATTGGCGTTGTATGTCCATTACATGATGTATTGCCTGCGAATCGACTTCAAGTGTCGATACCCATATTTTGTTCCTCTAAGATCAAAGCTCTGCCGCTTGATCTCGTGTCGCATCACGATCATCGAGCCGATCCCGCACTCGAGTGGTCCTTCGCAGAGCACTACGCTCCTTCGCGCCCTAAGTGGCCCGTGTCGCAAACGCCGAGTCGAGCGGCGGACCTTCCGCACTCGCGTGGTCCTTCGGACTAGTTGTGTCGGCCTAAGACACGATTGTACGCCCTTCATGGTCAACATATCGCTTCTAGACCGATCTTGACCCATCATGGCCGCCGAGTATAAAGGCCCCTCGCATCGCTTAATTAGTACCGTAGCTAGTTGCGCTCCTTCGCACCACGATGGTCCTTCAATTAAGGCCTAGGCACTTTTCGGACCTTAAGTGGTCCTTCAGAGCCTTGTCGCTCCTTCGCACTCGAGTGGTCCTTCGAGCCTTAGTGCTCCATCGTGTCCTTGTTGACCCTTCATTCAAATCTCTGTTACGCGCCAAGTATTAACCACTCCTCTTATCTCTCAAACCTTCCATTTCCCCTTAAACGGACAAAATTAGCGTCTATCTTATCTTTATTCCTATTTCTACTACGAAAGTTCTAGAGCTCAAGACTTTCTAGTAAAATATTAATAAAGAGGGGCACTGTTATACCCCAATTTTGTCCGTCTTCTTTTCTCGCTTTAGTCGTTTATTTTTAGTAGTAGGCGTGTTTTGGAGTCGCATGATTACGAGAATTATTAGTGTAGAGTCTCTACACTAATTTCAATCACTCCGCTCAACTAAATTGAAACGCCGTTGTTTAAATCGAGCACGCACGCGAATGATCGATCTTTTCGCGTTCTTCAATTTAATATCCGTATTCGAGTTCTATTAAAGACGTGCGTGAACAGTCTACCTAAAGGCATTTTTCTCAAAATTTAGTTTAAATTCGGACTTAGTAATGCGATCGAGTTAATTTTGTGGTCTCTTAGTCGACGCGCCCATTTCTTTTATTTTTGGTCTAGTTTTAGCGTATTTGTCGAGTCCGGCTCGTTCTCGTCTTTGTATTTGGCCTGATTCCTTTTTCTTATTATTTTTATTCTTATTTTGTTTATGCAATCCAAAAATGCTATTTAGTTTAATTTACAGTTTAAAAGTGTTTAAGAGTCCAAAAATATCAAAAATAATTCTACTTAGTTTAATTTACAAATTAGAAGCACTTAAGAGTCAAATAAGTCCAAAAATACAAAAATAAATAAATACTGAAAATGCAAAAATAAAAAATCCGAAAATACAAAAATAAATAGCAAATTAGGGTTTCAAGCAAGATTCCAAGTGCTCACATACCGCTATCGGGCACAGGTTCCAACTCAAATAGGGTCAAAGTCTGGTTAAAAATAATAAATGCCTTAACCTAGTATTATACTATAAATAAGCAGTCTAATAGCAGTAAAAAGACGGAAATCAAGGCTGAAAAGGCTGCGAAAATCACAAACAAAAAAGGATTAGAGTTTCACATCGAAACCCTAATCCACAAAACACAGTTCTTTTGAAATCTGAGATCTGAAAACTCGAGTAATAGCAGCGATTCAAAGAGGGTACAAAGAGCAGATCAATGCATCCTGAACAAGCACATTAGGAGATGAATCTAAGCCGATTAAAGGTTAGTCCAATTGCTATGTTCTTTTTCTAAAAAATGTGTTCAGAATGAATAGGTTTCTCATAAAAAAAAATTGATTAGCTTGAAGTAATATGTTTCTGTTTAGTATAGTTTTTCTCGGTTAAAACAGTGTTATACAAACCATAGAATCAGAAAACCAAAAAATAGGCAAATAGCAAGCCACAAAATTAGAGAAATTATAGTTCAAACAAAGTCAATCCCAGATTAAATAATAATAGAGTAGGAGAGAATCGCACTGCAGAAAACATTAAAATCAAAAAAGGGAACCGAGAAAGCTAACCTCTGTCTCTGCGCTTTCTCCGGCGACGGTGACCCTCCGGTCACCTTCTCCGGCGATCCTTCCGGTCGAGCCACAAACCACCAGAACCGAAGCCCCCATTTTTTCCCCAAAACGAACCCAGAAACATAGGAAAAACGCATATTAGATCGGTGTGCTCTATGAACAAAACGAAAAAACAAACAAAAAAAAAACCCAAAGGAGATAGAGCAGAACAGAGAAAGAACGAAACCCACCACACTCTCGCCGGCGGAGTCCTCGTCGCCGGCGTTCCTCCACCGTCACCATCATCACCGAACGCTGGAGTTGTTCTCCCCCTCTCACCTTAAGAACAGATCGGCGCTCTCCCCTCCCCTAAAACCGGCGACATCTTCGTCGGAATAAGCTCTCTCGTCGCTGCAAGGTAGCACATGGCAGTGAGTGAAGGAAGGGAATGTTTGGAATTAGGGTTTTTGGTTACAAGGTAGGGTTATATATTGGGCTTTTAGTTTTTTTTAATTTTTTAATTATTCTGAATACTAATCACACCCCTTAGTTAATGCGCGCACCCCTCCCTCACTTAAGCCCAGTTTTGCATACTGGGCCCTCCTATGCGAACTGGGCTTTCCTTTTTGCACCTCCAATTAATTATACAACCCCTGCGATTAACAAAACCTCGATTTACCGTTTTCACCCCCCTTTTTTTCTATTTTAATTCTTTTCCAATAAAAATATAAATAATTTTTCTCGCGAAATTAAATAAACGGCTAAGTCGGTTGTACAACCGGGTTAGTCATTGTTTTAGGGCCAATGAGCTGTACAGTTCAGTAACCCTACAAACCTAACAAATACGAATAAACTATTTTTTCTAAAAATAAACGGCTAAGTCGGTTGTACAACCGGGTTAGTCATCATTTTAGGACCAATGAGCTGTACAGTTCAGTAATCCTACAAAAACTTAATAAATATGAATAAACCATTTTTCTTAAAAAATAGGGGATTAAGTCGGTTGTACAACCTAAGTTAGTCAGCGTTCTAGAATTAATGAGTCAGCATGCAGTTTCGGAGTTCTAGAATACCTATTCTAAAACAGACCCACCTCACACCAAACCACTTTCTTTCAAAAGCTCAAAAATCATTTTCAAAAAGTAGGGGACTAAGTCGGTTGTACAATCGGGTTAGTCAGTCGGCGTCTAGAATCGATCGATGGTATGATAGTTCAAGGAATCCTAGGACCCCCACTACTAAAAACACCAACCAACAAACCTTTTTCAGGAAGAACTACGTAGCTTTGATTCCTCCATTGCATCCGGAGGTACGTAGGAGCAAGAGTCCACTCTTGTCAAGCACTAAAAACCAAAAACTTAAATAAGTCTTTTTCTCCATGAATAAAAAGGGTAATTATTAAATAAATCTTAAATAATTAGACAATGGATGTCGTGGGGTGCTAATACCTTCCCCACACATAACGACTCCCGAACCCTAACAATGTCTTGTCCTAAAACCTAAAGGGATTTTCCGAATTTGCCCTTAAACTAAAATTTGGTGGCGACTTCCTTTCGAATTTCGAAGAATCCTTTCCCGGATTTTTCGGTCGCTACAATGAGGTATGATTGTATTTTGGATTCAGTCTAATTTGTCAAAGCAGCTAAATTATTGAAAGCATAGACAGTCCTGTTATACCCCAATTTTGTCCGACTAATCAAAAATCAAATAAAAAATGTATTTTTGTGAATGTCCGATTCTAATCGGTACTTTCTCGTTTTCAAGAGCATATCATCATTTGAGTCTAGCTAGTCGTGTACACATTTTATTTCTGTTGTGCGCATGTCACTTCCATTGTGTGCGTGTGTTCGTGCTAACTGTTGTTCTCGTACACATGTGTCACTTTTCGGTGAGCACACACATTATTTTTGATCGGATACACATTTTCATGCACTCGTGTTCGCGTCTAGTCATGTACGAGTTTTCGTTTTTGTGCTCATTACTTTATTGTTATTATTATAGTTATTGTTTTTAGTTTAATTTATTATTATTGTTTAAATATATATCAAGAATTTAATTAAGCTAGTCTTACTGTCGCTGGACAATGACTAAGTTTTGTTTTATTGGTCTTTTGAGTTCTTATTAATACAAACAGAAACATAGAGGCAATACACGCTCCACTAGTTTGATTGGTTCTTTTTTTTTTAGTCTCAAGCCAATACCACTTTCTACATGTTTTTAGCTTATCCCATTTTCAGCTCTTGACTACAACGTACACCGCACACACTGCTCTTGATGCATCAGCCAGCAAACATAAAACAGAAAATAAGTAAGAAGTCAGTTGGAAAATCAGAACAAACAGTATCATAGAATAAGAAATGTGAAAGGAACATATGAGGAGCCATTAGTTGGCCTTTAGCAAAAGACAAACAAAATGCCTCTATATGAGAAGCCAGAAGTTGAACGCAGTGGAGGGGGGAAAATGTGAAATAGAATCACACAGTGAAAAATACTAGAGAACAAGAGGAAGACATTTGAGAGAAATATAGTAGAGTAGAACAGAGGAAAAGTGTGAGAGGAAACAAACCACTATTCATCTTCTTCCTTGAGTAGTACCCACTCCTACAACACCACAACAACCAACAAACACAAACCAAACCATCACTACAACAACACCACAACAACCAACAAACACAAACCAAACCACCACTCCTACACTACCACAACCACACCGACGACCACCACCGCCCTCAGCTCCAGCGACCACCGTCTTCACCTCTGCACCGATCTCCCTCGTCATTCCTATGTCTCGTGCGCCATGTGATTGAATCTCAGTTCCTATTCTTTGTTTAAGTTCTTCTTTGTTTCAATCTCATATGCCATATGTGTGTGTTTTATTATGTTACTGTTTATCTTGTTGTTTTTCTCCAGAAAATGTTGCCTGCGGCTACCCTTAGCATAGGTAGTTGGAATTGTGTTTCTGGGTCATTCTTTGTGTGTGTTGTGCTGTATTATGTTACTTTTATTTTATTGTTATTGTTATTATTTAATAGTATTTCAAGGGGGTGTTTGTTTGGGAGATATAAAGAGGGTTCCAAGGAATATTGGTTGGGAATGAAAGATTCTAGTGTTTGAGTATGAGAAAAAGAAAAGTGCATTCCAAGAATTGTGTTTAGTCTGGAAACTATTTTCCCATTTAGGTTGGAATCACGCCTCCCATAATTGGTGGTAATCTTCCATTCCAATGTAGAGTGGTTTCACTTTTTAGCACAAATTTACATTATTAACCCTCACACATATTTTATATATATATATATATATATATATATATATATATATATATATATATATATATATATATATATATATATATATATATATATATATATAAATATATATATATATATAAATGAAATAATAATTTATGGCATTGTGTAAAAGGAGACTGAGTCATTAACACAAAGAATATTTTCATTCCCAATCATAACGTTATATATGAAATATGGCATAATGATTTTACATAGTTTAACATCATCACAATGATAAATGAAATTATAATGTTTGAATTTCATAAATTTCCTTTTACAAAATATTATTGTTAAAAAAAATTATAAGTAAATAATCACTTTAGTTTATACTTCAATTTCACCTTTAGTTACTTAGAAAGCTAAAATAAGATGTCATATATAATCAGGGGTATTTCGATAATTACAATGTTTATTCCTGCGAATGCATATGCAAGATCTAACCAAACAAATTTATAAATTATTCCAAAGAATTGGATTCTCGAGCTTGCAACTAACCAAACGTGTTTTAGAAAATACTCAGGAATCACATTCCTAGTCATCGGATTCCTGAGGATGCGATTCCTTGGAATGTAATTTCTATCCGGGAAACAAACGCACCCCAAGTGTTTGCTTGTTTTATTATTATTTTTTTTATTTTTTTCAGGTTACCGTTTATTACTAGTAATAGTTAGTGTGTATTATTATATTCTTATTCTGTTTTTAAACTAGAATCCCCTTTCTTTGATTTGCTTTTATAATAGTAATAATAGTAATAATACTTTACTTTATAATTGTTATGAAAATAATCAAAACTTGAGTAAGAACAAACACTAGACATCATATAAGAGAATAGAGATGAATAAGGGAGAAGAAGATAGTGAGAGAGTCTTTTCATTATGCTCTTCAAAAGTATAAATTTACACTAACATATGAACCGTATTTATAGGGAGTGGAATGGTAAGTGAGAAGACAATCATCAAAATCCACTACATGAGGAGATGGGGAGAAGGATGGACATTCACTATATAATAATAATATTCATAACACTCTCCCTTGGATGTCCATCGAGGATATGCCTCATTAAAATCTTACTAAGAAAAAACCCAGTGGGAAAAAATCCTAGTGAAGGAAAAATAGTACAATATCCTTTCTCTGGGAACTGCCTCGTTAAAAACTTTGTCAGGAAAACCCAATGGAAAAAAAAACCATAGCGAAGGAAAAAAGAGTGCGCTTTTCCTCCCTTGTTTGAAGCATCAATAAAGAATATGAATTCTAACATTTGGAGTTCCTCCCGAGTGCTTATGGGAAAATATACTACGCTCACATCATTATACCCCAATTTTGTCCGAGTTCTTATATCATTGTAATATTTTTTATTTTATTAAGTAGTGTATGTGCAATAAACGCGTTTCTATGTACTCAAGTAAAAGATAAGTAGCTTGTGCATATCAACCACAATTAATATAAAGTTGAAATAAAGATGCATGATTTGATTCTTGGTCAATCATCCCACATGTTATTTCCTTTTGACCTCTTTGAGTAATTGAAAACGCAAGTGAAGCAAAGCACAAGAGCTTACAAAATAAGAACAAAAAGATGAAATACCCAAATCGCAGCTCTATTGCGAAGGCAAATTCTCTCTCCTCGGACCTCTTTTACGACGATCCGAACGGTGAAAGTGGAGATATATGTCTCACGAACCTCACTGTCGAAAAATGAAGATGATCCAATGGTTAACGAATCCGGAATCGCACTTTTACGGTGACGGGTTTGAGAAAAACTGACCAAAAACTGCAGCTATTGCGAAGGCAATTTCTCTCTCCTCAGACCTCGTTTCGACGATCCGAATAGTGAAAGCGGAGATATATGTCTCACGAACCTACTGTCAAAAAAGGAAGACGATCCAACGGTTAACGAATCCGGAATCGTAATTTTACGGTGACAGGTTTGAGAAAAACGAGAATTGTGTTTTAGAAGGGAATTGCTTTCTCTACCTTGTTTTAGTCCCACATTGCTCAAAAGAAACAAGAGCTCCCTAGCAATTGGATATAAAAGGGGTTGAGAGGTGAAGATTAAGAGAGAGGAGATCATTGGCGGGTTAAGTGATCTTTTGGGTCAAAGCGTTCGCGACCCATTTCACTAAAAGCCTGTCTTTGATCATGTGGACGTTTTGAGTCGGCTTTCCGATTCTCAAAGCAGTTCTTGCGGTCTTGGGGTCAAAATGGACCAGATAGGAGTCCGGTTTGCTGCTCAGTCTGGTTTGGCACTCGTCGAGTCCAGATTAGTTTTGTATTTATTTTGTTTATTTTTATGTACATATTTATTTATCATTTATTTGTAATATAATCTATTTATTTATTGTTTATGTATATATCTATTCATATTTATTTATGTATATAGTTATTTATTTATTTTTTTTAGTCTAGTCTTTATTAATTATCAGTTTTTGTCTTTTTTTTATGCACAAATTAGTTTATTTCTTCAAAAATCAAATAAAAGACTAAGTCGGTTGTACAACCTGTTAGTCATCATCCTAGACCAATGAGTCAGATAGTTCAAGAATCCTAAAAACTTATAAGTAAATAAATAAATCACTTTTCCTAAAAATAGGGGACTAAGTCGGTTGTACAACCGGGTTAGTCAGCGTTCTAGAACTAATGAGTTATACAGTTCAGGAGTTCTAGAATACCTATTCTAAAACCAACTCACCTCACATCAAACAAACTTCTTTCAAAAAACCTCAAAAATACTTTCAAAAGTAGGGGACTAAATCGGTTGTACAATCGGGTTAGTCAGCGTCCTAGAATCGTGAGTCACATGCAGTTCAAGGAATCCTAGGACCCCTACACTAAAAAACACCAACCAACAAACCTTTTTCAGGAAGAACTACGTAGTTTTGATTCCTCCATTGCATCTGGAGGTACGTAGGAGCAAGAGTCCACTCTTGTCAAGCACTAAAAATTAAAAATTTAATTAAGTCTTTTTCACTATAAATAAATAGGGCAAATATTAAAATATAATTAATCAGACAAATGATGTCGTGGGGTGCTAATACCTTCCCCACGCATAACGACTCCTGAACCCTAAACCTGCCTTGTCCTAAACATAAAGGGATTTTTCGAATTTGCCCTTAAACTAAAATTTGGTGGCGGCTTCCTATGAATATTCGAAGAATCCTTTCCCGGATTTTTCGGTCGCTACAGTCACTTGTGATGTATCATCTTTTAATGGAGTTTTGTTGTCAGTATTATCTTCAGGACATCTTCCTTGAACTATTGGCATTTGCATGAGCTTGAAATGAAGAAGCAAGAACCATAGATTGTTTTGTCTATCATAATATATTTCATGTCACCACATAAAGATAATAGCTGGCTTGAGATCTGACTTGATCTAGATCGAAAAATACTTTGTTTCTTCATGGTTAACTTGGAGAACATATATAAAATGATTTATTGATTAGAATAGTGAAAAATAAAATATAAACCTTGCTCTCTTCTAATGCATTTCTGTTTGTGCTGAACTTTATTCCTTCTAACTATCACATAATATTATCATATCAAGGGATATAACATTTGGTAATTTGCATGCATGCTTTCGTAGTCTTCGGGACTGAGATATTCCATATATTCTTACCACACAACTCATGTGCTCAATATAAATAATTTCTGCAGATCAATATGAGTCTTTATTTTTCAAAAGAAATATATTTCTTTGTATCTTGAATCCTTCTAGAATTTTCCATGTAGAGGTCAACTACAGGTTCAACCTCAAAAATCCATCAGATATAATTTGAGGTCTTTCATCTAGAGTTCTTTCTTTGAGTAATCTATAATTTTGGAAAGCTCTTCAGGAGTTCCAATAATAGCAAACTATACCAAATTCATATATTGATCTTTTCATATAACTCTATGGACCGGTGGTGTCATTTTTATATCCCTCGTTTAGAATATTTGAGACGATTATGCCACATGTGTTCAAATTATATCATCTCATGGAGGTACTGATTCAACTTGAGTAATCATCTCGAGAATTCAAAAAGTGTGCACTGACATATTAAATCCTTCGGGGATTTTTAAATAATTATGACTATCAACAAATAAGTTGTAGCAATATTCAACTTGTGAAAATTGAGCTCTTCATGTGCTACAAGGCTAATTAAGTACTGAAAAGTACTCGCATCCACCCTTGAGCAACATGTCGAGCTTTGTATCTCACAATATCACCATTCTCATTCTGATTCAATTTCATCTTTCAATTTTGGCCAATTCACATTGTCTACAAATCTTTTGTAGACTTTGGTTCATGATCCTCACTATTATTTATCACATTTAGCGCTATATTTAGTACAAACATCGTCAACGTTGACTTCATTTCGGTTCCGTTGTATTTCATTCTTGACATAATTCATTGAGATCTCTTTAATTTCATAAATTTTCAGGTATCTGATCAGTTCTTTTGGAACCGTAATGTCAATTATGTCTGAATACTCTTTTAGAGTTTCTATATCCTCGCTTGGACCATTTCTATTTTTAGCTCCTTTTGTTGTTCGAGGATTTTTATCTTTGGAACCGATTGGTCTACCACGCTTCAGGCGCGGTTGAGACTCATTTGCAATATTATATTGTCCAACAGGGACATCCATTCTATTGGAGCATTAGTAGCTGATATATATGATTTGGTCACACCTTTTTGAATCAGTGAATGCATTTGGTAGTTAATTTGCTAAGCTTTGCAAATGAATTATCTTTTGAACTTCTAATTCACATTGTTTAGTTTGAGGATGAGATAATGATAATTCATTCCAACTGACCTATTTTTTTACAGCTGCTTATTCTCTCCCCTAATGTTGTGAAATCTAATTCTTCACATGATAATCATCAACCTGGATTATAAACAAGTCTCCAATTGTTGGCTCAAGATACTATATTATACATGGAGATTTATATCCAATATATATTTCCAAAATTCTTTAAGGACCCATCATAGTGCATTGCACATCCAAAAATTGTAAGATGGAAAATATTAAGTTTGTGACCAAAAACCAAATGTAAAGGGGAAGAGTTGTAATAACTTGTTGGCTTGATGCAAATCAATATTAAATCATGTAAAATTTCATGTCCCCAAGTAGAAATTGGAAGTTCTTACCTCATAAGCATTGGTCATATATAACTAACTTTAGACGTCTAAAGAATGGTTCTTCAAGACCATTTTATGAATGCACGTATGTCGTGTGATATCCAATATCAATTCTAATAGACATACAATACTTATCATATGCTTTCAAGGTAATTCACATAATGACCTCTTACTCAAATTAGTTGAGCAAACAATCTCACAAACTTCTAGTTGTGAGTTGACGACAAATCTATAACAATATATATGTGGTCAATTAGTTGATGCATCAATTAAAACCTCAAATACCTAAATATTCCACGTGATTAGTATACTTGTTTACAAGTATCACCTTATATCAGTTCTAGAAATATGAGAGATTTATTATTCTCAAATTGCCAACTTCCTTTGGGAATTAGTGAACACAAGAATCAATAGATTGAAGAAACTACTGACTCTTCAATACAAGTTCACATAGAAATTTATTATTCGCATCATAATATATTCGGGATGGCCCAACCGATCTTGCCAATAACTAAATTATTATCATATGTAAACTTCTAGTTTACAACAACATGTGCTTCGATTGCACATATATAAGTGTAGTACAAATCAGAGGAAAAAGTAGACAATTTTTCCACTACACTTATTTTATCAAAATATGTCTCGCTATATAAAAATATTCAATATCTCTTTCATCTCTTGTTTCAATATGATTTTTATTTATATGCATATCTTTGAAACTTAATAAATTTCTACAAGACTTAGGGGAATATAATGCATTCTCAATCAGAAATTTGTTCCCTGGATAATAAATATATTAGCTCTTCCGAGCCTTCGATTATATTTGAAGAGCCAAATAGAGAAATACATTTTTTTATCCTTTGAAATGATATGGGTAGTTCCACTATTAGCGAAACACATTTCTCCATTATTGATGCTAGTGTCAATACTCATTCTATTCTAAAATAAAATAAATATGATAAAAGATTGACATGCGAAAATTAAGTCTCTACACTATTATATGCCTACAAAGATCAAACTTTAGGAGTTGCATAAAATAAAATTTCTCGAAGAAAAAAAATATCAGTAGAAAACTATATTTGCTACTCAAAATAAGGAAAATAAAGTGCATAGAAAGTCTCTCTCAGTAGGGAACTATATTTGCTAAACAAATATATAAACTCTTTAGAACTTAAAAGTGTCTAGTTCTTTAGGATCTAGTCATACAATCAACCCTTCTTATTCCCCTTTTTTTTCATGCAACAATTTTATTTGAAATTCCAAGCAAAAGAAAGAAGAAAAACTACATTTTTCCATAAGATACTAAACCACTATTAGGAATAACAAATGTCACAATCACAATTGATACAAATGACACTTAAATAGGATAATGATAACATTTACCACATCAATGATCATCACCACAACATTTACCACTTAAATAGTGAAACCTGCATCATATTGACTTGTGTTGTGTGAGAGAATGAAGTTGAATTTTTGGTGTGAAAATAGTGATGGTGGGAGTGAGTATTTATAGTTGAGGTAAAAGATTATCAACCGTTGATTTTATCGGTGCAATTCACACAGTTGATCAATTTTGAAAGTGAAATCATAACCGTTAAATTTTTTTTACAACAAAAAAAACATTTACAAACCCATCGTATATATGTATTTTGGACATATATACGATGTCTACTTTTAACACATCGTATATATGTCCTTAAGACGTATATACGATTGAATCTTACGCAACCAATCGTATATACGTCTTAAGGACATATATACGATGTGTTAAATGTAGACATCGTATATATGTCCAAATTACATATATACGATTTGTCTTTTTTTTTTTTTAAAAAAATAGATTGCAAAGAGGTATTTTAGGGTTTCACAATTAGGTGGGGGCATAAAGGGATATGAAAAAAAACAACCCTTAAATTTCTAATAATAATAATTAATGTCATGGTTCACTATGAATTTTATATCTATCTCTCTTCAAATGGAGTCTTCCATTTCTTTTGAGAAATGGAGAGGATAGTGATCCCTTAAACACTATCTATTGTATTTTAATAGTTGATTGACCATATATTTAACATTAAATTAATATAGGGACTAAATTGAGCGCTTCGCTAACCTGCGTCTGATTTCATTTGGCGCCAAAATTTCTCAGTGTCGAGGAAGACCCAATAGTGATACCTACCAAGTGAGCCTCTTCTAGATTCTTCAATTCGATTCCATGGCTACCCAAACTCTTCGTCCTCCGAACTTCTCCGAGGTCACTTTTCTTCGATTTCCTTCCTTCCATTTTTATTTATTTACTTTTATGATTTCCGACTCTCGATATGTGATGTAGGTTTTAGACGGAGATTATATTTTTCGATTTTCAGTGACTTTTTTTTTTAATTCTATTTCACGGTTTTTTATTTAGTTTTCTTGTACTGTTACAATTTTTGGGTTCCCTTTTTCCCCTTGTTGTTGTAGATTTTATTTTCTTTTTCTCTTTTGTTTTGAATGCGATGGTTTAGTAAAGCTTGATTTAATTTATTGGAATATTCATTGAAGGTGAACTATAAATATGTAAAAATTCACTGAATTTGAATTGCAGTTCGGAATGCCTTTGCAACAACCACTATAGTGGCCGCATTGGTCACATTTCAGCCAGTAATTTTGTTGATTGTAACTGTGGAAATGAAAGCCTAAAAAGACTTAGGCACCAGATTAAATTGGCTTCTAATCTATGATAACTTTCCAATTACAATAAGCTTACCCTTCTTCACCCAGGAGAAATGTCCTTATAAGCTTATAAATGTTTTTGTGAAGTTGAATGAGAGAGCTTCTGAAAAATTGAGATCCAGAAGCTAATTTCAACTTATTCAATAAGCTATTGTTTTACAAACTCATAATTATTGTAAGATTCTTTCAGCATTTCTTTTTCCATAAGTGCTCATTGAGAAGTTTATGCAAACTGTTAGTTAATCTATTCTTGATCATATATTGATTATTAGTATTATCTTTCTTAAATGTAATATCTTTCTTAAATCTAATATCGAGCATTCGTTTTATGTTGGATGGTGAAGAATCATTCATTTCATGAAAGCATCTCTGACATAATAAGTTTTATATCTTTCCTAATCACCGATTTAGCTTTTTTATAGTGTTGTATCAAAGATGTTTGCTGTAATTAAGCTTTTTATATCTTCAATTTGGAAGCATGTCTGATATGAACATAATGTTGCAGGATGTAGCTTGGGTACCATGTTGGCTTCAGAATCTTAGAACAAATGGGTTTAATGAATATGTAAAGGAGTCTCAAGGTCCTTCCAACCAAGCAGAGAAGGTTGGGATTTCTCTTTCCAAGTTTTCTTCATTGTTAGTTTGTAATGTTTTACTTTTATAGTATGTGAGGTTGGTAGTTGGATTCATATATTCATAATCTAATTATGGCTTAGTAAATATAATCTGTCTTTACATGGATATAATTCAGTCATGATAGCAAGTAGTACAATGCAACATTTTGTTTGAAACTTTAAATTCATGTCATGTTTGTATTACATTTTGGTTTGTCATTCAATTTTTATAGTCCCCTGGGACTGGTATATTGGCCACATTCTTTGCTGATACTTTATATTCTCTAAAATGAGCAAGGATTTGACACCTTCTCAAGAAAATGGTATCAATGTCAAAGACTTCAATGTACTATCAAGGGAACAAGGTGGATACAAAAGTTGCCATTTACTCTTATCTGGAGACGATAGTTCATCTTTAAGTGTTGCTCCATCTCCTGGAAATGTAAGTTTTATTTATTTATCTTTCTATCTTCTGTTTTATTTTCTTTCAACATTGGATTTGGATTGAAATACTAATATTAAATAACACATTCTTCAAACATAAAAATGTTACAAGTGTAACCTTGTAATGTCAAAGCATGAACCAGTTTCATAATTTCACTAAATAATATAACTAGGAAGGTTTGAATTTATTTTTAGTTAGTAGGTACCGCTTATCTACTGCAGTTTGTCTTCTTTTTTTTTTGACCTAATTTGTCTTCTTTTCTTTAATCTGTTTATTCTCCCGTAATATTATGTACCGAAATGTTTTCCTTTTAGATTATCTATTTATAATTAATAGCCGTTCAGTTAATTTTCAAATATTTTCCCGAAGCTAGCTGATTCCTATCAAATTGTTGTGTATGCATTGAACACTTATGCTCATAATGGTCATGAACTCGAAAGTGTGAAAGACCGACATTAGCTTCATTTAGAAGATTAGTCCAGTGCTTCTTTTGTACATTTCTCTATTTTGGGTGCTTCTATACTAAACCTACACTAGCACACATCTGCAAAAATGTGTCCCAGAAATCAGATAAATTACTTGCATGTTGATACAATCGTATGACTAAGGGTTTGCTTGATCTATTTATATTTCACTGAAGCAGGTGTTTCAGTTTAGGCTGCATCTTTCTTCGGATGTTGATTCAGTCTTTTGCTCGACCCACGATTTTAATCAATCCCATCATTCAGTTGCACCAAGTAAAGCTCTGTCATTGCAACCTTCTCAATCTTCTGTTGATTTTAGAGAGAACATGCATTCCATAATGGACCATCACGCCTGTGAGCAGGATGTGTTGGCTGCTTTCATCCCTGAAGCAACGAAAAAGGATGCTGTAACATCTCTCATTGATACATTTGATTCTCGCTAGACAAGAGAAAGAAAAATCCAAGATCAAAGGTTGCAAAAATGCAGATATCAGTGATGCAGTTGAACTCTCTATTGCTGCATCTGAGGCATTGGTCATACATGATTTAGTAAAGATGGAGTCAGTTTCAGAAACATTGCGTACAGAAGATGTACTTGAAGTTGCACTTCGTGTGAAGCAGGCACGGCTTGAGGGGATGGAAGATGGCCTCCATTTCTCAAGCGAGGAATCTGACTGTAGTGATTCTCTTTCTGATTTAAATGATTCCCTTATGGGAGATTCCTATGAAGATATAGGCTTATCTATTGGTGCTTCCTTCGATGAAAATCTCTGCAATTCAGCTATATTTTATAAAGGTGCTTCCAGCGCTCATAAATATAATGGATGCAATGATAAGCATAGTGATAGAGAGTTTACATCCCAGCTTGCCAATTTTGATGATAATTCCCAACAAAAGCAGTTAGAAGTCAACATGGAGATGCAAATTCAGCAAAGTCCATACTTGCCTCTTGATCCTGTATGCAATAGTAAGCACAGTGATAATGAGTTTGCATCCCAGCTTGCTAAATTTGATGATAATTCAACAAAAGCAGTTAGAAGTCAACATGGAGATAGAAATTCAGCAAAATTCAGACTTGCCTCTTGATCTTGTATGTGATGAGTCAGAGATGCATTCTGATGACCCTGATCCAGGTGCTAATACTCCCAATCATTTTGCGAATGATCTTCCTATATCTCATCAACACAGAGAGAATAATACCAATGTTTCAACCCTCAACCAGGTAAGTTAGCTTATTCACCGATCCCTTTCGCTCCACCTGTCAAGAGAAAACATCTGTGTTCTAGCTTCTTACAAACCAATTATCTTAAATGCTTAGCCTGTTAGGTAAAGGTATATAAATGGTCTTATTTTATTGTATATCTAACACCATGTCAGGAAATGTTGCTTTGGGCTTGGTGTGAAGAATGATGCTCAACCCCACCTGTGTGGGGTTGAACATCAACTTTTTATTAGAAGATTTGAGACCACAATGATCGAACTCTGAACTACTTGTGTAGTGTGGGCTTTGATCCTGTTAGGTGAAGCTATGTGAATGGTTTTTATACTCTTATTTTCGTAACATAGCCTTTGGAAGTGAAATCGTAAAGAAAAAAGAATTGATGAATTAAAAAAGTAGCAGCCTCATTTTTTGGTATTGTCTGTCTTTTTCAGTTTCTCTTTGATCAGCATTGAGCATCTCACCATCATTACTGGATTTTTCTTTCTTTTTTTGTTTTGTTTATGATTTCCACTTTTCAGACAGATGGCTTGGCTATGGCTGATCTGATTTCAGTCAAGCCACAAAACATTGTTAACTCTTCACTAGTTGAGACTTCTGGAAATTCCAGTGAGTTTTAAATACTTTCTCCGATATGTTATTGTCTTCCTCGCCCTAGTTATTAATACTCATTTAATTTATGATGCTCAATTATTCAGAAAATGAGAACCTGGTAGCATACCCAGCTCCAGAAAGATTTAGAAGTCGCTGGTTTGGGGGCTGGACATGTAAGGTTGGTGTTTTCTTCGTATTCCCTCACCTTTTACTTCTCTTAGTCATTCCAATTTTGTCATTTTCTTTTTGGTCTAATGATTTAACACAATCATGGAGAGTTTAGACTTTGACACCACAAATTATTCTCGTACTCTTGTTTCTTAAGAAATAATGAGATCCCACTAGCCACTGGAACCAAACGGGTAATTGCCTGTTGAGAATAGTTGAAAGATCTGGATCAGTTTCTTCATATTTCCTACTTTCATTCAGACCTAGCTTATTTATTTTACAATTACTAGCTCCCACAATGGTGAAGGAAGAAAAATCTAGTGAAGCGAGAATTATTGCCACGTTTGTGCCAATTTAATGATGCAAGCTGGCAGATACTAAGACCAAACGATTCACAACAAATAACCAAATTCCAACTCGAGCATCGGTTTTTTGATGTCTTGTATGCTATTGTTATGGTTAAAGATTAAAGTGATGGAATTTTGTCTTAGGACTGTTTAGAAAAGCAGCTTATTGCTCTGGTCTTTACGTAGAAACGTGGAAGAAAATGTTTTTTAATTTTCCTAAAATTATCTTGGGTGGTCCAGTTTTGCATTCTGTGATATTTTGTTGATTATTGGAGTCAGCTGGTATCTGATAGAAAATGTCTGTCTAGGATTTTTTTTTTTAATGTGAATGGATGTTCCTGCTGAACAGTTGGGGTTGACTAGCTAAGGGTTCATGGCTGTTCATAGTGATTCCTCCTTTGAGAGATTGACCATGTTCCAATATAAAATGTCATTTAGTTAGTTTGTTTTTTAAACTTTCATTCATTTTTCTGGTTTAGCGTCCCTATATGGATGCCTTTAATGAATACGATCTCACTATTTGTACACCAAAAATTGATAACAAACTCAATGAGTTAATGTAGTTCAAATGTGTGGTTAATGAAGTTATGTTGATGGTTAATAGCTATATTAGGTATTGAAATACATTAATCATCAGCACAACTACATTAGCCACAAATTTGAACATGATTAATCATGATTTTCAGGTGTCGCATTATTTTAAAACCAAAACTAAGAGTACCTGAGTTCCTTGGGCCAGTTTGTTTTCCTTATCCATTTTCCGTTTTCATTTCCTTGTTTCACTTGTTACAAAAATATCACTTTGTATTCTATAATCTATAATTTAAGATTTGTAAAGTTTCAAAACGCATTGATCCTTGTACCACTATATTTCATTTATCAATTACTTGTGTTGTGCAAAGATGCTAAATTCATATATGATAAATGAACTTTTATTTTTATTGTGGTAAATTTTCATCAAAGTATTTTCTTTCTCTCACCAAGAGCCTTCAGCCTACCCATTTGCTCCTTTTTTACTCGATGTACACTGACCCTACTGTCACTTGATTTTGTTAAATTTTCTATTTGAATTTGCATTGCTGTTTTCAGACTATTATCTCTGTCTTGCATCTATATATTCTATATCAGGAATTTTGGGATCTTCCCACTCTTTTCATATTCTTGGTTTGTTTTGACTTCTCCGTCTCCCTCTTGGAAGGAATTACATATGCCTTCATTGAACCGGAACAATGCAGAAAGGATTCCCATGTGTGTTGTCAGGGAGACAAGCTTTCTTACAGAATCAGTAGATAATGTTCCAGATGTTAGCTCATGTGTGCTGAAACACGATCCCAAGTGTGCCATTAATTCTCAGCTAAGTATGTCTTGTGAAGGTTTACCAAAAACAACCGATGAAAGTGTATTGCATTCTCAAGATGTGGTCCGATGTTCTAGTCTATCATCGATCGATCCTCTTTGTTCAGTTGTTCCGTGTAGCATTGCTTCAGAGCATGATGATTATAAAACTCATATTGACAAAGAAAATGATACTGAGTATTTTGTCCCGTCTGTCTCTGACTTTGAGGTGGACAATTTTCAAAGGATCTCAGATAAGAATGCTACATTTGACTGCAGGGATGAGAAAAATGTGTCTGTACTAGATGAGAAAGATATTCCAGCTACTGCAACAGAGATGGTTGAACAAATGTGTGAGAAGTTAACCAGGGTTGAGCATACTTGTTCATGGGCTTATAGCATGATTTTACCAAACCAAGCTGTTATGACAAACTGTAATTTGACACCATTTCCAACTAATCAGAGTATTGGTGGTGCTGATGCATCGTTGGGTACAAGGGTTTCCGAGTCTCTGTCTACATCCAAGCATGTCGATGAAAACAAAAATGAAGTAAATTGTCAATATTTGATTGGTCAAAAGTCAATTACAGAAATAACAGATGACACGAGTGATGAGTTAAAAGCCGCAGAACTGACACAAGAGAGGAGGTCACCTCGTATTCTAAACCTTAGTAGACGCCGCCACTTGCTAGACCCTAAATTTGCCGTAAATGATATCGGTATAGAGAAAAATCTAAAGAAGGATGTAGTACCAGAAACTTCTTATCAGCATCAACTCAACAATAACCTTAATAAGCTACAAGTTGAGTGCAATGGTGGAGATGTTAGAGTCAAAAAGCGAGTTCATTTTTCAGAAAAAGTGGAGGAGCATCAGCTGGAAAGGAAATCGTCAAGGTTGGAATCTTCACGTAAAAGATGTAAGTAATCAATTCTGTTTATAAATTGAATCATTTAGTTTTAGAAATTGTGTTGTAGAAATTACTTGTTTTTTGCTACGATTATGCAGGCTCCTCATCTATTAGACCAAAACGGCAACGGGTTTCAAAGTCATTGACCACTTCAGTACCTCGTTTGAAACATTCTTTGACAAAATACTGCAGAAGTGCATTGAGTGAATTTATATTTCGAGGTATAGTGTTCCTCCTCACTGGACTATCTAGTCAGCAGGAAAGGGACCTGGAAGCACATATAAGGAATTCGGGTGGGGTGATTCTTTCTGATATTCCCTCTCCAAATTCAAAGGGCAAAAGAAGCTCAACCTTATCTTGCATGCAGCTTCCTATTATTCTATGTAAGAGAAAGGTTCGTTCCTCCTGATCTATATGACCTATTGTCCTTTTTTCTTATTCTTTTGCGTAAAAACCCTGATAACTGTTTATCTGTCTATCCCTTTGCTTTTTCTTTCTTTCTCTTTATTTTTTATTCTATTGCATCACATTTTATGCCACAGGGTATAAATACACAATTTTAAATAGTTGACGATTCACAAAGTATATGTTTTTCTTTCATGAAAACATTGTAATTCTCCCCAGAGTTATTGATATACGATTAAGACAAATGTTATTTGAAAATTAAAATGGGACACCAAAATCGACAACAATTTTGTTAGTTAATGCTGTTCAGACGTGGTTAATGAAGTGTTGAGCTTGGTTAATGTATATACCAATATGTTGTGCCAAAATTTGACATTTTCCTTATTAAGAAAAACGCTGGTGACAAAGATCCAACCTTAAACTACTTTTATTAGAGGCTCTGATACTGTTACTGTACAAGGGACAACCTATCCTAAAAAGTAAACATATTAGGTGATGGCTCGGGATTGGTTTTGTATCCCAAACTATTTGGGCTGTAATCGTTGCAAAAATATTTTTAAAGCTTACATTTATCAAGAAACAAACATGGCAGCGTGTTTGATGAATTGGATTGTGTAGTAAATAAAAAATTAGTCACTTGTTTATAGTTCACCTCTATCTTATGTAATATTGTTTTTGGATTATATGTCTAATTAAATACTAAAGACTTGAAAGAAGTATTCTGATTGTGATTACTTTTTGAATTGCACATAGATGGTTTTATACTCTTTGGGCTTATGCTAATAAGGGAGAATAGATGATAAAAATTATCCTGATAAAGGAAAATGAACTAGTAAATATGTATGAAAATGTTCTCCTAAAATAATATTATTTGCAATATTTACAATAATACCCAACACTCCTTGACTAATAATTAGATATCTATTATTCTGAACTTGCAAGCAAGATACCCAAAGTACTCTGAAGATAGTCACTCCGTTAATACATCTTACAACCGGCGTCTTGAAGAAGAGATGCTGTGGTTATTAGTTCAACTTCTATATTTTTTTTGATAAAGTGCCAGTGGTCTCAATGTCTTATAATTAATTTCGCAGTGAAGCATTTTGCTTGGAATAAATGTCAAAAGAAGCATTTGACCTAAAAGCTTATGCTACGAGTGTTAAACCGGGTCAAAGAATGGTGTTTATAACTTAAGCAATTGCATGCTTTACACGAATGAAAACTGGAGTACTGACTTTGCTGCAATCAAACTAAGCAGTTAGCACTAACTGCGCTGAGGTTTTAATTATGACTTCTAGTTGTGAGGGTTGAACAATAAATCACAACTGTACATAAACCCCATTGTCTATGAAACACTTAAATTTCAAGATTTTATGCAAGGCTCAAAGATTTTTTTCTTTAATAACTAACCGACAAATTGGCAGCACTAGTTATTATGCTTCAGACATATAAGGATTACATTGTTAACTTAAATATAATTGTGTCCGTTGTTTCTTTCAGCTTCAAACCACCAAATTCTTGTACGGTTGTGCTGTTGGTGCCTCGATACTAAAAGTTGATTGGCTTACTGATTGTCTCGCATCTGGAACTATTTTACAACCTGAAAAGTAAGTCGTGTTCTCACTAAATTGACTTTTTCAGCTCTTAAAATTTATGATCCATGTTTTTTTTACAATAAGTATATAGAGTTTAATGTGAAACTAAGATCAATCTGACCGTGACTTTGATAATTTAACCCTAAATATGAAATTATTTTGTCATTCATAGCTGATCACGTTTGTTAAACACTTCTATAAGTAGAGATTTTGAGGATGTGATAGAAAGCGTAAGAAATCCAGAGAAAACATAGAGAAAGATCTGAAGTGTAATATCTAAACTAGTTTTCTGTTACTAACAAAAAGTTATCTATGAACTGAGGTAAACTACAATATATAGTTAAAGACATCTCTTTAACTGATAACATACCCTACAGCTAACTACAGTTAAGCTGTTAGTTGAAACCAACTCAACTGATTGTAACTGATAGCAGAAGACTAAAACAGTAGCATTGTACAAGCAGCACTGCAGCAGTCTAGCTTCTATAACATTGCTCCTTCTACTAGTTCCACCTGACTCTGCTCCCTTTCCTCTCCACCACGCGAATCTGTCATCCAGCTTCTTCTGTTGTTACACCGTGGGTGATTGTTGAGGTTAAAACATTCCCAGTAAATCGCCTGATACAGCCGCTTGAGAACCTTCTGTATTTAAGCTCTCTAAGAAAGAAAAGGAGCGCAGTCTTAAAAACTTGGCATATCCAGGCTTTCTTTGGAAGTCACATATAAGTCACACTGTTCTGGTAATCCCCAAGGATCACTGATCACATCAAGATGATCTGAGGACACACTTGAACTTCAATAGTGATAAGATGATATTGGTCTTGGATTAACAGTACTCAGAATTGTGTTTCTTTCTCGGTGGGGGCTCAACACGAAATGATCAGTCTTTGCTTTGGTTTGAGCATGGAACTTTTTGTGATTCTCGTGAACCACTGCCTAGTTGCTAGGAGTGTATACAACTGACAACTCATATAACTAATGAATCATAGATAGATGAGAGGAGCAACTGATCTTGCTGCTCCCGGGCAACATAAGCTCTATTTACTCAACCAATCTTATGATCCACTTTAGAGAGAGGATTGTGAGGGAACCTAAGGATTCACAACATGTTAATGCCGTTGGCCTTTCATTACAACCAATCTTAAGTTTATAGTTTATATTCCTTCCTTTATAATCACCTCCTCTAGTATTGTTTTACAACGGCTTAGCTGATGCAAAGGATAGGTTTTTGTTAATGCCTAAATTCTGTTGCCATGTTTCTTAATGTCTTGAAAGATTTGATGTTTTCTCATATTTTAATGATACTTGTAGTCAAGCATATCTTAAAATCCCCTCTCAACTGGTTCATGATTCTGGTTTATTTGTATTAGATACATGATTCTTCCAAATCGAAATGACATGAAGTGGACCAGAATTGGGAAGGAAGTTCATCACAGAATCCAAAACATACTTTTGAAAGAGTAGGCATTATGCTCCATGGGAAGCATAGTTTCTGCACCAAATTTGCTTGTATCATCAAAGTAAGATTCTTTTTTTATCCTTTTGTTTTCTTCACTTAACTGAATATTTCCTTGACGTGTGTTCATGTTGTGAAATTTGCACTTTTTACAACATTTCTTATATGACATGTTTGATGTTTTAATTTATGATGATTAAAAATATTGATGTTTCTTTGTCAAAAAATAAAATATTGGTGTTTTGTTTGCTCCGTTGACTATCATTTTTGTATTAATGGAGAAGTTGCTAAAATTTAGTTATTGGTACTTCATGGTAATTGATGCAAATTGATACCTTTGAAACGTAATGAAATCTCAATGTCACACAGTCACACTAGTGGCTGAGATACCTTCTTATACTCTAGAACTAAGTTCTAGACTTCTAGTAAATATCAATTGTTATCATGTCAATCCAAAGTTGGCTTAGTGTATAACATCGTATCAATCTTACTGGTACATATTATACTAATGGAGTAATGGTAGTTTGATGTAATATCTCATTTACATTCTTATGAACTTTTATCTTTCTCCCTTCTCTTGTCCAGCATGGAGGTGGACAGGTGTTCAAAACTCTTCAGTGGTTAGTACGGAGCACTGATGAAGGAAGGAATTTGGTGGGAACCATTGTTGTTGAAGATATGATTACGATATCACGTCACCTGAAGTCTTGTGCTTTGGAATGGGATATTCCTATAATGGTAAGTAGTTAGTACATATTTTAGATTATATTTTGGTATAATTTCCCGTGCTCAATTTTTTAAGAAGAAAGTAACTGGTCACGCATTAACAATATGCTGAAGATTTCTGCTATTTCCAAAGTTAGAGTCCGAGAGAACATTTTTATATAAGATTAAGAGGGGTAGATATTATCTGATAGGATCCTACATTTCTCATCTCTCAAATGGAACAATAATGGAACAATAAAACTATATTAATGGTGATAAAACTAATTACAAACGTAAATGATAAACTAGGCAATTCGAGAAGCCTAGGGTCTCCCAAAGACACCACTTATAGAGGCCTAATCTCTCCCAAAGGAATAACTTCCCAAATACTTGCTTCCTTTGAGCACTCAAGATCGAATGCTTTGATACCAATTGATAGGTACTGGAATTTCTCATGACTCAATCAAAACATAGTAACTGTGTATTAATGGTGGTAAATTGAAAATACAAGAGAAAATGAAGATAAAAGCAACCAAAGACACTATAGAGGCCTAATCTCTCCCAAAGACTCTTAGGTCTATTCTCAATTCTTAGTTTCTTTCTAATTTTCCCTCCACTTTGCCACATTAGCAAGTGGTTACAACAAACTCTCATTTCCCTTACACTTTATTTATTTATTTAATATCCTATCATTATCATAAAAAAACAACGTTTTTTGTAGGGATCAAATTATTCAATGAGTAACTTTGAAATCTTGTTATGGTTACTTCACTAAATAACTTACTATATATATATATATATAATGAGTTTCACCTATCAAACTCTTAAATAACATCATGTTATATCAAAAAAATCATACATGACAAATTTAAGATAAAATGGACATATGTGGTTTTGTAATCATATTATCAATTGAAATTGAATTTTTTTGATGCATTAATTAGTTTTAAAAATTATACAAATAATTATAGAGCTAATAATTTTTTTGAATTTGACTGTTGGATTGATAAAATTCAATGTCTATGTTGAAGTATTAAGTATTACAACTATTATAACTATATATAAGAGTTACATTTGGAATTACTTAACTAGCGGACACATATATCGTTAAAAAACCGTTACGACATTTCATGTATGATCGAGTCAAGATTTATTCATCTAATTTCTTTTGCAGCCTTCTAGCTGGATCATTAAAAGCTTATATTCAGGCAAGTTACTTCCTTTTGCAGAAGAAAACAACTCATTCTCATTGCCTTTTGATAAAATCCCTGAAGTTCAAAGATCCATGGATATGAGTGAAGAAATATAAAAATTGCTTCTCTTTTTTCCCGGCACCTGTATATTAACCCAGCCCTTCAATGTTTACTATAAATGAAATAGTTTTTATATTTTAGTTCTCTTGAAGGGATATTTTAGCTGGATGGTATAAAAATGATATTCAGTTCACCTCAAGTCAAAAGGGTCTAATGAAGCATGACGGGTTGAGGGTTCTACTCTCCACTAATTCAATAGGATTGAAATGGCTCAAGGAAAATACCTGTTTTCTCTATATTTATTTATGTAATTAGAATTAGAATTACGATAACATTAAACACCATTACTTTACTGCAAGATGAGGCTCTGATGCTTGTATGCTAAGGTAATGAAGACTTCCAGTTTTGACGGCTATTGTTTTAAATGGCTTCTTATATAAGCACTTCATTGTATTGTTGTAATAAATTTGTAAACTGAACTATAGTGTTTAAGATTTTGTTATCTTATTCATTTGAATTGGTTGTTAGTTTATGATTGTTTGTAAACTGAACTATACTGTATAATTTGGCTTGTTGGGTTTTGGATCTAATGATTTAATGGGTTGTTTGATTGGTTGGTTACTGGTCTTGATTGGAACCATATGTATTCTATTATCCTATGTTGTAAAGTCGTATGAATGTCAAAAGTGTTTTTCTCAAAGGTGTTAATAATGAGAAGGTCTATGTCAAACAACTCATAAGATTTGGAGAAATAAGACATTGTGGGTATGTGTACAAAGCGTAAAAAGGCATTATATGTCCTTAAGAAAGCTCATTGAGCTTAGTTTGACAGACTCAGGAATCTACCTATGGAAATGGTTTTTCAAGAGGAAAAGTTGACATATATAGCTCTTTTTGAAAAACCTTAATGAAACATTCCATTACAATTCAGATTTATGTTGGTGATATCATGGAGCTACCAATGAAACTCTAAGCAAGGTTATCAAACTCGAGAGTTTAAGTAAACTCGTTTTGCCTAGGTGAATTCTCGACACGTAAACTCGCATTTAGTTTACCTAATATCAAAAATAAAATATCCTTGACAAATATATTTATATAATCCCAATCCATGCAGTAATAATTCAAAATTTCAAATCCATAAGCAAGACAACAAATCACCATTTAGTCTTGAATTACCCTCACCACCATAGTCTGTATATCACCATTTAGTCGTTGAATTTACTCGTTGGATTGCTGGTTTCTGAATCGCCCCAGGGAGAGGAGCGTCTAGAGTTTTTGATTCGAAGCTAGGGTTTTCTAGGCAAGGGTTTTATAAACTTGTTTTCCAAATTTGTTTCCATTTCACAGAGCGTTAATTTCGTTCCTGAAGATATGCAATTTGTCCCCATTTTCTCTCGTTTTTGGGCTCTACGATTTCGGGCTTATATGTTAAAACAAAGCAATCACGGAAAACTCGTAAGTTTTTCTACGATTCCACCGTTTTGACACGTGATATTAGCTTTGTGAAATCGTTCACTTCTCTGTTTCCACTAGAAAGCAAGTCACATAGCGATTTGAATAGGAAAGGCTACCTAAAAACATGGTAACGTAAGTGTTTACGTTTTAAAACGCAATATTAACAACCTTGACTCTAAGTAAGGAATCCTCAATGTTGATGTAGACAGTTTGAAATGAGTGTGATGGAAAAACTAAAATTTGTTTTAATAGTACAAATCAACCAATGCAGTGAAGAGATCTTCGTACATCAGACAAAGCATAATAAGGAGCTCATTAACAAATTCAAGTTGGAAAAGTCCAAACCGATGAGTATTCTGATGCACCTTATAAAGAAGAGTATGGTACAATATGGTATGGATTATGTACCATGCACACCCCTAAAGAAGACACAAGTAAGAGTGTAGATCAAAATGTATATAGAGCTAGGATCGGCTCACTACTATATTAAGGATAAGCGTATAGAAACCAAGCATCATTTCATTAGAGATTATGTTCCACAAGACATTCTAGAAATGGAGTTCATAGACACAAGCATCAATGGGGTTCCGCTTATTTTTATCATTCATCCAACAACTTTGATAATTTTTTAAGGAAGTATGGGTCGTCTTAGTATTCTTAATGTTAAACAATATGATTAGTACTTCAAGTATTACATAAACATGTACTATAGTACCCTACTTAGAATGCCATTGTTATCCCTCTAATTAGTCAAGGGAGATTCAAGGACTTCTAATGATTGCAAAAAGAATTGAAAGAATTAGATTTGTTGGGAAATATGTGTTCCTCAATCCTCAAAGGTGATATTGTGAGATGCTATAATTCCTATTAGTGATTAAACAAGTCTGTATTTTTGGTCTTTGACCAATATAAGAATTATGGAATAATGGATTGTAAAATTGTTAAAAACTATATTAGGTTAAATTATATTTTTGGTCCCTCAACTTTCTTAGTTTAGCGATTTCGATCCATCTATTTTTTTTGGCGATTTTGGTCCCCCAATTTTCTTCTCTGTTTTTTTAATTTCACTTTTGGTCCTCATCAGAGCCGCCTCAGGCTGTAAGTGTCAGATCACACACAGGGCCCAAGCCCAATATATTTTTTTAGGGCCCCCCAAAACTATTACTTACATACAATATTTGACGCTATTTTTAAAATGTTATGTTATAGCGCAACGGTAAGATTGGAAACTCGTAAGTATTCCATTGCAGGTTCGATCCCCATCAAAAGTCTTAGCCGACTCGACCCCAAAGACTTCCAAAGACGCATGACAAATTGACTTTACCATCGAACCACAACCTAATTCGATTATTACTTGCATTTATATTATACATTACCTCTCATTGTCAAATAAAAACAAACCATCAATCAATTTTTTTTAAGGAAAGCATCTTACAAATTTTTGGTACTCTCCTTAGCTATCCTTTTTTTTTATATAAAAATATTTTTTTCTTATAAAAAGAAACTAAGTGCATAATTTTTTCATAAGTTTAATTTTAAGTAAACTAAGTTTTTTTTTGCAATTCATTTGATAAAAGTATAATCGCACCATTTTTAAAATTTGCATGACAGCCCCAAATTATTTGGGACGGCCCTGTCCCTCAAAACCATTAACTTCTTGCACTAACCCCGTAAATATTGGATTTTGAAAAAGTGGTAGACCAATAGTGCATAATCGATAATTTTTGGGAAGCCAATAATGCACAATCCATGTTCTTCGGGACTATAAGCGTAATTAAAAACATAAGTCCAAAATCGCCAACTTGAAAGAATTGAGGAACCAAAATTGCCAAAAGTAAAATAAAAGGATCAAAATTGCCAAATTGAGAAAGTTGAAGAACCAAAATACTATTAAACCTTCTAATTATTTATCATTTCAATCAACATTAAGACTGTAGAATTTATATTTTAATAATTTGATATATGAAACACACCTCTTCTTTCAAAACTGTTTTGACCAAAAATATTCAGAAAGGTCATGGCGTCTAAGGTGAGACACCAACTAAAACCCTCATCGGTGAGGTATCGAAAGGTACCTGCTATTATGTATTGCTATTTGTTTTTTGGTGGCCAAAATATAAAATGAAATTTCAGCATTCTAGAATATCAGGTTACGATATGATATCTTGAGCCTAAACACTCTCGTTAATATAAAATAATCTATTTGAAAATAATTAATGAATTATACATTGAATTTTGAAAAGTGTGATTGTTCTAAAACAAATGGTTAAATATGTTTTTGGTCTTTGAGTCTTTTATTTTAGTCCTTTAAAAAATTTCTAGCTTTGGTCCCTATAAAACTTAACTTTTTTGGTTTTATTCCCTCGTGACTTTTAATAGCACTTCACAAATTTTAATAGTGCTTAAAAAAGTTAAAAAAACACTATTAAAAGTCCTGAAGCGTTATCAAAAATCATAAGGGACTAAACCAAAAAACGAATTTATAGAGACCAAAAGTAGGTAAATTTTTTTGAGGAACTAAAAAACAAAAAACCCAAATTTTATAAATAACAAAAACATATCAACTATATCTTTTATCAAATATCTTTTATCAAAACACCCACTACAAAAAATACCAAACTACCCTTCTCTTAAAGTAATTTTTTTTCCAATCTCATTTTTTATCAAAACACACACTATCAAACATACCAAACTACCCTTCTCTTAAACTAAGATCTTTCTTCCTCTAACTCTAACTCTATCTCATTTTTCATTTTTCACAATATATATACTTTAATTTCATTTTAATATATCACTTTTCTCTTTCAATAAATTGTGTTTAATCTCTACGAAAAAAATTATAAGTTGGAAAATTTGAAAATTAGTAAAATTTTGTTTTCTAATATCTACGTAAAATATTACATATCATTTGGTAAATATTCACTGAAAGTAATGTTCGCACTAACTTAATTACAATTTGAACATTTTGTTTATCTACTTTAAATTAGTTTTGATTTTTACAGGTAATATTCCACTAATTAAATTACGTCTAAGTTTCATTAATAAAAATATGCACATGATATCGCTAGTTTAACCCTAAAACAAAAGTAATAAGCTTTTTTGACTAAAATTGTTTAAAAAAACTTTTTGACTAAAAAGAAACAAGGTAAACTTCAAAGAAAAAAAACAAAAATTTTAGGAACTTCAAAGAAAAAACGAGATTTTTAATCCTCCATCCATTTGCCGTTTCGAAACCCTTCTTCTTCTTCTTCTTCTTCAGCAAAAGGTAAACTTCGTTGCATTATACTACGCTCTCTCAGTTCTGAAATTTTTTGTTCATTTTCTTCGTTGCTCTTCATTATCTCCGGTTCGCTCTTCAAATTTATCTCTGTATGTTACTCTCTCCATTCATTTTTCAAAAATATCTTTTTTGCTTTCTTCTTTTACTATCTTTTTTTGTTGTTAAGTGTTCGAATTGTATTTGTTTGTATCGTTGATTTTGATTTTGATTGTACATTTCACTTTGCTGTTTCATTGCTTATATTGTTTCGAGCAATATATGACTTTTACTTGTTGTTCTTTAATATACAACACAGAGTTTACATAGTGATGTGCGGATGAGTTGTTTGAGATATTGTCCGTGAGAAGAAACAGAGGTATTGAGAGACATGAATCCCAGGCCGATGCGAACATGGGTTACCGGAGCTTTCGTTATCTTTGGTGGAATAGCTACTCTGAATGTGGCTTCCACTCTTACAATCAAAGCTCTTCAGTTTGCGTCTGAAAAGAAACGGGTAACGATTTATCGAAGTGCCCTGCTTTTTCCTATTCTTTTGGAAAATTAGTGTAGCGATACCTATAAGCACCAACACGAACACCAGACACAATACTGACACAGACACTGATACGTAGAAACATAAAATTTGAGAAATAGAAGTAATTGAAGTGTAGTGTGAGTGTCGGTGTCCGACACATGTCGGGCACCGAGCATGTCTTCAGTTTGAAGTATCGATACTACATAGAACGAGAGTTATTGTGGGTTTTGTTTTATATGTAGAAAAAAATTGTGTTGCCTTGATTTATCGATGTGCACTATTTATCCTATTCTTTTGGAAAACTAGTGTAGCAAAACCTATGAAGCACTGACACAAACACGGACACCAGACACAAACAAACACGTTGACACCAATAAAATTGAGAAATGGAAGTAATTGAATTCTGAGTGTCCGGCGCTACACATGTCGGACACCGAGCACGTCTTCAATCTTAAGTGTCTGTGCTAGATAGAGCGAAACTTATTGTCGGTTTTGTTTTGTATGTAGAAAAAAATTGCGTCGCCTTGTATGAGTTGTAGAGGGAAGGGGTTCTATATATGCAAAATGTGCAATGGGAATGCAGCCATAGCATGGTCTCCTATGTATGACCCAGTTGCAATTAACCCTTGTGTTTGTCCTACTTGCGAAGGAAACAGGTTTGCTTTCACTCTTTTTCATGTTATGTCCAATTTAACATTTGATGTGAGATGCTTGCTTAGAAAATGAAAGATCATTTGATTATTAAGGTTGTGTAGAGGTGGAATTCCAAGGAAACTAAATTTTTTGTTAGGGAAAAGTTTTAAGTGTTATGACATTCTGGTTGGGTTGTTCTAGTTTTATGATGCTTGCTAGCTAATGTTTTTGCAGGGTGCAACGCTGTCTGAATTGTCTGGGAAAAGGTTATGACTGACATGTAATAGATAAAATACCAAATACTTGCATTTCTTATGTTGATGATCGCTTTAGAGCAAATGGGAGATTGCAAGTTGTTGTTATATTTACTTCGGATTGAATTACAATACATTCCCTGTACAAGATTCATAAGAAACATGTGTAACACCGAGTTTTGAACAGGATGGGGATGTTGATGTACTTCAAACTTCTCTCATGTTTAAAGACACTTAAGTTTATTTAGTAGCTAACTAATTTGAGAAATCTTATCTTCATTTGTTACTAACTAATTTGAGAAGTCTTATCTTCATTTGTTGTGGATACTTTCATCTTTATATAAACTTCTACAAGATTTTCTTTCCACTAAAGTGGTTTAAGAACAGAAGGAAAAGTAGAAAAGGAGGGAACTCACTAATTACTTAGGGGAAACTTGTTATTACTTAAGGTCCAAACCAATGTTTTAAAAATTGAATTACCTGAAGAGTTCAGCTACTTAAATCATGATTCGACATCGTCTACTAGGGGTATTTACGGTGCAATTTGGTTTGGTTTTGAATCAAAAAGTCATCTGAATTGCAAGAAAAAATACACGCAATTTGGTTTGGTGGCTTCTTTGAAAAAGTCCTAATCAATTCGATCTGAACCAATGTGTTTTGGATTAGTTTGGTTGGTTATGTTTTTTACGAGTCGAGAAAGTTAAATTAATTAATCTAATTCTTAATTCTAAATTCAAATATTAAAAAATAAAATAATAGTGATTATCATTTTATTCACATATATACTACCAAACTTAAAATGTATTAACATTAAAAATAGAAATTCTGTTAGAATTTTAATATTCAAAAGTTGTAGAAACAATAACTTACAACATTATGTGTAGTAACATTAAATTAAAAATAAAATTGAATCGCCGTTTTAGTTTGTAAATTCAGTTTTTGGCGTGTGACTGTATGTGTTTGTGTGTGCTTAAATAAGTCATGTGTGTAAGACTAAGACAACTCGTGTGATAGTGTGACAAGATTAAGCTGATTGTTTATATTTTTTTTTAATAATATATAATAACATGTGCAGTTTGGTTTGACTTGGTTTAGTTTTATTGAGGGGAAAAAACCGTCATTTGAACCGAACAGTTAATTGAAGAGGGGAAAAAAACTGTCATTTGAACCGAACAGTTAATTGAAAAGGTGACTCGAATACACCCAAACTAAAACGTTTCTGTGTGGTTTTTGGGGAAAACTGCATATTGGCTAGAATTTTAAGGTTCCACATCCAAGTCTGTTACACTTGGCTTATATTGCTTACAAGAAAACTATAGGTTGACTTTGTTGTGTACTCCCTTGAGAGAGATTCATGCTAATCCCAAGTATCCTCCAAACCCTCTACTATCATTGGCTATAAAGCTTTAATTTGATGATGTTGATCAACATTTAACCACCAATATAAACTTTCCAGCTTCCAAACACCAACTGTATACCCATCAAGAATTTGAGTATCACAATCATGAATATCCACAAAAGGCACTTGAGAGCACAATAGTTCCTTGTCAAGGTAGGATTTGAGTATCACAGTCATGAATATTCACTATGATATTTGTGACATTCTTATTTGGAGCTCCGATGGGACGCCATTTAAGTGAATATATGGAGTTCGCTATATGACATTTGTGACATTTGGGAAAACTCTCAATTTTATTGTATGTAGATCTACATATAGATATAGATTTTCATAGAGAGAGGACTTACTTTTGTGATTTCCTAATAGTCACCCGAGAGTCGTTTGATTTCACAAGAAGAAGTGACCTGACAACTCCAACAGACTGCTTTGATTTGAAAATCTGCTCATAAGACTTTGACAGAAATGAGAGCAAGGACCTGACAAAGACCTGCATTCCTCAGCACTTACAAACTACAAGACAACTTTTCATTCAACAAGATCAACTTCCCGATCACTTAAAAATACCAAAATATTAATTTTATTTCCTATTCAATAATTTTCTCTCTCCTATCTCATTCCTCTCTCTCTCTCCCCTATCCCATTCTTCTCTCTATCATTTTCTCTACCTCTAATACTTTCTCATCTCACGACCTCATCTCCTTCATCTCTTTTATCTCCCCTCTCCACCTCTCATCTTCCTCAGCATCTTCTCATCTCATGACATCTCTCCTCATCTCTCTTTCTCTCTCTTCTCTCTCTCTCTCTCTCTCTTCATATTCTCATTCGCTTGTTTTTCTTTATTATATTTTAATTACATTATAATATATGTTATATAAAATCATTATAAACATTAGAAAAAGAATTTATAGTAAAATTTACATTTTTTTCACATCTTTCCATGATTCACCAAACAACGTGATCGAATAAAAAGCTCATCCAAATTATATCTGTGTCAAGATCGCTCCAGGTTTGCAAATCAAACGGACCCGAAATGAGGGTAGCAATCTTTCGTGAGAAAAAATAACAAAGGGTAAAATTGGAAGTTTACAATTTTGGGGGATAACCCACAAAGGCCTAACCCTAACCCACAAAAAATCTATATTGTGGGATGACGCTAAAATAAACTGACTCAATACACACTTTTACTTTGTGGGGCTTAATAAGGGACCAAGAGGGTTGGGATTGGGGACTTGGGTTGTTTTGACAACTCTATTACACACTAGGCTCTTTCACTGACATTCTTCTTTTCTCACATCGTATTTTGAAATCTCGACACCTGGACATGTGAGCTATAAATTTTTCAAATGATCATTATTTGGATGGATGGAGTTTCAAATGATCATTTGGACGAATGGTGTGGACCTCATACTTAAATCCTCAAGAGGAGTCAATGTTATTAAAACCCTACCCTACCGCTTCTGGCCCGACCGCTGCACTGCATTCCGTGGGGATACTCGACACTGGCCAGACAAGTTAAAACTGAATCAAGACGTTAAACCAAATGAAAGGTTACCCGACTCAATTAGAAATTTGGTGAACTACCAACAATCCGACCGATGTGTAGGTAAGGTTTTGGGTTTTAAATTGAAGACTTTAAATTTGAAGACTTGTGTTAACTTTGTGGTGAATTTTTTTTTCCGCATTTTTAAGTTATAAATTTATACATATCATATCTATTTTTAAGATTTTTTAAAAATGTGTAGCACATGCGCTCGACTAAAACTAAATTACACAAGAGTTTTTTAAGTTATTTAATTGTAATAAATTGGTCATTTAAATTTTTTTTTCGAACCACATAGGTCCTTTAAGTTTTTTAATTGTAACTAGTTAGTCCTTTAACTTTTTTCGAGCCACTTAGGTCCTCTAAGTTATTTAATTGTAATGACTTAGGCTGAAAAAATATAAATTATTTTGGATTTAAAAGTTACAATTAAATAACTTAAATAACCAACTTACTACAATTAAATAACCTAAAGGACCTACGTGGTACGAAAAAAAATTAAAGGACCAACTTGTTACAATTAAATAACTTATAGGACTAAATGGTATGAAAAACTTAAAGGACTAATTTATTACAATTAAATAACTTAAAGGATCTCTCATTGTAATTTAGCCTATTATTTATTAGGCAAATGTTGAAAGTTACAAAAGTTTCTACACCAAGGTATCTCAAGAATGGATCCTCTCATGTAACGTGAAAGTTCGGTGAATCCTAGCCATCCATCAAAGAGAGAGAATAAATATATTTACAATATAATAAATGAGAGATAAGAACTTTAAAGGTGAGATTTTTTTCACATTATTTCCTCAAATTTTTTCCTACTTGAGAAGATCCATTCACCAAGTGAAAAGAAAACATGGCAACCATATTGTTAACCTTGTACCCTATCATATTATCCAATAAACCAGCAAGTTAATTGGCTAACTAAGATCCATAACTTTTCCCTATCCATGTTTTACTCTTATTCAAATGAAACAGTCTCCCCTTAACACCTTTGGGACCATTTTTATATCGAGACGAAAATCACACAAAACTGCTAAAAAATTATTTTCAAAAGAAAATATATCATACAAAAATAACAATTGACAAAATATTGATAATGAAGGAAAAATACCAAGAATCATTACATTTTTAATTATTTTTGGGTATGTTTTAATTATGATCTATGCTTTTGTACATTTCAATTTTCCATTGCCCTCCTCCTCTCATTTACATCGACATAAATTAGTCGGGAAAAACAAAATCACTGGTATTAAGGATCAGTTATACTACAAATAAGAACAAACCGGGCTATGTCTTGAATCCCCTGGCAAGTTTGGAACAGGTAATTTTTGGTCCACCATACCATGGCTGCAGAACTTTCTCACGCTTCAGTAGAACTGTACATAACTGCAAATACAACTTCAATCCTCAATAATTCACTTCTTCATAGATTAAAAATGTATAATGTGTGCTTACAAAACAACAATTAATTACATTACCTAAGCCCTTGAATCAGTTTGAAAAGGGGGGATTTAATCTGAAACAGGAAAAAAAAAATAATCTTTAGAATTCTAAACTACAATGACTAGAAATAGAAACTACAAAGGAATAAACTAGTTGATACCTGAAAGAAATAAGTAGCTACTCTAATCAAATGTCATCTAATCAAGTTCATGTTAGCTTTGAGCCTTGAGGAAAAACCAATAACAACAATTTCCATTCAGTTGAATAGCTCAACCAACTTTGATGGAGTTGCATGTCAAGTTCCATTCTTGTAAATTATAATGCTTTCTGACCTCCACCTCCACCCCAACGGCGTTGTCTAGCCCTCCTCTTCCTCCCATCTTTTTTCTCCTTTTCCTTCTCTTTCAAGTCCCTCTCTCCTCTCCTTTTATACATCTTGAAAGTGATATGTCTATCAGCAGCCATTTTTCTTACCTTCTCAGTGATCTCTGCTGCAAATGCTCTGTTATACAATTTCTTCAAACCACGCATAAGCTTGGCAAAAGTATCTGGCTGTGGCATTAAATCATTTTCCATCATGTCTATACAAAAGGAACAAGCCTCTTTCACATGTCCTTTTGAAAAGAGTGCATGAATCCAGATTGTCCATGCACTCACATTCAGCTCACACCCTTTAGAAGCTATGATACAATTCCAAGCATCTTTAGCCATTTCAAGCTTATCATCTCTTAAAAGAGAATTCATCAACTCTTTCAAAGTACCATAATGAGGAGCAGCAAAAGCCCTCTCCCAACCATCTCTTTGAAATACTCACAAGCTTCAACTAAACAACCTTGCTCAAGAAACCCATTAATCATGATGACAAAGGTGTCAATACCCGGACTGAGTCCACTTGCTTCCATTTCATTCCAAAGCCGAACCCCTTGCTTGACCTCTCCCAACTTGCAAGCCAACCTAATGACTGTATTATAGATGTTAAGATCAGGAATGCAACCAATCTTCTGCATTTCATTCACCAACTCCATACACTCTTCCAGTTCTTCCTTCTTTTCATGGGCTACCATGATATGCAAATAAGTCAGCTGATTTGGGAATGGCCTTCTTGTATCATTTGATCCAAGAGCTCATACCCTCTTTTGATTTTTCCCCACTTGCAAAATCCACTTATCAATGTGGTATAGGTTATGACATCCACTTCACAACCATCCCTCTGCATCTCAACGAAAATCCTCATCGCTTCATCCAATTTTTCATGTTTACACAACGACTGGATCAAAATTGTGTACGGTTGCGTTAGGTTCACAACCTTTCCTTCTCATCTCCTTCAAAAGATCATAAGCATCCCCATTTTCCCAGCCTGAGCATACCCACCAAGTAAATTATTAAAACCACAATATCAGGCTCAATCCCTGCATCCTTCATTTGAACCAACACGTGCTTTGCTTCCATAAGCTTCCCTTCTTTACACCAACCATACAACAAAGAAGTAAAATGTTTCACAGTCGGCGGAAACCGAAACCTCATATCCTCAAAAAGTGAAGCTGCTTCCTTAATACTACCATTCTTACACAATGCATCTAAAAGACATCCAAAAACATACTCATCTGGTTCACACCCATACTTAGGCATTTCATCTAATACCTCAATAGCCTTATGAACCATCCTTGCAGAAGCAAACTTCCTCATCA
Organism: Oxytropis ochrocephala; assembly: GCA_020916435.1. Lineage (NCBI taxonomy): Eukaryota > Viridiplantae > Streptophyta > Magnoliopsida > Fabales > Fabaceae > Oxytropis > Oxytropis ochrocephala. Next base: position 112,574,229 of record CM037089.1, read on the forward strand.
AAATAACAAACAATTGTGGTGAAATCAATTGAGGGTTTTCTTCCCTCATTTCTTCAATTAATGCCCAAACAGCACCAAACTGCCGCATTTTCGAGAAAACCTTAATCATAGCTTTGTAAACATCTTGACTATGTGTATAACTATGTTGTTTAGAAGCCCAAGCATAAAACCTATATGCCAAATTCCCAGCATCACCACAACGATTTAATACACGCTCGGTTAACCCATATCTAACAACAACTCCACATTCTTTCAAAGCGAGTTCTAATTTGGGAACCCTAGAATGGTATTTTCTCAATATTTTATATACCTTTTCTACATCAGAAGCAAATTCATCGCGATTTTGATCGTTGATATGGTTTGTTTGAATAGATTCAAGGTAAACGAGGCCAACATGGTCATTTTTTATACTATTGCTAGTTTCAAATTTTGAGGGTTTAGAAGGTTGAGGAGTTATCTTAAAGGTAGTGGTGGTTGAGAAGAAGAGGGGGTAGATGGAATTTTCATGAGCAATCAGAAATGATTTTTTCAATAGAAGAGGGGAAAGACCACGTTTATTGAAGAGAAATGAAAATCTCTGCATGTTATGGGAGAAAAAGAAGGGGAAGAAAAGAAAATTATTGATGGAAGAGTGGGCAGAGAGAGAGAGAGAGAGAGAGAGAGAACAAACAAGGTAATTGGGCATACACTTATCTAAAAAAAAGGTAATTGGGCATACGTGTGCTGCAGATTGGCTCCTTTGTTGCTTTCGATGGAAGGGGTTTGATGTTCAAAAGCGCAGGACTGTTGCAGCGTGGCGATGCTTTTTCCCCTTTTTTCACTAAACAATGTACATCATCTCAATATTCTCTCCACTCCTCATCACTAACCAGTCTATATTAGCAACTGGGCTGCAATCTCCAGCAACTGCATCAAGGGTCAACACAGCAGAAATCTAAATTAGTGTAAGCAACAGAAATTTGGGAAATTAAAATGTATGGTCAGAGCATTGAAACACAAAAATGGCAATTGACAGGGAAGGTAGAAAAATTCAAGAGAAAAAAAATATAGCAAAAATTTTGGACCAAATAAAATATTCATGCAAGCCAATCAAAAGATTTTCCTTCTTTTCAGGAAGAATTTTCTCAATGCTTTCCAACAGAACCCTCTGATAGTCTGATCAACAGTAGCAGGCGGAAAACTAAAACTTGCAACTGTTCTGGTTTTACCGCCTTGTCCACTCTGCTGCCGACCCAGACCCAGACCCGACATAATTGTGTGCAAATAGTACATAATTGCACCTGCCAGGTTTTCAGGTCTTATCCCTGTCGCTTGCATTGTCTTAATAAGCCTTTCGAACAAACCGACACTGAGATAGTGGTTCAATTCAGTTTAGTTCCTATCAAATAAGACTATCTATAACACAACAATCCTCATCCAAATGAAAAAAAATCGCATCATAAGCAATTAGTGACTTTGAATGCAGAATTGCAGTTAGTTGTAAGGGTACATAAAGGGTATCTCATGAGCATAATAAAAGTTGTACATAGTTCTGATAGTATATAAATAATAGAGAAAATTACGCTGTCCCCCTAAGAGAAGCTTACCTTTTCCTGATAAGTAAATATATGTTACACTTAGATTCATTAATATAATAAAACTCCTTATCCACATCTTTGTTCTCTATTTTGGCTGTCAATTTCATTGGCATAAAGTTTGAACGCCTACTGTCAATTATTAAAGAATAAAACATAGAATAAAGATTTTGGACATATTTTAAAGCCGCTAAAATGGATACATAAAACTTCATTTTATCCTCCGACTCTACAGTCTCAAAATCACCAATCAAGTGTTCAGATTTAGTTATCAATGACATTGAAAATTGTAAAGAGCAAAAAAGTTATAGGAAGGATCATTCAAAGTCATTCACAACCATTAAAAAGCTCCTTTATGTCTCAATTGACTAAATGTAATACATTTTACATTTTACATTTCAGGAAAGGGGAATGTAGATTTTAACATAAAACTAGGGAGGGAGAGTGTAATTCAAGCTTATTTCAAGGGAGGGGAGTGTAATTTACCCTAAATATAGTAATAACAAAATCTAGAGAACAAAAATTAGATACAACTTGATTGAAAAACCTATCAATGCTGGGGAAATTTTGTAGAGATATGATCCAATTCGAAACGTGTATTCTACTAATGCAAGGGAAATCCCAGAACTTTTGGCTAGCAAGTAATTGGGGGATTACTGTGTTGAGTATTTAAAAACATGAAAATGATTTTGCAAGCAAAAAAAAAAAGATTTTGACGAAGAACCTTATAACCTAATTCCAGAGGATATAATATAATGGACTTGATAAGTTGTTGAGAAAAAAAAACTTAGAAAGTGAAAAACTGATGCCTTAGCTTGGATCGAGTCTGAGATCGCATTGAGTTGATAAAAACCTAAACATCACTGCAATAGACACTTTGCCTATAAATCCTAGGGGATAAATAAAAGCGGATCACCGCACCTTGACCAACCATCAACCAGCCCAAATCAAGGTAAACTATTTAATCTTGATTCTTGACCATTAAAAATTCACAATGTCACATGACTTTTATGTTCTAATTTTGACCACTCATGTATAAATCAAATGGTCAAGATTTTCTCCTCTCTCACATCATGATACGGTCCTCCCACTTGATACATACAATCAGCTATACCCTATACTGAAGAGAGGACATTCTAATCCTGGGTATAACATACAATTAGCTGCCATCTATTTTGGAACAGAACACATCAAGCATATGCTTCAAAGAGTCAAAAATCAAAAATATAATAATATCACATATGAGAAAATAATCAATCACAAGAATCTGCCCGGCATTGCAAGCATTGATACTTTAATTATTATGAAAAATAATTCCCTACAGAACAAACAACAAGTATTATTCCCTAGAGAACATTTTAGAGTCATATGCATTTCAAGAACCATTTAACTACTTAATGATTAAAGAGAAGATTATAGCCATGATATACTGTTAATGTAAGAGTGTGTGAGTCAAATCAAATACAAGTTCAACTAGCAAGTATAGAATAAAAGTACTGAGATTTCTGCTATCTATATAGGTGCTACTGCTATCTATACAAAAAAAAAAGGCAAATAACTCTGAGAAAGGGGGCTTACGGTGATACGGCGGAGCTAGGGTTTGTCGGAGGACTGCGGGTTGGCCGTCGTCGGGGAAGGACGGCGGAGCTGTCGTGAAGAGTGACTGGGTTTCAAGATCAAGCAGAAATGAGAAATTTCGAAAACCCTAACTCTCAGACACTTCAGCATATCGCGAAACTTTCGACGGGTCAACCCGACCAATTTCTGACCCGTTTTATTGATATAAGCACGGGTTGGTGGTTGACCCGACCCGAAAATCCTTGTCCGTCTTGGGCAAATATGAAATCCCCACTTCCTTTTTGTAACAAAAAAACAAGTTGTCACCCCTTTCGCCAGCTTTGGTCTTGGATGGCTCATCACCAATGGCGCAGCCAATTGACACTGTTAATTAGGAGAAGAATCATGATGACATCTGGTGAAGCTGTCAAGTACAAGGGCTTCGTGCTGTTGCCGGTGCTTGCTGGTTATGACAAGCTACAGGTTATTGTGTTCGGCAATTAAGTAGCTAGCTAGCTGAAGAAGTCACTTTACTGTTTTAGATGGCCATGAAAATTGCTGCACCAAATTTTGTTTAATAAATGGCTAAATTACTGTTTTGGTCCTTTATCTTTGGCCTTGATTTCATTTTGGTCCTTTATCTTTTTTTTTTCTCGTTTTGGTCCTTTATGTTTTGATTTTGTGTCAATTTGGTCTTTTTGTAGTTTTCCATTCCAAAATGACACAAAAAAGGACCAAATTGACACAAAAAAGGACCAAATTGACACAAAAAGAACCAAATTGACACAAAATCAAAACATAAAGGACCAAAACGAGAAAAAAAATAAATAAAGGACCAAAATGAAATCAAGGCCAAAGATAAAGGACCAAAACAGTAATTTAGCCTTAATAAATTTACTCGGGTGGGTGGGATTGTATCCCAAAACTTTTTAAGTTTCTGTTGAGAATTTTACATTTAAGAGCATTTTATTAGAGTGGCAGGGTAATTAAGTAGCTGTCACTTGGAATTCCATTTTTTAAGGTTTTAGAATATATCATACATATTTTTTTGGTTACGTGTTATTGTGGCGCAATATTCACCGAATTTGTGGCAACAAATCTACACCGGATAACCTAGTTGGCCACATGTATAAACTCGGCTTAGTTGGTCCATGTGGTCCCCTCCCAACATGGTTTTTTATCACAACTCGAGACCTTAGAGTGGGATCTAAGCTCAATTACCACTTAAGATGCCTAAATTTTCGATATTGATATTAATGACTTTAATTTTAAATATCTCATTTTGATTTCAAAGGTAATGAGTTAACATTAACTGTATGTTAATTTTGGATATGTAATGCACCAACCACAAAATTTGTTAGGCAATAAATCAATAGACCATTTGGATTGAAATATAAATATTTAACCTGTCAGCCAAAACAACTTCAACAATGCGCACCAGCACAATGAAATCAAATTCCTGTAAAAAATCTGATTTTTTTTTACTGAAATATGAATAAAACTTGACTGCTAAATATATATGAGCTTGGTGATGAAATTGTTTTGGACAAACGTAATGAGAAAAAGAAATATATATTTTGTTCTTGGTGGTGAAGATCGGACAGTGGTAAGTTTCCACTTAAAATAAAAATTCATCAAATTTGTGGGCATCTACACCCATTTTTATCATGAAAAAAATTGAAAAACAAAATGAAATTATGTGTATGCGGAATATGATGGTAGATGTAGAATGGATTTTCCAAAATTAATTTTCAGAAAATCAATCCACCGAAGATATTACTGGATTAAGTCGCGGACTAGGTCGCTCTCTTCGTGGCACTGCTCAAAATTGTGCAGCCAGGCTATCAACCACGATGTCCCTAGGATAAAACAATCGATAAAATCATTACGAAATATCATCACATGTGAAATTTCTCTCAAGAAATACACCTCAATATGGTTAAAAACCACTCTGAATATGGTTCGTAGACCCCTCTTGAATATGGCTCGTAGACCATTCTTGAATATGACTTGTAGGCCATTTTTTAAAATAGAAGAGAAGCCAACAAGTCTTTTTTTTTGTCATGTGTATCCAACTTTACCGGTCAGTGTGATTCTCCCGCTCTCAATAGAGACTAAAATATATTTGACTCTTTATTTTATTTGTGGTTCATTAGTCAACTTTTAGTGAACTATTTTAGCCACCTTAACAAATTATCTCATGCTCAACATTGTTAATCACTTTAAGCTCGTGTGCTTATTAATGTGGGCTAGCACACCTAAGTCCTGGTCCCAACCCCTCAATATTATAATTTAAGAGTGACAATATTATAATTGTAATTTCATACATTCGGCTGGGCTTAAGGTGGGGACCTCACTACAAGAATAATTGGAACTTTCGGGCAGGACTTTCTGGCGGATTTTAATCCGCCGAAAACTTTCTGGCGAATTTTTGCATTTTTCGGCGGATTTCATCCGACAGAACATTTTCGGCGGATGTTTTTGCGTTTCCGGCGGAATAATTTTCACTAAATACTTTCCGGCGGATTTTAGTAAGTTTGCGGCGGATTTTAAGTAGGAAAAAAATTTTGAAAAAAAAAATAATCCAGATCCGCCGAAAAGGTCGTTTGTGGCGGATTTTTAAAAGGGGGAGGGAAATTCGAATTTAAAATCCGCCGGAAATGCAAGTCAATCCGCCGAAAACGCAAGTCAAGGACGGATCCCCCACAAACGCAAGGAAATCCGCCGCAAACGCAAGCCATGAAAGGATCCGCCGAAAACTCAAGTCAATCTGCCGCAAAGTACAATCAATTGTTTTGAATCTTTCTCTTTAATATCCTTCTCTCCACTCTCACCGTAAGCACAATAAACCCTCTCTCTCTCTCATATATTTCTTCTTTCATCTTCCTTCTCCTCCTCCTCATCCTTTTCTTCTTGCATTTATTTTTTTTTTTTCAGTCTCTCTCATCCACTTGAATCGTTTTTTGGTTCGTTATTCTCTTGCATCATGATTATTTCAATTAACTGAGATTATGCTAGATTCCATTGATTAATTTATTATTAATTGATATGGTATATATTTCCTGAAATTGGTTTCAACTTATTATACACACACCTTGCCTCTGGGGAGACAGAATTTAGTTTCCTCTCAAGAAAATGTTGGACAAATCAAATGGAAAAACAGAACAAGGGAGGTCGAGTTTAAATTACAGTAACCAGGGCATCATAAAATGGGAAGGTGCAGCAGACAGAAGATGTCATCCAGAGTGATCGTCATTTCACCAAATGGCAAGTGAAATGACGAAGTATCTGAGTGCCATCTCTCAATAAAAGCCGACAAAGAACTCATGGCTCTATCGTGGCGTGGCGATCGGAGAAGTGGGGTCAATCTGGAGTCCCCGACCACGCAGTGCGCCAAGTAGGGTCGGGTAATGAAGATGGAGTCTAGTATGGACTTTGTTGCCATGAGCCCATACTTTGACAACACGATACTCTCGAAATAAAAATAAATAAATAATGTAAGCAAAAGTGCAGACTATGTAACTTAAATAAATTATTTAAGCAAAAATGCAAAACTTACCGGTCAATGAGTATAGAATCACAGACATGCTCGCCAAGTCGGTGAAAAGAGAGGCGCAGGCTCCTCCCGATCATCGCGGAGGTTCTCATGATACTCGGACATAGACCGGTTCGAGTAATAAGTATCGACACAGGGCCGCTGCCGCCGATATACTCGGAGGTGGGGATGGTAATGAAGAGGTTGAGGATCGTCATCGAGGATACTGTGGATGGTACCGAGGAGGAGATCGAGGATGATATCGAGGAGGAGACTGAGGATGATACTGAGGAACCAGCCTCCCTCTATGTCAATCCTCCTGCTGAGTCTCCCGCAGATAATCCCCAAGATATGACCGCCCATGATCCGAAAATACTCACTGGTCACTGCTCTCTCTCCTCTCATTTGAAGCATGGAGTTGATTATGCCTCCGAGTCCTCGTGACGTGAGCGGAGCAGATGATGACTCTCTCTCTCCGATAGGAGATACCTCGCGTCTCCCTCTATGCCTACTGGACACTGCAAGCAAAGGAAAAAACAAAATTAGTAAAAAAAAAAATTAAATTTCTCATCGTATTTACATCAAAAAAGGTGTATATACGATGCTTACTGGTTTGTTCGTCGTAAATAGGGTCTTCTGGGCGTATATGCGAGTGGTGAATTCTGGGTTGATCGTATATACGCCTGAAAAGGGGTATATACGGTGAGTAAAAACTTGCTCGTCGTATATAGGCTTGAAAAGGGGTATATACGGTGAGTAAAAACTTGCTCGTCGTATATAGGGTTGTGGTGGGGTATATGCGAGTGGTGGATTTCTGGGCTGATCGTATATACGTCTCTGTGGCGTATATGCGAGTAAAGGTGGTCAAGCGTAGGTATGACCAATTATGTGAAGAGATGGTGATTTTGTAAAAACACAGGGGTATTTTGGTCTTTTCATATGGTGGGTGGGGGGTTTTAAGGGAATGGGTGGGGGTCCAAAAAAAAAAACCCAAAATACAAAGGTGAGAATGAATGTAATGGATTATAATTGATGGCCCATACTTCTTCCAACTCCAGAGCTACTCAGTAGACACCCCATAAAGGGATGAAATGACCAAGGTGACCTTAATGAAATTTGTAATTTCTATTATTTTTTAAACATTAAGTACGGTTCGGCGCACGCTTGCCCAAACCGGTTCGAATGTTGGTGCGCCAACCACTAGTCAATACAAGTCTAGACCATTGAGCCAACCACTAGATTAGGTTGGCTAAAATTCAAATTAATTTATTTCAAAATATAAATTTAATAATTTATATTATTAATAATTATTTAAAACATTAAATATATATTGATCGTAGGATATTTTGAAAAATGTTATGAGTCTTGAAGATTGAATACACCAATATTTAATCTCAACAGTTGACAAATTTTTATACTATATCTTATTTTAACTGTTTTGAGATTTATACCACACTGCCAAGTGTGGTGCAGAGGTAAAGGTTTGGATTGAGTAACCTTGAGATTGTATGTTCGATTCATGCTATCTTTTTTTTATTTTTTTATTTTGTATCTTCAAAACAAAGAATTTGTCAAAAAAAATTGATTGACAGCAATAAATAAAAACCAATCTTGGTAATCAATGCAATAAATCAAAGCAAATCTTTTTTGGGATACTTGGTTGGAAAGAAACTGTGATTGAGGAACGGAATTAGGGCTGTGAAATTGGAAGCATATTAAGAAAACAAGTATAAAAAGCCATTGCCTAGGAAACCCTTGATTTAAAATCAAAGAGTTTCTCTCTGGGCCGCCAACGTGAAGTTCACTGCCGATCCAATAATCAAAAAGTGTTGAACTTTTTGGTTTCTCTCCCTTCACTGCCATCAACGTGAGTCTTGCATACCCTTACACTAAACCTTTTTTTCTTTCTTTGCCTATTTGTTAAACTTTTACTTTTTGAAAACACAAAGCCTCTTGTGCGATGCAGTGGCTGTTGAAAGTAAAATCACTATATAGATCTAATCATGTTGAAAGTAGTTTTTGTTTTAAGTTTTACTACTTGCACTCAAATATATATATTATATGTCATAATTTTGTCTATAAGTTTTGAATTTTTCAGTTTTTACATATATATATATATATATATATATATATATATATATATATATATATATATATAGGACTTGTACCATTTGAAAGTAGTTTATTTTTTACGTGTTTTTGTTATTGGTGTTTGCGTGTTTAATTTTGTCTAGAAGGATTGTTTTATATTTTGCTAAAGTATGTTGGCACTCTATATGAAAATTAGTTGTATTTTGCTAACGATAATACATTATAATTTTTAGACCGAGAATTGCTGAAGTGGGCGATGAGTTCATTACGTCATTACGCTTATGAAAAACAGAACAAAGGCTGCAAAAGGAAGTCCTTGGACCAAAACACGCCTATGGTTAATACATCTTTCAGGTCAGTTAAGTACGTTATGGTTATATCTTTCAATATTTAATTATTTATGGTTGGAAAAAAAAATCTCTAATGCAAACCCAAGTTCAAGTGCTTTATTTTTTTACGTGAAGTTGTAGTGCTTTGTTACACATACTGATAGTGTTAATGGGAAATTAAAAAAAAAAAAGTAAATAATAGCTTTACGGAACATATTTAGCAATAACATCTCGAACATCTTAATCAACCAAATAGATTAAATGCTCTTATTTGATTGAATTCATAGTCAAGAATACACTGATCATAAAGTGAAGCCTAACTTACAAGTAACATCCAGGGGCGGATTTAAATGGTGTTCCTGGTGTTCCCAGGAACACCCAAACATCCTAGCTTTAGTGGTAATATACCCATATTTTATCCAATAGGTCTTGGGTTCGATCCAAAGGGAACACACATTAATTTTTTTTCTTTCTCACGGCAAAAATGCAAACGCACGCACCACACTTCCTCCAAAAACTAACGCTACACATACGTTTTCTTTCTCTGTTGTCAACTTGATATCTTCCGGGTACATAATGCACTAATTTATTATATTTTTTTCATCATTATGTATCATCAAATTAATGCTTATTGCACTTTTGTTATTTGATAAAAACACATAGCCAACACGAGGGTGATCAAAAGAGGAATGATAGAAAGGATATAATTGATGACATCCGCTCTAGACAAGAAAAAATTGAGCGTGAGGTGCAAGATTTGAAAAACATGTTCAATGAGTTGAAGGAAATTTTAAAGTAAGGCCCACCATTATTATTTTAAAATGTTGTCTTCCAAATTATATTATGTGTGAATTCCGCTGACGACTTTTGAATGTTATTTTATAGGTTGATGATGGTACAAGACTAAAGATTGCATTGGATTTGATAATGAACTCTAGCAAGAAGGATCCGCACGAAGACACCAGAGGAACTTAAAAAAATCTTCTATAGTTGTAGGAATAGGAATGACATTCGTACCCAACATAATGTGTATTTGAATGATTCTGTTTAGGTTCCAGAAGATGTGTCATGTGGATAATATGTTAGGCATTTGAATGATTCTAATTAGTTTTTAACTTTTGGATTATTTCTAACGAATGCTTCTGTTTAGTTTTTAACTTTTGGATTTTTTTTAATAATATTCTATTTTTAGTTAAATATTAAAATACTATTTTAATTTATTGATCTGTTTCTATTTTGTGGATGGGCTTAAACTTACTGCAAGAGTAACTGTTTGATTTTGATCATTTGCTGAATGTATAAGATTAAGTTACTGAATAGCTTTTTGTAACAATATTTAAAATATAATTCTTTCTCAAATTCATAAGTATTTTTTTTAATAAGCAATCTTCCATTAACACTAGGGGTGTTCAAAACTCATACAACAACGAATTACAAATTGTTTAGGTAGACTAGTGGATTAATCCACCAAGAAGTAATAGACATATAAATGAACCAATTCCAAGATAAGCTCTTGATACGTGTTATGACAGGCGTTATGCTCACATCCTCGTTCCTAAAAACAAGAGCATTCCTTGACAACCATAAGAACCAACAAGTTGTAAGCCAAATCAAGGATATAAATTGTTTCGCCTTCCTCCCTTTGCAAATCTTTCCAAACCATTTAAAATGCTCATGTAAACTTTAAGGAGCCATCATATTGCACATTCAACCAAATGTAGAGTTGTTTCCAAATGTCAGAGGCGTAACTACATGAGAGAAAAAGATGATTAACCTCTTCAATGTCCAAAGCAGTAAATCGAACAATTCGTGATCAAGAACAATGAATAAAACCTATCGATGAAATAGTAATCCCTGCGTTGGAATAGCGTTACGAACCAACCGCCAAATGAAGACAACAACTTTGGACGGAATGGTATTAACAATGGTGAATGACATGATTAAATTTGCAGAGAAGAACAAGAGAAGAAGAAGAAAGGATATCTGAAATTTACACAGTATTGTTCTTTGCAATTCAATGAATCATTACAATGGAGGAGAGCCTTTTATATAGTAGCTGATAATGCTAACTATATTCTCATTAACATAATCGAATCGCATAACTAATCTAAAACTAACTAATAAACTACTAAACTAACCTACAACTAACATAACAGAAACAAGTTAATTAACCTATGCACTAAGTGAGCAAATCTGAACTTAATACTCCCCCTCAAGTTGGGAGGAAGATGTTCTTCAATCCTAACTTGCAAATGAGCTGAGAGAACTGCTTCTTTGGAAGGGGTTTAGTCAGAATGTCAGCTAGTTGTTGCTGGGAGGCAACATGGATTAACTTCAAAAAACCTGTGTTTACATATTCTCGAAGGAAGTGGCAATCAATGTCTATGTGCTTGGATCTCTCGTGTGTTGTAGGATTTTCAGCTAGTTGAATAGCTGATTTACTATCACAGAGCACCATGGTTGAGGTGATATTGATCTCAAAGTCTCTCAACAATTGTTTTACCCAGAGTAATTACGAGGTGATCGCGCTAAAGCTCTCAGATTCTCGCTTCGCAGAGGATCTTGCAACCGTGACTTGCTTTTTGGACTTCCAAGTAATCATGGAACTTCCTAGATAGATACAATAACCTGTTGTGGATCGTCTACTCACCGTACAAGATCCCCAATCGGCATCCACATAAGCAGAAAGCTTAAGGTTAGGTTCAGCAGGGAAAATAATGCCCAAACCTGCTGTACCTTTTAGGTATTGTAATAGATGATTTGCAGCTTGTAGATGAGTTGTTCGAGGCTTGGCCATAAATTGACTCAGTTTGTTGACTGTGAAGGTCATGTCAGGCCGAGAGATGGTGAGGTAGATGAGACGACCAATCAACCTCCTATATTGAGAAATATCAGGTAACAAGTCACCATCAGTATCATTTAGCTGAGTTCCAGGTTCCATAGGAAGATGTACTGGTTTTGATGATGTGAAACCAGTATCCATGAGTAATTGAAGAGTGTATTTGCGTTGACACAAGTGTATTCCTTGCTTGGACCGAGCAATTTCAAGACCCAAAAAATAGCGAAGATTACCAATAACTTTGAGCTTGAAGTGAGCTTGGAGAAGAGTTTGAACTTCAGAGATAAGATGACTATTAGGACCAAAGAACAATAATGTCATCTACGCATACTAAAAAGGGCGCAAGTGAAAGTGGAACCAGATCCTTTAATGAAGAGTGAGTGGTCTGCAGAACTTCTTCTGAAGCCGAGCTGAGTAATGGTGGAACTGAACTTGTTAAACCATTGTCTTGATGCTTGTCTTAGCCCATAAAGAGACTTGTGAAGGCGACAAACTTTGTTCTCCCCCTGACTTGGATAACCAGGAGGTAAACGCATGTAAACTTCCTCATCCAACTCACCATTTAAGAAGGCATTATTAATGTCAAGTTGTAGCATTTTCCAATTGAATTGAGAAGCAAGGGTGAGGAGGATTCGAACAGAAGTAAGCTTGGCAACAGGGGAAAAGGTGTCCAAGAAGTCTATGCCAGCTTGTTGAGTGAAGCCTTGAGCTACAAGACGAGCCTTGCATTTATCTAGAGAGCCATCAGCCTTATACTTGACTCTATATACCCATTTACAGCCTACAGGTCTCTTACCATGAGGAAGAGTGACAATGCTCCATGTTTTATTAGTTTCTAAAGCAACTAGTTCTTCAGCCATGGCCCTTTGCCAAGTTGGATGCTTGATGGCTTGGGAATAGTGTTGAGGTTCAAATGTTGAAGACACATTGAGAATGAAGTTCTTGTAAGGAGGTGACAGCTTGTTGTAGGAGAGAAAGGATTGTATGGGGTAGTTAACATTGTTACAGTCATAGTCTTGTAGATGTGATGGAGGAATGTGAGGACGAGAGGAACGTCTACAAGGGACAATGGGAGGTTCAGTGTTGGTTGCAGAAGTGGTGATCCCGGTAGGTAAAGTGGCGTGTTCGCTTGATAGTTACAGTATAGGTAGAGGTATGACAATGGGATTGTTCTGTATAGGTTCGGTTGATTGTTCTCGTGGAAGCTCGGTATGTTCAAAGTGAGGAGGAGGCGTGGTGGTCATTGAACAAAGTCTGAGACAGAGAACCAGTGTGAGTTTTGTGATATGGAAGGATGGTTTCACAAAAGACAACATCTCTAGAGATGATAAATTTGTTGGTGATAGGATCTAGGAGTTTGTAACCTTTGATGCCAATAGGATATCCCATGAAGATGCAAGGGGTGGATCTAGGAGAGAATTTATGTCTTTTTGAAGGAATGGTGGAGGCAAAAGCAAGGCAACCAAAAACACGTAACATGGAGTAGTCAGGTTCAACTTTGTATAGACATTCAAATGGAGAAAGGCCCTTTAAAGATGGAGAAGGCAGTCTGTTTATTAGGTGTGTTGCAGTGGAAACACATTCACCCCAATAGGGTATAGGTACCTTGGATTCAAAGTAGAGAGACCTAGCCACATTTAATAGGTGTTGGTGTTTGCGTTCAACTACGGAATTTTGCTGGGGGCGATATGGACATGACAGTTGATGAAGAGTACCCTGTGTTTGAAGGAATTGATGGAGAGAAAGCTCCTTGGCATTATCAGTGCGGATGGCTTTGATGGGTTTGTTAAATTGGGTCTTGACAAAGGAGAAGAAGCACTGGATGAGGTGGGGAGCTTCTGATTTTGCTTTCATAAGGTGTACCCAAGTGAACCTTGTACAATCATCAACAATAGTTAAAAAATAAAGTTTGTCATCATGTGTAGGTGTGTGAAAGGGGCCCCAAGTATCACAATGTATAAGATCAAAAGGACAAGGACAATGATTATTATTAGAAGTAAATGGCAATCGATTCATTTTGGATAAAGGGCAAACAAGACATGAAGAATTTGAACAAGCATTTTTATTCAAAGACAATTTTGAGTACAACAATTTTAAAACTGCATCAGATAGATGCCCTAGGCGTGAATGCCACAATTGTACAGAACTAGCAAAGTTGCAATTATTGGAATGTATTATATTTGAACTACATTGATCAGAATTGACAGTATTGGAAACAATGGTATTACAAGGAAGAGCAGTAAAATCAGAGACAGATGCAGTATGAAAATAGAGTCCATGTTTAAAATCACTCTTGCCAATCACCTTGTGATGGAGAGCCTCCTGAATCAAAAAAGAATTATCAGAAAAGGATATGTTATAATGTGGATCTTGATGCAAGCAACTGACAGATATTATATTGACATGGAAATCAGGAATGCAGAGAACATTATGGAGAATTAAACCAGAATCTAGTGTAATGCAGATCCATGGCGATGGATGAAGAACTTGTGCCATTTGGTAAGGTAACAAATGTGTTTGTGAGTGGAGTGAATGAACTAAAAGAACTTAAAGAATTGCATATATGAGCAGTGGCACCCGAATCAATAATCCAATCAATGGAATGGAAAAAAGAAAAAGCAAATAGTAATGTACTCAATGAACAAGAAAAGTGTAAGAAGTGTAGAGTAACATCACCAGATGAATCTTTCGATTCAGAAGCAGTAGTGACAGTCTTAGCCATTTGAGCTTGAAGATAGTCAATTAGTTGTTGATATTTTTGAGAATCAACTTGAGCAGTATTGTTGGAGCCTGATTGAGCAGTGACCTGCAGAACTTGCTGATTTGTAGAGGAAGGCCTGGATTTCTGATCATTGCGCTTCAGACCTGGTGGGTAACCATGTAGCTTGAAGCACTTATCCTTTGTGTGACCGAAGACACCACAGTGAGCACATTGAGGACGATCACGCTTGGGACCTCTGCTATTGTTTGAAACAGCAAATGCTATCGGGGACGATTCTGCAGGTGTGGTGGAAGATATCTGGCGTTGTTTTTCATCTTGCAGAATCATAGAATATACTTTGCTGATATCAGGAATCGGTTCTTGAAGCAAGATGTTCCCACGAACATTGCTGAAAACATCGGATAAGCCCATAAGGAATGTCATAACTTGTTCTTTGCGAAGAAAGGAACCACCACAGTCACAATCAGGGGTAGATTCAAGAGAGACCAGGGAATCCCATAGACCTTTGAACTTGCTGAAGTAAGCACTGTCAGAGAGGGATCCTTGAGTACAAGTGATTATCTCTTTCTTCAATTCATACACACGAGGACCGCTACTCTGTTGGAAACGATTCTGTAGATCGCTCCATATCTCAGATGCAGAGTTAGCATAAAGAACACTTGTGTGTAATTCTTTGGATATGGAATTAAGAATCCAAGAAGTGGTCATGTCATTGCTGCGTTGCCATTTGGGAAGATCATCACTGTCATCATCAGGTCGAGGAATAGTGCCGGTGACGAAACCTAACTTGTTCTTGGCCCCAAGGGCGATGCGCATCGCACGACACCAAGAACCGTAATTCCCGCCGGAATCTTGAAGAATTTGAGAGACGAGAATGGCACCGGGGTTATCTGAAGGATGCAGGTAAAAGGGATCTGCGGCGACATCGGCCATGGAAGCAGGAAAGACGAAGGAGAAAAAAAACACGAACGAAATAACCGATCGGAGAAGAAAAAAAAGGAATGAACGGCGACGCAAGAATCAACGAAGAGTGCGGAAGGGAAACGATTTTGCGATCGATACCATATTAACAATGGTGAATGACATGATTAAATTTGCAGAGAAAGAACAAGAGAAGAAAGAAGAAAGGATATCCAAAATTTACACAAAGATTGTTCTTTTTGCAATTCAATGAATCATTACAATGGAGGAAAGCCTTTTATATAGTAGTGATAATGCTAACTATATTCTCATTAACATAACTAAACCGCATAACTAATCTAAAACTAACTAATAAACTACTAAACTAACCTACAACTAACATAACGTAAAACAAGTTAATTAACCTATGCACTAAGTGAGCAAATCAACTTAATAAATGGCGGTTAACCACACTTTTCTAGCAACTTGTTTACTTCATAATTAGGGGCATAATCATCACACAAGTTCACCGTAAAATTATAGCAAGTCTTCACCAAAAAATCTTTGAATTATCGTTCACCAAACCAGTGAATCATTCTTTGATCTATTGGGTTTCACATCCTGCAAAATAGTGTGCAGGTTGTTTATATCAATGTTGTTCTCGCAACATCAGCGTGCCTCCAAGGCTCCATCCAGGGACAACCGTTGTTGTCCCAGACACCAAAATAAGTTTTTATGTATTATTCATAAGCTTGTCAATGTAGTTCATGGAAAAACAACTTAGGGAGATACAATTTTTGTTATTGAGAACTTATGAATTAACATAAAAAACTTACTTATATTAGTAAGTTGATTTTCATAAGCTCAAAAATAAGCTAATCTAAATGGCTTCTTAAATAAACCGCTTTCCTTATTTCCTACATATATTGTTTTGTCTAATTTTATTTTTTTATATAAGATTTTGCAGTTTGGTTTGGTTTGGTTGCTTTGATAATCAAAACCGTGGACCGAACCAAACCGCGCGGTTCACTAATAAAGAAAACCAAACCAAACCAATAGAAAGCGGTTTTTTGCGGTTTTCGATTTGGTTTGGTTCGGTTTGTGGTTTTCTATTGGTTTGGTTCGATTTTGAACACTCCTACTATATAGAACAATTTGATTAAGTCGTTGGACCCGAGATACCATGAATGAAGCTATCAAAAAAATCTCCATATCTGTACATCAACAATTCTTTCCAATTTGCATTATCCTCAAACAACATCATCCACTTCCATTTGGCTAACAAAGCCATGTCAATATATGATACCTAATTCCAACCAAACACGATTGAAAGAATTTCTAACAGAATCCCACCAAAAACTAACATCTTGTCTCTCGAATAGGACATACAACACTTATCGTACTGTACACAAGTATTGCTCTAAATTTAGACCATTGTTGTTAATTAAAGTTTGGATCCTCATAATTACTTATTTTGTCAAATCGGAGACAGGGGCACGGAGAGAGGGGACACATTAAAAAAGATAATAACATTTGTTGTATTTATTATATTGTATGTGTCGTTCTCTCTAATGTAACAAATCAAACCAAGTATTTGTGAGGATCCAAACTATGTTAGATATGATACTTAATATTCAATTATTTGATGACATGTCCTTTCTTATATTTATTTGTTTTAAAATAAATATAAAATTTGAATTAATTTTACTTACAATATTTTTTTATAAGCAATGTTAGTTGTTAATTGTTAGAGAGGGGGAACATGTTAGTTTACGGAGTTTGAACTCTGAACTTCCTTCTTACTCATTCGATATTTCTTAGCTCGTTAACTGAGTTACCTTCTTGGGATTTTACTTACAACATATTGATGGGGTGCTTCTAGGGTGAGAGAGTGAACCATTAAATATAATCTTAGAATGTGGTATAAATTTTCATGAACGATTGAGATTTAATACTGATTGATTTAATATTAATCAATCATAACATTTTACACAATATTCTAGCGTCAATTTTAGTGATTCACCGGTGATGAATTTTATTTGTTCTTGGTATATCCAGTAATATTCAAGGACACCTAAAAAATCTGCTCGAAAGAAAAAGAAAAAAACAAAGATGCAAAAAATTTCCTCTTGAGCCTTTGGACTCTCTTTTACCCTTATCTTTTATGAGATGGGCATTGCATTTTCACCATAATTCCCAATTGAATGTAATAAATTAGGGAGAAAAAATTACCACTGTAAGCAATTCTAGAATTGTGAAAGAATAAGCCAGTGTGATTAATTAGTCAACCGCTGTCCTGCAACATCCGAGAAAAGCAAACGGCAAAGAGCAAAACGGTGTCGCAGCGTTATAAACAGGTAACGAAAAAAGAAATTCGAAGAAATATAAAAAACGCCGTTGCCGGGGATCGAACCCGGGTCACCCGCGTGACAGGCGGGAATACTTACCACTATACTACAACGACTCAGTTGTTGACAATGTCCTTCATTTTTATTATTTAGAGGTTTTTTGTTGTCTGCGTGAAGGTTTCTATGGAATCTTGGGTTTAAACTTTAACTCTCCATTTACATAGAACTATTATAAGAATGTCTTCCATCGAAAGAGAAGACTGATGATGAGCCATTTGGAAGAGATGGATATAACAACCAACGAACAAATGTCATGTCATTCATTCTCTGGAGCACCATTGCACATAGGATAGTTTGGAGGGCATTGCACGTCCTTTAGTTGCAATCTACATCGAGTGGTCAAGCATCCTCTAACTTGGGTTATTGCCGATAGATGCCCCCAAAAACTTCCCAAATATTTAGCTTTGAAGATACGTGAAATAATAGTACCTGGGTTAGTAAGAACCTTTCAACCTTGCTTCTCTAGCATAACCAAATTGAATATGTGGAAATGTCGGAAACCCATACCTCCATACTCCTTTCTCATAGAAAGCTTATCCCAGTTCAGCGAGTCGATACCTCTTCCTTGTGCTCTATTAGAACTCCACCAAAAGGAGTTGATCATACACTCCATTTCTTCCCCTAAGGACGTGGGAATAAGAAATGTACTCATACAATAAATAGGAATGGCTTGGGCCACAAATTTAACTAAGACTTCTCTACTTGTCTTTGAGAGATACTTACCAGACCAACTATGTATTTTGTACCAAACTCTGTCTCTGAAATAATTAAAAATGACATTCTTCTTCCTCCCCACTATGGACGAAAGTCTTAGATACTTCCCTTTGCCAAGGCTTTCAGTGACACCAAGAAGATTGGACACCAGATCATGCATGTCAGTAGGTGTATTTTTGCTAAAGAAAAGTTCTCGCTTCTAAAAGTTAATAGCTTGATCTGACGCCTTCTCATATGTTGAGAGAATGTCATTCATCACCCTGCACACTTTTTCTGTAGTCCTAAAAAACAAAAAGCAATCATCAGCAAACAACAAACGTGTAAGGACTGGAGTGTCCTTAGACGCTTTGACGCCATATGAGTCTCCTTTTCCTTTCGCTTTTCGAATGAGCCTTATAAGACTCTTAACACACATAATAAATAAATAATAGCTTTCCGAATATTTCGTTTAGCGATAAATAACATTTACTCTACTCTAACATATAAAGACCAAATTCATAACTTTTTTTGTATAAGTCGGGTATCCTCTGCACGCAACAAATTCATAACTTTTATTGAGTAAAAAAAATCATAACTTTTATATTTGATGATATAATTCGCCAAAAAAAATAATGCAAAATTACACCAGAGACCTTTAAGTTATTTATTTGTAACATGTTGACCCTTTAAGTTTTTTTGTAACAAATAGACCCTTTAAGTTACCTACCATTGATACTATTAGCCCTTTTAGTAAAATGTCATATAGTTGACTACATCAAAATACACCAAAATATGCTTGGTTGCATCAAAATACATAAGCTAAAGTAATCATAATATATAAAGTAGCATTACATCAAAATATATAAGCTAGAGAAATCACTAAAAGGGCTTATTTGTTACAAAAAAAAAACTTAAAGGATCAACTTGTTACAAATAAATAACTTAAAGGTCCTATGGTGTAATTTTGCCAAAAAATAAATAAATTGAGAAACTATTTTTACCCAAGTTAATAACTTGGAAGAATTGGTCAAAAAAAAAGTAACTTGGAAGAAGAAATGCGTTAATTTAGCCTTTGTAAAAAAGTGTTAATTTAGCGAAAAATATAACATTGCATTGTGTCATGTGAATCCAAGAACAAGATCTCCAACGGTCAATGAACAACGTTCCCTCTAACCCACAACGGTCACATTCTCACTCTTCACCATCAGTCATCCCACTCACTCTCTCTCTCTCCTTCAACGCTTACTCCATTGCCATCTCTCTCTCTCTCTCTCGTGTGCTCGTCGATCCATCAATGGAACCTGCGAAGATCGATTGGAAGAGATTAGAGTGGAACTTCGCTGAAGACGAACTCTACGAACACATCAACGCACCCAAATGGGTTGACTTCTTATCACTCAATCGTTCCCAATTTGATAAAGAAGATGAAGCTTGGTTTTGTAAACCAGGTTAGTTTTCTTCTTAATTTTCTCATTTTCTCTGTTTCTTTTAACATAATTCCCAATTGGGTTCCTTAAAGCTTGCTTTTTTATCAATGGGTCTTGTGAATTTGCTTTGTTGTTGTTATAATTTCCAATTGGGTTTCTCAAAGTTTGCTTTTTTATTAATGGGTCTTGTTCATTTCTTTGTGGTTGTTATAATTCCCAAAATTGGGTTTCTTAAAGTCTCTTTTTTTATCGATGGGTCTTGTAATTCATTTCTTTGTGTTTGATGTTTTTGTTGTTGTTGCAGATTGCAATCATCCAAAGACAGCAGAGGATTTTCTCAGATCAGTAACTCCTTCTAAGGTTTTACATTCTTGTCCTCTAAATTTTTATTTTTATTTTTTGTTAAATCTTTAGACCCTTTTGTTAAATCTTAAATTTGAGCTGGTTTTCTTAGAAGATTATTTTTGCCCTCTTTTTTCTATGTTATTTTCTATGCTTGTGTTCATTGTTCTGAGCTTCTAATTATGGTCTTAATCAACTAATTGTCTTGTTAATTATTTCTTTCTTTCTTTTTTAATCTTTTTTCAATGTTACTTTATATGCTTTTGTTCATTGTTCTAAGCTTCTAATTGTGGTCTTATTCTACTTTAATTGTCTAGTAAACTTTCTTTCTTTCTTTTAAAACACTTTTTCTATGTGTTTATTGTTCTTGAGCTACTAATCATGGTCTTATTCTACTTAATTTTTTTGTTAAACTCTTTCTCTCTTTCTTATAATTTCTTAATTTTTTTACATGAAGGCTTTTAGCCCGGTTTATCTTTCAGAGAATCTTCCATGTGGTGACCAAAATAGAAGGTACTTGTAAACCACCCTTTCTTTTTCCATTATAATTTGAGGTTTTAGCTAAAAGATTGAAAATGTTACTGATTTGTATTTGTATATTGTTACAGAGATGTGAAAGTGAAGAGAAGGGTGCCGGCCCTACCGTCATCTTCTCCCAAAGATGATAAATTTAGATACAACGAAGATAGCGAAAACCAAAACCCGAATCTGTTTACTCCTCCAATCAAGTCAATGAAGCCGGTGATCAAGTCGAGTGAAGAGAAGAAGAAGCTAGCTGATGACACATTCCAGGACAATTTGGTAGCGCCTTCATTGAGATCAACTCTATCCGCAAAGAACTTGTTTACGAAACGACCTATTCTGAATCAGATCACTGAGTTCTGTAACGAATTGAAAAAATTGGCATTGGCAGCAAGAGCTAGAGAGAAAGAAAATGCTGAAAATTCGAGACCTTCATTAGAGAGTGAAGAAAAGGTTGTTGTGATGGAGTCAGATGCAAGAGAGAAAGAAAGGAAGCCACTGGTTGAGGTTGGTAAGGCTGAAAAATTGGAGGGGTTATGTGTTAAGGGAAAACTACTAAGAAAAAAGTAAGCATTTCTTTCCCTGTAATGTTGAAATTTTAGGAATTAAACGGTTATTTTAAGAGTTAAATAAACATGTTTATGCAGAAATTATAGACAACAGTGACTAAATTCTTATTTATTGTTTTAATTATAGTGACTAGTTATTCTGTTTATGCTTTGGTTGTTAAGGTTTATGCAGAAATTAGAACTAGTTTAGTTAGTTGAAGCTGTTAGTGTTAAGTTAGAGAAAGTTAGAGCTGTAACCATTACTGTTAGATTGTTAGTCGGTCATTCAACAAATCTAGCTAAACCAGTTTGTATATATATCTACTCTATGTACAGAATCATTCATTTGGATGAAAATCAGAGCAAATGCTCACCAAATATCTCGGTCTCGTTCTCTAGTTGCACACAAGTTGATCACTGATTCAGGATTTGGATCCTGAATGGTATTGATCGCTATTTCCTTCCATATCGCGTCCTAAATCAGTTCTGATCACGTTCTTCATCTCTTTCTCCTCAATTCTTTGGCTCTCACCGGAAACAATGGTGGATCCCGGTGCATATCTTTTCCTTTCTACATCCACCTCAAAGGAACTCCATGCCAGCATCATCTATGCCGACTCATCAGCTGCAGAGATTTGGCGTGAACTCTAGAACCGCTTCTAACAGAGTAATGGATTGCGCCTCTTTCAATCGAAGAAATAACTGTTGAACTGTACTCAAGGTTCATTGAGAGTAAGCCCTTACTGCAATAAGTTCAAAGGTCTGTGGGATGCTCTTGCTGAGCACCAGCCTCAGAAGACCTACAATTGCAGCGGTTCCACTGCCTTGGTCTCTCACCTGCAGAACGCGCATGTTTCCATCTTCTTGATGGGATTGAGTGACTCGTTTAGTCATGTCTGTTGCCAGATCTTGCTCCGTGATTCCAGACATCAGTCGTGCCTTCAGGTAACTACTGCATCTGGTTCTGGCAATGATACTCAATCGGATCATCAACAATACCAACGGTTGATTCAATACATGCAAGCTCAAATGGCCAAGTCTTGCTTAAACACAAATAATCAATTGGATAACTCTAGCATAGGCATGACTCATTTCTTGCATTCAGCATTTTCCTTTTTTCATTTCAACCTAGGCTTACTAGCTCAGAATAGAATACTGCAAGACCAGGTTGGAATGACTTTTGAGCTAGTCGCTGATCCCCCTTTTTTTATTAATGTAAATGATTTCTTATTCTTATTCTAGTTTATAATTGAGAGTTTGAAAGATTAGGTGATTATATACCATTTGTGTTGCTCATTTGTGCACTTGTCCTTTATGCTTGTTTTCAGATATTTCGAACAGTTCCAATTGTCTTACTGGCTGAAATAAAACATGATCAATAGAATAAATGTTCCATTGTTTTACTTTTGAGTTAATCAGATATTTACTACTTTTGTATTCTGCAGAAGACCTGATGAGGCAGAAAACATGCCAATAACTCTTGAACTGGAGAATGTAAGACACAAGAAGGAGAATAATAGTTTACAACAAATTCGAACAAATCCTCCTTCTCCTCAGTGCTTCTCTGCTACTCGTGGTGGACTCAACAAAACTACGCCTTCGAAGGCTTACAAATCTCGCCTAATGGTAAGTCGCTCCCCTCCACCGTCGCACCCTAGACTGTTAAACTAATCAGATTGATAGATGACGGATGACTGAAAAGGCAATGCTAACATTAAATTAGACAAAATCAGACAGACAGACTATACCATCTACACTGAAATCAATTGATAAATTTTATGAACGGATCCACATCAAGAAAGCAAGATTGAAAAGATATACTATGATGATAATTTGAAAGATTGAAAGAATATAATATAATCTCCATCATGTGGAAACTTGGAAGAGTATAATAATCATCATTATGAGGGCAGCAGCATGTTATGATTATTGAGTTGATTATTATGCAAATATGAAATACCATATTAATTTAGTGGCTAAGCAATCATTTTGGTCCCGGAATGCGTGAGGTGCTATAGTTCCTAAATATATCGAAATTGAAAACATATCCCCAAGTGTCTGTTTAGTAAGTCATTTTGGTCCTCGAAATGTGTCTTTTATTAATGATCAAATGTATTTTTTGTTGGTCAATTTAGTCACTCAAATTACACTATAGAGACACTTAAGGACATGTTTGCAATTTTGATACATTTAGAGACTATAATGACAGCGTCTCACACACATTCAGGGATCAAAATGACTATTTACCGTAATTGACCATCGAGTTCAGGAATAGTGTTTTGTATGTATAGATCAATCACCATTATCTGCCATGGAAGACATTGCATGCTGTCCAGCTCTAATGAAAACAATATTGCATTTTATGCTTCATATTCTTAACATGTTGCAAGCTACGGCTTTGAAAACTTTAGGGTGTGTTTGGATTAAGGAATTTTTTCCATGTTTCATTTCACTTGCAAAAATGTCACTATTGTCATTTTCTCTTCAGCCAAACGAACCCTTAGGGTCGTTTTTACAATTTTGATACATTCAGAGACCAAAACAACTATTTACCCGATAATAAAAATAGAGCACATTTGTTGAAACCAAAAAGACCCTTAAATTTTGAATGAAAGTGTTTCCTGATGGGCCTTGTTTTTTACAGGAGAGAGGAATACTTGAAGAAGTTGAGAAAAACAAGGAAGTTACAACAAAGGCCTCACCTGCAGACAACAACAGAAGAAGTATTACAATAATTGATGGAAGAGAAACAAAAACATTGGACATGTTTTGGTTCTTTAAGCCTTGCACCACATTATCAAGCTAAAATTATTGAAAACAGCTGGGGCAAAAAGTGATTATAAAATTCATTCATTCTTTCATTCAATCTGTTTTATTGTGGTCGACATCATTGTTTATCGTTTGTAGCCATTCTTGTACCATTCATATAATAACATGAAAATGATTATTCAATACACCTGTACTAAAACAAATTTGTTAATAAAATTGTCATCTTCATTTGCCTATTGCTATCCCACTATGGCTTTCTCTTATTAGTAGATTAGTAGATTTCAAAATCATCATAGTTTTATAGTTTCTGTTGATAACTTGTACCTTGAGCCCAAATTTATAGATATGCCTCAACATTTATAGTAAAGGTTGGAGGTGAATATTCCAACCAACTTTGTCAATGGCTAATTTGGATTTTTCATTAGGCTGGGGGTTGATTTGGGACCGCTTGGGCGCTAGACCCTCTCTTATAGCCAAAGTTTTGAGTTGGGGTGAATACTCAGTGAAGGCACTCTAACGCCAAGTTAAGTGTAAGTCTAAGCATTTGGCTAGAGAATGCGAATAATACCATACCTTATACTATTGTTGGTACTCCTTATATACTGAAATGGGGATAACTAGAAAAGGGGGTGGGATGTTTTCACTTACTTAGTATATACACTATTTATTTGACCAACAATCTCCTCTCTCATTTTCATGAACACGCGATCCCTCCAACGGATTGGCCTAGTTTGCGTCTTTATTTGGATATGGGATTAACTTGTCGGGTTTACTCAATGACATTAGTGGCACATGAAGGATTGTGCTGGGGAGTTGGAGTCCATGCAATATTTCTCTCTATTCGGGAATTTATTTCGTTATGTCGAAATCAAATACCACAAATAACCAATTATTAAGTTGCGAATTGGTTGGACATTAACGAGATTGGCCTAATATGAAACAGGTTTATCGTCACTAGGGATGTCAACGGGTATCCACGAGCAGAGATAGTACTCATCCGCTACCCACCCCATTAAATAAAAATGATATTTGTGCCCTCTTCATGTTTGTGGAGTATCCACTTATGCGTGTATTTAGCAAATATGTCACTATCTGTTGATATTTGCGGATATCCACAGATATTATAAGTAATGTTATGTATGAGTTCATCTATTGATACCCACACAAGGTGTGATTATATATGTTTGGACACTTTTACTACTAGTGGATATATGATTTTGTTCCAGTGAAGAAGCAAGGGAAATAAAACTTTGAAACCTCAATCAATTCAGGTTGAAATTTAAAGTTTCAACCACCACGAAAATATAGGGTTTGATTGCAACTTTTTTTGGTTGGTTTAAACTGGGTATACTCTGCGCGCAACTATGGAGATTAATTATTTGAGCCGGGTAGAACCACAATAGGTGGCAAAACTCTCTCTCAAGAGATTTAACACCGCTGCATGTCCAAAGTTGGATTCAAACTCAAGAGACTTTAGTTAAACTGGAAAAAACTCGTATAATCTCATATCCAAGTGCACTTGTGTTGCAACTTCTATTCTATCACAACAATAAAGACTCACCTAACTCTTTTTAGAGTGGCTTTCATCAATGCCAACCAAATAGACTTAGTCACACTAGAGACACCTATCTCTTTTTGTTTGAACTCATGTTTCAGGTTGCTGTACTTTAGAATGGGATCTACAAACATGTTACAAGTGGCGCTACCTTTGTGGCCCATGTATATATAATTATAAGATTAGAAAACTTAGGATCATACTAGTATTTTAGATTATCAAACAAATCATGAAGAAAAAAAAAAGTTTGATTAATGTATACCAGAAAGTTTGCTTCGTCATCAATTAATCAAAATTCAAATGTGTATCTATCTATCAAGATAATTAATATTAAATATTAAAAGTTAAAATGTTTTTACCATTTCTTAATTTCTAATTTTTTTTGTGACAATATTTCTTAATTTCTAATTAATAGCTAATATAAAATAGTTTTGCATACTAGTACTAGTCAATCCAAAAAAAAAGACATCACATTCTTTAACAACTCAATAAAATCAATAAATTCGTTAACACACTTTATTTAAAAGGACGAGTTCGACTAGTACGACTAATACTCAGAGTCGATTCCCAATAATTTAATAAATTAGAGTCAAACTTTACTTAAAACTCAGAATTAATCCGAGCCCAAACTCGAGATTAGTCATGGCCTATTTTCTAGGAGAGGGGTCAAAGACCCATGGAAAAAAAATCAATAAATCCCAGAAAATTTTTATTGCCATTAGATGAACAAGAACCACCAAATTAAATTGCATTACAATTAACTCAACATGATTATGCAATAAGAGCAACAAAAAAACTTATGATTGATAATAATTCAAACTCAAAGTAGTAAATACAATCTAGAAAAGTGAGGGTACAAAAAGTAAATTAAGGGGGTGCAGAAAATAAATCTAATCCATTCTTCAATTCAATCTACCTTGTGTTGCAGAGTAAACAATCAATGATCCTAGACCAACCGAGCCTTAATCTTGGATACATGGTATTAGTGTATAATCTTGATTCTCTGCTAATTTCTTCTACGGTTTCCACAAAACTGGTTAAGCTTCTTATTGGTGGAACATATAGAAGCATAGGAACAGCAGAGAAAGCCACTGTTAAGAAAAACTGCGGCATTTTTTTTTTCTTCGTTGAAAATTTTCAGCAGCTGCCACAAAAAGAGGAATCAATGAAAGTTATGAGATAAAGGGTATTTGGATTTGGGTGGTTTTGTGTTTTCTTGTATGTGTAGCCTGTAGGCTTCAGAGAGAGAGAGAGAGAGAGAGTTTGAGAGAGAGAAAGAGAGAGAGAGAGTTTGAGAGAGTTCAAAAGACTCGGAAGTTTTGACGAAACAACTAAAATACAAAGTGGAGGAAATATATGTACTGTACGAGTATATCTCTATGGCAATGACCTTTATCAAGTTAGGCTATTAATATAGGGTTTTTTTCGCACCCCGTCCTTCTCTCCTACACCCCCATAACCCAATAAAACCCAAAAATACTCCTGTTTTTAAAATAAAAAAAAATTAAAAATTTCGGAATTATCTCTAAAAAATATAATTCCGGTTCAAAAAATGAGGTATTTCGGATTTACTTTGTAAATCCGAAATATCCCCTATTTTGAACCGGAATTACCTTTTTTAGAGGTAATTCCGAAATTTTTCATTTTTAATTTTTTTTTTAAAAGTTTGTATATTAAATTAAGATTTAAACGCGTTTTATTTTTAAAATACGATACGAACGATTTACGATTTAAATAAAATACGTCAAAATATATAAAATGTCCAACATAAAATAGAGTACAAATACAACTATGGGTCCAAAATGTCTAAAATGACCAAAATAACGACGTGAAGTAGGTGAACGGGCGACATCTAGGGCATCCCGGGCCAATGCAGCTGCTCTCTGCACCCTCTCCTCTAAAGTCTCTGGGACAACGGGCTCCTAATGATCTGACTCCTAATCTGGCTCTGGCAGAGCAACTGGCACCGAGTAAGATGGACTCGTTACTGATCGTACGAGGAAGGTAATCATCGCACTCGCAGTGTGTAGGCCGCTTTGTCTACTAGCTCGCCAAAAGTTCGCGCCAAATCGATACATCAGCAACCCCCGTATGATCCTGTCCGGAGATGGAGCATTACCCGAAATGGGTGGAGAAGGGATCCTTTGTACCTGCCCGAACTGCCAACGCACCCTGTCTGGCATGTAGGGAACCGGGTCATCGCCCCAAATCAACTAGCCTCTGTAAACAGATATGTTCGACAAAGGAACAATCTGCCTATGGTCTGCATAAGGGGTGAGGATGACATCCTCCAGCTGCAGTGCATCTATCCGCTCCCTAAGTCCACCAACTTTATTTTATCCACTTCTTGTTCCCCACCGTGGTGGCACGTGGTCGATGCGTCCCTAGCAAACACTTTCCGACCAACGACGGTGGGAAAATGCTCGTAGATCCAGCACTGAAATAATTAAATTAACAAATAAGCAGTTATTAATATATGAGTAATTTAATTAAAGGCTTTAAATTAAAAAAATAAATAAATGATTACCTGGAGCAGTGTCGCGTATCCGCCGAATCGCTGGTCGTATAAAAGACCGCTTTTCAGTCAAGCGAGTGTAGAGGTAATCGAGAGCGGCTATACCCCAAGACCACTTTGCCACACTGGCCAAGATCTCGAATCGATACATCCACCTCATCGGGCGAGAAATGGCGACTCTTATCGGCCAGAATGGTGGTGCCTAACAAGAAGAGCATGTAGCACCGTGCAACCTCGTCATAAGCACCCCGTGCCATGTTCTCCCTGTAAGAGTCATCTACAAAGGCGAACCTCAAATAATGCCCCCTGTTTTCCTTAAGCTCCTCGATGACACTAGCCTGATGCATGCCCAAAGAGTCGACAGCCAAGTGAAGAGCCTCAACAGAATCAAAATCGGGTTTGTGGTCCAATGGGGTGCCCTCTAGCGGCAAGTGGAGCAAAGACGGCCACATCGTCGGTGGTGATCATCTCTCCCCAAAGGGCATGTGGAATGAGCGGTGTCTCGTGGATGCCACCTCTCCACAAAAGAAGATATCAACTCATGGTTGACTGCCCCCAGAGGTGTGATGTCCAACTCAAAAAGCTTAGCCTGACGCAACCAGTGGGCTACCTGTGGGTGGTGCTCGGCATGTCTAACTCTAGGAAACTTCTGGCCGTGAGATACAACATTTAGTTTCCGAGGCTGAAAAAATTAAAATAAAACCATACGTTATTAAAAATAAGTAATTAATTGTTGTTAAGTAAAATTAAAATAAAGAATTAAAATATTACCTCGTCTCTATCTATCCAGGACGCGTAGTGCGTATCCCAGTGTAACAATAATGGTGGGTGATCCACAACTGGGGCAGGGTGAACCTCCTCCTGAACCTCCTCCTCCTCCTCCTCCTCCTGATGCTGACCCTCATCCTCCTGCTCCTCCCAAGCCTGCCAACCGTCAACAAGAATGTCATGATACAGCTCTGGGTGCTCTTGTTGGTGCCACATATGGTACTCATAATCTGGGTGGTCACGGTAGGGCTGCTCATACCGGGGCTGAGGCTCAGGCTCAACCATCTTTATCACTCTGGTGCGGGCTCTCTGGCGTCTCTGACGCTGAGAAGCATGTCCAGCAGCTCTGAGCCTCTGTAGAGTGTCCGGAGAAGAGTATCGCACGCTCTCTTGGCCTCCCAACATCTTTGTGCTCGCCGTCGGCCGCGGGTGCCGCTTTGCTCCAAGACTCTACTCGCGCTTACACCGTCCGGTCGCCTACTCGCCATTTGTTAAAAAAATGTAAATAAAAATATTAGTAATTGAAAAAAAAATTGTGATTTTCGGAATTACAGGTAATTCCGAAAAGAATTTCAGAATTACCTCAGAAGTCAAGTAATTCCGGTTCACAAATGTGAACTGGAATTACCTTGTGACCGGAATTACCTCTCTTCTGAGGTAATTCCGAAATTCTTTTCGGAATTACCTGTAATTCCGAAAATCTCTCTCCGTATTTACTTACTTTTTTCGGAATTATGAAATCTGATTTGTGAAATGTGATTTTTGTAAGTTTTCAAGGGCATTTTCGTCCGTTTGCGTAATTGTGGGGGTGGGATAAACAACGAGGGGGGTGCGAAAAAAAAGCCATTAATATATGTACGAGTATATCTCTATGGCAATGACCTTTATCAAGTTAGGCTATTAATATACAATAATGTTATTTAGCCAAAAATTTCAGCTAAAAATAGACAAAAACCAACTTACAACACCAATTAACCAAGTTTTTTAGACCATTAACCAACCTGCTTTTTCACAGTTTTCGAGGCATTGATTAAAAACTTGGTTAATTGATCACTTGGTTAATGACTTAAAAAACTTGGTTAATTGATATTGTAAGTTGGTTTTTGGCTATTTTTGTCCAAATAACATTGTTGATTAACATATGTACGAGTATATCTCTATGGCAATGACCTTTATCAAGTTAGGCTATTATCAACTATATATATATATATATATATATATATATATATACTATTAGGTTACCCATGTGCATACACACGGATGCTGCCATACTTTTAATGAACGAACTTAGACATAATATAAATAATCTAGACAACACCTCGTGAAAAAAAGACAAATTTAAAGTAGTTAAAAAATGAGTCTCAAATAAAAAATTAGATAAATATTAAAATCTAAAAATGTAAAAATATCATTTAAAAACAATCTGTGCATTTATCCTGTGTTCTTTTATATATTAGTGTCAGTGTTGTTATCAAGTATTTTTTTATATTTCAATAAAGTTATCACGTATTTTTTAATATATCAGTGAAGTTAACTCATAGTTTCAATTGATTATTTTAGTTGCTTAATAGATTATAGTAGACAATAACCGATAGATGCATGGTAGATTACCAAATATTTCAGTGAAGTGTTTTTTATATATCAGTGCAGTTATCCCGTGTTTTTTATATATCAGTAAAGTTATCCCGTGTTTTTTTATATCAAGATCCGGTTATCTCGTGTTTTAAATATTAATCAGTAGTTGAAATAGTCATTAAGTTTTCCTTTTTCTTTTGATAGATTAATATCGTGTTTTTTATATATCAGTGAAGTTATCCCGTGTTTTTATAAGTAAGAAAAAAGTGGGAGTGAGAAGAAAATGCATTGAGAGAAGAAATTTGATAAAAGTATGATAGTAAATTATACTGTTCCTTAGTTAGATGAATTGTCAAATGAATAGGGAGGCTCGTTTGAGTAATTTTTTTTGACAAAAGGCTTGTTTGAGTAATTTAAATATGAGTTGTTTGTATAAATAGATAAATAAATATTAGGTTAGATAGTAAATAAGAGTAAATTGTAGATTATTTAATTTAATATTAATTTAATTATATTAGATTATATTGTGGATTGTAACCAAAAAAAAAAGATTATATAGTTGATTAAAAAATTGGGAAAATAAATATTTTTAAATAAAGGGTGTGGGGGCCACTAATAATAGATGTGTAAGAAGTAAAAAATATTAAGAAATGTGAGATTGAAAGAGAGTGAGTAAAAAAGGAAGAGAAAGTAGAATTAAAAAATTAAAAATAAAATAAAAGTGATAATGTGTCAAAAAGTAAGATGTTTAAAATTGTAATTTTGTAAGTTGTTTGTTTAAATAAATAGATATTAGATTATATATATATATATATATATATATATATATATATATATATATATATATATATATATATATATATATATATATATATATATATATATATATATAAAGGAGGTAATATCCTATTTAGTCCCCGACTTTTTAAAAAAATTCAATTTGGTCTTTGACTTTTCAAATATTTCAATTTAGTCTATCACTTTTACAAACGTGTATCAATTTAGTCCATCAGTCAACTATGGTTAGTTAATAATGTTAACAGAATTGATGTGGCAAATCTCAGAGACCAAATTGATACTAAGTTAAATAAGTTAGGGACCAAATTGAAACACCCAAAAAATTTAATTTTCACTCATATATTTACATCTCTTTCATCTTCAATTTCATTTGTAAGTCTAATCAATTAGCTTTTTTGACCACAAAATACCAGTAATCATATTTAACAACTCGTCAATCAAGTCAAAATTCTAATATTATGTCATATTTCTTCTTTTCTTGTTATTTTTCGCTACCGATCTAAACAATATAGAGACCTTAAACACATACTAGTGTTTGTTCTTCATGATTTACATGACGTTCTTAATGCTTTACATTTCTTATCTCTCTAGTGTACCTTAAAATATCAAAGCTTTGTAGTGAAATATTTTGCTTATCTTTTAAACATCTCGTTTTTGCTCTGTTAATACTTGATGTTATGGCTTTTGAGTTTTGACACTATTTTTTACAAATTTGAACATTGGAAAGAAAGTTTTCTTTGAAAAATGAATAACAAACATTATTATGTGTTTAAAGTCTCTATGTGGTTTGGATCAAAAAAGAGGAAAAATAATAAGAAAACAGAGAGAAAGTTCCAACATGGCATATATATATATATTATAATTTTGAATTGATTGACTCGTGTAATGCAAACCATGGAGTTTTAGGTCCAAATAAGAAATTGTATATACTTACAAATGAAATGGAAGATGAAAGAGATGTAAATATATGAGTGGAATTTTTTTTTGGTGTTTCAATTTGGTCCCTAACTTATATTACTTAATATCAATTTGGTCCTTGAGATTTTTCACATCAGCTCTGTTAACATTGTTAACTAACCATGGTTGACTGAGGGACTAAATTGATACAAATTCGTAAAAGTGGGGGACTAAATTGAAATATTTAAAAAGTGAAGGACCAAATTGAACTTTTTTAAAAGTCATGGACCAAATAGTGCATTACCTCATATATAAAGTAGGGAAACCGGCATCGTTTCATAGACATGAGATTTTATTTTTTCTTTTCTGGTTATTAAAACTAAAACAGAGATAGTAGCACTAGCAATAATAATAATAATAATAATAATAATAATAATAATAATAATAGTAATAATATTACAGTATTATTATTATTATCATCATTTTAAAGCCATTTTGTTTCTTGAAGCTTGCAAGTTTCTTTTTTCTCCAAATTAAAAATCGCGTGGACGTCTAATTTTATGTTCAATTAGCTTTGCTATACTATAACAACCAATTAACATGACCTATTGAGGATAAACTCATGAATCAGTGACCCTTTTTGTTAGAAGTCTTATGTCTCAAACAATTTTGTTCGGCATCATGATCTTCTTCCAATATGTTGGTTTTTCGGGTGGTTCTAGAGTGAAATAGCAAACTAAATGTTTCACCGGTGAAATATTAATTTTAGCCGTCTGATTTAATCTAAAATAATTTTAATGGTTGAGATTTTTTGAGATTTTTCATCTTTACCTACTAATGTAGGTTAAGTTTAAATTAGTATTTTTGCCCAAATCAATTTCTCTCGGTGTCTTTCTTGTAATTTGAAAACATTTCTTATCCTAAAAAATTGCAATCGAAGTCTCATTGTTCATCTTCTTCTTTTTCTCTCCCTTTGGAAATCTGAGAATGAGAATTGTGGTTCTCACCTTCAAGTATGCTGAGATTAGTTCCCTTTTGTCTTTCTAACTCCCATTCTCTCTCTTCAATTCTTCAACCATTCAATTCAATTCAATTTCTTTGCTCACCATGGGCTCCAAACCGTGGCTCTATCCTGCTCCAAATTATCGAACTATAGAAAGCTTCTGGGACACCGATGACGACGCTCCTGGTCCTCGTTGTTCATTTTTGAAACCCGATGATGATGATGATGATGATGACGACGCTCCTGAAATCATATACTTCTGAAACCCGATGACGACGCTCCTGGTCCTCGTTGTTCATTTTTGAAACCCGATGATGATGACGATGGCTTATGGAATCATATACTTCTGAAACCCGATGACGACGCTCCTGGTCCTCGTTGTTCAAACTAAGAAGAAACAACAAGACCAATGAATGAATATCAACGAAGTCTCACTGTTCATCTTCTTCTCTTTCTGAAACCCAAAGTTTGTTTTTGCTTCTCCATTCCCTAAAACTAAACCCCTTCTTCTGATTCCTCAAAAAGCTGCTTTTTTTTTTACTTCTTTCTCTGAACTCTGATTTAGATTTTCAAGTACCCTTGATTTCTTTTTTTGGTTTTTATTTGTGTATGTAAACTGAATTTTATGGGGACCATTTAATTGTTGTAAAGTTTTAAGCTTTTTATTGTACTTGTTTTTGGGTCTGTGTTTTTTTTAAGAGCTTATGTTTGAATCAAACAGAAGCTCTTTTTTTTTTTGTTTTTCGAATTTTCTCTTTGGTGATCTCGTTGGAAAACCCCAGCTTTTCTTTAGGCTCGGATCTGAATTGTGATGGAGATGGTAAAAGAGAAGCTGCAGAGTGGTCTTGTCATTGTTGTTGAAGATGGAAATGAAGTTGACCCCAATTCTTGCTACATGCGTAAGTTCGGGCTTTATGAAACCTCGCTTCAGAAATTTAATCCTCTTTTCACTACCTATCAATGATGATGATGATGATGATGCATGCATTGGTCTTGTTGTTTCTTCTTAGTTTGATCTGAATGTGAATTTTGTTTTTGTTTGTTTGAAATTGTTACCATGTTTTTAAGATGTTGTGTTGTTTGTGTTCAATTTTCTCGCTTCACGTTGTTTTTTTGACCATGTTAAATTCAAGTTCATGTGTTGTGTTCTTTGATATTCATTCAAGGATATTGAAGATTTCCCCATTGGGCAAAGGAATCAAATGGGTGTGTAATGATTATTCTTTGTAGCGACCGAAAAATCCGGGAAAGGATTCTTCGAAGTTCGAAAGGAAGCCGCCACCAAATTTTAGTTTAAGGGCAAATTCGGAAAATCCCTTTAAGTTTTAAGATAAGGCGTTGTTAGGGTTCGGGAGTCGTTATGTGTGGGGAAGGTATTAGCACCCCACGACATCCTATTGTCTAATTAATTTAAGATTTATTTAATAATTACCCTTTTACTTGTAAAGAAAAGACTTATTTAGGTTTTTGTTTTTTAGTGCTTGACAAGGGTTGAATCTTGCTCCTACGCACCTCCGCATGCAATGGAGGAATCAAAGCTACGTAGTTCTTCCCAAAAAAGATTTATTGGTTGGTGTTTTTAATGTAGGGGTCCTAGGATTCCTTGAATGCATGTACCACTCGATTCTAGGCGCTGACTAACCCGATTGTACAACCGACTTAGTCTCCTACTTTTTGAAAATGATTTTTGAATTTTTGAAAGGAGTTGTGAGATGGGTTGATTTTAGAATAGGTATTCTAGAACTCCCGAACTGCATGTACCATTAATTTAGAACGACTAACCCGGATTGTACAACCGACTTAGTCCCCTATTTATAAGAAAAATAATTTATTTATATTAAGTATTTTTGTAGGATTATCGAATCGCATAACTCATTGGTCCTAAAATAATGACTAACCCGCTTGTACAACCGACTTAGCCGCTTATTTATGGAAAAATGATTTATTTATATTTTATTAAGTTTTTTATAGGATTATCGAATCAGCATGCGACTCATTGGTCCTAAAATGATGGCTAACCCGTTGTACAACCGACTTAGCCGCTTATTTATGGAAAAATGATTTATTTATATTTTATTAAGTTTTTATAGGATTACCGAATCAGATGTACTCATTGGTCCTAAAATGATGGCTAACCCGGTTGTACAACCGACTTAGCCGCTTATTTGACTTCTTAAAGACATTTGACCTCCTACATCCGAATTTGATTTTTATAGCCTCAAAATCGATTCTAAATAGAAGCTCCGCTTTTGTAGTCATATTCACGGTGGCTTGGAATTGATTCTAAGTGGAAAAGACTCTAAAATTCAATTCAATGAAATTTTACACTCAATCAATTTTGACCCAAACAATCCAAACAAATGAACTGATAAAAATCACTTTTCTTATAAATTTTCCAAACATAAATCACATTAATTTCAATAACTAGGAC
Organism: Oxytropis ochrocephala; assembly: GCA_020916435.1. Classification (NCBI taxonomy): domain Eukaryota; kingdom Viridiplantae; phylum Streptophyta; class Magnoliopsida; order Fabales; family Fabaceae; genus Oxytropis; species Oxytropis ochrocephala. The sequence goes on from CM037089.1 coordinate 112,610,027, forward strand.
AAACACTTGTTTTCAAGGCTAATCATTTACGCTACAAGCCTAAATCCGACACCTCCTCGCCAATATAGAACCTTCCTAGACACTATATAATTGTCAATAATAATTACTTGTAAAGTGTTCAGAATACATTTGATTTGTTGTTAATTATATTGATCCTACAAGTTAAGCCAACCATAATTTGGAACATGAGACAAATCTCTCCACAAAATTCATCAGCTAAAATAACAATATCCACATATAAGTATGGCATGAAACTGAAAATTTCATCACGTTATTGTCGGTACAAGCATATTCACAGATTTTCATTATCTAGATTGAAACATGAAGAAAAAACAAAAAAAGAATAAAAAATCAGGGTTTAACAAATAGGGAGAAAGTATAAAAGAACCTTGCATTTGAGATGGTAACGATGCCATTCAGATTTGCAATGAAGCTTTTGGTCAGCATCATCAATGAATTACGTGTTTGCAAGCGTTGCACGTTAATCCTTCACTTTAGCTGCTGCTTGCTCAAATTTTCAGATCTCACAAAAACGTGTTTAGGTGATTAGGGTTCCAATGTGAAGCCCTAATCCTTATTTTTCAGTAATATTTGCAGCTGCCTCCTCTGTCTTTAGACTCTAGGTTAACCGTTTATTTATAGGTAGAAATTAGGTTTTAGCATTAATTGTGTTTGACTGGGCTTTTGCAGATCTGATAATGTGGGCTTGCTGAGTAGTCTTGGAGAGCAAGAACGCACCAGAGATTTACGATCTTTGCTCCTTTACTTAATTTTCGTTTTTTGTTTCTTATTTTTTTTGTATTTTTAGTATTATTTTTTTTTGTATTTTTGGACTTATTTGATTCTTAAGTGCTTTTAAATTGTAAATTAAACTAAGTAGAATTTCTTTTGACATTTTTGGGCTGTATATATGCTTAAATAAATTAAATAAACAAAATACGGAATAAAATAATAAGAAAAAGGAGTCGGGCCAAATACAAAGACGAGGACGGGCGGACTCGACAAATACGCTAAAACTAGACCAAAAATAAAAGAAATGGGCGCGTTAACTAAAACCCCAAAATTAACTCGGAATCGCATTATTAAATCTGAATTTAAACCAGCTTTTTGTGAAAAAAGACTTTAGGTAGACCTGCTTACGTACGATTAAACTCGAATACGGACGTTAAATTGAAGAACGCGCGAAAAGATCGATCATTCGCGTGCGTGCCTAATTTAAACAACGGCGTTTCGATTTAGTTGAACGGAGTGATTGAAATTAGTAACCGAGACTCTACACTAATAATTCTCGTAATCATGCGACTCAGAAACACGCCCTTACTAAAAATAAACGACTAAAGCGAGAAAAGAAGACGGACAAAAGTGGGGTATAATAATTGCCTCTCTTTATTAATATTTTACTAGAAAGTGCTGAGCTCTAGAACTTTCGTAGTAGAAATAGGAATAAAGATAAGATAGACGCTAATTTTGTCCGTTTAAGGGGGAAGTGGAAAGTTTGAGAGATAAGAGGGAGTGGTTAATACTTGGCGCATTAACTGAGATTTGAATGAAGGGTCGATAAGGACTCAAGGAGCACTAAGGCTCAAGGACCACTCAGTGGTCCGGAAGGAGCGACAAGGCTCACGAAGGACCACTTAAGGTCCGAAAGGTCGCTTAGCCTTAATTGAAGGACCATCGTGGTGCAAGGAGCGCAATTAGCTACGGTACTAATTAAACGGCCCGAGGGGCCTTTATACTCGAAGGCCATGATGGGTCAAGATCGTGTCTAGAATCGATATGTTGACCATGAAGGACGACACCGTGTCTTAGGTGACACAACTAGTCCGAAGGACCACGCGGGTCCGAAGGTCCGCCGGGCTCGACTCGACGTTTGCGACTGGGCCACTTAGGGCATCGAAGGAGCGTAGTGCTCTCGAAGACCACTGGGGTCCGGGATCAGCTCGGTGATCTGTGCTGTGATACGGGATCAACGCTTAGAGCTTTGATCTTAGAGGAACAAAATACACTTGAAGTCGATTCAGAAGTAATACATCATGTAATGGACATACAACGCCAATAATACATGCACATGCAACAGGTGATTTTTGGTGGGGTGATGGATGAAATAGGTGATTCCTTTCTCTTTTTGTTTATTTTTTTTTTGCTTTTTGCTTTTTTATTTATTTATCTGATGGATGCATGAAGTATGAATGTTAATATGATGCAAATGAAATGTTTGAATGCAAATGCTATGGTGCATGGTGTGATGATATGAAAGGACTGATTGAGTGCAGAAACATTTTTTTTTGATGATGAGATGTGAGACTTTGGATGCGAGAGGCGGAGATGAATATTGATAATTCTTTGGAAAGATTAGATTTGATTCAAACTTCGGCAATCTCAAGGTTGTTATTTACAGACACCGATGTGAAAAAGTATTTGCAAGCTCGCTCACTTTTTCTTCCATTTTGATGCCCCATGATGACCGAAGTTTTGGTCCACAAAGCTAAATAAGTGGATTTCCAACATCATATGTCCAACTTGTGTTTTCTCTCTCTAAAGCATTGTTTTGTGAAGATGTATAGTAGTGCGAATATAGATGAATGAGTCAGTTAACTTGGGGTTCTAAAGACCTAGGGTGTGGACATCTGTGGCACATGAAGGGGTGAATGACTGAATGGACTTTGTCAATGTCATGAAAGGTAAGTTTTTCCAAGCCAAGGAATGCAGGACTGCCCCAATTTAGATTTGATGGCGGTGAGTATCCGCCTCGCCTAGTGGTGACAAGCTAGGGGTGTAGAAGATGATGACTTAGGAGATGTTGTCTCAACCCATAGAGTTTGATGTTTCCCTAATTATGGTAAGGACAAGATTGCCCCGACTAGAGTAGAAACATTTAGGATAGTGAGTTGAGAAACTGCCTCGGTATGCTTTTTTGTCTGTGAATATGGCAAGGGGATGAGATGGGTGCAGGTGAATTTCCCATTTGAAGGTGGAGTGAAGAGCGACAGGATTGCCCCACTTGGAATGGTATTTCAATGGTTAGGTGACGGAGTTAAGGTTATGGGTTGTTGGAATGGTTAAATGCGGTCAGATAGACCTGGGGTGGCATGGGATGGATACTGGAAAAATTTCCCCAAGTTCAAATGGAATAGATGGTAAACGGGATGCCCCACTCTAGGATATCGATGACGATCCTAGTATAAACTTTTGGTTCTCTATAAAATGATTCCCAGACTATGATAGTCTTGAGTTTTCGCTATGATGACAACACCACTTGGTGATCACTAAACCTTGTCTTAGTATAACTGTAATTTGAATGAATCTTGTGGTGCAAGCCTTTTGACTTTTTTTTTGAGATATATTTTTTTGAGCAAACATATTGTAAATAAATAAACTTATTTGTCCTAAGATTAAAACTTTGAGAAAACAAAAGCAATCGGTCATTGATCGGAATGTGGCCGATGGTTTAGTGATTTATGAGGGAAATGATAATTGGGCTCAAGGTAGTGTTTGGGGATTGATGGGACGAATGATTTTTTTTTTTTGAGCGGTATGATTTGGCTAATGGTTAATGGTTTGTGAAATAAGGTGTTATTAGGCTCAATGAAGTGTTTGATGATTGATGGGACAAATGATTTGGTGAAGTAACTTGGCTAATGGGTGATGATTTATGAAGGAAATGGTTGTCAGACTCAAAGGAGTGTTTGAGGGCCTATTGAGACAGTAATTGATGTGTCTCATGGTAGGATGGACTTGTTTAGGGATGTGACTTGGCCAAGGGTTTATGAAGGATAGGATATTGAGGACAAGGGAAGTGTTTGAGGGTTTATTTCAGACAAGGATCTCTTATGCATTTAATGGTAAGAAGTATCAGCTCATAATTGTGCCACTTTTGCTTTTTCGTGGTTTTTCAACCTTTTTTTTTTTATTTCACTTTTTTTTTGATTTTGATTTTTTCTTTTTCTTTCTTTCGAGCTGAGTGACTTGATAAAAATGATACACCATTTTTGATGTGGAATTGATCCTTGTCTAGGGTGATTGAAAGTTTCTTTGGATTTTGGCTTAAGGTGGGTGGCAAAGGATTTTTTTTGAGGATAGGGGAAGATGGTCAAACTTCATTTCAAAACATGATTGCTAGTTTTCTCAAAAATTAACTTAAGGACAATAATTCATTTACTTTTATATATTTGCTCTTTTTTCTTTATTTCTCTTTTTTTTTCCTAATTTTTGCTTAGGCCGCTCTTACGAGTTTTCAACCTAACGGGCATTTTTATATTTTTTTTTTTGGTAAAGGACTTGCACCAAGGGAATACAACATTGACAAGGTATTTTAGAGATCACACATTTGCCCCAAAGATGGAGGGCATAAAGTGTTATTTCACTTAGGGAACCAAATTGTAAACGTCAACTATGTACAGATGTGGGGAGTATGTACTTTATGGGTGGTCGGGGTGGGATTAGACTTTGACAGGGGATGATGGCAAGGTAGGGACGCTAACTGACTCAAACACATGTTACCCAAGTCTCTACACAAATGCTTCATTAGTTAAAACATAATAGAAAATTTTTTTTATGGACATTTCGGTCGTTCGGTTAAAAAATGTGAGCAAGCTAAAAATTTGAAAAACTAAGTGACTTGAAACAACTTGAGCTTGCAACGAAGTATGACTAAACTTTTCCAAAAAGAATGATTTATTTCACAAGAATGCCTCACCTCTCATCACATTTTTCCTAATATTATGCTGATTTTTTTTTTATAATGCACGATGTAAGTATGCAAATGAATGTGCATGAAATATGAATGAAATGATAATGCATGTGCATGAAGTGTGAATGAAATGATAATGTATGTGCATGAAATGTGAATGAAATGATAATGCATGTGCATGAAATGATAACATATGATTTTATTTATCATGTCGGGGAATTATAAACTTTTCATTGGAGAGTAAAGTACAAAATTTAATTCGACTTCAATATGGTACGCTTCTCTCCAAGGTAAAGATTTTAGTTCCCTGACGGTCATAAAAGTGCATGCAACAGTAGATGTTTATTTGCTGTATGCATGTGGTATATTTTCTAAAAAGGTAGTAAAAAAATGATTTTTGTTTTTTTTGATGATTTTTTTTTGGATAGAATACGGTATGCATAAATATTTGTTTGAATGCGAGGGTATAAAGCTCCTTTGTGACCCTAGAAATGTATCTTACAGAGTGGGTCTAAGGTTTCTTTTATAGTGAACCTCACAGGGATAGTTCTAAAGAATCCTACACATGGTCCCTAGAGCCAAGGACTCCAGTCAAGAACACTGACCCCAGCAATAGGCAAGCTATTAGAAGGGATAGCATCCTCAAAAGGAATCAAACTCTAGGTGAGATTTTCGTGACCACCCAACGAGACGTACGTCCCGCAGGCCATCACTACGCAATCTCGTTCTAACTTAGGTTTATGCTCGAGTCCGGGTAGAGGACATTTCTCACATGTGTGTGCAGAAGTGTAATTGTGAAGTGTGTGTAGGAGCAATTTAAAAACAACCCAAAAGCTGCAAACAGACAAACAAACACATATGCAAATATCGTCTTCTATCCTAGGGTTCATAAATCACATAAAAGTATAAGATGCGAAAAATAAAATAAATAAATAAAGGAAGGGTAAAAATTAAATTAATCCTAAATAATTAGACTAGGTTTTGACTCTCTAAAAATATAAGTCCTCAAAGTGAAGTCGCCAAAATAGCGACCAAAAAATCCGGAAAGGATTCTTCAAGTTCGAAAGGAAGCCGCCACCAAATTTTAGTTTAAGGGCAAATTCGGAAAATCCCTTTAAGTTTTAAGATAAGGCGTTGTTAGGGTTCGGGAGTCGTTATGTGTGGGGAAGGTATTAGCACCCCACGACATCCTATTGTCTAATTAATTTAAGATTTATTTAATAATTACCCTTTTACTTGTAAAGAAAAGACTTATTTAGGTTTTTGTTTTTAGTGCTTGACAAGGGTTGAATCTTGCTCCTACGCACTCTCCGGATGCAATGGAGGAATCAAAGCTACGTAGTTCTTCCCGAAAAAGATTTATTGGTTGGTGTTTTTAATGTAGGGGTCCTAGGATTCCTTGAATCTGCATGACCATCGATTCTAGGCGCCGACTAACCCGATTGTACAACCGACTTAGTCTCCTACTTTTTGAAAATGATTTTTGAATTTTTGAAAGGAGTTGTGAGATGGGTTGATTTTAGAATAGGTATTCTAGAACTCCCGAATCAGATAACCATTAATTAATTTAGAACGCACGACTAACCCGGATTGTACAACCGACTTAGTCCCCTATTTATAAGAAAAATAATTTATTTATATTAAGTATTTTTGTAGGATTATCAAATCAGCATAACTCATTGGTCCTAAAATAATGACTAACCTTGGTTGTACAACCGACTTAGCCGCTTATTTATGGAAAAATGATTTATTTATATTTTATTAAGTTTTTTATAGGATTATCGAATCATCTGTACTCATTGGTCCTAAAATGATGGCTAACCTTGTTGTACAACCGACTTAGCCGCTTATTTATGGAAAAATGATTTATTTATATTTTATTAAGTTTTTTATAGGATTACCGAATCAGCATGTACTCATTGGTCCTAAAATGATGGCTAACCCGGTTGTACAACCGACTTAGCCGTTTATTTGACTTCTTAAAGACATTTGACCTCCTACATCCGAATTTGATTTTTATAGCCTCAAAATCGATTCTAAATAGAAGCTCCGTTTTGTAGCTGTTACGGTGGCTTGGAATTGATTCTAAGTGGAAAAGACTCTAAAATTCAATTCAATGAAATTTTACACTCAATCAATTTTGACCCAAACAATCCAAACAAATGAACTGATAAAAATCACTTTTCTTATAAATTTTCCAAACATAAATCACATTAATTTCAATAACTAGGACAAACACTTGTTTTCAAGGCTAATCATTTACGCTACAAGCCTAAATCCGACACCTCCCTGGCCAATATAGAACCTTCCTAGACACTATATAATTGTCAATAATAATTACTTGTAAAGTGTTCAGAATACATTTGATTTGTTGTTAATTATATTGATCCTACAAGTTAAGCCAACCATAATTTGGAACATGAGACAAATCTCTCCACAAAATTCATCAGCTAAAATAACAATATCCACATATAAGTATGGCATGAAACTGAAAATTTCATCACGTTATTGTCGGTACAAGCATATTCACAGATTTTCATTATCTAGATTGAAACATGAAGAAAAAACAAAAAAAGAATAAAAATCGTGGTTTAACAAATAGGAGAAAGTATAAAAGAACCTTGCATTTGAGATGGTAACGATGCCATTCAGATTTGCAATGAAGCTTTTGGTCAAGATCATCAATGAATTCTCGTGGTTGCAAGCGTTGCACGTTAATCCTTCACTTTAGCTGCTGCTTGCTCAAATTTTCAGATCTCACAAAAACGTGTTTAGGTGATTAGGGTTCCAATGTGAAGCCCTAATCCTTATTTTTCAGTAATATTTGCAGCTGCCTCCTCTGTCTTTAGACTCTAGGTTAACCGTTTATTTATAGGTAGAAATTAGGTTTTAGCATTAATTGTTGTTTGACTGGGCTTTTGCAGATCTGATAATGTGGGCTTGCTGAGTAGTCTTGGAGAGCAAGAACAGACCCCAGAGATTACTGATGCTGCTCCTTTACTTAATTTTCGTTTTTTTTGTTTCTTATTTTTTTTGTATTTTTAGTATTATTTTTTTTTTGTATTTTTGGACTTATTTGATTCTTAAGTGCTTTTAAATTGTAAATTAAACTAAGTAGAATTTCTTTTGACATTTTTGGGCTGTATATATGCTTAAATAAATTAAATAAACAAAATACGAATAAAATAATAAGAAAAAGGAGTCAGGCCAAATACAAAGACGAGGACGGGCCGGACTCGACAAATACGCTAAAACTAGACCAAAAATAAAAGAAATGGGCGCGTTAACTAAAACCCCAAAATTAACTCGGAATCGCATTATTAAATCTGAATTTAAACCAGCTTTTTGTGAAAAAAGACTTTAGGTAGACCTGCTTACGTACGATTAAACTCGAATACGGACGTTAAATTGAAGAACGCGCGAAAAGATCGATCATTCGCGTGCGTGCCTAATTTAAACAACGGCGTTTCGATTTAGTTGAACGGAGTGATTGAAATTAGTAACCGAGACTCTACACTAATAATTCTCGTAATCATGCGACTCCGAAACACGCCCTTACTAAAAATAAACGACTAAAGCGAGAAAAAGAAGACGGACAAAATTGGGGTATAACATTCTTTATGTTTATATTTTTAGCATGAGTGGTTTTTCAATGGGGATTAAGATACTTCTTATCATGATGGTGGACTTCATGAGTGTTTGACTTTTTTGTGTATCCGAATTCCAATGGTTTCTCGCAAGGAATCATGGATCCGTGTTTCTGAAGAATCCATTGATCCGTGTTTCTAGCTTCGCTTTGGCTTGAATCATTATAATTAGTTTCTCGTTGTTGTTTGTGTTTTTCTTTTTCATGATGCTTGTGATGGTGAATAACGATTATCACATCAAAATGGTTTTGCAAAGAAATGGCTTATGGAATCATATACTTCGTGTCTCGCATTTTTTTTTACTTGACCATCTTTATGTTGGCATTAAATGTTGGAATTTTATACAAATTGATATTTTGTTCCATCTCAAGGATAGCTACTACTTTTCCATCCTTGGCAATATTCAAAGAACCATGTGAACATATCCGAAAGTTTGATGAAATAAATGGGGAAAATGCCAATTAAGGAACCAATTTGATGAAATAAATGGGTATTATCATTTTTATGTACTCGGAGATTCTATATGATTGGAAGAGACAAGAATAGAACGCTTTGGAAGGTCTTGAAGATTGACAGATTGGAGCTATCTCGAATTAAATATCACCAAGATCCAACAAAGATACTCGTAAAGTGAGTGTTGTGACCTTTTGAGGCGTATACATGAAGGAAACAAGTCAACAGGGGCTTAAATTTGTAACAACTTGCTATGGAATCATCGGTATTTTCCATTTTATATATAGTAGGAAAATTGTTAATACTATAATCGGGTTTTGTTTGCGCATTATTTATCAAACTAAGGTATCTTTTTTGTTTAGGATTCATCAAATTTCTTGAGCCATACTACATGCTTCTCATAACAAAACGAAGGAAGATTGGCACTATATGTGGGCACACTATATATGCCATCTCAAAGAGCGAAATGATTCCAGCTCCCAATGCAAATTTGCGATAAAAATGGCATTTTCTAAGGATGAGAACAGTCTTTAGTCAATTTTGCATGTAATTGTAATGTGTGTATGGTAGATTTAGAGAGACATATGAGAGTAGCATTAAGAACTATACACCGTCCGTTGTACTTACTAGTTAGATGAGAATTGTTTTATGAATTACGTTTTTTATCGTAGTTCATTATATCGTGTAGCGGAAACATACATTCTGTTATAGCATCATATTATACTATATTTATGATTGCCTCTCTTCAGTGCGTATGCACAATGTGTTTAGTCATTCATCCTAGGGACTTCATCAATATACCAAATATTGAAAGCACCATCTATTTCAATTCACCAATGAGTGTATCTTCTCTTGTATAGTGCAGCTCAATATATAAAATGGAAGTTTTCAAGTTTTCCAAGCCATCGCTTATTTATTTAAGTCATCCAAATTGAACATTGATAAAGCTATGATTACTTTTGAGTGATGCCCTAAATTTACAGGTTGCTTTTTGTTTGAATTGTAAAACAATCATTCAATATGAGAAAGATACATGCAAGTCGTAATTCAATTGTTTTGCCAGTCTCATTCTTAGATCTGGTCTTGAAAGATACCTTGGGAGTCAGTGTGATGTTTTTTTATTCTTAGGTCTTTAAACAGAGAGAAATTAAAGATTACAAGGTAGTAATAAAAGAACAGACAAAGATTTTGGATATACATGTACTTGATTATAATTATGTGTATAGATAATGATAGGGTTTGAGCATTGGGCGGGTTCGAGTGTCTTGGTTCCAACTAGCCCAAGATGTCCATTTTTGGTGAGAAGCTCAAGATCGTTGTTCTTCCTACTATTGCCCCCATAAAGAATGCTAAAGTGGATGATTATGTGGTATGTGTATAAAGACATTTACTTATTGATAAAGTCTATACATATTGCTAGGAATATTTTATTAGATTTGAATTCACGATTTGTTTTAAGTAAACTTACAATGATCAATATGATAATGGTATGTGCATTAAGTGGGTTTTGATGAACTTGGTGGGACTGATGACTTTAGCACCGAGGATTTGGAAGAAAGATTAGCTAAAGCTCAAGTCATCTTCTCTCAAGGTGAATCATCGCACATCGTGCAAAGTGGCAAGTACGCAAAACAAAAGAAGTGTTCTACAGACCAAAAATGCAGACTCGCCGATTCGTAGTAACTTCTATTTATTTCCTCGCTGAGTTGTATTTATGCTACTCACTCGAAAAAATGAGAGCCCAGACATCACAAATTTTGCTTTCATCGACCAAAGAAATTACTATCCAAGTTTAGTTTCATTGACCATTTGTCTGCCTTCAAGTATCATGGTTTGTCCATCTAGTGCTTCTATCGATGCTAATGTTGTATTTTAGTTCATCTTTTTTGCTAAAATATTTATGAGATAATCCCCTGATAAATGTACCAATGATACTAATCAAAGTAGTTCATAATATAAAATCATCTAAAAAGTGCATAAAAAGTCAAGTTACATGTCCATTAAAAAGTCAATAACCAAAGGAACCAAATGTTTGATCTAAATTGTTTTCCAAGCTACGCATGCACTCTTTGCTCCAAGATCAAGAAGTACAGATATGCCCCAATTAATTGGAACTCTCAGTAGATCCAAATCTAAATAAACAATAGCACCTTCGATATGATCCGATATCCAAAAAAGACAGGGTATGACTCATATTCATGAAACAAATGAATGAAAAATATCACATAGTTACATTACAGCTGTAACAACTCACAAATATAATTAAGTAACATGTGCAGGAGAAAATGTCAAACATTCATGTAAAAGCATTAGAGTTTAGAACAATAAGTATCCCCACTTGAACAACTAAGAAATCTTGTTAAAATGTGCTAACAGAGTAAGACTCACATTTAAGAACCAAATTACAATGTACCAATATGCTCCCTTGCATCCTTTCATATTTCTTTCGCTAATGCAATTTTACAATTCAGTCAAGATCATTATGCACCGCAAGTACTATGGATAATTATAACAATGAATGATATATAACACAAGCACCATTACATAACAACAATAAAGAACATGCTTACGAGTCACTATTGAAGTCATTGTTATCACCATCTCCGTGTGATAAATGTGTTGTTCTAGCATGATGTTGACGCTTCGGACAAGTTTGCTTATTATGACCAACTTTCCCGCAAGTAGAACACTGAGTCCGCTTCCTTTTCTTTTGATTACGCGACGAAGATGCTCCTGTAAGGCCCTTTAGTTCTAACTACAATGGGATCCTTCAATATTTCATGGTCATCTTCTTGACCTGAATTTGTGGGTGCACTAACATGTAAGCCCCTTTTGTTTCCATCTTACGAATATTAGCAAATTGCTTGGTCCATATGCTCGTTGAAATCATCACCACTCTCACTTACCAACTTACTCAAATGCATATATCGAAACATAAGAGCACTATATCCGGGGACTTATCTGTGTCCCAATGATTCGCATAATGTTTGTTTGTGCTAGATGTTGCTTCCTTTGCATTCTTTGTCCACCTAGCCGCCACCAAAGTCTCTGGCAATTCTGCAATATCTAACAAAACCAACAGTGCAATAATATGCTCGCATGGGAGGCCAAATGATTCCATCCTCTTGCAAGAACATTTATACACATTATCATCTGGATAAAATGATACTTTCCACTCCCTCTTAGATGCTTGGTACTTACAAATTGTGTATATGAAATATGTGTAAGTTTGATGGCGTGTTGTCACAACCATATCAGCAGACCTTTCAAGAATATCTTGAAATATAGAAAATATCTCCCTAGTAAATAACTTCCCAGCATAGCGCTCCATGCTTCGACGTCTTGTTTGTAGCACAGATCACCAGTAAATAGAAGCAAAGTCGCCTTCAACCTCCTTGTAACGCATGTAATTGAGGATCGATGAAAATGTAGTAAAAATCAGCCAAATTATATCGTGAGTGTAGAAACCTCCCAATATCGCATGTAACCCCTCACATCGAGAGGTAGTTACGCACCACGCAAAAATTGCGCGCGTATGTGAGCCGCGCCCACATCTTTCTCTTTGCATATAGTTCGGTAACCCACCTGTTGTCATGCAACTCAAATGCGTCTACCATTTCAACCCACTTACGACTTTAAACTCACCTATCTCATAGTCACCCAACATGCATTTCAGAAATCGACCAACAAATTCGTGAATTCCAACGTTGGACGTTGCATTACGAATTAGATGCCAAGCACACAACCTATGATAAGCATTCGGAAATACTCTTTGTATAGCATTCTTCATTGCAAGAGCACCATCGGTAATGACAGAGATATAGGTGACTTACCCGATCATCGCTTCCAAAACTGTTCAAGAACCCACACGTAAGTTTCTTCCGATTCATTTGCAACAATTGCACCAAAGAAATATAATACGTGATTATGGTTATTAACTCCGAAAAACACCACTAACGGGCAGCGATATTTGTTCTTTCCATATGTTGCATCAAATGCCAACACATCACCATAAACTTTGTAATCCATTTGGCTTATACCATCACACCAAAACAAGTTTTCAAGCCTACCTTCGCCATCAATAGTGTGACGATAAAACATCAAAGTGCGTGTGATGCCACCCCTTTAAGATAATGTAAAGCGCTTTTACCATCACACCGCTTGCAAAAGGCGCTGCTTTCCTATCTCGATTATATATATCTTTTTACGAAACCCTATCTTTTTCGTAACCTCCCGATCGCTCGCAAAACAACCATAGACTTGAGATGGGCCTATACCAACCTTTAACATGTCGTTCACTGCATTATATCCGACTCTTTCATTCTTCGATGCGCAGCAAGCATTCCAGTACTACTTTATGTAAAAGCTCATGGTTGTGTCGATCAAGAAAAAGCAGCTTATCCGCCAACGTTGTGACAACAAATCAATATGCACCAAATTTCGCTTCACATCCGCATCGAGTCTCGTTTACACTTACGCTTACGGTTTTCTATTGTTAAACCTCTATCTTCCTAAACCCTTGTCTGCAAGGCGCATAAACGTTCACGCAATATTTCATTTTTATTGCTTCGAGGATATTGCTTTTGCGGGATCGCAAATCCATTCGATTTGGCATATCGGTTGTAGAACTCATATGCGATATCCAAGGTTGCAAACTCAAATTTACTTGCTTCATGGGGCTTAACTCCTTCGATCCATACTAAGAATATCCTCCATGCTATCAATATTTATAATTGTTTCAGCACTTCGCCATCATCAACACTAATGGAATCATTGTCGGTGATCTCACATGTCGCCATCATCTTCTACCCCAACAACGCCAATACTAATGGAATCATCGCCGGTGGTCTCACATGCCACTTCATCTTCTACCCCAAATTTACAAGTCTTCAAGTCCCTACCACAACAAACAATATAATTTCAACAATAGTATCAATCAAATATAGTAATATTAAAATTATATACAACTTCTCATTCTACCTTCTATAAAATACAATAACATCAAAATTAATACAACTTCTCATTCTACCTTCTCAAATGCAATTGATTCATCCATCCGCATGTGTGCTTCAACCCTAAAAAGATGGAGTATGGATTCCTTGAATTCCTGCACATTTAAACCATTTAAGTAAAAGATAATCAACTATGCACATGCAACAAGCAAAGAGTGGGGTAACACTCCTATGTGTGCCTTCTAATCGAGAAACAAGACAAGACTAGCAAAACACAAATAAATTAAGTAAATCTTGGAGACCATAGTTGCAAGTCTTGTACATACTTCTTTTTGTGTTATTGAGAAGTTGCCTTTGGCCGAAAGGGCTTTTTAGGATACCGTTGAGTTGGTAATTTGACCGTCAGAAAGCTTAAGGGAGGTTAACGCTTTCCTTTGTTATTGTCACATCTGATAGCAATAAAAATTTCTTACTAATAAATGGAAAGATCATATGCTTGTAGTAGGTGTGGTTAGAGACTATTTCAATAATAATGTATTATAGCCTAGGGTACCTAGAGTCTTGGCATAAAGTAAATATCATAGCTAAAATTGTGACCTGTCACAGTGCCACTCATCCAAACACTATTCTCATTCTCATTAAACACATCTCATACAAAATAGAGTCTGTCTTTCATTGTTTTAAAACTTTTAATCATTCATCACCACACTTAACAACTCTTCTCAATAACTGAGCAATCAAACTTAAACATGACCGAGCAATTCATCTGTTGTAGGTTCGCTCTCAGTACCCAAATTGTGGAATACTTATCAGAATAATATTTATCATAACAGTACCCAAATTGTGGAATACTTATCAGAATAATATTTATCATGTTTGCTTGTAGTAGGTGTGGTTGGAGACTATTTCAATCCACTAAGGTTTTGTATTCTAATTGTCTTTTCTACCAACCAAACTAATACTACTTTACTGTTATGAGGCCCTTTCTGCCACAAATCACAACCATCGGCACACGCTATAGCAAGTCCATCAAACAACACAAACGTTCATATTCAATTCCAGTAACAAAAATAGTAATATAATAATAATAATAATAATAATAATAATAATAATAATAATCTAATATAAGGTGCGCTTCACTCTCTCTTTCAATTCCTCTTCATCTTCCTTCCATATATACTCACAATTCAATTCTATACATAACACTCTGTTTCTTTGCGTACATATAACTTTCCACAAGTCACTACAACATTTTCTCCCTATGGCAACGGCCATAAACCGTTCCATAAAGCAGAAAAACCGTTGCCAAAACCCTATGGCAACGTTTTCAAAGCGTTGTTTCTGCCAGCGTTGCCTTTGCTATAGGCAACGTTTATTTGTCACAAAAGGCAACGAACTTTCAAAACCGTTGCCAATACTAGTTCAAATGCAACGTTTTTTGTGTTTACTCTATGGCAACACTGACAAACCGTTGCTACTATTGGCAACGCTGATAAACCGCTTGCCAAGAATTGCCACAATCGAAAAACATGCTGCCAAAAATTGCAACACCGAAAAACATGCTACCATTGGCAACACCGACAAACCGCTGCCAAGTATTACAACACGTTGAAACCGTTGTCATTACTTAGCAACGAGGGGTAAATGTTGCTACCATTGACAACCCGTAACCCATTCACGTAACTCCGCTGCAATTTTTCCGAACTATTTCAATTCACGTAACTGTTTCAATACTAGAAAAATCGCTCTTTGGGTATTGAAACCCATACTAATTTTGCTAAGAAGCGCGCTATTGTTCTGTACCATTGTATTCCATCATCCAAACTTGTTAAGTTCTACATTGTTCATTGTACTAAAATGTAACAACTTAACATACATAATGTATATTGCAAAAAAAACATAATGTTATTATCTTAAACAACATAATATTCTACTTTAATATTGCAATGTTCAATTTCCAAAATAAAACTTGTCAACTCTTCTTCAAGACATGTCTTCAAACTCTTCTTCATCCATGCCATCAAGACCAAAACCTTCATTATTTTCCTAAAAAGTAATGAAATTCGATTAATGCAATATGTAAATATCTATAAAAGGAGTTCTCAACTAGTTTCATTACTTACGCTTAATTAACAACTAAATAACTAATTAAAATAAAAACAGCTTAAAAACCAATGGTAAGCAACAAGAAAACCTGGTTCATTTCTCCATATTCTACCTCAAGTAGTCACATTCAAGACCTTGTGGCTAACTCACTTAGTTTCAACTTATGAGACTTGGCAAACAATACCTAAAAGATTGAGGGATTCAATATCAGATTGATTTACAGATTACTTTTAGTTTCAATTATGAACTTGCAATGTAAAATATAACTTTTATACATTAATGTAAATCTTATTTATTTATGCCATAATCAAATGGAAGTCGATATTACAATCGATACCCAAAAAAAGTCGAAAGAGATGCCATTCCAACATGCCAACACAGATGTAAAACACATACAGAAAATAAACACAAGTAAACACAGCTAGTTCTCCAATCCAATGCTTCCGATAAGCCAACTCAAAGGTGAAAACCAAATCTTCCACTTTAGTACATGAAATCTACAATATCTACAACAAGCCTATAAAAACTCAACTCATGATAACAATTATGCATTATAATTGTGTCAGGCCAAACAATGCGCACATGCAATAAGTTCAGCAGCACTGTATCAGAATGCAAAAGTATCAATTTATGCCTCAAATTGTTGCTGCAAGAAGACGATATGCCCAGAATTCATGCTAACAAAAGAACTAGAAGATGGGTTACAATGTTCACAGAACCAAACAACATTCACAGTTACCCGATTCACAGTTTCCAATGTTCAAGGATAGATCAGATACCGATGCATAAAAGGACATATTCTATTAAATATCAGATTAAATGAGATACCAATAAAGTGAGTCTTACTCTATGAGCTTCAGGGGCATGTGTTGATGTCGAAGAACGTGGAGCACTAGTAGCATCCGTGAGTGAGTAGAAAACAAAGTCGCCAAAGACTCCAAATTCAACCCAGAGTTATTTTGATCTAATATGGTCTTTAGCATAAGCTGAAACTTGTTTTCAATCGCTTTCTGATTCTCTTGTAGTTGCTCTTGTAATTTCTCTTCAAGATCATTCATCTTATTGGCATGTTCTTCTCTTAATTTCTCTTCGAGTTCATTCATCTCATTTGCATGTGCTCTCTTCATTTGTGCAAATTCTTCATTTCTCTTCAACAAAGTAGCTGTTACCATTCTTCCTTGGAGGCGCTGTCTCCCCGGTTTTTCTTTACCGAGCACAGTTTGAAAAGCTTCCGAAGAAGATTTCCCAGAACCCACCAAGTTTTGAAGTTTTGCCTACCATATTTAAAAAGAAATCACAGTTAAAGATATACATTATTATATTTGAAATGATAAATTCATCAAATAAAACTTACAATTGTATTATTTGTTTCTTCGTTTGATTGCTTTCCTTTCTTACTTTGGCGTGTTTCGATGAACAACTCAACTTGAGAAGGAGGCTCTCCATCCCCACTACTTGCACACTAGGAAAGTAGAAACAAGTCAAAATTTGAAATTATTGATTTATTAGGAGGAAACATGAAATAAGTTGAATTATTGATTTACTAGGAGAAAACATGAAAATCAATTACTTATTTACCATTTTCTCCTTTATGCGAGCAAAGCTTACAGGACCAGCTCGATGTCTGCATGTTTGTTGAGCTATATTTTGAGCATTTTGCTGGCATATTTCCTAAGTAGTGGACATTGCAATTTAGTAAATTTGTGAAATGAATGCAAGGAAAACACAAATATCACTATTTCTTACTTGAACAGGCGGAAGGCTCCAATATATCATCAATGCTTTAAAGTGTTCCTCCTGTGTATGTCATCGGACGATTTTTCATCCGCTCACGCAAGGTTTTATATTTGCAAAAATACTTCCTTTTAAGAGTCCACTTATATCGCCTCCATGCGTCATCTATAATAGAATACACGACCTTCTTTCCTTCCTCAGGTACATTGTATTTTCCCTACAAAAAAGAAGCATAATTAGAAAGCTCTAATTTATTAAAGTAAACTAAATATACAAGTAGAACTAGATAAGTTATATTACATTGATATAAGGCCATATATTCTTATCTTTATCCGGTACAGCATGCCAACTGGTGTAAATAAGAGGACAAAAATCTGAACTCCTTGCAATAGTTCCCAAAAAGTTACTGAATTGGGAAACTATGCTTGCATTTGGCCCAATGGGTTGTCCTAGTTCATTCAAGATAATCTCTTGTCTATCATTAGCTGAACGTGTGTGAATTTTCGCACATAATGTTTTTCCTCGAGTTCTTTTAGATGCTTCTTTCCCTAATTAAAACAAAAATGAGTCAATATAGAAATTAGTAGAAAATTAGTAAAAATTTTTGAGAATAAAAATACATGTCAATACAGAAATTGATATACCTTCACTTGTATTTTCATTAAATTCCCAACTTCCTCACTTCCATAGTTAATATCTCCTCAATTGCTTGTTCGGATCACATTCTTCTTCTAATTCCTCTACTTGATGTGGTTGCTGATTTTTTCAATAAATTCACCAATTGGCATTGATGGACGCTTTGGGATGTACTTTTTTTTTTTTTCAAGGATTGTTCTTCAATCGTTGTTCCTTCACTTTGATTTCCACAAGCGGTAGACCCTAGTTTGCCTCTTCATAGGGATTTTAGAGTGAACAATAGTAGTGGCGACTCTCATTGTTCAATGAAGGTTTCATAACATCTAGCATTTTTTCTTGACTTTGATTTCTATCACCAACGGTAGACCTTACTTGGTTCTTCATGTGGAGTTCAGATTGAACAGAGTATTAGTGGCGCATCTATTGTTCAATGAAGGCTTCATAGCATCTTGCATTTTTTGGACCTCTTGCTTGGATGGAGACTCCTTCATTGGTCAATGATTGGACCTTACTTGTGGATTTAGCAATGTCTTTTGGACCGAGAAACTTGAGTGGTCTTTATTGCTTGGGTTGTCGCTTTATTGTTCAAGGAAGACTTCATTTGCTCTTGCCTTTTGTTTTGAGCTTCTATTGACACAAAGAGTCCTCTTACTAGGATCGGAACTCCTCCGATAGTCAACGATCGTTGCCGCTTTCTTGGAATTACCAAGGCCCTTTTGGATCCTTCCTTCATCAACGCCTAATTTTTGGGATCGGAAAATAGGACAGATTCAAACATTCGTGATGATTCATACATTCATACTTTACTATATATTAACTATGTCATATAGACAGATTCATGCATTCATTGTAAATCTTAAAACTATCATGTTATGTGCTATCTTCTTAACTTAGAATGCTTCAAATAGATTATTAGAAAACTTGAAAATAACTTCTTACAAGGCAAATAGGTTCTTCTTTGAGTGCTCCCAATAAGTGATTTTTTCCTTGATTTGAATTGCTTCCATTTCTTTTTTTTTGCACTATATCATTTTCCTTCTTGATTTTATATTTTTAAGCAACTCCATACTTGATTTAGCTTTAAGTTGTTCAAGATCATTGTCTTTGTCCATTTTTCTACACTCTTTGTAGTTTGTAACTTGAATGGAGATGTTCTTGGGTCGAAATTAAAGAAACACTACCTGCATCATTGAAACACAATATATATATTAATATCTAAACACACATGTGTGTGACAAAAATTTATGAGAAATAAAAATAATGATCAATGCATAGATTCCAATATCACCTTATATTAACAATAATAGATTATGAAATGAAAAATAAACTAATCCATGTAGTCAAACAAAGTGTCATCAAAATCAGAATCATCTCCAACATCCCTTTGATTTGACACAAGCAGAGACTTTTCAATAATGGTGGGTGGTATGTCACTCCTAGCCAATTCAACTTCACAGTTGTCACCACTCGTAGCTAGATTTACCGCATGATCTGACAACTCTCTTTGATACAAATGTTGGGCATTTGAATAAGACTCATCTTTCATATTAAAAAATTCTCTCGGAAAAGTCTTCATAACATAGTTCCTATTCACATCAATGGGATCTTGAATGTAGAAGCATTGATGGACTTGTGAAGCTAACACAAAAGGGTCATCCATAGAACATCTCTTGTTGAAGTGAACACAAGTCAACCCGCATTTGTCGCCTTCAACTTCAAACCAATCACATCTAAATAACACAGCCTTGAAATGTCCATAATAGTCTACTTCAATGATTTCAATGATTGATCCATAGTAATTTATTGAATTTGTTGTAGGATTATTATCTTTAGTGCTTGCAAAGCTTTGGGTTACTGACGCCAACGCCACACCACTACTTTGGGTTTTACGCCTTGCATCACGTTGTTTGGTGTGAAACCTATAACCATTAATAACATAGCCGTAAAAATGTCGTGCAACTCTATTTGGTCCTCTAGACAACTTCTTAAGTTGGTCACAAACATCATCCCGCAAAGCACGAGTTTTGAACCATTCAACAAAATCTAAGCCACCCTTGACTCTTCGCTTGGTTCCACCTCTTCTTTTGTTGATATTTGTTGGTTCATTTTCATGCTCCCTAAAATTTAAAAATCGTTGTTAGCATAATTGTAAAGCAACTCTTTCATGTATCTAAAACCTACAAGTAAACTTATTTACCTAATGAACTCTTCAACTTCGCCGCAATTGAATAGATGTAGCGATGGATTTGATTCCTCGAGTTGGAATCCAAAGAAATAGCTCCTCCATTTTTCTTTCCTCCAATAGGATGACCTATGCCGTGATAAGAGTCCGAGCTTTCATGTTCACCCGAATCACATCTATCACTATTCCTTGTCATTCTGTTATGCCTTGTTTCAACACCATTATGCAAATATCGTGAGCATAGTGTCAAGCATTCTTCAACCAAGTATCCTCGGCAATAGAACCTTCAGATCGACTCTTATTATGCATATAACTCTTCAATTTACCTAAATACCTT
Source organism: Oxytropis ochrocephala (assembly GCA_020916435.1). Classification (NCBI taxonomy): domain Eukaryota; kingdom Viridiplantae; phylum Streptophyta; class Magnoliopsida; order Fabales; family Fabaceae; genus Oxytropis; species Oxytropis ochrocephala. The sequence goes on from CM037089.1 coordinate 112,630,764, forward strand.
TCTCGGAAAATACATCCACCTAAATTGAACCGGCCTCCCAATCTTACCTCATTCACTAGATGTATAGGCAAATGAACCATAACATCAAAGAAACAAGGGGGAAAATCGTCTCCAATTGGCAAAGTGTTTCGCAATTTACGTTTCCAAGATATCTAGATCCCCACCTCAATAACTTTTTGACATAAACAACGAAAAGAATGAAGAGAGGCGAATTAAAGGATGGGCGACTTGGTCGACATTGTGCTTCTTACACTACTTGAAGCAAGTAATGCAAGATGAAATGTGCATCATGACTCTTGTAGCCAATAATTTTTCTTTCGGCAACTTGAACACATCTTGAAATGTTTGATACACATCCATCGGGCATTTTTGCTTTCTTTAACACACCACAAAAAGTAGTCTTCTCATTCGGTGTCATGGAGAAACATGCTTTTGCAAACATAACTTTTTACCTTGATTTGTATCTTTAGGGTGAAGTTTCTTTCTAATGCCCATTTCTTGCAAGTCAAAACGAGCTTTTACATGATCTTTTGTCTTACCCGGAATATCTAGCAAGGTGCCAATGATGTTATCAAATATATTCTTCTCTATGTGCATCACATCAAGGTTATGTCGTAACAAATTGTGCTTCCAATATGGTAACTCAAAAAAATGGATCTTTTCTTCCATGGACCATCATTACGCCTTTTTCAGTCTTACCAAAGACATTTTCAAAGTTTACCAACAACTCTAAGATATCTTCTCCTTCTAACAAAGTGGTGGAGATCCATATTCGTAGTCCCATTAAAAGCCCTTGTATTTGATCTATATTTGTGATCCATAGGCAAAAATACACTGTGACCCATGTAACACACCTTTCGACTATGCTTCAAATAAGTCGATTTAGTATCATAATTACAACATGGACATGCTAATTTCCTTTAGTACTCCACCCACTCAACATGGCGAGCCCGGAAAGTCACTAATAGTCCACAACAATGCTGCTCTCATTTGAAAAGATTGATTTAGTGAGGCATCATATGTTTCTACCCCTACCTCCCACAACACCTTCAACTCTTCAATCAATGGTTGGAGTACACATCAATGTCATTCCCGCGAAAGTGGTCCAGAATTAGTAAAGACAACATAGAATACTCACTTTCATGCACCACCAAGGTGGGAAGTTATATGGTATCAATATGACGGGCCAAGTACTATGAGATGATTCATGGATTTAAAAGGATTAAATCCACACTAGCCAACCCAAGTCTTATGTTACGAGAATCAAGAAAAAATCGAATGGCGCCTATCAAAATCTTTCCACGCCTCTCCATCACCGGATGCCTCAACTTCCCATCTTTAGAACGCTCTTCTTCATGCCACCTTAATGAGTCACCGCCTTTGAGCACATGAATAACCTTTGAAGTCGAGGAATCAAGGAAAGTGTCTCAAAACTTTATGAGGAACTTTATGAGCTTTATTGTTTTCCTCAACTTCATAATCTCCTTCGGCATTGACAACCCACCGTGGATGACCGCAAACAGAACAAGAAGTGTCATTCTCGTGATCTTTCCAATATAACATGCAATCTTTAGGACAAGCATCGATCTTTTTATAATCAAGACCTAGGTCCCGTGATCATGCCTCTAGTTTTATTGAATGTTTCCGGAATGTTCAACTGAGGCATAGCTTCTCTCAAAAGCTCTAAGAGAGCATTGAATGATGCATTGCTCCAACCATAAAGACACTTCAACAAATATAGTCGAATGGTGAACGACAATTTAGAGAAGTTTTTGCAACCCGGGTACAACTCTTGTTTTGCTTCTTCTAAAAGACCATAGAACTTTCTAGCACCTTCACTAAGCCCTTCATTGACTCCACATTCTTCGTGTGCAACATCTCTAAATCTTTCATGTAGTAGTCCATCAACATCATCAATTTCTTCAGATTCTTCATTTGTGCCACCAAAGACACGATTAGGGTCTTTACGCTTTTCACCATGACGAATCCGGACATAATATCCTTTCTCAAATCCAAATATACCAAATGATTAAATACAACTTCCTTTGTCTTCCAAAAAGCATTGTGACAAACAATACAAGGGCATAGAATCTCTTTTCCTTCTTCGGTTTTCCTATGGTGTATGCATAATTTAAAAAAACTCAACACCCGTAATGTAGTCCGGGCTATCTCTTCACGATTTCATCCACTCTTTATCCATCGAGTTTATTGAATAGTAACAAATAAGAAGGTTGAAGAATATCATAATGAAAAGAACTATCACAACACAAACACAACTCAAACCAATTCCTTCCAACTCACAACACAAACAAAACTCATTTATTTTTTAATATATAAATACAGACTTGATTATAAATACCAATCTCCCAAATTGAGTAGATTTTATTATATTAATACCAATTAATTCAAATTACGCAACATTAAACAAAGATCCACATAATGTTGTTTAATTTTGACATTACAAATTAGATATGTTTTCTTTTGGATTCTTCCTTGTCCTGTTGGAGACGAAATGAAACACAATTGAAGTTCAAATTTGAGAGCTTTCAACAAAAACACGCATATCGAAAATACTGTACGTGTTTATTCTTTGTATACATACACGCATATCGAAAATACATAAAAACACACTATATGGTCCATCGCTTTGAAAAACCTGGACGTGAGACCTTTTCATAGTTCAACCGTGAGAAATCTCTCGATTGGGATGAAACCGCAAATGATCAGCTCAAATTACCGAACTGTGAGCGGTATATGTTCATAGTTTAACTAATTTAACTGCTCAGCTTGGTTAGGTTTCTAAAACACTCGCTGGTATGGTCGTGTGCTTAAGGTTTATGTTCAACTACTTACATTTTTAATTACTTTTTTATACTTTGTTTAGGGGTGTAAAATGTAAATCATTATTAAAGAAGGTTATTTTAATAAAAAAACAAGCGAGATCCATTCAAAGGATTGTTTGGGGTACTCAATAGATAGCCCCACACATAGGACCCTCAAACTTATAATGAGAATCAAAAAGAGAACTAGTGGCCAAGAAGAAATTCAAACTCGTGAAGTCTGTAATTCTTGAACCAATCTGACCAACCTCAAGTGACCCTACTTGCATTTAGAGCTTTCCTCAATTTATAGTTATTGATGATGTCTCCAAAATTCTCATTGAACATATTTCAAACTTTATAAGTAACTCGACAAAATATATGTAGCGATTATTAGCTTCTTCAATTATTTAACCAATGTATTGTCACTGGAATTATTTCTAGTAGTTTCTCACTTGGTAATTACTACTATGAACAAAATATAATCATTCATGCTACTCTGTTTTGTTCTTATGCAAGATTTTCCTATTGTTGTTGGCAGCAGAGAGAAGAGGGGATAGATGATAGAAAGATGATGGGACATAAAAGGAGCCCTTGTTCTGTTGATCAAAGCACTTATGATTCTATTGCATCTAAAAAGCAAAAGCCCGATTTATCCATCACTGCTAAGGTTTCTTTTCTTTCTCTTTCTCCTTCATCATTCTTGGTTTTCTAATCGTGTCCGTGTTCGGTGTCTCTAATCTATTAGTGCTTCATAGTTTATCATGTAATGTGTATAATCTCAAGTCTTGATTGAGTACAAATTAGTCGCCTTATGATTATTTACAATTTTATGTTCGGTTTTAAATCAATGCCTAACTCAATGTCGCTAAGTCTATTCAATCGCACTAACTAGTAAACATGGAAAGTTAGGTTGGCATCACTTTGGTCTCTCGAAAGATACGTGACATCTATTCAAATCCCTAAAGTAATATCAAAATCATCCTTTCATGGTAGAACCATGAGACCGAGAGGCTTAATTGATGTGAACTTTCCATGATATATATACTGGAATTAAAATATTATATTTATGCCAACTTTATTGAAATTGATATATCCTTTTGGCATAACAATTGTAATGTTTCTTGTGGCAATAGGATAGGAAGGAAAAGCTTGGTGAAAGAATTGTTGCTCTTCACTTGTTGTTTCACCATATGGAAAGGTATATATGCAACAATTGTTATTATTTATGAAAGAAAGAAATGATTATGGGATGCTCAATAATGCAAAACTAATGAGTGAACTATATGGCCAAAGTATACTTAAAAATCTATGTGAAAGGGGACAACAAATCATGTTTCAATAATTGTTTTTAAAATATAAAATATCATTACAATAGACAATAAATTATATAAATAACATCAAACAGATTCAAAAAATTCTCGCAACTATAGTCAAAATAAAATCTTTCAATAAATTTTTTCAATTAATTAAGTAACATACCTCTGGTTCCAGCTCATAAATTGTGTTAGCAAGAATCCAATCACTTTACCAATATTGGAAAACTGTTCACAACAATATCAAAGTAATCGTGATAAGATCCATATTTATACAAGAAAGATGGCAAATCTCTAGGTGCAAGTTTTGGCAATCCAGTAACAAATATTCAGATTTTGAAAGTGGTAATTCCAACAATTTCTCGATTAGCATGAAAATAAATATTAAACACAACAAGATTGAGTAAACAAAGCAACACCAAGTAGCCCAAAATATTAACAAGCAATATCCTTTCTCTCAGTATATTATAAAAATTGAGTAAACAAAGCAACAAGATACTATTAGAACTATGTACCATGACTACAATGAACCTGACAATACAGACAAAAAGCCTAAGCTTCATAACATGAATACACTATGAGGTGGTACAGAATAGATTACCTGACTGCAACCATCTACTCCAGCAACTTGAACTTTCCTTCCCTGGACTCCAAGTGAGTCTGCAGACAGACATAAGAATTGTAAACCTTACTCATTTTATTTCAAATAACAACATAAACAACAATGAGAGAGAGAGAGAAAGAGAGAGAAGCATAATGCATTAACTTGATTTTAAAAAATATGAAGATGAGGAACACTACTCTGGAACTATTAATCAATAGTAATGCAGAAACGTAAAGATTATTTGACCAATTAAAAAGGTACAATTCTAATTGTAAATAACCTAAGTCAAATTGAGAAAAATTAACACAACATACAAAAATGCAGAGAAGGAAAAAAATCAAAAGTATACCAGAAAAAGAAGAAGAGGCAGCAGAGCAAGTAAGAGAAAACTTGGTTCTTGACGATTTCGGTTTGAAAGGAGGAGAAAATGCGTTGAAGTTACCAGATTGTGGAAACAAGGAAGATGAACTCCATCCCAAACCACTGTTCAAAAGTCAAAACGAAGAAAAGGGAAAAGTTAGGGTTCATCATCGATCTCGTTCATTGCTTTGAAAGGAGGAGAAAAGAGAAACGAAGCATTACCGTTTTTTTTTTCACGCCGTGAGGAGAGAAGGAGGTAACGCTTCATCGTGGAAACAAGGAAGATGACCTTCAATATGGAAGATGAGGAACACCGCTCTGACCTTCAATGGCTGATTTTGGGAATCGATTGATTGTGGGGAAACGCTTTAGGAGGAAAAGTTAGGGTTCAATGAACTTTGGTCCGATTGTGGGGGAAACGCTTCATTGCTTATTTTTGGGTGATTGTGGGGAATTGATTTCGTTTGGCCTTGATTGTGGGGAATTGATTTTTTTTTTTTTTGTTTTATTTAGTTAAGCTTATTTTTGAGTGATTTAGGGTGAAAGAGCAAATTAAATCTTTCACCGGTGAACCATTAAATTGACCGTTGGATGTAGTTTAAAAATTCATCAATGGTTGAAATTTAATATTGGTCGATTCAATCTTAATCATTCATAGTATTTTAAACAATATCCAACGGTCAATTTTAGTGGTTCACCTTAGGTGAAAGATTTAATTTGCTCTTTCACCCTAGAATCACCCCCTTATTTTTGGTCAAATCTTTATGCTTTGCCACCAAAATTTTTAGAATCAAAACACGCGCTACTATTTAGCGCTCAATTTTTTCATTTTAATAGTTGTCTCTATCGCAACGCTTTACAACCGCTTGGCTATATAATTTCCCCATTGGCAACGCTTTCAAACGCTGTTGCCTAAACATTTAATACAAAAACGCTGCGAGAGACCCTATGGGAACGGTTTTAGCCGCTGCTTTAAAAAAAAATTAAAAAAATGAAGTAGCAACGGTTTAAAAAAACCGTTGCCATTGGTTGGCTAAGGCAACGGTTTTATAGCCGTTGCAATTTTAGGCGTTGCAATTTTCTACCAACCAAACTAATACTACTTTACTGTTATGAGGCCCTTTCTGCCACAAATCACAACCATCGGCACACGCTATAGCAAGTCCATCAAACAACACAAACGTTCATATTCAATTCCAGTAACAAAAATAGTAATATAATAATAATAATAATAATAATAATAATCTAATATAAGGTGCGCTTCACTCTCTCTTTCAATTCCTCTTCATCTTCCTTCCATATATACTCACAATTCAATTCTATACATAACACTCTGTTTCTTTGCGTACATATAACTTTCCACAAGTAGAATTCAATTTAACCATTCTAAATTTCAGATTGCAAGCATAACTTTATCATCATAAGAAGAAGTAATGACAAGGAGACAAGCAAGTTCCACCAGGGCGTGGTAGTGGAAGCTTTCCTTTTCGTGAGTTTTACATTCCAAATCTAAATCTTCTCCTTATCCATCAACAAACCCGACTCACACCATTTGCGTAAAAGTAGATCCAACAATAAATTCATATGCCAAAACGCTAAGAGTGAAAAAAAAAAAATTCAAATGAAAATTGAAAACTTAAAAAGAAAACGTAAGGAGTTTCTAAAATATACCGTGCAATTGAATTGCAATGCACGATAATCAATTTTTGAAAGGAGATAGATAAATGTTACCTTAAATGAGAAAAACGGGAAGTGGTTCGTAGAAACCCTAGAAAAACGGAACCTAGAATGGAAGTATGGAGACAGAGAATGGCGGATGCGAGAGAAGCAACGAAGAGAAGGGTGCAACGAACAGAAGGATAGAGGTTTAATGAAGAGAACCGTGGAAGAGAAGTTAGAAAAGATTGGACCTAAAAGTAATTTTTTAACCTATTTAATTTTTGACAATAGGATTTTAAAATTATAAAAGATACCCCATGTTTACTTACAATAGCAGGTCATTTTGATGTTTCATGGGTGAAATATTTGGTTTGCTCTTTCACCCTAGAATCACCCTGGTTTTTCTGATAAATGTCATGGCTATCTTGTGATTTCTTTCTTGGCAATACTACCTATTGAGGATATCCATTTGCCTCTTGATTATTAGTATGATGGGAACAAGAGTTATGGTGTCAGCGCCTCAAGCTCCCAAATCGCCAAGTGATGCTATCAAGTATAAGGAAGTCAGAGTCAAAAGAGAAGCCAGACTTGAATTGTGTTCCGCGGCCTGGGCCTAACCTCACACCAGAGTTGGGTCAGGCCCAATCCGCTATTGGCTCCGGCCCAATACTCACTGAAGGACTCCCATGGACGGCCCAGATGGAAACGGCCAGATCCGACGCTTCAGATACGGCGCCTACATCTATAAATAGAACTACATCCTTGCATCATCAGAGACGTTTTCATTTCTTGCATACCTCTACACTTCTCTTGCTGACTTAGACATCAAAGTACTTGCAGGTACCACCACCTCTCAGCGAGCTCGACATCTCTGACCTCGTCAGGTCCGATCTACCACAGACACGTCCGAGACACTTCTCCAAATCACTCCGGATCGAATCTTCATCCCAATCCAAGTACTTAGAATTTGTTTAGTAAAAAATACTTAGATTTTGTTTGATGTTGTTATTTATTGTTTTATTTAGATAAGCGTTGTTATTTACTGGTGTTCTTATGCTTATTTTCTTTAGAGGTTTACTCTTTAACAAATTGTTAGCCAACCCGTCCATCGGACGGGTCGTAGTGACATGGAAAATACTTGACACATGGACTAATTAGGTTAAGGCATGTCATTTGGGTATAGATAACCAACTATTTCGCTATAGTGACAATGAAAGTATCTAAAACATGTATGCGGCTTGGCATGCATGTTAAATTTGGGGGGAAAGATTTTTTGGTCAATTGGCTTCCAACTTTTTGGCCAATTGGTTTTTTTTTTTTTTTTTCACTTTGGCTTTTTTTTTCTCCTTTCTTTTATTTTTTTGTTACCATCTCATTAGTGTGTAGTTTTCATCGGCTTTATCGATTACTAATATACACCTGGGAAATTGGTACACCACTGTACTTGGTTTTGTCAACAGTGTGTGATTATATCCTCCCAACAGAGTTTTACCGATGACTAATCTACATTTTTTTTATATTTTTATATTTTAAAGTGGGATGCTAAATAGTGTGCTTTAGTTTACTTGATGAGGACAAGATTATTTTGTAGCAAAACACGTAACGTGAAATGTTAGACAGTGTGTTTTGGGTTACTTTAGTATTCGTAATTTTTTAACTATTGAAATACTTCGTTCATCAATAATCTATTTGATGGCAAAATACATAAAGTGTGATTGTAGGCAGTGTGTTTTGAGGTACTTTAGAATCTTGAAAAAAATTACATGTCCAAATTAGTATTTTCTTCTTTATTTAGATAATTTCGTATCAAGAAGTATTAGAAGCATAATTAAATTGATATTTACTTTTAAATCAATCTCTGCATGAGACCTACGTACGTGTTTCACTTTTTCATTATGGTGTCTTCTTCTCTCTTTAATTATGAGTTAAGTTTTCATGTGTACATATTTTTGGTATAAACTAGGTATCCTCTACGCGCAACTCTAGAGAATAATCCCTCGAATCGGTAAGACAGTATTATGGGTTAAGTTTTTATGGTTACATTTGATGAATATGAATAATCTTATTTTAGGTTGTTGTTTATTTTACAACTTTAAACTGATTGTGTTATGACTTCATCTAATATGTGTGATTAGACTATTGTTTATGCTCTAAGTTTAAGCTCTTTGTGTTATGACTTGATCTAATATGTGTGACTTTTGTCTTTAAATGTGATGACTTTCTAATACTTAGAATTTGTTTAGTAAAAACAAATACTTAGATTTTGTTTGACGTTATTATTTACTGTTGTTTTTATGTTTAGGTCTCTTTAACAAATTGTTAGTCAACCCGTCCATCGGACGGGTCGTAGGGCTAGTACAAGTTGTTTGGTATTGCACAACGAAAATTTTATTTAATCAATTATTGCACACTAAAGTTCAATCAAAATCTCACCAACAAATTCGTTCACTTTTAGACATTGCAGCTAAAGTCTTCGATTCTTCTGCAATTACAAGACAACCACGGTTAGTCTCATGGATTCCTCCCAAAGAACATTGGCTCAAATTAAATATGAATGACAACTCTTTTGGTAATCCTAACCGTTTAGGCTTTGGTGGGCTCCTTCATAATCATCTTGGCCAATGGATACTTGGTTTCTCAGGTAGCTGTGGAATTACAACTAACATGAATGTTGAGCTCCAAGCTACTGAGAAGGGTCTCATGACTGCTTGGAATAAGGGATTTCGTCACTTCATTTATGAATCTGACTCAACTACAACTTTGTCCCTCATTGAAACTAGAGTTTCTCAAGCACACCCCTATGCTCCTATTATAAATTACATTCGATCCTTCAAAAATTTGGATTGACAAGTAACTTTTACTCACTCTTTATGGGAAGGAAACTCTTGTGCTGAGTGGCTCGCAAAATATGGCTCTCCAATGGGACGCGACGTCCCACACGGGATCATTGCCCCACAACCTTGTCTACTCTCCTAGCTCATACTGCACCACGATCGCCTATAGTCACCTATGACCGTTGGCTCTTTACATTTGGCCTAAAAATATTTTTGACAATATTTAAATGTTTTAAAAAAAATTAGAGAGACTTTATTTTAGGCAAAATTCAGGAACTACAGTCACATTTGACTGTAGCGAATCCTGATCCGCCTTGGGCATAACTAGAATTAAAGCTTAGGGTTGTTTTTTTTTTCTAAATGTCTTTAATTTCATCGTAATAAAAAAAAATATCACCAATGACCAAACCATCAATAAAAATCAAAATAAAAAAATTAAAGAAAAGGAAAATATTGATTCAACCATCACGTGTTGAAATTTACTGTTTCACCCCCAATTCGGAACAATAGCATCACTAGTTTGGGTGATCTCACTCTCTAAAAACAACACAACAGAAAACGCAGAAGAATCTTCTTCAGAGAAATTAGGGTTTTGCATCGCGGTGATGGCTCAATACGGCAGAGTCAGATCAGGAATCTCTCTCTTCAACAATTCAGGGCTTCTCTCTTCTCAGAGATCCAATCTCCAACGTTCCTTAATTGCCCCTTCCATTACCTCGGTGAAATTCCATTCTTCATTCTTTTGTTCAACACTCTTTCTTTTCCCTCGATCCCATTTCCATTCACTAATTCAATGTTCGATAATGCTATAGATCGTTGAAGCTTTGATATATATATTTTTTTAAATCTGGTAATCATATGGGTTAGAGATTGATCATTTGACTATTTTTTTGGATATTAGTTTCTCGATTTTTATGAGTGATTGTGTTAGAAATTACCTTTATTTTTTATGTATTTAGTCTAATAACTTGATTATCCTTTTTTTTGTGGGAAAATGTTTTCTCCCATTTTTGTTTTTCCTTCTTGTTGCTCTTAAGCCATGCGATTGAAGTGTAACAACCTGCATTTTGGAGTGATTAATGTACACTGAGCTCAGTTCTGTGCGTCATATTTCAGCTTTTCTCTTTGTAGGTTTCCAATTTTTTGTGTATGCAATAATTGGTTCTCTTTGTATGTTATGCTTGTGCAGGCCTCCAGAAATTATGCTCATGTGCCTGGGCAAAGGGAAGATAAAGTTAAGGTACTTAAATATGTTGGTCTTGAGTTCTTTCGGTTCTATAGTTGTTTAATGGAGGTTCCTTTTTTCTTTCATCATATATTGTATTTCATTTAGTTCTGGTTGAATTGGATGTTTAATTTAAGTTTATTTTTTATCATTTAGTTTGTTGTTATCGGAGGATTTGATTTATATGTTTTTTGTGTTGGTTTTGTTGTTTCATCATTGCTGTTTTAGGTTCCTATCGCTATGTTTGGAGGTTCAGGAAACTATGCCTCTGCTTTATATATTGCAGCTGTGAAAGCTAATGCAGTGGAAAAAGTTGACTCTGAGCTTCTTCAATTTGTTGAGGCGGTGAAGGGTAGTAAACTAACTACACAGTTTCTAAAGGATATATCTATCGCCAAGGATGTCAGAGTAAAAGTCGTTCAGGATATTTCTGCTGCAGCTAAGTTTTCTGAAGTTACAAAGAATTTCCTTGGTATGATAACTTTACTAACTATAGACAGTATTGAAAGTTATTCGTGTGAATTATGTTGCTAAAATAAATTGAATTATTGAAGTATTTTTTTATTATGTTTTTATAAGCTTGATCTGTTTTATTTTTGAAGCGATACACAGTTTTTTAATTTAAATTAAATAGTGGTTTTACTATCCCCCGACAATGTATATTTATTATGGGATGGGGAGAGTGTTTATGCAGAGGGATTGGATAGCTTTATTGCAATTTGAGCTTTCTTTGGCTCTTTTTTTTCTTCATTTTATCTATCTTGACGTATACATTGTTCTCTTCCTAGTTGCATTCCCTCTCTCTCTCAATCTCTCTCATCCCTATTTGACATGCTTTGAGGTTGCACAAAAAAGTTCCTTCAAACAAAGTAGAGGAAATTTATGTTTCAATTGGTGTTCCCCATGGCTTGCAAACAATTCGCAGAAGCTTTATGAATAAGTTATTGATCTAGTATTCTGACTCTGATGTGTTAGCACTTCCACAGGACTTCTGAATTAAATTTCTGTTAAAAAGTCCTAGTTTTTTTTTTGACCATTTAATAGCTCAATCAACACTAGTTTTAATTAAGTTGGTATCTTACTGGAATGTTAGCCTTTTTTTGGGTTTACCTGTATGTCACACACGCCTCAATCTAATGAGGTAAAGTTATCTGTTTGGATATTTGATCCAGTAGTTGGAAACCTCTTCACAATCACGTAGCATCGTTCTACTTTTCCCTTTATCTGTTGGTCACACTTTTACCTGAAATTTCCCTCTGTCAATTCACCATCTGTATTTGACCATGTTATGTGAACCTGACCTAATTTACCATCTAGCATCATACCGATGAATAAATTAATCCATTGGGAGCACTAGTGAAAAAGAGTAGGGATTGAGTTATTATAGTGCTAACAAAAAGGAATCTTGCATCATGATCCTGTAATACTTTTCTGAGTTATAAGACTCGGCTGTGTATCAGTTTTCCTATATATTATGCTGGATTATGTATTTCTTAATCTGTGGATCACTAGTTTGTGCTAGCCTGCTAGGACCTGCTGCCTACATGAATTCACATATAGCGATTACGACTTTGGTTTTCTTTTTTTTTTCCTCCTTACAAAGTATGATGAGATAATAATTTAATAATAGTTATAATTTTAGCCAAAAATGTAAATGTCATGGGTTTTGGATGTTTAACTTGCTTGTTGTCTTGAAGACTACTCATTGCACAACTGTCCCTTTAGCAAGAGTTAACGATTTTGTTTATCTACAAATAATTAGATGCTATATTATTTTGCTGATACTGTAGTTTGTTGTGTTAGAATTAGAAGATATGAAAATGTCTTGTAATATCTTGGTATTATCTTTAGCATCTTAAATTATCTCATACAGTTAGTTTCTTATCTTATCTTAGACATTCTCTTAAGATTAGATTTCATATTTCTTTGGTATTATCATGATTTGTTTCCCTAATTAACTATGGTTTATTTCCCTAATTAATTAGGGTTTGGAGTCTCATATTAGTAGAAATTAGGGTTAATGTTTAGTTTTTTTGGTATCAAATCATAATAATCAATAATATAAAACAATGTTTATAATCCATTCCAAAGTCTTCTTTTTCCTCTTATATGCAAAACCCTACAACTCCAACAAGGTATCGAAGCCATAGCATCTTCCATGATGTATGCCTGTCTCTTTTTTTCTTGTCAGTCCTACATACACTACAACCTTTTTTTTCCGTTTCTTCCTCTTTGTTCATGTTTTGAAGCTTTCCTCCACCACGTCATCACATTTCAGATTCTCTCCTTTGCCTTGTCCTTTTTTTTGCTGTTTTTAGAATCTGTCCACCATATTACCATATTAACTTTCTGCTGTGTTCCTCTGTCGTATCATCTTTTTGGTGTTTCAGAATCTCCTAGTTATGGCTTGACATTGATTTTTGTCTCAATTGCAGTTTTGACCGGTTTTGTCTCCGTTGTGGTTTACAACTGACTTTATCTGAGTTGTGGTTTGTCATTGGCTTTGTCTTAATTGCTCTTTAGCACTGTTTTCTGTTTCTATTGTGGTTTGGCATCTATTTCTGGTCTCATGGCGGTTTAGCTCTGCTTTTATCCCCAACTGCAATTTGGTCAGTTTCTTGTTCCAGATGTGATCTGGTCGTGCCAAACTTTAATATGATTCTTATTTTTTTTTGTTTAGCTCTCCCTTTTAAAGGGTGTAGATGGGTAAGCTTGAGAGGGAGTGTTGGAAAATATGAAAATATCAAATATTACGTTAGCCTGTCTTATATTATCTCATAGGATTAGGTTCTTTATTTTAGATCTCTGTAGTTAATACCAAATAGCGTAGCGTAGCGGCCGACCCCTAAAGGGCTATTGCGGTGTTGCGGTGTAGCGGGTAGCGGTATGACCGCTACACCGAAGTCTAGGCAAACAATATACCGGATTTATACCATACACATATTAAGGCTAAAAAAACGTAAGAATACTAAAAAATGAACACATATTCATAAGTAATCATCAAAGTCATTGCTACTAATACTTAGACATAACATAAACCAAAATAGCAAACAAGGCCTTCAAGGCTCAAAATAACCAAAATAGTAAATAAGTCTTAGCCTCCAAGGCTCAAAATAACACATATAAAATAACACATCTAAAGGCTCATCATCCTCATCATCTTCAAGCGCTTCTTCATCATCATGTGCAATTTGTTCCTCAGCCTCCTCTTCTTCCTCGCGCAGTGCATTGAAGGGAATGGCACACCTATAAAACCACCGAGCAAAGTATTCAACTGTCCTTGAATAGATTTCAGCCTCATCATCATCCTTCATCCTCGTATTCTTGTTAGTTTCAGCCTTCTTTTTCTCATAGATTTCTTTAATCTTCAACTTCGTTTCTGTGGGTTTAACCAAACCACTAGGGGCTGTGTTGTTCACTTGTTGAGACTGAGATGATGCCATGAAAAATAACAGGTTCTGTGTTTGTTGAAACGTGTGAAAAGTTGGTCTGGTTCTGTTTGTTAAAAATAGAGGGAAAAAAAAACGAAAAAAAGAGGAAGTAGAGAGTGAGACAGAGAAGAGAGATGCACATTGAAGAAGAGAGTGAAAGGCGTCGTACGTTGCTGAAGGAGAGAGTGAACACGTCGTTCGTTGTTGAGAAGAGAGAGCACTTTGCTCTCTGCGTTTTTTTTGAAATAGCGACTCTGCAAAGACGTATGGGATGAGGCGTGAAGAAGAAGAAATACTTTGAGTACTAGGTTAAAATTATAAGTAACTGATAATTAAAAGCTTTAACATAAGTAATAACCGATAGTTAAAAGCTTTAACCGAGGAGTAATAGTCAACAGTAAAAAACTTAAGGGTATAGACGTATTTTTGCGTTTTAAAATAAGGGTAGAAGTGTAATTTTCTCCTAAAAACCCTAATTATCACCTTCTCCGCTCCTGGAGTGGATCTGACCCGCTTTTTTACCCGCAAACCCTACGAAATCCTCCGCAATTGCGGCCACACCAACCGCAACATTAAACGGCGACACTCCGGTGGTTTGCGTCGCGCCGGACCTTCGCCACACCGCTATTGCGGCCGCCACTGCCGCTATTGACTACAGAGTTTTAGAGTAACTTAAGACTATCTCTTAAGCTTTGTTTCTTATCTTTAGAGTATCTAGACTGTCTCTTATTCGTTTTCGTATTTCTTTGTTGCTTTCATGATTTCCTATTTATGTAGGATTTAGAGTAGTAAAAAATAAGGGATAATGTTTATCTTTTTTGTATCCAATTATATCATAATAATCAACAATGTAAAACCATATTCACGATTCAATGTCTTTATTTTTTCTTTTATTTATCTAAAGCCTTATAACTCTAACATGTTCATTAATTTCTTCTTGTAAAGCTGTCGTTGCTGAGAATGGGAGGCTTAAAAACATAGACACCATTGCAAAGAGGTTTGCTGAGTTGGCAATGGCATATAAGGGAGAAGTGAAAGCAACTGTGACCACTGTCTTTGTAAGTGGCGCATCTTTATGGCTAGTTTATTTCTAAAAGTTAATGCATTATATTCAATATTTGTACTCTTTATTGCACAATTCAGTTCCTTAATTTTTGCAATAGGATGATTGCATTCGATATTTTAATGCAAATTAACTTTGGTTGACACATGATACTTATCTTCATTTCATTTATTTTCATTTTTTATTAATAAAGACATTGCGTCACTATCCCATATGCACAATTTGTTAAAGTAGATCCAAGTATCCAACTCTACAAAATTTTGTAGAATTTTGAAACATTTGTACATATCTACTATTAAAACATATACTGATATACCAATGAATGCCTAAATTGTTTGATATTTGATATACATGATAATCATTTTTTTGACACACTATACATGATTATCATGTATATCATATATCATGATTATCATGTATGATATACATGATAATCATGATAATATAAGATGATTAACTGTTGGATTGATTTAATTTGTCAAGTTGTTGAAAGTTTAAGTATACTAAGTTTCTATAGAAGATGGTTAATTACTACTGTACCTAGTTTCTATAGAAGATGGTTAATTACTACTGTACCTAACTTTCTATATTTTTTATACCAGCCTCTTCCCCCTGAAGAGGAGAACGCACTGAAGCAGACTGTTCAGGAAATCATAGGTTCCGGGGCAAAGGTTATACTTGAACAGAAGGTATGAGTGTGGTTTTATTCTTCCCTGTTTTCTCTTGTACACACAAACATACATAGATACAAATGTATGAGTGGACTTAATCTTGACCAAACAATCATATCATAGACGGTCACATTGTTCTACTCAAATATAAACAAGATTAGATCTTCTTATCTCTCCCTCTCGATTGATATGTCTATATACCCACGCATGCGTGTGTGCACTCTCATCGTTCTCCCTTTTGTGTTGATCAAACAAATTATCAACTTTGGTTTTTTCTGTTTGGGTTTTCAGATTGATCCAAGCATCCTTGGTGGTATAGTGCTGGAATTCAGCCAAAAAGTCTTTGACATGTCTATTAGGACTAGAGCACAACAGATGGAGAGGATCCTTCGAGACCCCATTTCCGGCGTCTAGAAGATAACTTTTTCCTCTGACAATCCTTGTCGTCATGGTTTATTGAAAGGAATATTACATTGTTGTTTATTATAAATTGTTTGAATCTGGTTTTGTATGGGATGGAATGCCATCATTTTTGCAAATAAGAAGGCACAATTTCCATCTTCTTGTTGTACTTCTTTGACATTTCATGCGTCTGAATATATTTGGCCGTTAATGTTGTCCTTTGTTATTGATTCTGCAAATACTAAGGATTACCAATTTCAACGCCCCTTCCTAATACCAGAAAAAAGAAAGTGAAGCTGTATATACTTCATAGCTGTTTGTTTATTTTGGTGCTTTTGGGAATTATATTAGCATTGGCTTGATAGTTTGACTCTGCGAATTACGTTTCTTGATAACAAAAAAAAAGTGCCAGATGATAGTTTGAGATTTGTGATTTGTTTGGAGTTACGAACAGTATGATTTCATTTTCTCATAAAAAACATAATTGGATTTCAAAATTTGCTGTGGTATGTCGAATTCCTTGGATGTTTTGTAGTAACGAGATGTTGTTGCATGATTATGTTACTCTCTTTGGGCTCAAAATATAAGCAAAAATTCATAATTTTACGTCGACTAAGAATGTTAGTCAAGTTTATTTAAGTTTTCTTGATGTTATTTTATATAAAAATAAACTACAGTTTCTTGATTACCTTAATATTGAGAAGCACGAGTTCTCTTGGAAAAATAAAAGTTGAGCAACTTAAGTGTATTTTTTGAATGATGACCTCAAAATTAAATAGTATTGAATTAGTAAAAACTTGTTTTATATTTTGGTCCAACAAATTTGAACATTTTTTGTTCATTTTTTTTGGGATTGGATGAAACATGTATGCAACAAAATGAGTCATACAGAATCACTACTTTAAGAATTCTTAGCAACAAGTTTATTGTAGGATCATATGGTCTATTAACATGTGAAAATGGAAGACAGGAATTTAGTCATCACTTTCTCTATATGCAATATGTTTATTATGTACCCTTGGTGATGATTTAGTCCATAAATCCAAGGGTAAATCATCATTTTGATTCCTGAATGTGTGAAGCGCTGTCGTTTATTTATAGTCTATGAGTATATAAAAATTACAAATACATAATTTTTTAGTACTTTTAGGTACTAAATTGACCATAAAAAACACATTTAAGGATCAAAACGACTCATTAAAGAGACACTTGAAGATGTGTTTGCCATTTTCGATACATTCAGTGATTATAATGACATCGCTTCACACATTCAAGGACTAAAATGACCATTTACCCTAAATCAAAAGATAAAATCTAGAAGACAATCAGCTTGGTGAACCACAACCTTGTACTTACCATGTTTCTTTTTTCTGAGTACTCTCACTTTTTAGCTCTTGATTTTTGTTCTCTAAAGTACTACTTTTTGGCCAAGGCATTCTACTAATAGAATCTTACTATAAAGAGTACAAGGTGTAACACATAATCCCTAGATCCAGATGAGTTGTTTTTTCTTGTCTTTGTAACAAAGTAGAATGTTGCTTGGAATACTACTTTTCTTATTGTATTTCTTCCTATTTTTATATACCCCATTGTCCCTCTCTTTCTTAGACAGTTGTAGATAGGAAAATGAATGCTTTAGAAACATTTGAGTATTTTGAGAGATTTCTTATTTACTTTTTCATAGAAGATTGTGGAAGTTCTGTCAGAATAATAAATAACTATATTGCCCTTGTAATATTTATGAATTGACAAAGACTCCCCCATGTATATCTGATTCTGAATTTTGGACAGTGACTATTGTTTTAGGTTTTTTTTTTTTGAACAATTGACATGTCTGATGAAGATAAATTAGGTAATGGAAAGGGAATCACTCATTGAGATATACTTTGACAGCTAGGAAGAAAGTGATGGATCAAAGATTGTGTCTGTCTATTTTTTATCTGCACAGTTGAATAATCTTAAGAAATGGATTTCCTAATTATAATGTATTTTAAAACAAGATCAATTTACATGAAAGATGTAATAGACCACTTTGAGGTCCTGGTATGTTGCATAAAGACAAAATGTTAACACTGTTTTATAATACACATCTAAGATTTCAAACCACGGTCGCGATAAAGGCCGCGTCAAGATTCATATTGCAGAAAATTACAGTCAAATATAGCTGATATGACTTCAATCGCAGTTATATTGGAGTCACGTCAACTTAAAAACCCATAACATCACGATCTAGGTCGCAGTAACGATCATGTGAAGATCCTTGATATTTCATAGAATTGTGGTCAAATGTTGTTGACGTGTCCTCAACGACAGACTTTTTTTAACAACTTCGTGGATAGCAAGAACTTTTTTTTTTCAGGACCATTGCTAACTATTCTATCTCAACATTTTTAATGAAAGACTAATATTCACTCGTGTTTAGAAGTCAAATTCAAACTAGCCAACACCAAGTTCTCATTGCAGGAGTCGAACATGGAAACATCAGGTCGACCCCTGTGTTCTAGGCAACCCAAGCCACTTGTCCATGTTGTTGGTTTTGTGCAACATACAAAAATAATTTCAAGATACGTAGAAAACAAGATACGTAGTAGAGTAGTTACTATGGATAAAGAATACACGTGTAGTCCTTGAATGGCAAGCTGAAGTTCTTATCAAACATGGAACTTGAAGCTAAACACCCTAAATTGAACTACACGATTAAGTTTTACTAGCCCCACGGCCCGTCCGATGGACAGGTAGGTTAGGTGTTGAGCAAGTAAAACATCTAGATATAAAATCATCTAGTACTAATATTTGTTGAAGAATTTAAAGTTGGTAGTTGTTAAAGACATGTTTAAAATAGTTCAAAAACATAGACATTTGTTAATGAATATCCAGCAGTTTGGATATTTAAAGGCCAAAGGCTATTGTTTCAGTAGAAATGTAAGTACTACAGTTAATTATGTCTACTAGATTTCCTAATGATATCAACAAAAACAGTCAAAGGGGAGTCACCAATTTTCAATTTCAGCAAATCTCCTACTCACAGTTTTTTCCCCTTAACAAAGGACACCCATGTGACTCCTGTTATGTATTTTTCATCCCTCGAATGTTTGGCTGAACGTAATGTGCACACATCAAACAAAATCTAAGTTTTTTTTACTAAACAAATTCTAAATATTAGAAGGACACCACATTTAAGTATGCTTCTAATACTTGTTGATGCGAAATTATCTAAATAAAGAATAAAATATCAATTTGGACATGTAATTTTTTTTAATTCTAAAGTACACCAAAACACACGGCCTAAAATCACACTTTATGTATTTTTTCATGAATTTTTTTCATCAAACAGATTATTGAGGAACAAACTTCGCTTATTTAAACATCTAATTTTTTTCATGCACTTCAAGTTCCCCAAAATACACTGTCAACATTGCACTTTACGTATTTTGTTACAAACTTATTATTTTTTACCAAACCGGTTACTTACGAAGAAACTAAAAAAATTCGAAATCCTAAAGTACCCCAAAACACACTGCGTAAAATTTAGTGTTACACATTTTGCGATAAAATAATTTTGTCCCCATCAACTACACCAAAACACATTGTTTAGCATTTCACATTACTTTTTTTCTTACGAAATTAAACATTTTTTCACCCAAAATTTTCATATTTCATCATGTAAGATTTTTCGAGATTGTAAGTACCTCTTAAAATATAAAAAGAAAAAAAATGCAAAACCATAAAATATAAAAGAAGAACCTTGGGTGTGACAAAAACTCTGTTGGGAGGAGATAACCACACAAGCCGACAAAGCCGAGTTCTCGTGGTCAGCCAGTTTCTCCGGTGTAGATTAATTAGTCATCGGTAATTTTTTTTTTTAAACCCTAAAGATCCCCTAAGCACACCACTTAACATTTCACTTTACACATGTTACAAAATGATTTTTTCCCCATCAACTACACCAAATCACATTGTTTAGCATCGCACTTTATGTGTTTTGTCATGAACTTAAATAGTTTTCCACCAAAAATTTGCATATTTAAACATCTAAAAATTTTCGAGACCGAAAAGTACCCCTTAAAATATAAAAAATAAAAAAAGAAAACCTTCAAATATAAAAGAAGAACTTTGGATGTGGTAAAAACTTTGTTGGGATGAGAGACTCGTGGTTAGCCAGACTCTCAACAGAGATTAGTCTCCAAGAAAGACAATGAAAAAATTATGTACCAATGACATGACAAAAAAAGAATAAGGAAATAACAAAAAACAAAAAAATAGAAGGAAGAAACAAAAAAGAAAGTGAAACAAAGAAGGAAGAAGAGAAAAAAAAAGCAAGCAAAAAATTGGAAGAAAAAAAATCATCAAATTGGCCAAAAAATTATTGGCGCCTTAATTGTAGCGGCATGCCAAGCTGCATAATGTATTAGATTTTGCCATAGTAAATTTCAAAGGAACTATAGACCCATTTTTCAACCCAAAGGATTGACCTACTGGAGCATGACAGAATTTATATTCAGGAAGTCCTCTTGGATCGGCGTGTCCTTCCCTCACCCTAAAATTTCTGTTACTAAAAAAATAGACCCACTTTTCATTTTTCATTTTTTTTAAAATATTGGCCAAGTGGTAGACAAGGGTAATCTTCTAATTTTTTTTGACAAGGGTAATCTTCTGGTTGATATAATTAAACCTCATTCATGCTAACTTTCTATGTTACTACAATTGTCCACATTAATGAGAAGTAAATTATGCAGGTTAATAGTAAATTTTAGAACATTAAAAGGTAATTTTTTTTGTATCTTATAATTAATCATAAAATCTTATGTCATTTTCATCTTTACAGAATATGAGAGCCTTAATCTCGAATATATGTTGGCAATGACAAAATTAAATTATGGCATGAAAAGAAAAACATTGCTTTGTAATGGGGACAGTGTTACATTGTTTGTTTTTGAAGTATACTAATAAGTGGTTACAGCCTCCCTAATGAAACTCATGCAAAAAATGTAATCTTCACACATCAAACAATAATTTTCACATTAACCAAACAAATTTCATCAAGCATGCTTCACTTTTTTTCATTAAATTAAAATCATAGCCCTCTTTTTCTTCTCTCTCTAGCCTCAGTACACTTGAGTTTGAAGTTTATAACCTAGTAAGAGAGAGGGATCTAGAGTGAGAGAGAGAATATTATGTGAAGTGGAAGCAAAATATATAGTTTCTGTTCCATATAGAAAAAAGAAAGATGATGATTACCTTGTGAGTGAAGTAAAATGTAATATGAAAAAAAACAAGAATTGAGTCAAAGACAAGAAGACCAACCAATCCCATCCCATCTCTCTCTCTCTCTCTCTATGTGTTAACTAATAAGGAGGTCCCCCTCCAATCCGTTTTCCACTCTACCTATCAACCAACAAACACAATCTCTCTCTCTCTCTCTCTCTCTCTCTCTCTCTTTCTCTCTCTCTCTCTCTCTCTCTCTCTCTCTCTCTCTCTCTCTCTCTCTCTCTCTCTCTCTCTCTCTCTCTCTCTCTCTCTCTCTCTCTCTCTCTCTCTCTCTCTCTCTCTCTCTCTCTCTCTCTCTCTCTCTCTCTCTCTCTCTCTCTCTCTCTCTCTCTCTCTCTCAATTCGTTCATATTTTAAGCAAACCCCACAAAGACAACAATCAATATCATTATAACAAAAAAAATTTCCCACCTCAAGAAGCTTTCTATTTATCTCTCATTCTTAAAAACATCATTCACGCACCTAGCTATATATCTATATATCTTTCTTAGACACACACAAATCTATCTCTTTCACAAACAATAAAGCCTCTCTCTCTCTCAAAGGAGATCACTAGACTCATATGCAAATGAGGAAACCTGATCAAATGATCATGTCAAAAAACAACAACATTAATAGCAACAACAAGAGTAGTAGTAGTAGTAGTAGTACAACAAAGTTAAGGAAAGGTTTATGGTCACCAGAAGAAGATGAGAAATTGATGAGGTATATGATAAGTAAAGGACAAGGTTGTTGGAGTGATATAGCAAGAAATGCTGGTCTTCAAAGATGTGGTAAAAGTTGTCGTCTTCGTTGGATTAATTACTTAAGACCTGATCTTAAACGTGGTGCTTTTTCACCTCAAGAAGAAGAACTCATTGTTCATTTCCACTCCATTCTTGGCAATAGGTATTCTACTCTCTCTTTATTTCCACCTTAACATTCATATTATATAGTTTTCTATATATATATACATTATATTATATCTATCATATATAAGTTTAATTTCTTTCCCTTGCATATTGATTCTTGATCACTAATCAACAAGAAGATCACATTTTCTAACCAAAGACAAAATGAGTAAAGAAGAATGTTTTTTTACAAAGCATAGATGCATTGTCACAAAAACCATTTCCATTATATATATATATATATATATATATATATATATATATATATATATATATATATCAATATTGTGTATATATATGTGTGTGTATACATATATATATATATATATATATATATATGTGTGTGTGTGTGTGTGTGTGTATAAAATGCTATTTTGACAAAAAAATTTGACAAATCAATAAGTCATTATTTACAACACATAAATTCTGAAGTTTTTTTTGACAAATAACTTAACTTACTTTTTCACAATTTTCGGCGTGGATTAAAAACTTGGTTAATTACAATGTTTTGGCTATTTGTCTACAAAACTTGGGTAATTGGTGTTGTAGGTTGGTGATTTGTCGATTTGTCAATTTTTTTTTTGTCAAAATAGCATTGTTGATATATATAGAAAAATGCTATATATATATATGCATGTTCGATTTACAATTCAATTACTGAAAGTTTAATAATTCAGTCTCTGAAAATGTCAAAAAAAAAATAATTTAGCCCCTGCTGGACAAATACTTTTTCACTTTTTTTTTAGTGACGTTTGGCAACTTTATAATTTTTAATATTAATATGTGTAGATATATATAACCTATAATTTGGCATTTTTTTAATCTGCACTGAGAAAATAGGGTTTAGACCTAGATGTGTAACTATATAAAATGACGTAAACTAAAAGCATGTCAGGGTTTATATGTTATAGCTATCAATGGTCTATAGCTTTAATTCTACTTAAGAATGGCCTGACCCATGTAAAAGATTGATTATTCACTAAACTTGTAAGCTTTGAAAATCTCTGCTAAATCATCAATTTTTATTTTTTTGACAAAGATATATCATCAATTATTAAACGTGAAACACCAATATCGTCCTTGAAACTCTACAACGCGCCAACTAAGAGTCTCTAAAAAATATTTCACAATAATCTCTAAAGGTGAAAATATTCCATCAAATTTTATTGAACAAAAAAAATTCCATCAAATTTTGGGTCGGTCAGTTTAGTTTCTAAAATTGTCCGACCAATAAAAGTTAATGCAATCGAGAACTTTAATTTCAGA
Source organism: Oxytropis ochrocephala (assembly GCA_020916435.1). NCBI lineage: Eukaryota > Viridiplantae > Streptophyta > Magnoliopsida > Fabales > Fabaceae > Oxytropis > Oxytropis ochrocephala. The sequence goes on from CM037089.1 coordinate 112,654,572, forward strand.
AACCATTTTATAGTTTTGTTAATTTGTGGGACCAAATTGTTCGATCGCCTATAGTTTCAATAACCAAATTTTGTATAGGTTGAATTAGCACTACAGAGATTAATGCGATCGAGAACTTTAATTTTCGAAACCATTTTACAGTTTTGTTAATTTGTGGAACGAAATTGTTCGATTGCCTATAGTTTCAAGATCCAAATTATTTATAGGTTGAATTAACACTTGAAAAATCGTTCAAAATTCTAATGAAGACTGACACAACCTCTCCAGAAGCATAAGCTCATTGTCCTCTTCGTGTTCACGGCTAAGATTGTGACCTGATCAATCTTGGTTCAACAAAAGCAAAAGAAAACAAATATAAGTTGATTGTTGAGAAACTCAGATTCGTTTCTTTGTTTTTGTTGAAGCAACATTGATTAGGTCCATTACTTCAATCTCGAGGAGATGGAGGATCGTAAGCTTATGCTTTTCGGGGCATCTTAGATTGTCGTCTACGTATTTTAGTGCGCATAGACCACTTATCAAATGCTCTACTCTAGAATTTACCTAAAATTAATATAAATGATTAGTTGACCTTCTAATTTCTCTTCTTTATAATTAATCAACATTTCAACTTTGAAAAATCTCAGATGGTCTCAGATTGCAGCACGTCTACCAGGTCGCACAGACAATGAGATCAAGAATTTCTGGAACTCCACATTGAAAAAGAGATTAAAAACCAACAACTCCACTTCATCCCCAAACAACAGCAATGACTCATCAGATCAACCTAGAGATCATATTTTGGGTAGCAATATGAGCATCAATATGCCCAATATTGATGAACATAATGAACTCATGACATTGTGCATGGATTCCTCATCATCAACATCATCATCATCCATGCAATCCATGCACATGCACATGAATGCAATGGTTCTAGCTGATCAATTTGATCCCTTCTCATTATCATCATCAACCAATCGTTATGACATGCCTAGTTTCCTTGACATGCCTTCATGCTTAACCCAAGTTGGAAATAATATGATAGATGATGGTGTTATTGGGTTTCAAAATAGTGATTATGGGGTTTTGGAGGATAATAAGATAGGGTTAGAAAATGACTTTTCCCTTCCTCCACTAGAAAGTAGATCAAGTATTGAAGAAAATGGTGCTATCACAATTGATCATAATTTGAAAAGCCATAACAACAACCACTTCAATAATAGTTGCTTCAATAACACTAATCAAATTCCAATAAACTCCAATGTAGAGGATTTGTTTGGGTTTGAAAATCATGGTCATGGGGAAAACTTAAGATTGGGTGAATGGGACTTAGAGGGTTTCATGCAAGACATTTCTTATTTCCCTTCCCTTGATTTCCAAGTTTAATGTCCCTTTCTCCTTTCCTTGATCTCTCTCTATTTGTGTTTGTGTCCCTTTCAGATTCGAATCTCTTTGAAGTACTGCATATGATACCCGCTACAGAGTTGTTGGATCTAAGAGAGAAACTCTTAACCTAGATCCAAGGGTTCTGCAGGGGCTATATCATGTGCAGTGCGGCAGAGGATCGAGATCTGTCCTACGTATACACACATTGCTTTTAATATTCAATGTGACCCAAAACTCACTTTATTTTGGGCACCCATTCGTTCTTTCCCATCTTAAAAGTTCTTCCAAAATTTAACCAAAAGACAAACCCTTTTTTGCTTGTTCTATATTTTATCTTTTTATACACATTGTTTTCTTTTCTTGTTTTACAAAATTGTATCCTACATATGTGATAGATATATATAGTTTCTGCAATGAAATTATTGCAGTTTGTGTATAATGTGGCATTGGAGTTTCTTGCATTGTTTGAGTCCTCTAATAATGGTTTCCTTGTGAATCACTTGGAGTCATTTTTTGGATATTGATGCAATAATCAAAGGATCCTATATCTTACAAGAGAAATGTGAATAGTGGTCATTTAGAATGTCAAAGAGGCAGAATAAAGATTTTAGATGAAATTGTAAGTAGCATTTATTGTGTATAACACAAGGAATAATGTGGAATTGTATGTTGTTATTTAGTGAACAAGGTGCTATATATATAGATGTACAAGATGTAAACATGCACACCAATAAGTATCAACTTTTAAATTCTCTCTCTCTCTCTCTCTCTCTCCAATTTTGTCCATCCTCTTCTTTTATTTTTAATGTATGTTGTTTTGTGTTTTAAAAATGAAAATATGGATAACCATTGTTTTTAGGCTCATTCTATTGAAAAATATAAAGCTAGAGATTAGCTGCAAAAATGATTATCTACAAAACAAGATGATGACTATTTTGATACTTTTGCTCCAATAATGAAAATTTCTTCAATTCAACTTTTTTTTTTACGGATGAACTCGAGTTTTAATAGTCTCGGATTCTATCTACAAGCTTGTTATTCACAAAATTGTATGAAAATTACTATTCGGAATGATGATTTAGAAGAAGAAATCTAATCCACCAACCCCCGGCCCCAATAGAATAGAGGATATTTAATGCCTCGTGAAAGTCATTACTGGCAAAGCCATACTCCGTAATATCAGAATATGCATCAACCCAAATTGATCATGTGTAGTTTATGGCCAAGAGAGCAAAGTGTGCAAACTCCTAAAATTATATATGGTTTAAAACAAGTATCAAACAATGACATGAGAATTTATTCAAATTTTGATTATGGCTCCACTATTGAAGTGTATAAACGTGTTGGCTAGAGATTACGTTACTAAGCTTCTGGCTTAGTAACTCTTACTAAATTTATTTGAGCCGATGCTCAATCTTTTAAATAAATTGCATCCAATGGTTATTGTTCAATAAGGGTATTATGGTACTCTCAAATCATAACTATACTAAATCATAAGTTGTCCAGCTGTGTGTCCACATAGGACCAATAGAAAAATAACACGCGCATTTAAGGAATAATACGTGGCGCGCCACCTGGAAGGTTAACAACTCTACCGGCCATGGGATTTCCATGTAACAATTCGGCCATAAAACCTCTTTAATGCTAAGTTTTAACCATTCGGCCAATTCACTTTTCCCTATAATGATCATCACCATTCCAGATCACAGCAAGTGGATTTTGAAACTTATGGATATTATTTAAAACTTTTATTTGTTAATATGATAATTGCTAACCATTTACAACTTTTAATTCGAATTAAATTTGGCTCTCTATGTTATGACAAAAATGTAATTAGTTGAGTTAGTTAGCATAGTTAGTTTTCAATTAGTTTTCTCGCTTTGTAATTGAAAATAACAACTTTCTCTCTCTTTGTATCTCAGAAACTCTATATAGTGTGAATTACACTCTCAATAATACACACGAGATTTTTCCTCACATTTACATCTATCATTTTGGCATCAGAGCTCCATCACCGGGGCCTGAGAAGCAATCTGCGATCATTGTTGAAACTGTATCAATGGCGAACAACGAGAAAGGAAAAGCGAATGAAGGACTCTACGCTCAACCATCAATTCCTCTCTTCAATGGTCACTATGACCATTGGAGCATGCTGATGGAGAATTTTTTGCGTTCCAAGGAGTATTGGAACATAATTGAAGATGGATTTGGTGAATTGGGGAAATCAACAACCCTAACTGATTCAGAGAAAAAGAGTCTCGATGAATTGAAGTTAAAAGACCTCAAGGTAAAGAATTACCTCTTCCAATCGATTGACCGGGCTATCTTGGAGACAATCTTGGATAAAGATACTTCAAAGAAGATATGGGAGAGTATGAAGAAGAAGTACTCAGGGACTGCTCGTGTAAGGAAATTTGTTCTTCAAGGTCTGAGGAAGGAGTGGGAAGGAACAGAAATGAAGCAAGGTGAGTCCATCATAGACTATGTTTCTAGAATAATGTGTATTGCAAATAAGATGAGGAACTATGGAGAAAATTTGCAAGATGGGGTTATAGTTGAAAAAATGCTGAGATCGATAACAGAAAAATGGAATTATATTGTAGTCTCCATAGAAGAATCTCATGATACTGAAAACATGACTGTGGATGAGATACACAGTTCATTACTTGTTCATGAACAAAAATTCAAGAAAGTAAAAGAAGAAGAACATGTTCTGAAAACGGTAGTTGAAGAAAATGGGGGTAGAGGGAGAGGTAGAGGAGGTCGTGGTAGAGGAAGCGGTAGGATACAGCCCCAACCACGTGCTACTGTGGAATGCTTCAAGTGTAAAAAACTTGGACATTACAAGAATGAATGTCCCGAGTGGGACAAGGAAGTGAACTACGTGGAACAAGATGGATATGAAGATATGGTCTTGATGGCAGTAGAGGAGGAAGAAATCACTGATGAATCAACTAGGTTGATGGCAAAGGAGAATGAAGAACATTCGGATAAGCGTTGATGAGATGGCATTAATGGCCGTGATTGAAGAAGAGCAATCACTCATGGCCAGAAATGAAGAGAAAGATAGTCAAGAGAAGAGTCAATGGTTCCTTGATTCGGGGTGCTCGAATCACATGTGTGGGGAGAGAACATGGTTTTGTAGATTTGATGGAAATTACAAGAAGTTTGTCAAACTTGGAAACAATTCTAGGTTGGAGGTTAAAGGGAAGGGTGATGTGAAATTCAACTTCAAAGGAGTTGTTCATGTGGTCAAGGATGTATACTATGTCCCTGATCTCAAGAACAATCTCTTGAGTATTGGACACTTGATAGAGAAGGGTTTGACAATACAATTTGAAGGTGGACGTGCATGTGCAAGATTTATCATCCAGAAAAGGGTCTTATAATTCAATATGGAATGAAGACTAACAGAATGTTCATCATGTCTACTGAGGTGGATGTAAAGAAAGATAATTTCCTGCATATAACAGAAGAAGAGAATGGGAGGTTATGGCATTGTAGATATGGGCATATCAGCAATACAAGCTTGAAACAGTTGAAAGAAAAAGAAATGGTGAGAGGGCTACCAAAGTTTGATCTTCCACAAGATGTATGTACAAAATGCATGGGTGGGAAGCAACAGAGATCAGCAATTCCAAAGGCAAGTCAGTGGAGAGCCAAGGAGAAGCTGGAACTGATATATGCAGACATATGTGGACCTATTTCCCCTTCATCCAGCAGTTTAAAAAGGTATTATCTATGCTTCATAGATGATTATAGTAGAAAGGTCTGGGTGTATTTTATTGCAGAAAAGCTAGAAGCATTTATTCAGTTTAAATCCTTTAAAGCATGTGTAGAAAAAGAGACTGGTTTAGCTGTAAAATGCCTTATAACTGATAGGGGAGGTGAATTTACATCAATGGAATTTAATGAGTTCTGTAAGAAAGAAGGAATAAGGAGACAATTACCCTTACACTCCACAACAAAATGGAGTTGTGGAGAGAAAGAATAGAACTATAATGAACATGACTAGGTCTGTTCTGCTGGATAAGAAGCTACCTAAACGTTTTTGGGCAGAAGCTGTGAGGTGGTCTGTGTATGTGCTGAATAGGGCTCCTACTGTTGCTTTAGAGAATAAAACTCCAGAAGAGGTGTGGAGTGGAGTGAGGCCCACTGTAGAACATTTTAGGGTGTTTGGATGTGTGTGTCATGTTCATATTCCTAATGTAAAGAGAACTAAACTTGATGATAAGAGCCATAGATGTGTACTTCTTGGAATGAGTGATGAATCTAGGGATGGCAATGGGGCGGGGCGGGTGCGGGGAGTACTTCCCCGCTCCTCGTCCCCACCTCCCAAATTGTCCCCGTCCCCATCCCCGCTCCCACCTCGGGGACATTTCTTCCCCATCCCCATCCCCACGGATCCCACACCTGCCATGAGGACCCCAATAAATAACAAAAATATAAATTAAAATATAATAAAATTAGAAAAATATATAAAAAGTAAGACTAAAATTCAAAAGTTTAACATTTTTATTAAAAAATATAAATGTTAGTCTTAGTTTTATATTTTAATATTTATAAAGTATAAAAGTTAGAACAATTTAATATTTTCTTAATATTTTAAATTCAAAACACGTATAAAAAGACTAAAAAATTAATTATTTATAAATAATATATATCTATAATAAGTATATTTATGTAATTTATTCGGGGCAGAGTCCCCGCGGGGCGGGGGGTATGATCCCCATCCCCATCCCCACTTTGATTGCGGGGGGATTTTCTCCCCCGTCCCCATCCCCACGGGGAAAAATCCTCCGCTCACGGGGCCCCATTCGGGGCGGTCTCCGCGGGGATCCCCACTTGCGGGTATAAATTGCCACCCCTAGATGAATCCAAAGGGTATAGACTATATGATCCTCTAGCTAAAAGAATTATCATAAGTAAAGATGTGAAATTTGAAGAAAATGCTCATTGGAATTGGGAAGGTAGTGATCAAGAAGAGGTGCAGATGAATCTGGATTGGGGTGAGATACATGTTGATAGTGATGAGGAAGATGATAAGAGCCAGCCAAGGGATGAGGTGAGTAGTATCGATGTGTTAAGCTGCAGAAAAACTCTAATGAAGGGAATGCATCTTGCAATGCAACACCGCGTAACCGATGAGACTAATACCGTAGAAAGAAATCCTCCTACCGCTTAATGATTTTGTTACAGGGGATAACCTCGATGATGCTATAGCCAATCTTGTGCTAGAACACTCAGATCCAGGAGCATATGAATAAGCTGCCAAAGATGAGAAATGGAGACAGGCAATGGACTCAGAAATCAAGTCTATAGAAAAGAATGGTACATGGGAACTCACTAACCTACCTGCTGGTGCAAAAAAAATAGGTGTGAAGTGGATCTTCAAAACAAAACTAAAGGAGAATGGAGAAATAGATAAGCTTAAGGCAAGACTAGTGGCAAGAGGCTACTCCCAAAAGCAAGGCATTGATTACAATGAAGTGTTTTCTCCCCGTGAGCGCGAATGGATACTATAAGAATGATTATTGTTGTTGCGTACACGTAGGTCGGTCTCAGTATATCGACTTGATGTAAAGTCAGCATTTCTTCATGGGAAATTGCTTGAAGATGTGTATGTTGATCAACCACAAGGATACATCAAAAAGGGCAGTGAACACATGGTATACAAGTTACAAAAGGCTTTGTATGGATTGAAACAAGCCCCTCGGGCATGGTTTAGCAGAATTGAAGAATTCTTTATATCAGAAGGCTTTCAAAGGAGCAAGAATGAGCAAACTCGTTTTACAAACATGATGAAGAAGAAGGTAACATCTTGATTGTAAGTATATATGTAGATGACCTTATATATACTAGCAACAGTGAGGCTATGATACTAAGTTTCAAGGACTCTATGAAAAGCACATTTGACATGACTGACTTGGGAAGAATGAGGTTTTTTTTGGGAATTGAAGTACACCAATTATCCAAAGGAATCTTCATTCACCAAAGGAAGTATGCCTTGGAAATTATTGAGAAGTTTGGTATGAAAGATTGTAATCTCAGTAAAGAACCCAATGGTGCCCTGACAACAATTCACTCAACAAGACCACAAGTGAAAACCGATGAAATGCAATTTAAGAAAATTGTTGGCGACCTCATATACATCACAAAGAACTCATCCTGATCTTATGTACTCTGTGAGTCTCATCAAGAGGTTTATGTCTAGACCTACGAAGTTCATTCATATGGCAAACAGAAAGAGGATTCTTAGATACCTTCAAGGCACTAAGGATCTTGGAATCATGTATATGAAGGGAGGACCAAGGAGTTGATTTCATATCTTGATTCAGAGTGTGTCTGCTTTAAACTTCTTGGAGGTGCGATTGCTTGGGCAAGTAAGAAGCAACCCATTGTCACCTTGTCATCAACAGATGCTGAGTTTGTTGCAGCCACGAGTTGTGCATGTCAAGCAATGTGGATGAGGAAAATTCTGGGTGAGCTGGAGGAAACGCAAGAGGGAGCAACGATTCTGCTATGTGATAATGTTTCAACCATTAAACTGAGCAAAAATCCTATCATGCATGGTAGAACAAAGCACATGGAAGTGAGATACTATTTCTTGCGAGATTTGGTTAAGGAAGGAAGCATACAGCTGCAACACTGTGGAACCAAAGAACAATTAGCAGATCTGATGACAAAACCTTTGAGCCTAGCAATGTTTGTTCAACTGAGGAATGCTCTAGGGATGTTGAGCTTAGCTGATGTAAACTGAGTTGTCTGTTGTGTACACTCAGTTTAAGGGAGGGAAATGTTATGACAAAAATGTAATTAGTTGTATTAGTTAAGTTAGTTCGCATAGTTAGTTTTCAGTTTGTAACTGAAAATAACAACTCTCTCTCTCTCTCTCTCTCTCTCTCTCTCTCTTGTATCTGTAAAACTCTATATAGTGTGAATTACACTCTCAATAATACACACGAGATTTTTCCTCACATTTACATCTATCACTCTCACCCTCTTTGGCTCTAATTTTTAAATTTCAAATTCGAATTTCAACTTTTATTTTCCCACCAATCTTTAGTATCAATACCACTATATATATAAGGGTGTTAGGGTGGATGTGTTAAGCATTCGATCATCCTTTCTTTTTTGGCCAAATCATTTTTTTATTTTTCCATTTGTTTTTGCATTCTTTGTGTGTGATGGAGTTCAATGCTAAATGGGTTAAGGAACTCCTATTGATGTACAATAAATTCTAACATTGCTCAACTTAACTGTTAAAAACACATGTACAATTTCTACCAAAATATTTATTTTAATTTTGGCTTCTATTTCCACTATGTTTTTTCTATTTTTTCCTTGATCTTTTCCTTCTATGAGTACTTAATGTCGTTTGTTACTCAATTTTTATGAAGAGCACCTCCGTATAAATCATGCTCCTACATATGAAATTGTGATTAACTTTCATTAACCTTCGTGACTTAGCTCGATTATTTTAGTGTGTACATCTCTATCGAAATTATTTATTACGAATTGTAGATGTCTGAACCATATGAATTGGATGGGAGGTATAGACAAACTTATCTTTTTAAGGTTCAATATCCTACCAACCAGACAATTAGTACTCATAGAAGGTGTATTGTTAGTGGCATATGTATGATGAAATCCATCATTGACCATTTTGTCTTATACAAGATGGATGAAGAGGTAAATGTTTTATCTTAAATCGGAAAATAATTTGCAAGCAAGAATTATGCCATTGTGTCTAAATTCTTTTGGTCCAGAAATCTTCTCTGATTCGGCTGTTAATTTACTTTCTTCAACTGCAGGAGTATATTCTGTATCGCCAAGCAAAAACTAACGCAAATAGAATTATCACGACAAAACCTAACATGGTTGCAAGTATGGACGAACCGACTATTATTTTACCGGATCATACTAGAGAATTTAGAAAGAGAGTCTACGCAGCCATTAAGTTATAGAGGGTCATATTTTAACTATATTATAGTTCGTGTTTTTTATTTCAAGTTGTCTTGGGCTTTTTTGCTTATTTGGCTTAAGTTATTAGTTCATCCTTTCATGGTTATGATCATGAAATGTTAATTTAAATAGTGATATATATTACATTTCATTTTCCATATATTTAACGAGGCAGTTCCCTTAAGGATATTGTACTCTTTTTTCTTCACTAGATTTTTATCCCACTGGTTTTCTCTAGTAAGGTTTTAACGAGGCATATCCTCGGTGGACATCCAAGGGGAGTGTTATGAAATAATATATATGGATGTCCACTTCTCTTCCTCTTCCACTACTCTTGTATTTACTCACTTCACTTCTACCCTATAAATAGGGCTATCTCCTATGTATAAATACACTTGTGAAGAGAAATACAAAGGCTACTATATTCTCTCATTTTCTTATGATTCTTTTGTTTTTCATATATATTGCTATAGTTTCATAGCAATTTATAAGTTTTAATATACCTCAACCCAAATAATAATGTGTGCAAACTCCTAAAATTATATATCGTTTAAAACAAGCATCAAACAATCACATGATAATTTAATCAAATTTTGATTAGTGATGATTCCACTATTGAAGTGAATAAATGTGTTGCACTAAATCTATGATAAGAGAATTTGTTATTATATTGTATGTGGAGGATGCTTATTTTTTATATTTGTATTGATTTTATATGTAGAGCCAAATTCTGTTGCATCTAAGTTTGATATGAAAGACATGGGCAAGGAAAGAGCAATGTTAGGTGTTGTACTCAATAGAAAGAGTGATAGTATAAATACTATTCCAAGAACATTATGTTGAAATTCTTACGGAGCTTGGTCGTTTTAACTCTAACTATGAGCAGGGACGGATCTAGGATCTTTGAGTTGTGGGGGCAAAACTTCAATAATATGAATTTGTAGAGTCAAAGATATATTATGTCGTAATTAGTTTAGTTTTTATATTATCAAAAACATATATTGAACAGATTTTTATTTATAAAATAGCCAAAATTTGAATCTAGTTTTATTTTACAAATTTTTTCATCTAGTAAAAAACTATAAATTAGTACTTGTTTTGAAATATAAATATAATGAATAAAAAGTATTAAAGAGGACATGCACACATACTTAAAGTAAATTTAGAATAAGTAAGTAAATTAAATAGTTTAATATAACTTGATGTAATTTTGTGAAATATTAAATTACGTAGCTACTACTAGTCTATTGCTATTTGAACTTCTACCAAAATGGTGACGGGTCATGCATTTTTTCAGACTAGTCTATTGTTAGCTCTAATATTACTTTCTATTTGATTTGTTATACTATTTCTATGGAAACTTTTCGTCTTATAAAGAGGCTGATAGGGGATACCACACGCATAGAAAGGACATTGCAACTCTGTGGAAGCTTTTTCAAGGTTATTGGGAGGTGGCAGTGGAGCATTCTTATCATGAAGAAAATCAGTGTGTGGTCTACTTGGCTAAAGTGGGAGCTAGAAGTGATTATCCTCTTAGAGCTTTTTATTGAGCCTCCGGAAGAGTTTGAGAATTTTGGGTGTTTGTTTTCGTACCCCCTCAACATCACCCACACCTCCATAATATCCCAAACGGACAAAAATACCCCTGAAAATTTACAAAAATTACATGGTTTTGTTAAAAAAAAAAAATTACAAATTTCGGAATTACCTCAAAAAATAATGGAATTTCGGATTTACCTGTAATTCTGAAAGATTTTGAATTACTCAGAATGAGGTAATTCCGGTTCACATTTGTGAACCTAATTACCTATTTACGAGGTAATTCAAAATTACAATTTTTTTTATTTCGAGCGAATAATTTAGGCTAAAAATCGGTTTTGACAACATACTCGATCGTAATGAAACCACGGCCATTAGAAGCGAAAAAAATCAAGAATCAAGACTCTCTTAGAAGAGACTTCTTACGGGACTACTGACCTCAAAATCCCAAATTCCATCGTTTATTATTTTTACGATTTTTTTAATTTTTCATAGTCTCCAAAAATCTAAAAAAATTTGTATAGCCTTATTTTGGTTTTGTTAGATTTTTAGTGGTGTTTTTATATTTTTTAGAGTAGTTTTGACAATTTTTAGTAGCCTTTTAGTAATAAAAATTAAAACAAATCGTATATATAACGCACCGCCTGGCCTGGATTGGCCCGGATGCCCTAGATGTCGCCTGCTCACCTACTTCACGTGCTTATTTTCAATCATTTTTAGACATTTTGGACCCATAATTGTATTTGTACTCTCTATTTTATGTTGGTCATTTTATATATTTTGACGTATTGTTATTAAATCGTAAATCGTTCAGTATCATATTTCCAATAAAACGCTTAAATCTTAAGACCAAAATATAAACTTTTAAAAAAAAAAAAATT